>OY744537.1:85235865-85320865 GCA_963556195.1 Sepiola atlantica | reverse complement strand
GGGGAAACAGGGAGACAAGCGCTTCGAAGAAAAAAGCTATTAAAGTAGAAAGTTTTCCGGTATCGGAGACCATCTATAGTGAAGGGGTGGGAGTTTGCTGCTTGTTGGATTGGTCGGGGATATTTACATTGAAAGGGTAGTAAGTTTGTCGGGGTACATTCCGATACAACATTGCGGCGATGGGACAGAAGCTGGAGCTGGAAGACAGTGCGGGACCTATTAGGTCAGAGACTCTTTTTTGCCTACTGTCCAAGAGATGTCCGAGCAATGAATTTATTAAGTTATCATCTATTTATTTGTAGAAGGGTTTGTTTAATTTTCAAGAAAACGCTTCGAGTCTACTCTCGTCTTGCCAAACGATCAGAACGTCCGATCAAACTTCTTGATGTTTTGACTTCTTTTCTTATTTTATTTTAAATTTTTTAGATTTTTGTTAAAATTTGTTTTGTTTTTTTTCTTTTTGTGTAAATGAATGAAAACGTGCAGTCTTTGTCATCCTAAAAGGGTTCCTCGGGTTCCAATTACTTTGCTCCTCACGATGGTAAAGTTAGACACAAGAAATTAGAATATGAATAGCCTTTCAGCTGACAAATCAAACTTTGTTTATGACTAGCCAATTCTTATATGTTATTGTTCTGCCATGTTATTGACAATATAATAACGTACTTTGCTACAATTTATTTAAGAAATTACTTATTCCGGCCCAGAACGACTGATAATCACCGAAAAAGCAAGGGTAATAACTCATAGTTTTATTTAAGAATATATAATAAGGGTTGTCTACCTTACAATTTCGTATAATAGTTAGAGTGTTCGCTGATGGGCGGAAGACCGGAGTTCAATCCTCAACCGAGTCATACCAAAACCTTAAAAAAATGGCTCTTGATGCCATCTTGCAAAACACTAAATATTATAAGGTAGTGGTCAATGGTAAGTAGAGTAATCCTGGGAAAAGAAGTGACGCCCTCCAATACATATCGGTATAGTAGCCAATGAAAAGTAAGCCTTCGGGTCGCGTTCGACTACGGTCGACCACTTTACTTTACTTTTTACCTTACAACTGAAATGTTATTTCTTTGTGCATGGGGTTGAAATAAAAGTGCAAATAAATAAAAATTAATAAATAAAATGACTCCACTGTATCCCGGGCAACGCCAGGTCAGTACAGCTTGTGGGTATATACAAACATATTGTTTTAGTTGGCAATTACCAATGAGAAGGGAGTTAATGGCGCGTCACCGTTTTAGTCTTTTAGGATTACGCACGGAAAAAAAGTCAGCAGGATATAAACTGTTCACAAAAGAAGACGCTAAGGTCAGCCGTTACAGTTGACAAGTTTAAATTCCTTCGGTAGATAAAATTTTATTCCAGGACAAGAAATACAATTTCAAACCAACAATAAATAAACAATCATGGCTGCCATTGTGAAGCCAAACCAAAGAAAGTCCAATAATTTATAAAACAATAATGTGAGAGAAAGAGAAACAAATAGACAGATACAGACATAGGTAGATAGAGAGGGGGAGAGAAAGAAAGAGAAGCAAAGAGACAGATACAGAAATAGGTAGATAGAGAGGGGGAGAGAAAGAAAGAGAAGCAAAGAGACAGATACAGACATAGGTAGATAGAGAGGGGAAGAAAGAAAGAAAGAAAGAAAGAGAAGCAAAGAGACAGATACAGAAATAGATAGATAGAGAGGGGGAGAGAAAGAAAGAGAAGTAAAGAGACAGATACAGAAATAGGTAGATAGAGAGGGGGAGAGAAAGAAAGAGAAGCAAAGAGACAGATAAAGACATAGATAGATTGAGAGGGGGAGAGAAAGAAACAGAAGCAAAGAGACAGATACAGACATAGGTAGATAGAGAGGGGGAGAGAAAGAAAGAGAAGCAAAGAGACAGATAAAGACATAGATAGATAGAGAGGGGGAGAGAAATAAAGAGAAGCAAAGAGACAGATACAGACATAGGTAGATAGAGAGGGGGAGAGAAAGAAAGAGAAGCAAAGAGACAGATACAGACATAGGTAGATAGAAAGGGGGAGAGAAAGAAAGAGAAGCAAAAAGACAGATACAGACATATGTAGATAGAGAGGGGGAGAGAAAGAAAGAGAAGCAAAGAGACAGATACAGACATAGGTAGAGAGAGAGGGGGAGAGAAAGAAAGAGAAGCAAAGAGACAGATACAGACATAGGTAGATAGAGAGGGGGAGAGAAAAAAAGAGAAGCAAAGAGACAGATACAGAAATAGGTAGATAGAGAGAGGAAAGAAAGAAAGAGAAGCAAAGAGACAGATACAGACATAGGTAGATAGAGAGGGGGGAAGAAAGAAAGAGAAGCAAAGAGACAGATACAGACATAGGTAGATAGAGGGGGAGAGAAAGAAAGAGAAGCAAAGAGACAGATACAGACATAGGTAGATAGAGAGGGGGAGAGAAAGAAAGAGAAGCAAAGAGATAGATACAGACATAGGTAGATAGAGAGGGGGAGAGAAAGAAAGAGAAGCAAAGAGACAGATACAGACATAGGTAGATAGAGAGGGGGAGAGAAAGAAAGAGAAGCAAAGAGACAGATACAGAAATAGGTAGATAGAGAGGGGGAGAGAAAGAAAGAGAAGCAAAAAGACAGATACAGACATAGGTAGATAGAGAAGGGGAGAGAAAGAAAGAGAAGCAAAGAGACAGATACAGAAATAGGTAGATAGAGAGGGGGAGAGAAAGAAAGAGAAGCAAAGAGACAGATACAGACATAGGTAGATAGAGAGGGGGAGAGAAAGAAAGAGAAGCAAAAAGACAGATACAGACATAGGTAGATAGAGAGGGGGAGAGAAGCAAAGAGACAAATACAGACATAGGTAGATAGAGAGGGGGGGAGAAAGAAAGAGAAGCAAAGAGACAGATACAGACATATGTAGATAGAGAGGGAGGGAGAAAGAAAGAGAAGCAAAGAGACAAATACAGACATAGGTAGATAGAGAGGGTGGGAGAAAAAAAGAGAAGCAAAGAGACAGATACAGACATAGGTAGATAGAGAGGGGGAGAGAAAGAAAGAGAAGCAAAGAGACAGATAAAGAAATAGGTAGATAGAGAGGGGGAGAGAAAGAAAGAGAAGCAAAGAGACAGAGACAGAAATAGGTAGATAGAGAAGGGAAAGAAAGAAAGAGAAGCAAAGAGACAGATACAGAAATAGGTAGATAGAGAGGGGGAGAGAAAGAAAGAGAAGCAAAAAGACAGATACAGACATAGGTAGATAGAGAGGGGAGAGAAAGAAAGAGAAGCAAAGAGACAGATACAGACATAGGTAGATAAAGAGGGGAAGAGAAAGAAAGAGAAGCAAAAAGACAGATACAGACATAGGTAGATAGAGAGGGGGAAAGAAAGAAAGAGAAGCAAAGAGACAGATACAGAAATAGGTAGATAGAGAGGGGGGAGAAAGAAAGAGAAGCAAAGAGACATATACAGACATAGGTAGATAGAGAGGGGGGGAGAAAGAAAGAGAAGCAAAGAGACAGATACAGACATAGGTAGATAAAGAGGGGGAAAAAAAGAAAGAGAAGCAAAGAGACAGATACAGAAATAGGTAGATAGAGAGGGGGAGAGAAAGAAAGAGAAGCAAAGAGACAGATACAGACATAGGTAGATAGAGAGGGGGAGAGAAAGAAAGAGAAGCAAAAAGACAAATACAGACATAGGTAGATAGAGAGGGGGGGAGAAAGAAAGAGAAGCAAAGAGACAGATAAAGACATAGATAGATAAAGAGGGGGAAAGAAAGAAAGAGAAGCAAAGAGACAGATACAGACATAGGTAGATAGAGAGGGGAGAGAAAGAAAGAGAAGCAAAGAGACAGATACAGACATAGGTAGATAGAGAGGGGGAGAGAAAGAAAGAGAAGCAAAGAGACAGATAAATACATAGATAGATAAAGAGGGGAAAAGAAAGAAAGAGAAGCAAAGAGACAGATACAGACATAGGTAGATAGAGAGGGGGAGAGAAAGAAAGAGAAGCAAAGAGACAGATACAGACATAGGTAGATAGAGAGGGGGAGAGAAAGAAAGAGAAGCAAAAAGACAGATACAGACATAGGTAGATAGAGAGGGGAGAGAAAGAAAGAGAAGCAAAGAGACAGATAAAGACATAGATAGATAAAGAAGGGGAAAGAAAGAAAGAGAAGCAAAGAGACAGATACAGACATAGGTAGATAGAGAGGGGAGAGAAAGAAAGAGAAGCAAAGAGACAGATACAGACATAGGTAGATAGAGAGGGGGAGAGAAAGAAAGAGAAGCAAAGAGACAGATACAGAAATAGGTAGATAGAGAAGGGGAGAGAAAGAAAGAAAAGCAAAGAGACAGATACAGACATAGGTAGATAGAGAGGGGGAGAGAAAGAAAGAGAAGCAAAGAGACAGATACAGACATAGGTAGATAGAGATGGGGAGAGAAACAAAGAGAAACAAAGAGACAGATACAGACATAGGTAGATAGAGAGGGGGAGAGAAAGAAAGAGAAGCAAAGAGACAGATACAGACATAGGTAGATAGAGAGGGGAGAGAAAGAAAGAGAAGCAAAGAGACAGATACAGACATAGGTAGATAGAGAGGGGGAGAGAAAGAAAGAGAAGCAAAGAGACAGATACAGACATAGGTAGATAGAGAGGATGAGAGAAAGAAAGAGAAGCAAAGAGACAGATACAGACATAGGTAGATAGAGAGGGGGGAGAAAGAAAGAGAAGCAAAGAGACAGATACAGACATAGGTAGATAGAGAGGGGGAGAGAAAGAAAGAGAAGCAAAGAGACAGATACAGACATAGGTAGATAGAGAGGGGGAGAGAAAGAAAGAGAAGCAAAGAGACAGATACAGACATAGGTAGATAGAGATGGGGAGAGAAAGAAAGAGAAGCAAAAAGACAGATACAGACATAGGTAGATAGAGAGGGAGAGAGAAAGAAAGAGAAGCAAAGAGCCAGATACAGACATAAGTAGATAGAGAGAGGGAGAAAGAAAGAGAAGTAAAGAGACAGATACAGACATAGGTAGATAGAGAGGGGAGAGAAAGAAAGAGAAGCAAAGAGACAGATACAGACATAGGTAGATAGAGAAGGGGAGAGAAAGAAAGAGAAGCAAAGAGACAGATACAGACATAAGTAGATAGAGAGGGGGGAGAAAGAAAGAGAAGCAAAGAGACAGATACAGACATAGGTAGATAGAGAGGGGGGAGAAAGAAAGAGAAGCAAAGAGACTGATACAGACATAGGTAGATAGAGAGGGTGAGAGAAAGAAAGAAAGAGAGAGTCAACAGATGACGATTAGAACGGAAGTGACGCCGCCGTTACTGACATAGCGTTGCCACGATTGATAGCCAGGGAGATGCGTTGGAACAACTAGGCTGACTCACGGGGCTCGTGCCTAGACGTTGAAATCCTCCGTCCAACGTCCTGAAAAAAGTTAACTGGTGTCTATCCGATTACTTATTCTATTTATGCCTTTTTTGTGTACTAACGAGTCACCAGTTATCAAGGCCCAAAGGCCACTCGAGGATAAGGGTTAAGGAGTTTGTCCGGTGGATGGTGAGACAACACCTGGATGATTGGTTACGATGGTGGAAACTGGGCAGAATTTGATTATTTAAGAATTTGTTTACATTGGACATGAAAACAACCATGTTGTAGTCGGATGGGAAGCAACCCTCGTGGTATCGTGTTCCACAGACGAGTAGTTCTTTAGAGAGAAATAACTTTGCTTATTTAATTTCCCTTTGGTTTAAGGTACCTACTATGAAAATAACGATAGAGTCGAGAAAGACTTGCAACCGCTCTTCTATAAAAAAAAAAAACAGATTTTCCAAGTGAAACGCAAATCTTTCTTATGACTTTTCGGCCGCTTCATTTTGTAGCAATATTAAGATGGCGGCGTGCCAAAAAAAAATAAGCGGGATTTTCCAATTAGGCTAGAGTATTGATTTACTCCTCTCCAGGAGTTAGGCACATTGCATTTTTTTTATTTAGTTTTTGATTTTTATCTTATTTGATATATATTAAACTTTACTATTCCCGGATAGAACGTGTAGTAGTTTAGATTTTCTATGTTCAATCTTTATATCTATGGATCGTGTCAATATGAAAACTTATTAAGATCCATCTGTTTTATTGTTTGTTCATCATGGTTTTATAAGTGGTGTATTGATTTACTCCTCTCCAGGAGTTAGGCACAAGGCCAGTTTTTTTTTTATCTTACTCTCACAAGTAAGATGTGACCCAAGGTCGGGTCGGGAAAGTGGGGTTTAAAAATTGCCCGGGCAGCCCCCTCGGCATTCCCCGGTAGGGGCGCCTCAGGCAGTAAGCAATAACGTTACTCCTTTCCAAAGAGGGGAGGCGAAGCCTGGGAGGGTGGACCTCCTAGAACTGCACAGGACCGACCCATAGACCGGCGTAAATCAAGCCCCGAAGGCCAAGACAATACCAGTCTATGGGGTGCAGTATCCATCGGAACAGATACTACACTTTGATCTTAGCCAAAAGGCCAAGCCGTGGTTTAACGAGTAGTGTAATGTATTAGAAAGATTAGAAAAATCAAGATATGAAAAACGGCATCAGAAAAAAAAAAAATTAGAACCTCAAGAGAAAGATGGGTGAAAAGAGTGAATAAAGGTGAGTGCATGTGACACGTGTGTGTGTGTGTGTGTGTGTGTGTGTGTGTGTGTGTGTGTGTGTGTGTGTGTGTGTGTGTGTGTGTGTGTGTGTGTGTGTGTGTGTGTGTGTCCAACGAAGAAGGTCAATAATGTTTGGTGTATAGTTTCAGAGGCGGAGAATAGAATGACGGGTAGAGAAAAGAAAACAGTGACAGCTAATTATCGCTTCAGCTGGGCAGCAGCCAACGCCTTTTGTTCAGGTTGGATAGGGAAGCCGAAAAAAAAAAAGACAATAGTACCCGAACGTGGCCACCGAGAGTTACTACAGGCCGGTTGGCTAGAAAATGACGTCACTGCATTGCGTGTCAAAACAAGGACCGTCGTAATGACAATAAGAAGGCATTTCGACTTCTCTATTCACTAAATAATTCATCAAAATTCAGGAAATCAACCAATTTTAATGAAATTTTCAGGATTTATTAATTAATGATCACAGAATATAATAAATCCATTACTTTATTATAAAGCTTGGTGCAAATGTATTATTTCTTGTAAACAAAAAACACCTTTACTAAAGTTATTCAAAATATCAAAACATGTTAAACATACGATATTGTAAATATTTAAAACAAAGCATTAGAAAACTTTAAAAATTGCATGTAAAAAAAGAAAAGAAAAGAACACGATTCGATTCATCTTGAAACTGATCTTTATCCAATATAAATTTAAAGAAAATAATAATTCACGATCAAATACTTCAAAAAACTGAATTATGAATTACCATTATTTAAACTTCTAACCCAATCAACCGTAAGTAATTCAGACTTTGAAATTTGTTTAAAAATTATACAAAAAAAAAGTTCAATGTTAACTGTCTGTTTAATAATGGAATCACCAACTCCTATCTTGCTATTAAGAGATAGGTACGTGCAAAATCAAAGGCCGATCCCCAAAATGTAAAAACATTTTGACCCTCCCTTCACTTAAAAATTCACCAAAATTCAGGAAATCAACCAATTTTAATGAAATTTTCAATATTTATTAATAAACAAGCACAGGAGATATAGTGAAACATTTTTTAAAAATCTTAGTGAAAATGTATTATTTTTTTTAAAACAAAATACACCTTTACTAAACGTATATTTTTATATATATAAAAAAAATCCATGATTTTTAAAAATGAAAATAAGATCTGTATACGTTTAAAATATTTTTAAAAAAAAACTATTTCGTATATATTACGGAAAATGCCCCTACACTTTTAATAAAATCAGTATAACTCGAAGAATTAACGATATTATCATTGAATAAAGCATTGTTTAATTAATATTTTTTGTGAAAATTTTGATTAAATATGATGTTATTTCATTTATTTAATCTACAAACGTAGAGAAAAGATAAACTATGCTACACTTAAGACATCGAAAAAAAGTAATAAAAAAAAATGGAACACTACTTTTTTTTATCAAATAATGAATAAGTAATTCAGACTTGATTTTTTATATAATTTAAAAAAATTCAAAAAACTTCAAAAAAACTTACTACACTATATTTAGTCGGTGTAAACATTATTACGTGTATCCATATTTGCAGTAATTATTTTTCTTTTGGAAATCCAAACATATGCAGTAGGCATTTTAACTTTGTGAATTATGAAATGAAATTTTAAAAAGCGCGAAATTATTTTAAAATTGGTTGATTTCCTGAATTTTGATTCCATTATTAAACAAACAGTTAACATTGAAATTTTTTTTAATAATTTTTAAGCAAATTTCAAAGTCTGAATTACTTACGGTTGATTGGGTTAGAAGTTTAAATAATGGTAATTCATAATTCAGTTTTTTGCAGTATTTGATCGTGAATTATTATTTTCTTTAAATTTATATTGAATAAAGATCAGTTTCAAGATGAATCGAACCGTGTTCTTTTCTTTTCTTTTTTACATGCAATTTTTAAAGTTTTCTAATGCTTTGTTTTAAATATTTACAATATCGTATGTTCAACATGTTTTGATATTTTGAATAACTTTAGTAAATGTGTTTTTTGTTTACAAGAAATAATACATTTGCACCAAGCTTTATAATAAAGTAATGGATTTATTATATTCCGTGATCATTAATTAATAAATCCTGAAAATTTCATTAAAATTGGTTGATTTCCTGAATTTTGATGGATTATTTAGTGAATAGAGAAGTCGAAATGCCTTCTTATTGTCATTACTACGGTCCTTGTTTTGACACGGAAGTCAGTGACGTCAGAGGGGGGCAGGAAGTTAGTTGCTTGGCCTGTAGTAACTCTCGGTGGCCACGACCCGAAGCGATACACGAGAGTTAAAAGGTCATGACCATAAGAAATGATACTAAAATCATTACAATAATAAGCGATACAGAGGTCATGGCCATAGGAAATGATACAAAAGTTCATTACCATGAGAATTGATACAAAGGTGTTTACTATAATAAGCCATACAAAAGGTACTTAGCATAAGAAATGATACCAAAGGTCATTACAATAAGGAATGTTACAAAAAATAATGAGCATTAAAAAATAATACAATACGTTTACTGAATACCAAACCATAAAAATATTACCCTAAGAAATAATACAAAAGATCATTACCATAATAAGCCTTAGAAAAGGCCATTACAATAAGATAAGTTACAAAATATCATTAGCAGAAAAATAATATAAGACGTTTCTTACCATGAGAAATGATCATAACCAAAAGAAATGTTACAAAAAGTCATTACCGTAATGAGCAATACAAAAGATTATTACCGTAAGAAATCATACAAAATGTCATTACAATAATAAGCAATACAAAAGGGCACAGCTATAAGAAATGATACAAAAGAAATAATATAATCACTAAACGAAATAATATAATAACAAAAAGAAATAATATATTTACAAACAAAAAGACTTAAGCATGCTAAACCAACAGAAATGATATTTAAAACTCGGAACCGATATCTCTAGCTTACGCATGACAGACCAACAGAAATGATATTTCAAACTTACGCATGACAGACCAACAGAAATGATATTTCAAACTTACGCATGACAGACCAACGGAAATGATATTTAAAACTTACGCATGACAGACCAACGGAAATGATATTTCAAACTTACGCATGACAGACCAACGGAAATGATATTTCAAACTTACGCATGACAGACCAACAGAAATGATATTTCAAACTTACGCATGACAGACCAACGGAAATGATATTTCAAACTTACGCATGACAGACCAACAGAAATGATATTTAAAACTTACGCATGACAGACCAACGGAAATGATATTTCAAACTTTAGCATGACAGACCAACGGAAATGATATTTCAAACTTACGCATGACAGACCAACGGAAATGATATTTAAAACTTACGCATGATAGACCAACGGAAATGATATTTCAAACTTACGCATGACAGACCAACATAAATGATATTTAAAACTTACGCATGACAGACCAACGGAAATGATATTTCAAACTTACGCATGACAGACCAACGGAAATGATATTTCAAACTTACGCATGACAGACCAACAGAAATGATATTTCAAACTTACGCATGACAGACCAACAGAAATGATATTTAAAACTTACGCATGACAGACCAACGGAAATGATATTTCAAACTTACGCATGACAGACCAACGGAAATGATATTTCAAACTTACGCATGACAGACCAACGGAAATGATATTTCAAACTTACGCATGACAGACCAACGGAAATGATATTTCAAACTTTAGCATGGCAAACCCACAGAAATGATATTTCAAACTTACGCATGATAGACCATCGAAAATGATATTTGAAAGTTAAGCATGATAGACCAACGGAAATGATATTTCAAACTTTAGCATGACAGACCAACAGAAATGATATTTCAAACTTACGCATGATAGACCAACGGAAATGATATTTCAAACTTTAGCATGACAGACCAACGGAAATAATATTTCAAACTTTAGCATGACAGACCAACGGAAATGATATTTCAAACTTTAGCATGACAGACCAACGGAAATGATATTTCAAACTTTAGCATGACAGACCATCGAAAATGATATTTGAAAGTTAAGTATGATAGACCAACGGAAATGACATTTCAAACTTTAGCATGACAGACCAACGGAAATGACATTTCAAACTTTAGCATGACAGACCAACGGAAATGATATTTCAAACTTTAGCATGACAGACCATCGAAAATAATATTTGAAAGTTAAGCATGATAGACCAACGGAACTGACATTTCAAACTATAGCATGACAGACCAACAGAAAAGATATTACAGACTCAAGCGTGACGTACAGAGCTTGTCGTGTAGTTGATTGAACATTTTTAAGAATTAAATCGGTTTGTGTTTTAAACAAATCATTTGAAATTCTGTTTTAATCGTAAACAAATGTTTTCAGCGAGAAATCATTAGTTATGTCTTCCTGTCAAAATTAGCCCAGCCGATGTCTGCCCTTACTGTAGGATCTGAGATTGCTTGTGGAGACCGACTCTGAAGTGATACGTTCGTGACGGTCGAGGTGCACTGGGAGTCTCTCCAGGGGCGACGATGTTCTGCTTTGCTTCATGTGAGTGACATCGCTGAGTTTGTGTCACGCGAACTAGAACATGCACACCAGAAAGTGTCAGTTTTCAGCTCTAACGTTGTTATGGTAACAAATAAATAAATATATATATATATATACAAAAGTCTAAAATTAAAGAAAAGAACTTTTTTCTTCGAAAAAAAAAAATTAATTAATTTAAAAAAAAAAAATTTTAATTAAAAAAAAAAAAATTTAATTAAAAAAAAAAAAGTACTTTTTCTTCGAAGGTGTTCTGTTTACACTCGTAGTTTTAAGATGACAGAAAGTATCGAATTTTAATTGGTCGATCGACCACACCCAAAGAATTGTGGGTTCAAATCCAGGTCGCAGCATTTGTTTTTTGTTTTTTTTTAATTTGTTGTGATAATTTAAGCATTAATAATGTTCAAGTAACAAAAAACATGTAAATTGGTATGAAGCAGCATGTTACGACTTTCCACCGCTCGATTCTGTTGTTTGGCATTGGTTTTCCCAGTTATTTTTAGAATCAAGTACTTACAGGAGGGGTCAGATGAAGTTTGCCAACATCCATAGCGAAAGTGGTTCTATTGAACCGGCAGAGATCGAACTTGTCACGCTCAGGTCAGTCGACATCGATATCCACTTCACACAGTAATCTCCCATGTTCAGATTATAAAAAAAATATTTTTTTCAATTTTTTCTTTCGTTTACGAGTTGGAATAAAATTGCATAACTAGATGATTTAATAAGACTTTTCTCTGCTAATGACATTTGTAAGAATCGAAAAATAGTAATTGTAATAATTTTAGACGGGGGTTCATGTTTATAACATAAATAAATAAAATGCTGTGTTTTTTATGCTTGTTACTTCTCTAGTCATCTTGGGTTACGTAATTCATTCCTTCCCAAGAAAGTTAAAGCTCTTCAAGATCTACAGCCACCAATTTCTCTTTGGCAACTGCGCTATTTCTATTGAATTCATACGCCCCATCTCAAATACTACCAGGCAGTTAACCTAAAGGATCTTTTCAGCAACAACATGTCAGAAAAAAATATACATTTCTTAAAGTAGTGGATTGGGGTAAAAAATGGATGGTAACTTTTAATGCCGCAAAGACAAAGCTACTTTGCTTCAATAACTACAAGAAACCTCTTCAACCACCGATTGTCATAGCAAATAACACCCTACCTGAGAGTTCATCATTCAAACTCCTCGGCCATACTTTCACAGATAACATGAATTGGAACAAATACATTGAAGACATTTCCAATGCTGCTGCAAAGAAGGTGGGATCCCGCTACCATGCTAGTAAACTTCTCACACCTGACATCATCCTATATCTCTACAAAGCCATCATCCGCCCATGCATGGAGTATTGTTGCCACATATGGGCTGGTGCATCATCCACTAGTCTCTCCCTTTTAGACAAGGTCCAAAAAAGAGTCGCCAACCTAATAGGTCCCTCACTATCCACCAATCTTCAGTCCCTGTCCCATCGCCGCAATGTTGCTTCCCTGTGCCTGTTTTACAAGTACTTTAATGGATTGTGCTCTGATGAGCTTACTGCTCTGGTACCCCAACGGCGTAAATTCACTAGACCAACTCGACAATCTGCCAAATCCCATCCATTCACCGTGGAGGTCCCCAAATGCCGAAGAGCTTTCTACTCCAAACGCTTCTTTCCTCGTGCTGCTGGACTATGGAACTCCCTCCCTGCTCCCTGTTTTTCTGAGAAATTTAAAACTAATGTAAACAGACATCTCGCTGCACAGTTCTCAATTTAGGTTGACCCTCCCCTCCTATAAAAAAAAACTCTCACCCTTTTTCTCAGTAGCCCCTTACGTCTACAGTGGCGGTCTGCCTTGTTTGGGGTGAACTATGTAAAAAAAAAAAAGCATGTCAATCTCCTCAACAAAATATAACAAAACAAAAAAGCTATAAAACCCTAAAAAAAAAAACAATTAAACTTTTTCTTGGCATTAAATTACCCACAAAGGTTTATGTGCCGTTAAACAAAACCGACCAACCAACATTCTTATCTGAACATTTACAAAACAGAAAGGTCGACATCTACAAAAGCCTTTTTATGCTGGTCTTAGATATCCACTCTCCTTCATTTCATTTATTCTAACTGACCATCTATAGGTCCTTAATTTTTCGGCATGGGTACAGTTACATAAGTCGACAACATCTAAAAAGCAAAAGAAAGAAAGAATGAAAAAAAAAAGAGAAACAAATTGCTAGCAACTATATTTTTTTTAGAATACCCTCTTCTGCTCAAACAATCTTTCAGAAATCTAAATATTAATAAACGTTAAAAAGGTTGGGTACACCATTATGAGTGCCTGTCAAGTATCAACGTGTCGTTCCGTGTATATCCCGAAGATAACATACACCGCATAGTATTCCACTATGGTCACCCATGTTGTACTGGCCATATCCCGCGTCACTTAACTTCGGTAATCAAACGAGACCGGTGCGTCAACGCGATACGTTATATACTTTAATATAGATAAATTATATACTTTGATATTGATAAATTATATACTTTAATATTGATAAGTTATATACTTTAATATTGATAAATTATATACTTTAATATTGATAAGTTATATACTTTAATATTGATAAATTATATACTTTAATATTGATAAATTATATACTTTAATATTGATAAATTATATACTTTAATATTGATAAGTTATATACTTTAATATTGATAAATTATATACTTTAATATTGATAAATTATATACTTTAATATTGATAAGTTATATACTTTAATATTGATAAATTATATACTTTAATATTGATAAGTTATATACTTTAATATTGATAAATTATATACTTTAATATTGATAAATTATATACTTTAATATTGATAAGTTATATACTTTAATATTGATAAGTTATATACTTTAATATTGATAAATTATATACTTTAATATTGATAAATTATATACTTTAATATTGATAAATTATATACTTTAATATTGATAAGTTATATACTTTAATATTGATAAATTATATACTTTAATATTGAAAAATTATATACTTTAATATTGATAAGTTATATACTTTAATATTGATAAATTATATACTTTAATATTGATAAGTTATCTACTTTAATATTGATAAGTTATATACTTTAATATTGATAAATTATATACTTTAATATTGATAAATTATATACTTTAATATTGATAAATTATATACTTTAATATTGATAAGTTATATACTTTAATATTGATAAATTATATACTTTAATATTGATAAGTTATATACTTTAATATTGATAAATTATATACTTTAATATTGATAAATTATATACTTTCATATTGATAAGTTATATACTTTAATATTGATAAATTATATACTTTAATATTGATAAGTTATATACTTTAATATTGATAAGTTATATGCTTTAATATTGATGAATTATATACTTTAATATTGATAAATTATATACTTTAATATTGATAAATTATATACTTTAATATTGATAAATTATATACTTTAATATTGATAAATTATATACTTTAATATTGATAAGTTATATACTTTAATATTGATAAATTATATACTTTAATATTGATAAATTATATACTTTAATATTGATAAATTATATACTTTAATATTGATAAATTATATACTTTAATATTGATAAGTTATATACTTTAATATTGATAAGTTATATACTTTAATATTGATAAATTTTATACTTTAATATTGATAAGTTATATACTTTAATATTGATAAATTATATACTTTAATATTGATAAATTATATACTTTAATATTGATAAGTTATATACTTTAATATTGATAAATTATATACTTTAATATTGATAAGTTATATACTTTAATATTGATAAGTTATATACTTTAATATTGATAAATTATATACTTTAATATTGATAAGTTATATACTTTAATATTGATAAGTTATATACTTTAATATTGATAAATTATATACTTTAATATTGATAAATTATATACTTTAATATTGATAAATTATATACTTTAATATTGATAAGTTATATACTTTAATATTGATAAATTATATACTTTAATATTGATAAGTTATATACTTTAATATTGATAAATTATATACTTTAATATTGATAAATTATATACTTTAATATTGATAAGTTATATACTTTAATATTGATAAATTATATACTTTAATATTGATAAGTTATATACTTTAATATTGATAAGTTATATACTTTAATATTGATTAATTATATACTTTAATATTGATAAATTATATACTTTAATATTGATAAATTATATACTTTAATATTGATAAATTATATACTTTAATATTGATAAATTATATACTTTAATATTGATAAGTTATATACTTTAATATTGATAAATTATATACTTTAATATTGATAAATTATATACTTTAATATTGATAAATTATATACTTTAATATTGATAAATTATATACTTTAATATTGATAAGTTATATACTTTAATATTGATAAGTTATATACTTTAATATTGATAAATTATATACTTTAATATTGATAAGTTATATACGTTAATATTGATAAATTATATACTTTAATATTGATAAATTATATACTTTAATATTGATAAATTATATACTTTAATATTGATAAATTATATACTTTAATATTGATAAGTTATATACTTTAATATTGATAAATTATATACTTTAATATTGATAAGTTATATACTTTAATATTGATAAATTATATACTTTAATATTGATAAGTTATATACTTTAATATTGATAAATTATATACTTTAATATTGATAAGTTATATACTTTAATATTGATAAATTATATACTTTAATATTGATAAGTTATATACTTTAATATTGATAAATTATATACTTTAATATTGATAAATTATATACTTTAATATTGATAAGTTATATACTTTAATATTGATAAATTTATACTTTAATATTGATAAATTATATACTTTAATATTGATAAGTTATATACTTTAATATTGATGAATTATATACTTTAATATTGATAAATTATATACTTTAATATTGATAAGTTATATACTTTAATATTGATAAATTATATTCTTTAATATTGATAAATTATATACTTTAATATTGATAAGTTATATACTTTAATATTGATGAATTATATACTTTAATATTGATAAATTATATACTTTAATATTGATAAATTATATACTTTAATATTGATAAGTGATATACTTTAATATTGATAAATTATATACTTTAATATTGATAAGTTATATACTTTAATATTGATAAATTATATACTTTAATATTGATAAATTATATACTTTAATATTGATAAATTATATACTTTAATATTGATAGGTTATATACTTTAATATTGATAAATTATATACTTTAATATTGATAAATTATATACTTTAATATTGATAAGTTATATACTTTAATATTGATGAATTATATACTTTAATATTGATAAATTATATACTTTAATATTGATAAATTATATACTTTAATATTGATAAATTATATACTTTAATATTGATAAATTATATACTTTAATATTGATAAGTTATATACTTTAATATTGATAAATTATATACTTTAATATTGATAAATTATATACTTTAATATTGATAAGTTATATACTTTAATATTGATAAATTATATACTTTAATATTGATAAGTTATATACTTTAATATTGATAAGTTATATACTTTTATATTGATAAATTATATACTTTAATATTGATAAATTATATACTTTAATATTGATAAATTATATACTTTAATATTGATAAGTTATATACTTTTATATTGATAAATTATATACTTTAATATTGATAAGTTATATACTTTAATATTGATAAATTATATACTTTAATATTGATAAGTTATATACTTTAATATTGATAAGTTATATACTTTAATATTGATAAATTATATACTTTAATATTGATAAGTTATATACTTTAATATTGATAAGTTATATACTTTAATATTGATAAATTATATACTTTAATATTGATAAATTATATACTTTAATATTGATAAATTATATACTTTAATATTGATAAATTATATACTTTAATATTGATAAGTTATATACTTTAATATTGATAAATTATATACTTTAATATTGATAAGTTATATACTTTAATATTGATAAGTTATATACTTTAATATTGATAAATTATATACTTTAATATTGATAAATTATATACTTTAATATTGATAAGTTATATACTTTAATATTGATAAATTATATACTTTAATATTGATAAGTTATATACTTTAATATTGATAAATTATATACTTTAATATTGATAAATTATATACTTTAATATTGATAAATTATATACTTTAATATTGATAAATTATATACTTTAATATTGATAAGTTATATACTTTAATATTGATAAATTATATACTTTAATATTGATAAGTTATATACTTTAATATTGATAAGTTATATACTTCAATATTGATAAATTATATACTTTAATATTGATAAGTTATATACTTTAATATTGATAAATTATATACTTTAATATTGATAAGTTATATACTTTAATATTGATAAATTATATACTTTAATATTGATAAATTATATACTTTAATATTGATAAATTATATACTTTAATATTGATAAATTATATACTTTAATATTGATAAGTTATATACTTTAATATTGATAAGTTATATACTTTAATATTGATAAATTATATACTTTAATATTGATAAGTTATATACTTTAATATTGATAAATTATATACTTTAATATTGATAAATTATATACTTTAATATTGATAAATTATATACTTTAATATTGATAAATTATATACTTTAATATTGATAAGTTATATACTTTAATATTGATAAATTATATACTTTAATATTGATAAGTTATATACTTTAATATTGATAAATTATATACTTTAATATTGATAAGTTATATACTTTAATATTGATAAATTATATACTTTAATATTGATAAGTTATATACTTTAATATTGATAAATTATATACTTTAATATTGATAAGTTATATACTTTAATATTGATAAATTATATACTTTAATATTGATAAATTATATACTTTAATATTGATAAGTTATATACTTTAATATTGATAAATTATATACTTTAATATTGATAAATTATATACTTTAATATTGATAAGTTATATACTTTAATATTGATGAATTATATACTTTAATATTGATAAATTATATACTTTAATATTGATAAGTTATATACTTTAATATTGATAAATTATATACTTTAATATTGATAAATTATATACTTTAATATTGATAAGTTATATACTTTAATATTGATGAATTATATACTTTAATATTCATAAATTATATACTTTAATATTGATAAATTATATACTTTAATATTGATAAGTGATATACTTTAATATTGATAAATTATATACTTTAATATTGATAAGTTATATACTTTAATATTGATAAATTATATACTTTAATATTGATAAATTATATACTTTAATATTGATAAATAATATACTTTAATATTGATAAGTTATATACTTTAATATTGATAAGTTATATACTTTAATATTGATAAATTATATACTTTAATATTGATAAGTTATATACTTTAATATTGATAAATTATATACTTTAATATTGATAAATTATATACTTTAATATTGATAAGTTATATACTTTAATATTGATAAGTTATATACTTTAATATTGATAAATTATATACTTTAATATTGATAAGTTATATACTTTAATATTGATAAATTATATACTTTAATATTGATAAATTATATACTTTAATATTGATAAATTATATACTTTAATATTGATAAATTATATACTTTAATATTGATAAATTATATACTTTAATATTGATAAATTATATACTTTAATATTGATAAATTATATACTTTAATATTGATAAATTATATAATTTAATATTGATAAATTATATACTTTAATATTGAAAATTATATACTTTAATATTTTTGCACTCAAAAAGTACACTAGATACTACCAAAAAATACGATCAGATTTTTTAATCATTTTTTTTAATACTTTTTTTTTTTAATTAATTTTTAATTCAATTTTCTTTTTTTTTAAATTATTTTTTAAAATCTTTTTTTTTAATCATTTTTTCTTTTTAAATCATTATTTTTTGGCATATATTAGCTATATATTAGCTAAAAAATATTAAGATGAAGAAATATTAGCTAAAAAAAAATCAAGATGAAAAAAAAGGAAGGTATTTTGAAATATTTTGAGAAATGTTTTGAAATATTTTTATTCTTATTTTGATTTAATAAAATATCTGCATCTAACACATGGTTTCTTTGAAGGCATTTTGCCTCTATCTTTATGTTAAAATATTATTTTGTTAATGTTAAACATCGTTTTCTTGCACTATGAATTCGCTTTCTATTTATTGCGTTAAATGATTATTTCCGGAAGATGACCGTGTTTTTTCTTCGTGCATTGTAGACAGATATATGACTATCACGTAACCCCCCCCCCCACACACACACACACAAGTCATATGTTTGATGTGGTTGAAGTAACGTTTTAAATAAACATATTGCACTTGTAAAATAAAAAATAAGCATATCAAAGAATCTCTCCGCGTAAGTTTATTGCGGTCTCACCTGCAGACACTGGTCTTACCTGTTTTACAACTTCAATTTAACTTATATTTGAAAATCTCTCACTATTTTTTGTTGTCTTCCCCGTATTTCAACGTCTATTTTTCTCACCACTTTCCGATTAATCGTCATTTTTAGTTTGCTTTTTTTACATCGTCTCCATTAAATATCTCGAATAGTTTTACATTTATTTATCTTTTTCGTTTTCCGTTTAAAATTACTAATTTTGATTTCTTGTACGTGCAAACAATTTTTGTTTCTTTTCTCTATTTTTCTTTATGCCACATTAAGGTTTACCTTTGATTATTTAACTGATGATCTTTTCTATAATCACTTTGAGTCTCATTTGTTTTTGTTAACGATGTATACTTCATGTTTGAATAGCGTCAGAGTTGTGAAAACTATGCTAAGATAGAGAGTAAGGCGGACCACGTCTGCCGGCCTTGAAAGCCAGCCAGAAAAGAGGTGAAACCTCTTTCTGAATTGCACATGCGTAGAACGTGTCTTTCTGAACTTTCGGTAATGAGAGTACATTCTATTGTTGGTTAGAAATATTTCAGGGGAGATAACTTGGATATGGCTCAAGAGAGATAACTCTCTGATAATTATGGGCCAACGCGCCTTTATTCATCAAAATGTATAATTCAATGGGCTTTTGACCAGATGTACACTCCCTGTTTCAATTTCTTCCTTTATTCACATTTATATTTCATGTTTCAATAGGTTTTTATTTGTCAAAATTCATACTTAATATTTCAATGGGTTTTTATTTTTTAAATTCATACTTAATGTTTAATGGGTTTTTATTTTTAAAAAATCATACTTAATGCTTCAATGGGTTTTATTTTTCATAATTCATACTTAATGTTTCAATGGGTGTTTATTTGTCAAAATTCATACTTAATGTTTCAATGGGTTTTTATTTTTCAAAATTCATACTTACTGCTCTAATGGGTTTTTATTTTTCAAAATTCATACTTAATGTTTCAATGGATTTTATTTTTCAAAATTCATACTTACTGCTCTAATGGGTTTTTATTTTTCAAAATTCATACTTAATGTTTCAATGGGTTTTTATTTTTCAAAATTCATACTTAATGTTTCAATGAGTTTTTATTTTTCAAAAATAATATTTAATGTTTCAATGGGTTTTTATTTGTCAAAATTCATACTTACTGCTTCAATGGGTTTTATTTTTCATAATTCATATTTAATGTTTCAATGAGTTATTATTTACCAAAATTCATATTTAATGTTTCAATGGGTTTTTATTTTTCAAAATTAATATTTAATATCATAATTTCATTTCATAATTTAAGTTCATTAATTAAATAGTAAAAAATGTTGTAATAATGTTTATGTTCAAATAAATGTTATTAATTCATTCGATTCTTCTTATTTCAAATAAGTTAGCAATCCATTACATAAAGGAAAATCGCATGCTCTCTCTCTCTCTCTCTCTCTCTTTGTATGTCTGTCTGTCAGTCTGCCTCTCTCTTTCTCTCTCTCTCTCCTCTCTCTCTCTCTCTCTCTCTGTATTATGGGATGGGGGTTGAGTGTCTTCATGACGCGTATTTTAGAGACAGTAAAACACTGTATAACTTTTTAGCTATGTATGGCCAAAGGTGTGTGCATGGATGAATATAAGTGTTGTTAATTATATAGAAATAGTAGAAAGACCCGACGTTGCTCGGGATTGAATAAGGATCACTACTATGTACTTTTTCACTATGCTCATATTACTTTCTTGGTTTTTACTGTCCCCATCCTCCCGTTTCGCCCCTTAATTTGACCGGAAAAAGCTGAAATGTTGCAAAACTCTCTGAGTTAGTCTTAGCCATATGGTTTAAATTTCATTAAAATCGGATATACGTATTTGAAGTTTAAAGAGGGTTCTGTTTCCACGGGTCGCTTAGAGATGGGGACACGTATAGATTCGGCACAAAAGATAACGTAAAGATTCAGGACGATTTCCATTGTCTTTCCTGAAGGATTTTATGCATATGATATATATTTCATCAAAATATAATATATTTGAACTTTTAAAAGATTTTCGGATCCCATAGGTACTTTAGGTTAGGAGGGCACTTAAAGATTCGGGACCACTTCCATTGTCTTCCCGACATACATACATATGATATAAATTTCATAAGAGTAAAATGTTTTAAGTTTTGAGGGGGTTATTCATAAAAAGCCCCCTTAAGGGCGCACTTAAATATTTGGGCACACTTCCATTGTCTTATTTTTTACTTTATTAAAAGTAATAACTTTTCTTATATCTTTGCAAATGCAATTTAGTTGACCTGTCAATATATATATATATATATATATATATATATATATATAATCCAGGTAAAACATCCACAGGGTAGTAATCCAAAAAATTTAAACCGGGTTTATAAAAAGTGCTCAATATCCAATAGAGCTTTTATATATAATTATTTTTATTTACACAGACATGTAAAAAATCTGCGACAATGGCATATCGATGTTATCGATCGACAGCTATTACAAACTGAGATCTCATCAAGAAGGGTTAGAATCCGATCTTAACCCTAGATCATATTTGGGAAGAATGAAATGGAGAAAAGAAAGAAAAACAAAAAGAAAAGAAATTTAAATTTCAAAATTTAGGGAGTCACGTGGTTGGGACCGTTAAGCAGCGCGTTTGTACAAACGCACTGCTGCTGATTTGAACTTTTCGAGTATGTATGTACCTCCCTCCCCTACTCTCCGTCTGGACCGCAAAATAACTTCTTTATTTATTTCTATCTATCTATCTATCTATCTATCTATATTTCTATCCTTTTTAATTCTACCTTTTCTTTTCTACTTTATTTTATATATTTTATATTAATATATTTTTTATTATTAATTATTTATTTATTTATTATTTTTTATTTTTTATTTTTTGTTTTTGTATTTTGGTTTTGGCCTTTAATATTTTGATTCTTAACGGTCCCAAGTCTTGACTACAAATCAGTAGCGATTTGTGTTCGGGGTTCGCGCCCGCCGACCGTTGGGAATTAGCTTCCTGCACTGAAGATTGCGTTAGCATGAAACATCGATGTCTGTAGGTAATAAATAATTAATATTTATTTATATATATATATATATATATATATATATATATATATATATATATATATATATATATATATAAATGATAATTTATTTCATTTTGACTACAAAATTAATTTTGTTTCACGAGAGCAGTTTTTTAGGAGCTTCCGATCTTCAGGTCTCGAAATAAGATTAATCTTATTTCGAGACCTGAAGATCGGAAGCTCCTAAAAACTGCTCTCGTGACACAAAATTAATTTTGTAGTCAAAATGAAATAAATTATCATTTATATTTATATTTCCGCTCTATATTTTTATCGAGCACTCTCATAAACCCGGTTCAATTCCCCTGGATTTATACTCTGTGGATTTATACCATACTCGGATTATATATATATATATATATATATATATATATATATATATATATATATATATATATATATATATATATATATATATATATATATATATATATAGTCTAAAGAAGCTTTGAGTCATTAAAAAAAAAAAAAGTAAAATGCAGTTTAAATTCCCAGACAAACTAACTAAATCCAAGATATTGCAGACTTAACATTCGTTGGAAAATTAATAAATGAAAAGATATAAGTAAAATAATATATATATATATATATATATATATATATATATATATATATATATATATATATATATATTGATGATGAAGTGATGAAGTGGACTATATTCCTTGTTTAAACACTTGATGAATTAATAAAACTGTAAACTATACAAATTTTATCCACTTCATCACTTCATTATCCATATATAAATGCTCTATCCAATATATATTGAGTATCATCGTATCTCGATAGGATCTAATACAATTATTTATCTTTTTATTATTATCTTTTTATATGAACAAGTAAAGGATAAGAATGAAAATTGTACAAAATACAATATCTATTAAGTCATCAGTTGGTCAAGACAAGGGGTTTTAGATCAAATAAATTGTATTATTTCTTCCTTAAGCCATTGCTTTTCAAATAATGATATCTTATTGTCAGATGATCAAAACAGATAAGTCGGTAAGGTGAACTTATCAAAAGTCAAAATTTGAACAGATGTAAGATACATATGATATAAAATGTAAATAGAAAATGTTGACAATATAGGAGGAAAAGGCATCATTAGAGTTCGTAGAATCAGGTTCGAAGTAGGTAAAATTTAAAGGTATACATCATATCTTTATTATACCGTTCCTTATATATATATATATATAGAGAGAGAGAGAGAGAGGGAGGGGGAGAGAAAGAGATACGAGGCCTATCTAAAAAGTATGCGAACTTAGGCCAGAAAAAAATTTTTTTCAAATACCTGACGGGGTTAGAACCTTAACCCCCTTCAAAGTTCGCCCCTTGTGCTTGCACACACTTAGCCCACCGATCCATCCACTGTCAGAAACACCTCTGGAAGTCTTCTTTTTAAATGGTGTTCATCTCCGCCGTCGCGTTCCGCATTATCGCTTCTCTAGTCTCAAAACGGGAATCTTTCATTGACGTCTTCAATTTTCGAAATAACCAGAAGTCGCAAGGAGCCATGTCTGGTGAGTAGGGAAGTTGACGAACTACTAGAATTCCATGTTTGACACAGAAATGTAAGATCAATTAAGATGAATGTGCGGGGGCGTTGTCGTGGTGCAGTTGCCATATTTTCGCCGTCCGCATGTCTAGTCTTTTGCACAGAACTGCGTCACGGAGACGCCGGGCAATATCTTGATAGTACTCCTTTATCACTGTTTGTCCTTCCGGTGCCAATTCGTGATGTACAATTCCACGGAAGACAGTCAGCATCACCTTGATTTTACTTCGGACCTGTCGCGCTTTTTTGGCCTTGGAGACTCAGGATGCTTCCATTGCGACGACTGTCTTTTTTTTCTGGGTCGTACCCGTACACCCATGACTCATCTCCAGTTATCAGTGTTCAGAAACACAGGGTCAGTGTTGGTGGTTTGCAGAAGGTCCTGTGCAACTTGAAAACGGATGTCCTTTTGTTTCTGCGACAACAACTTGGGTACACATTTCGCAGCCACTCTGTGCATGTTTAAATCATCATGCAAAATTGCATGCGCAGAATCTTTACTCACTTGGTCAATCTTCCGCACGGTTGAACGACGATCTTCAATCACCAAATTTCGCACCCTCTACCCAACAGCTGCACTCCGACTATTCTGAGGCTTTCCAGAACGTTGGTCACTCTCCGCTGATGTGCGGCCATTTTTTTAATCGGTTGAACCACTCCTTAATTTGTGTTACACCCATCGCATCATCTCCAAACACCTGCTGAATCTTGCAAATTGCTTTACTTTGAGAATCACCAAGCTTTTGACAAAATTTGATGCAGTACCTTTGCTCAACACGTTCAGACAGCGACTAACGTGCAGGAAGGCGGTGATAAAATGCACATGCGTATGAAGGTGTCTTCATTCACTATGTAGAGTGGCGCTGCCCTATCGTCTCTATTTCGCACAAAAAAAAAAATCGGATACTCTTTAGACAAGCCTTATATATATATATATATATATATATATATATATATATATATATATATATATATATATATATATATATATAAGTTAATCCAACAAAAGATATGAGGCAACTAATATCTTTAATTAGTAAACATCCTAATAAAACTGAAGCTCAATATACTGGATTAAGCATTAATAGCATAATATAAAATGAAGTAATAAAATAAGGTGCGAATCAAATTTTATTAGAATTCAATGTTCAGGCAAAGTACGTTAAAGTCCTTAACTCATGAGTTTTCAAAGAAAATATTTCTCTTCAGAGGACCATTACCGCAATGACATTACTGCAGATAATAAAATTAAACTTTTAAAATATATAAAAATATATTTTAAAAAATACATAAAAGTATATAACACATCAAATGTATCAGCCCAAAACATACTTTTTTTGTTAAAGCTATACAGTTAATCCAAGTCATACAATTTAAAACATATTCAGGAAAGATATCAAAGAGGTTGATTGAAAAGTGATCCAGGTGGTGAATGGTAGTCCAAAAACGAAAAAGTTATCCAAGCGGTTTCTTTGAAAACTCATGAGTTAAGGACTTTAAGGTACTTTGCCTGAACATTGAATTCTAATAAAATTTGACTCGCACCTTATTTTATTACTTCATTTTATATTATTTATACATTATATATATATATATATATATATATATATATATATATATATATATACTCTCCTTTTTATTATGCGTATTATTTCCATTCTGTTTTTAAATGTTTACATCATTTTTGTGAAATTAAAAATCACATGAGATTCCTATCGGCTGCTACTTCTTCTTCTGTTCCTTCTTCTCCTTCTTCTTCTTCTTCTTCTTCTCCTTCTCCTTCTTCTTCTTCTTCTTCTTCTCTCTATTCCCTCTTTTACTTATTCATCGATGCCTTTCCTTCGTCTTTCTTACCTTCTTCTTCTCCTTTTTCTCCAATTTTACTTATTCTTCCATTCTTTTCCTTCGTATTATTTACCATCTTCTTCATCTTCTTCTTCATCTTCTTCATCTTCTTCTCCATCTTCATCTTCATCTTCTTCTTCTTCATCTTCTTCTTCTTCTTCTTCTTCTTCTTCATCTTCATCTTCTTCTTCTTCTTCATCTTCTTCATCTTTTTCTTCTCCTTCTTCTTCTTCTTCTTCATCGTCATCTTCTTCTCCTTCTTCATCTTCTTCTTCTCCTTCTTCTTCTTCTTCTTCTTCTTCTTCTTCTTCTTCTTCTTCTTACTCTGCCTTCCTCTAAACTTTATTAATTTTAGCATTTCCTCATAATCCTTTACTCATAATCAAATAATAGTTGTTATTAACCTTTATTATCGCATTTTTTTTTTCATTTTTTCTAACTACATAATTAAATCGAGAATTATTTTCCCATAACTCGATTAATTCTGTCGTTTTAAGTTAATTCATTACTAAATCATGTGAGTTTATGTGTGAGTTTATGTGTGAGTTTATGTGTGAGTGTATGTGTGAGTTTATGTGTGAGTTTATGTGTGTTGACTGATAAAGAACGGTCATGAAGTTTAGGATAACAACAAAATCTTTCGGCCATCATGAATCAGTAAACCCCACACACCTATCAGTCCTTTTCTAATAAGACGAAGAAGATATTTCAACTAACTTGTGTCAAGTTAGAGATGTGGAATCATAAATATTTTTTTGCTTGTGCAGAAAATGAAATACACTTCCGTTTTGCTCTAAACGGAACTACATTCCGGAAAATCTGTAAAATTGTGAACCATTCCATGTTTTCGAAATACCAATAAATTTAGAGATAAATTTATTATTTTATATGTCTTTAATTTTGCGCTATATTTATGTCCCCACCCGATGTAGCTCGGGAGTAGATATATTTTAATTTATGAATAACATTTTGTTTTAAACTATGTCCTATTTTTTTTATTTTACAGAGAGTTTACGTTTCAAGCTATTCTTTTGAAGTCTGAATTTATAATTAATAAGCCGCGCGTGCGTGGTTCCCCTCTGTATGTGACTCGATGTGGCAATAAATTTGGGCAATTTGGGGCATTTTTTAACCCTCTTTGACCCCCTGGGGCGCGAACCAGAATTTTTTTAGGTCAAGGGTGCTCATTTTATATCCAGAACTATTGCCTCTACATTTTTGCCAAGTTTCAGAAAAATTGAATGGATGGATCAAAAGTTATGGACGAAAAGGGTCATTTTTTACCATTTGGGGGGCTTTTGACCCCCTGGGGGCGCGAACCAGATTTTTCCACGGTCAGGGATGCTCATTTTATATCCAGAACAATTGCCTCTACATTTTGGCCAAATTTCAGAAAAATTGAATGGATGGATCAAACGTTATGGGAGAAAAGGGTCATTTTTTGCCATTTCGGGGCCTTTTGACCCCCTGGGGGGCTAACCAGATTATTTTTCAAAAATCGGAGAATGTCACTTTCTTACCTGACCAAAGTTACAACTTCATGCAAAATTTCAAAGAAATTCAATGGATGGTTGCGGAGAAAAAGACGGACGGACGGACATGCTTCAAAACATAAGTCTCCCGATTTTATAAATCGGGGGACCAATAAAAGGGTACTGATCCAGAATACGACCCTACCTCCGGCAACTTCGCGTCGGCATCTTTCGGGTAGGTTACGCAAGCAGCCGAAAAATGCCGAAGCGATTAGCCGATCAGCTGTCAGTCAAAAAAAAAAACGTTCAGAAGTAAACAAAAAAGCCAAAAAACAACAGAGTTTTGACTAGTTGACTAGTTTTATTTTCTCAAAAGATTACTTATTTAAAAGTTTTAGTGAAAAAAGATGATTGGTTAGTAACAGTTGTTTACTTATGTTTTGTTGGTTGAGTATACAAAACCTTAAAAGGCCGCACCGCCCCCCCCCCTCCCAAAAAAAACCCACTTTTGACTAGTTAACTATATTTCCTTGAGCAAAAAATTACTTCTGTAAAACTTTTCTTGGAAAATAAAATGTTCATTCATAAAAGTGGTTTACCGACGTTTTTTGTTTTTGTTTTATACATAAAAAAAGACATTGACGTCTCAGATTTTTTTAATTTATTTTAACCTTTTCTTGAAAAAAAAATTAGTTTCACATAATTAAACATACGGTAACGACAAGGCCGCGTTTTGAATTTATCGTCTGGCAGTCTTCGCGTCGGCTTTTTCCGGCTGCTTATGTTACCTGCCCGGAAGTTGCCGGAGATTGGGTCGCATTCTGAATCAGTACCAATAATAGGCTTAAGAACGGAGTTTAAGTGCTATGTACACAGTCAGTGTAAATCTAAAAACTTAATTTTATAAGAATAATAAGAGACTTTTTTTATATTTGTTAACTGGATTCTCTTCGAATATTTCTGACAAATGTACAAAAAAAATATGTTAGTCCAATTGAGGTTTTAGCTCAGAAAATTCTGCTTTTCTCTCTTGGTCTGAATATATGGTGAAAAGCAAAATCACACTGCGAACATTATACTGCTAATTTGTTTTTATTTAAATGTTGACAAATAAGTAGTGTAATAATCTATTGTAAACACATTTAATTGTTTATCTGTTTGCCGAAATAGATTGAGAAATGTCTAAACCATTTTTATTAAGTACGAAATATGATTAGGTCAGTTAGGAAAAATGTCTCCATTTTATAAATATACAGAGTCGTAGAATGTATTTTCAGAAAGGCATTTAAGTGAAATACAATATATCAGTCCTAATACCATAGGAGAAGCAAACCGGCTAGTCAGAATCAAATACCAATTTATCCGATGCATTGCTATCGCGGTTATAATTCGAAAAAAACGACCGATTTAATATTATATATTTTGTGGCCCTGTTTAGAGGCCGGCCTGAAAACACGAACATGGGGTTTAGGAAAAACAAGAATATTGGAGAAAATATATACAACAGAGAAACAAGAGAAGTGGACCGTCAGTTCTGACTGCCAGTGTAGACTGGGGTTTTATCAACAACTGAGAAGCCTAATGCTTCCAGTATTCATTGAGAATGGACGAGACTCAATGTTCGTCATAGGTACAGCACCATAACAATATATTAGATAAGAGATGGGTACACAGTGTAAACCTTAAGAAATATGTAGTATGAAAATTTATTGCTATCACATGTTATTGTTTATCTGATAGCCGTGATAAGTAAATCTCTAAATCTATTTTATTATGAACGTAAGCTCACGTTTCTGGTTTGGTTAGTTAGGAAAGTGTCTCCATTTTAATAATCAGGCGTGTGCACATTGTTTGGTTTATTTATTTATATCCAAATGTGATTAAAAATATATTAAACCTATTGTGGAGTGTTTGTATGAAACGATTTTATGTTAAGAAATGAATAGTTTAATAATTAAAATAAACTGCATAGGTTAAATTGAACAATTGAGAAGAATGGGGCTTGCTATTTAATTTCCGCATGGGAAAATGTATTTCCATGACTCATTTCATCCATTCGGTTATCTCACTTGCTCACTTATCAGTAGGGAAAGAAAATATATTACTTCATAAAGCGTCTCTAATGTGACCTCTGATGGATTCCCAATCAGCACATGTGTAGTAGTACCTCGTCGTTTTGGGCAGCGACTCTTCAGCTTGGGGTTGAAAGTTGTTATGGTACAAGTTGATCTACCTATTTCGAGAAGAAATGGACTTACCCAGACACAATGAATACAGTTACAACTCAGCATCGTGGCAGTTATTGGTGGCAGCTATGGCCTCAGAATCAGACGCATACATTCTGTAACATACTTTTGTTTATTATACCACTATTTTTGTCTTTACTATTACCGGCCGTTCAAGGCCACAACACTGGCGGTGAGGTTCTTTCGAACATTACCCACACCTGTGTCGCACAACACTGGAAGCAAGGGCTCGAAACCTACACCCTACAACACTTGAGGCGAGGTACTCGGACATATTCGGTCCAACATTTTTCTTAAAACATATGTCTCAAAACTTCCACGTCAAGGAATTCGGATTTATTCAAACACGAAAATAAATCGGACTTAAGTTGCACACAATTCGTATTTATGTCTACAATTGAAATGTTGTTTTAAAAAAAAAAGACTTTAGTGGTATGCTCTAGTTATTTGATAACAATAGAGCAAAATGATGAAATCATGTTGAATTTTAACAAGCAAAGTCTGTAAATTTTGCAAAAAACACTTCAACGTTGCAAAAAGTATTGAAGAGAAGGTTGTAATTTTCTAAGTAGAGCGAAGTAGTTTCAAAACAAAGTTTTGAAAAGTCAAGTCATTGAACCGTGGAAGAAAAAGCGAAATAAATCAACAAAAAAGGTATGCCGGTTTGTTTTCGATAATAAGAAACAACGTAAATAAGTTATCCGAACTTATTTTTTCTTTCCACTGAGAGGTTACGAACTTATCTCACACTAAGAAAAATCAACGAGCCGTGTGAATTATAATATATATATATATATATATATATATATATATATATATATATATATATATATATATATATATATATATATATATGTATATATATATATGTGTGTATACATAAATATATATATATATATATATATATATATATATATATATATATATATATATGTATATATATATGTGTGTATATATATATATATATATATATATATATATATATATATATATATATATATATATATATATAAAAATCTCTAGGACTGCGTTTTTGAAATCCTCCATTTTTATTCCGTCACTTGAAATAACTGACTCTTATATATATATATATATATATATATATATATATATATATATATATATATATATATACAAGAGTCAGTTATTTCAAATGACGGAATAAAAATGGAGGATTTCAAAAACGCAGTCCTAGAGATGTTCAGGCATGAACAAATGAATAGCTACAATTACAAACATTGGAATTACAGAAAAAATAGCTGGCACAAAATAAAAGATTCGATGAGATATACATTCAGACCCAACAGCAACAGAAGAAATTATTTGAATTGTTAAATGGGCGGCAAAATGTTACAGACAAAAGTTCGTTCTCTCAGATTTGGAACATCATTGATAATTGCAGTTACGATCCTGATAACGAGGAAACTTTTGCATTGTATTTCAGGTATTATGAAGACATCTATAATACAGAATGTGAAAACTGGACTGATTTAAAAAAGGTTCCGTTGCTGTTAAGGAAATTGGGCACAGTGGAACATACGAACTATATATATATATATATATATATATATATATATATATATATATATATATATATATTAAAGAAAGGAAGATGAAGATAAAAAATTGCATAAAATTACATAAAATTACATATAGTTACATTAAATTATTACAAATTTTATTACATCGAAAGTTCAAATGCAAAGAGTTACATTAATCCTTAAACTATGTTTTTTTTCAAAGATAAAACTCTTCTCGTCAGAGGATAAAATTTGGTAATGTGGTATTTATAATAAATAGATATTGCCTAGTTCTTTTTTTTAATGCAATTTTTTATCTTCATCTTTCTTTTCTTTAAAATTGATTGCTCTACTCAACGTATTGAGCTTTACTGTATCGCGATAGATCACCTTACGATACTTCACTTATCGTTAATTCTATTATCATTAGTATATATATATATATATATATATATATATATATATATATATTTAAATTCCCGAAACAGTTTTTCATGGTAAACAACTGATGATCCCTTAAAATAGTGTTACAAACTAATATAATAACTGTAAAAAATAAATTGACTTACATGAGTGATTTTCCACTGAAAGACTTGGGACTATAAGTTTTTTTTTGTTTTTTTTAATATAGTTTTAATGGTTGAGAAACTTCCGAGACTATATATATATATATATATATATATATATATATATATATATATATGAAATATTCATATAATGAAAAAAGTAAAGTTACATACTTTACAAATTTATTATAATCATCAGGTGTTTAAACAAGACATATAATAAAATGAATTTTATAAATAATATGATAAGATAATTATTATAATTGTATAATTTTATATTTGTAACTTTATAATTTTATAAATAATATAATAAAATAAATTTTATTCATTATATTCTTTGTTTAAACATCTAATTATTATAAGAAACCTGTAAAGTATGCAACTTTACTTTTTTCATCATTTCAAGATTTCCTATAACAATGCTCCAATATCAATCATATCCCTATCACGATAGGATCAAATATAAAATAAGTATCTTTATATCATTCAAATGAATATATATATATATATATATATATATATATATATATATATATATATATATATATATGTAGAAGGATGAAAAGGAATTAGAAAAGCGAAAGTCAAATCTTTTTTCAATTCAGTTGCTCAGAGCAAGGTATATTCTGCAAAAGGCAATTTATTCAAGTTAAATTTTTCCTTAAGTCAGGCTTTTCAAAGATCAAAATCTTATCATCAGAGGAAATTGCTGGGATAGATAAGTTGGCAAAGGCCAAGATTTAATATTTGAAAAAGTAAAATAAAGATTGTAGGGGAAAACACAAGGCAAAACTCTGCCCGAATGCAAGAAAATGTCCGATTGCAAAAAAGTCCGGTGTCAAAAAGTCCAGCGGAGAAAGTGAAATGTAGATAGGTAGGTCATTAAAAGGCACAAGAAATGACATGAGAGGATTCAGAGTGAAATTCCAAAAATCACATCTTCAGGTGCGGCAAAGATAGATAGAATTCAGAGGGTAAAAGGTCCAATAAAAGGCACGTTCGTGGATGCAACAAGGCTCAATAAAACGTGAGGTGGAGTGTATACGCCATTTAAAAAAAAGATTTCCTGGGCCGAAAATCATGAAATAGGTTTAAATTGGCAAAAAGACAGCGAATTAATATTTAAAGGCCAAAATTCCAGATTGCCCGTTGAAAAACAAGACTAGTCTGCTCTATCCTGGATATTGAGCTGTATACTTTTCACAATAGGTTTTACCTTTCCTAAAAGTTCGCTTTTAGTTCACCACTTAATTATATATATATATATATATATATATATATATATATATATATATATATATATATATATATATATATATATATACTAGCTGACCCGACTTGGTGTTTCCTTGGAGTAATTATGTTTTCATTCTATACAGACTCCCACGTTAATACTGTAATTCACCAAACGATAAATTAAAAATAAAATACATTGTAAATATATAATTAAGAAATATGAGCTTTAGAGAAAAATAATTATTTATTTCAGACATTTTATGAATATTATTATTATTATTATTTTTAAATAAACCCCCTAAAATAATATTATTATTTTTTAATATCCCCCATGAATGAATTGTTAATGTAAACAATATTATATGAATATTAATAGTTTGAATAATCCCCCACCATTTAAAAAGAGAAATTGTCTTAATATCGTTATTATTGCTAAATAACTCCTCTCATTTGGGTCATTAATAAAAAAGGTTTCAGAGTGAGGAACAAAATTAGACTTACTGAAAAAAAAGAAGAAATGGTAGCTTAATGTGAATCAGTAAACTTCTACTTTATACGTAGAGATAAACACAGGAAATTACCAAAGTAGTGTTTTTTGAATATCATTATTTTAAATATATTTAAATAATCACACCCTCTTTCATAATTATAGACACCATTTTCTGAATATTATTTATTTTATTCACTTACTGGACGAACAATAAATAAGAAAGAGTGGCTGGATGTGAATCGGTAAATTCTACTTTAAGCCCCTATTGTCGATAGATAAACAGTAAATGAAGCGGTAATATTTTATGAATATTATTTATAAATAATCCCCCAAATGGTTGACAATATTTTCTTATTATTATTGTAAAATACTCGCCCCTTTTTGTTAATAAATAAATAAAAGTGCTATATATAGTATAGACCAATATTACGCTTACAGAAAGAACGCGTATCGGTAAAATTCTACTTTAAGCTCCACGCGTCATGAGTTGAACACAAAAACTGAAGAAGTAAATAATTATTGTAAACTTTATTCTAAGGATAGTATTATTGTAAGAACATCACCCCCTCCTAAAATATCTGAAAGTGAAAAGAATCGTGTTGTAATTAGTAAAGAGGTCGTTTGTATTTGTTAACTAAAGCAAACAAATGGACATTTCTGTATTTTAAGATGGCGACTGTGAATCATTCTTCATACAGAAATCGGAAGGCCCCTTGTATCCTTAAGAATATATCATCTAAATGAATTTACCCCGTGTAGCATCTAATAAGAACAACTATGTGGGTGGAAATTTGAAGAAAAAGGTATGTTACCTAGTACTACGCTAAGAAAGAAATAGGTCAACGTTTATTTTAAACACAAGTAATTGGTGATCAGATAGCGGAAGTATTTTGTATGAAGGCTTTTCTTATGGAAATCGCCCCAGACAAAACATGAAGCCACTTGATCTAAGGAGATAAAAGTATAAAAACACTTCGTCAAAAACTAGTCCACGATAAGTGTCAGATGGATAGATTCCGACCCAGGAAACAGCAATTCTTACCCCTTTGTCAGAAACATCGCTAATGGTGTGTGAGGATTAAAGGACAAAATAAAGGGAAGGAAGAGTTACGACGCTGCCGAATGTAAACCCAAGGTCCACTTTCTACACACTTCTGCTTAAGTCAATCAAAAAAAATGACTCCATTTTAAGATTATTTTCATCTAGTCTAAGTATTATCAAAAAATAAGCGAAATAAATATTCGTGCCAATTAAAAAATGAAAGAACAAAACGAAAAAAAAGTCTAATCCGAATCAAATATCAATATGTCAGACGGGTTGTTATTTTGGTCTAACTTTAAAATATATATATATATATATATATATATATATATATATATATATATATATATATAAGAAGGAATAGGTAAAATAAATACCTTTTGACGCATTAAGATGCGATATCAATTTTTTTTTTATAAAAAAGAAAAATAATAAATCGAAACCGATTTTTTTTTATTATTAAAACTAGCATTTTTTTTTTGTTAGTTTAAAGTGATACAGATATTTCGCCAAAACCTGGCATCATCGGTGTGTAATATATCCTGATGTCATCGGATTTGTATTTTTTATCTCTTTACCGGCTTGTTGTTATACAGCCGGGCCAAATGGGCAAGATGTTGTTTCCCATCATCAAATATGAAGAACGTGAATGCAGCACGTGATTTGTATAAGTGTTTACGTTTCATATGTTTTTTTAAAGCATCTATTGTTAAATTTAAGAAGGAATAGGTAAAATAAATACCTTTTGAAGCATTAAGATGCGATATCAATTTTTTTTTATAAAAAAGAAAAATAATAAATCGAAACCGATTTTTTTTTTTTTATTAAAACTAGCATTTTTTTTTTGTTAGTTTAAAGTGATACAGATATTTCGCCAAAACCTGGCATCCTCGGTGTGTAATATATCCTGATGTCATCGGATTTGTATTTTTTTTATCTATTTACCGGCTTGTTGTTATACAGCCGGGCCAAATGGGCGAGATGTTGTTTCCCATCATCAAATATGAAGAACGTGAATGCAGCACGTGATTTGTATAAGTGTTTAAGGTTCATATTTTTTTTAAAAAAAGCATCTATTGTTAAATTTAAAAAGGAATAAGTAAAATAAATACCTTTTGAAGCATTAAGATGCGATATCAATTTTTTTTTATAAAAAAGAAAAATAATAAATCGAAACCGATTTTTTTTCTTCTTTTTTTATTAAAACTAGCATTTTTTTTTGTTAGTTTAAAGTGATACAGATATTTCGCCAAAACCTGGCATCCTCGGTGTGTAATATATCCTGATGTCATCGGATTTGTATTTTTTATCTCTTTATTGGCTTGTTGTTATACAGCCGGGCCAAATGGGCAAGATGTTGTTTCCCATCATCAAATATGAAGAACGTGAATGCAGCACGTGATTTGTATAAGTGTTTAAGGTTCATTTTTTTTTTAAAGCATCTATTGTTAAATTTAAGAAGGAATAGGTAAAATAAATACCTTTTGAAGCATTAAGATGCGATATCAATTTTTTTTTTATAAAAAAGAAAAATAATAAATCGAAACGGATTTTTTTTTCTTTTTTTTTATTAAAACGGCTTGTTGTTATACAGCCGGGCACGTGATTTGTATAAGTGTTTAAGGTTCATATTTTTTTTTTATAGCATCTATTGTTAAATTTAAGAAGGAATAGGTAAAATAAATACCTTTTGTAGCATTATAACAACAAGCCGGTAAAGAGATAAAAAATACAAATCCGATGACATCAGGATATATTACACACCGAGGATGCCAGGTTTTGGCGAAATATCTGTATCACTTTAAACTTACAAAAAAAAATGCTAGTTTTAATAAAAAAAAAATCGGTTTCGATTTATTATTTTTCTTTTTTATATAAAAAAAAATTAATATCGCATCTTAATGCTTCAAAAGGTATTTATTTTACCTATTCCTTCTTAAATTTAACAATAGATGCTTTTTAAAAAAATATATATAAACCTTAAACACTTATACAAATCACGTGCTGCATTCACGTTCTTCATATTTGATGATGGGAAACAACATCTTGCCCATTTGGCCCGGCTGTATAACAACAAGCCAATAAAGAGATAAAAAATACAAATCCGATGACATCAGGATATATTACACACCGAGGATGCCAGGTTTTGGCGAAATATCTGTATCACTTTAAACTAACAAAAAAAAATGCTAGTTTTAATTAAAAAAAAAAGAAAAAAAAATCGGTTTCGATTCATTATTTTTCTTTTTTATAATATATATATATATATATATATATATATATATATATATATATATATATATATTGGTACAGAAAAATTAGTACAACATTCGTACCGTCGGTTTCAAGCACGGAAAGTCTTAGCCATCCGGCTCTCTTCAGCTTCTGTTGTCATCTGTTTGGAAATGTGAAGTCACATGACACTCACGTTTCCTTACACTAAATTTAAATTCAAACAAACAGACACAACACGCTGAGCAAATAACGCGTCCCAACGAGAGTGTCATGTGACGGTAAGAATGTTGTACTAATTTTTTTGTACCAAAATAAATAAATATTATGCTCTTAATTTTTAACTTTAAAACATAATTAATCGAGCACTCTGCTGGGATTTTTCCTACTATATTACAAAGAAGTTATATATATATATATATATATATATATATATATATATATATATATATATATATATATATATATATATATATATATATATATATATATATATATATATATATATATATATATCAGACCTAAAATCCCGGACCTGAAGGAGAACAGTCATGGTCGAAATAAAATTATTGTCTGTTATGTGCTAAGTTTTGTTACGCTTTGCTCATATATATTTGCGTTGTACTTAAATGCATTGAGCTCTCAAGTCGGAACTATGACGTTTGATATGTATATTTATAGCTCAATATAATATGATATTAAACTGAGATTTCCCTTCGGATTGAATCTGCTGTTTATCACACAAATATTCATGTTGCATGTACTTATATGTATATCCATCTATGTGTGCATATATTCATATGTGACGAAGTGGTGTGGTGTAGTGGTTACACACATGAGCTGTAGGCTGGGCGTACCGAGTTCGTTTCCTGTCGGGGCTACGGCATCATTTACACTGATATGAATTCGTATATCTTCCTGTCAGCTATAGATTAAATAGTAAGGCATACTAGACTCTTAGGCTTTGGTTATGTAATTAATCTACGAGAAGGAAAACTCCGAAATAACACTTGTCTTTCTTGTCTTATCACGGCATTGTTTCCAGTAGTGTTATGGTGATCTACCCTATTTCGTAACTGTATGGACTCTTCCTGACTCTATTAAATGAGTTGTTATGACCAATCAGGAGAAGTTAAAAGAGAAGAGAAGTGATGAAGCAGCAGTACTTCTGTACTTTCTCTTAATATAATTTCTTGTTAATTGCTTTCTGTTCGTATTATTTCTTCCAGTTCTTTAAGGCCACCACAAGTAAACGAGGGCTAACCCTATTCACTAGACTCAAGCAATGGCGGTTCCAGGAGAGGTGCGGTTGAGAACTGCGCAACCTTTGCTTCAGTAGAGACTACACACGGAGGTACTCTTACAGGAGATATCCATTGTTTGTTTCTTGAGACTGAAAGAAGGCCCAGAATAATTCATGTGTGTATTTACACGTATTAACCTACATAAATGTATATGTATTAGAAAATTATTACGTACCTATCACAGCCGTGAGAAAATGAAGGGCAAAGGGCGCAACATTTGTATGTGTATTTTGTGCGGCAATTTCTATAAACTGTTCTGAGCAATAGTTACATACACTCACAAAAAAAACTATAAATGCACCAAAGTAGAATACGGGGCGGGGGGGGGGCGAGGGAGAAGCAATCCCCAAATCTAGCAGAGGTCACATATGTTTATCTCAAATGTCAGCACTTTAACAACTAAAGCATAATTCCTACGGCGGACAAGATAGATTCACATCCTCACATAAAACAATTACACCTTGTGACCCTAAATTTTACAAAAGCTTGAACCTCAAATTTAAAAAGCTAAACCTCAAATCAAAAAACGTTTGACTTCAAATTAAAAATGATCAACCTCAAATTAAAATGCCCAACTTCAACTTTAAAAAACTCAACTTCATAATAAAATAGCTCAACTTCATATTAAAACAGTTCAACTTCGAATTTAAAAGAGATCAACTGCGAATTAAAAGAGCGGAATTGCAAATTTAAAAATCGCACCTTTTTCAATTTTAAAATAGTGAATTTTAAAATTGAAAAAGTTGAATTTTAAATTAAAATTATCTTACATGCTTTTAATGCGAAATTAAAAGAACTCAACTTCAAGTTACAAAAGTTACACTTCGAAACTAAAAAATAAGCATGCAGATACTAATACAATTTTAATTTGAAATTCAACATTTATCAGTTGCTAATTAAGATTTCGTAATTTAAAGGGATTTTTTTATTTGTTATTGAAAAAAATCAATTTAAAATTAAAAAGTCTCAACTCCAAATTTTACAAGTTTAAATTTTTTATATTTTATTACAAATTAGAAAATAATTATCAATATTATCAATATTTTCTTACATAAACTAGTTTATACTCGCTCTTTGAGGTGTATTAGTACTTTACTAAGTTACCTAGTTTCTACTGTTTTATACCTAGTACAAAGGAAACTATTTCTGAGATTTCGTGGGAAAAATACGCTATTTAGTATTTGCATGTGAGAGTATTGATTTACTCCTCTCCAGGAGTTAGGCACAAGGCCAGTTTTTATCTTACTCCCACAAGTAAGATGTGACCCAAGGTCGGGTCGGGAAAGTGGGGTTTAAAAATTGCCTGGGCAGCCCCGTCGGCATTCCCCGGTAGGGGCGCCTCAGGCAGTAAGCAATAAACTTACTCCTCCCCAAAGAGGGGTGGCGAAGCCTGGGAGGGTGGACCTCCTAGAACTGCACAGGACAGACCCATAGACCGGCGTAAATCAAGCCCTGAAGGCCAAGACAATACCAGTCTATGGGGTGCAGTATCCATCGGAACAGATACTACACTTTGATCTTAGCCAAAAGGCCAAGAAACGTTAAAGATGCATTGTTTTATTGGCAAAAAAAATAGATATGCTTTAAGCAAAAAAATAATTCGCTTTGAATACTCTTTATGTTATGTTATGTTTTTTGTAGATTATCAATTATAGGCCACTTTGTCTAAAAAATATATACAGGGTGGGCAAAAATAAGGGTCCTATTTTTTAAAATTCATAACTTTTTTATTTATTGATTTTTTTTTTTTTTTTTTTTTAAGAATAAGTAAAGGACCCCTTCCGAAGCAAGCATGAGCCGTATTAGCCCTAAGGAACGTACCCTCATTTAGAAAACATTTTTGCTTAAAAAACTCAAAACGGTGTAAAAAACAATACTTTAGTTTTTGTAAGTTTTAAGAAGTGTTTTTCGGCTAAAATTTGTTTTGTTTATTTCAAAAAATCTCGGAAGGGTCAGTCTACACACACATAAAGTTTGGTGAGTTTAACTTTTATTTTGTGGAAGTTATTCAAATTCAAGTTATTCAAATTTAAAGATAGGACCCTTATTTTGGCCCACCCTGTATTTATGTAATGGTTTTCATGTTATCATGTTATGCTAATTTCTTAAAATTTATAAAATACGCATCCAGTTAAAAAAAAATCCTATCGACTTATGATAAATTAGAACTCGGCTAATAATATCGTAAAACTATTGCTTTAATAATGTGTATTCGATTATTCCCTTTTGTCAATCAATCGCATGTTTCTATTTGCGTACAAACAGACAAACTATAAAACACCATAACTGTTTAATAGTATATAAATGAGAAAAGTAGGCGCCTGTGGCAACAATCAACCAGGAGTAAAAATTATCCCTGCCTAAACAAAATATGAATCGTTTTGAGTGACCAATAAGATGCTTGGCTTAAAGCGAATCCTTTTATAAAAATAGCGCTTTGGGTTCGCAGCTAGTTTATTTGTAATTTACCTTACATATCATTGGAATTGCGAATAAGTCGTTCAGAATTATAAGCAATTGACGACGAAGTGATATCAGTCAAATATCAAAGGGTCAAAGAGAAGAGTAATAAAAATAAGACCATTTATAAAAGAACTCCGCCAGTAATGGAAAAATGAGCTTTGGGTTCGTAGCTAGTTTGTTTGTAATTTACCTTACATATCATTGGAATTGCGAATAAGTCGTTCAGAATTATAAGCAATTGACGACGAAGTGATATCAGTCAAATATCAAAGAGGCAAAGAGAAGAGTAATAAAAATGGGACCATTTATAAAAGAACTCCGCCAGTAATGGAAAAATGAGCTTTGGGTTCGTAGCTAGTTTGTTTGTAATTTACCTTACATATCATTGGAATTGCGAATAAGTCGTTCAGAATTATAAGCAATTGACGACGAAGTGATATCAGTCAAATATCAAAGAGGCAAAGAGAAGAGTAATAAAAATGGGACCATTTATAAAAGAACTCCGCCAGTAATGGAAAAATGAGCTTTGCAAAAAAAGCCGTTCTCTCAATCGTGTGCAGTGTGCGAACACAGCCTTGGCCTACTTTTGTTTGACCTTCCTAGACTTGCGTCAAGTTAGGGTTAAAGTTATCGTCCAGGTCTTCACGTTGAGATCGATGAAACCCTTATTTTTCGCTGTACAAAATGCGGAATAAATGCCACTGTGGAACGCATCGCGGAATGGTGACAGCAATCCGCGTGGGTTTATGTGAGAGCAAAAATATAAGGGAAACATTTTTTTTATGCAAATACTCAATGACCTGAATGGATTCGATCGTCTTGAGTAAGTAATAAAACATCTCTTTTCTTTTGCTATAAACTGCATTTTGTCTGTTTTGGAGTGGCGGAGTGGGGGTTGGTAGGGCGGTGATTATCTACAAAAAATACAAAAGTTGAATGACTGGGGTAATTACAAACAAGGGAAATTCCAGACTTGAAGTGGAAGACTGATATCCCCTTATCACACATTTTGAAAAGTTTTTATTTTTCGCTGGCGCTGCATTAACACTGGCTGTTTGTCCGGTCACCGCGTATATATCCTCTGAAATAATTAATGTTTGTTTGTATTAATTTCGGTCTGAAATATTTTAAACCTAATGCTTATTTCCCTTTGAAATTATTTCAATCAATTTTCAATCAATGGATAATTTGAAAACTCACAACTGCTAAACGATCTCTCTAATCACTATTTTCACTGAATTTAGTTAAAATGGCACGGGTAAAAATGGCACAAGTTGATAAATAGAAAAAAATGGTACACGGGAAAAATATAGATGAAAATCTCACAATGAGTTTATTAAATTCTTGGATACAATGCGTAAAGAAAAAAAAGAAAAGTACCCCCCCCCCCAAAAAAAAGAGATTCTACATTTGTATGCGATTACGTGTAAACAGACAGAAAAAAAAACACAATTATTCTTTAAATTTACAGTAGGGGATTAGTTACGCATATAAATTTAACGTAAAATGATCCCCTCTCTCCGGGCCATTCTAACTTTTTAGGGCAGTTAAATATTTTTTTTACCACTAACCCTAAGTCCGACCGGCAAAGTCGTAACACCACACGTAATCGCTTTAAAAAGTAGAACCCACTCACCCAGCCCGAAAAACAATGCATAGAATGTATCTCCCATCACAAAGGAAAATAGGGTAATTGCCCTAAAAAGTTATCATGGCCCGGAAATGGTGGATCATTTGATGGTAAAATTATATGCAAAACTGATCCCCCAAATCTGCATTCTAAAATAATTGTTGTTTTTTCTTTCCGCGAAAGATGAGTAATACAATACATCATCTTTTTTAAATTTATTTTTCGTTTTACCACTCGAACTTAGGGTTAGTAGTAAAAAGGGCGCATATTCTTTTATGATGTAATCTTTAAAAGAATGCAGTATTTACAAGTACCGGAAAAATATTTAAAAATGAAATACAAAATTTACAGATAAAGAGATATTGATATTTGTAAAAAAAATGCCCGTGTTTTAATTATTTTGGTGTGCTTTTGTCCGGTGGGCTTATGTCCGGTGGGCTTTTGTCCGGTGGGTCTTAGGTCCGGTGGGCTTATGTCCGGTGGGTATTATGTCCGGTGGGCTATTGTCCAGTGGGCTTTTGTCCGCACACCAGAATTCTACTGAGCTATGTGTCCAATACCGGAGTAGCGAATTCATCCTGTATTGGACACAGCCTAATGGATAAATACGTTAGTTGAGATATATAGATGGGAATTAACACACATTAAATAAATAAACAATGTAATTCGTACTCGTCCTGTGCAGTTCTAGGAGGTCCACCCTCCCAGGCTTTGCCTCCCCTCTTTGAGGAGGAGTAAGTTTACTGCTTACTGCCTGAGGCGCCCCTACCGGGGAATGCCGACGGGGCTGCCCAGGCAATTTTTAAATGGTCAGAGTGCTCACCTCTCGAACGCTGGCTTATCTAATCCCACTTTCCCGACCTTGTGTCACATCTTACCTTGTGGGAGGTAGATAAATAAATTGAATTATATACATTTTATAACCGTCAGAAGGTATTTTAAAAGATTTAAAAGTTCGAAAGACGATAAAGTTGAGTTCAAAATATTTCGGTTGAAATACTCAGCTAGTGTCAGGCTCCTGCTGATCGTGTGAGTATGAATAGTTCATCTTGTGTGTATTTTTCTCCCACGAGTTGTATTAAGTAGTGCTTATTTGACGTCAAACTACTAAACGTCTCCGTATGTTGCTGTAGTGACGAGTGGTTGAATACAGACTGTACAGAAGTTGTGCTGGTTTCTTTAATAGTGTGATAATTTTTTAACTGAATCTTTTTATGCTTTTGGTGGGAATAATTTTAGCTCTTCCCATTGGTTGAAAAATATATATTCTCTTGTGAACTCGTAACCCAAAAAATAAAATGGTAGAACCCGCATAGTTTTAATGTGTGGAAACGAGTTGTAAGAATTTTTTAAATGGTATAAACACTCTTACAAATCGTTTCCATAAAACAACACATAATACATATAAAACGCATTATAATGAAATTCTTTATCAAACCCATAAAACGCATTATAATGAAATTCTTTATCAAACCCATAAAACGCATTATAATGAAATTCTTTATCAAACCCATAAAACGCATTATAATGAAATTCTCTACCAAACCCATAAAACGCATTATAATGAAATTCTCTACCGAACCCATAAAACGCATTATAATGAAATTCTCTACCGAACATATATAGTTTTACTATATGGGTTCGGTAGAGAATTTCATTATAATGCGGTTTATAGGCATTATGTGTTGTTGTTTTTCGTTTACGATTTCTCAAGTGTTAACTATTATGTATTTTTACCATTCTCTTGTAGTTTATTGTATTTGAATTTAGAGTCGATTTTATACAAAATATTCATTTTGTTTTAAATTTTTCTTAGTGTATATATAATGTTTCAAAAAAGACAAACGGAAAACAGGTTAGAATGCAGGAGAAAAAACAAAAACAAAAGATTTGACCGGTTTCATTCGTATTATCGAACGTCTTCAGAAAAAGTGAAGATTTGGAAACAATTTTATTTTGAAGGCACACACATGGGAGAAGGAAAAGATGATCCGATTGGACCATATGAGAAGACTTTTAGCTACATTGAAATATGATTTGACAAGTAGGTGACATATTCTTCTTTATTTCTTTTTCGTTTTTTATATTTTTTATTTATTTTCTGATATTCTACGATGAATTCTACCTAGACACGGTGGGTTCAATCCCTAGTGAAGGAACTTAAGAAAAAATAATGAGATATCAATGAGGCATGAAACGCGAAATGAGAACAGTCTACTCGGCTAAATAACAGGTGCAATCGACAATGATGAACAACGGCCGAAACGTGAACATAACAACAATAAAGATTAGGAAAACAGTCCGAAATATTTCAATAATGTGGATCGCTAAGTGACAAAAAAAATGAAAAGCAATGTATTTACATATAAATTAATAACATTTATTCGTGCTTGTGCATATCAACCCTGACATGTTAGACCGCTCTTAAAAATAAAATAGCTAAAGCAATGTATAAACTTTGTTATGTACTTACGTGGTAGCTGAAAAAAGACTACACCAAAAATTATGCAAATTCATCCAGTATTTATTTAATTATAAATAAAAAACGATTTTATCACTCGGTAGATATTTCCACCATTTTCCAGTGGTCAAGGACGATAACTCATATTTTCACGATTTCGGGGTTTGGGGTCTCCATTGTTTACAAAAATGTCAAAATGTACGTAAAATCATTTTTTTCTTTTTCTTATAATTTAATAAATACTGGATGAATTTGCGTAATTTTTTCTGTACAATCTTATTTTCAGCTAACACGTAAGTACATAATAAAGTTTATACATTCTTTAAATATTTCAATGTCAGGGTTGATATGCACAAGCACCCATTTCTTAAAAACATAAAAGAGAGACCAGCAGAATCATTAATGGCGATTAGTATTAGAACAGAAGTAAAAAAAAATTTTTAAAAAGATCCGGTGTTTTTATCTTTTGTTTTGTTTATTGTCAGCGCATTTTATTTTTAAAAGCTAAAAGCTAAGCAAAAAAATAGCATAAAATACACGGAGAGTTCTTTGATTGGTGCTGGTATCAAATGTACATCTGTGTTCGTCTGACTGAGTAGGCCAGACTGGCTCACATGTCTGCGACAGAGGAGGCGGCGGCGGCACTACACTACTTAAAGTGGGGATGAAGAGAGCTCACTTAAAGGGGGGGGGTAGAAACAAACACTTAATATACGCACTCAGATTTAATAGAGAGAGTGTCTACCACGAGTTGACTGTGTGACACCATTTTTTTTTTTTTCCATTTTTTAGAAAGAAAGCTAAGTGGGTCTTCCCTTGTGTGCCTATACGCCTATTCTTATTGCAAAAAAAAAAAGTCACCCTATAACGAAAATCCAACAGGCTACATTTCGTGCGGACAGTATTCGACGGAGGTAAGCTAATTTTGCGTATTTCGGATTCGTTTGATGTTTATTGCGAATTGTAAGTACGATTGCTTATCTTATCTTGTTTTATCTTATCAACAGCAAAAAATATGTTAACGTTTTGAATGCTGAAATAACATAGTATCTTCGAACGCGGTACTCATTTTTTTTTTTCTTTTTTTTTCCTTTCGTCATCCATAGAAAAGAAAAAGTTTAATTGACTAAAAAATGATAAATATTGCTCTGGTGTTTTTTGTATATATATATATATATATATATATATATATATATATATATATATAAGGTGGGCAAAAATAAGGGTCCTATTTTTAAAAATTCATAACTTTTTTATGAATTTTTTTTTTTTTTTTTTTTTTTTTTAGGATAAGTAAAGGACCCCTTCCGAAGCAAGCATGAGCCGTATTAGCCCTAAGGAACGTACCCTCATTTAGAAAACATTATTTTTGCTTAAAAAACTCAAAACAGTGTAAAAAACAATACTTTAGTTTTTGTAAGTTTTAAGAAGTGTTTTTCGGCTAAAATTTGTTTTGTTTATTTCAAAAAATCTCGGAAGGGTCAGTCTACACACACATAAAGTTTGGTGAGTTTAACTTTTATTTTGTGGAAGTTATTCAAATTCAAGTTATTCAAATTTAAAGATAGGACCCTTATTTTGGCCCACCCTGTATATATATATATATATATATATATATATATATATATATATATATAACAAAATACATTAGAGAAATATCTTCGGATTTGATTAAACGAACTTTCTCTGTTTCTTCAATGGTGCTGATTTTCTTTACATATTTTAAACTTTTTTAATTGTTTATATTTTCATATTTTCAAATATTTGCATTGCAGTTAATTTTAGTGACTTATCTGTCGAATTTCCTCTAATGATAAGAGCATATCTTTGAAAATCCAGGGATTAAGGAATTGATGATTTAATAAATATTGAATTTTATCCATCTTTTTTTCTCATACTTCAATTCACCCCAAACAGGGCTCGCTGCCACTGACACATAAGGGGCTACTATGAATTAGGGGCCAGATTTATAGGGCAGGATATCCTAAGTGGGGAGTTGTTTAGCAAGATGTTTGTTCACATTACATTTAAATTTCTGGATGTTGGTACAATCGGGGAAAGAGGGAGAAAATTCCAAAGACAATCGGCTCGAGGAAAGTTTTGCGGAATCTTGGAACCTCTAGAGCGAAGGGGTGAGATTTTGCTGTTGGTCGGTAGTATTTACGTTGGGGGTCCAAGTGCGGTAATTCGTCGGAGCGTATTCCGTGGAAGTACTTGGTAAGGTGTTTTTTTTTTATTTATATGAAAGTTTCATTCAGCCGAGGTTCGCCTTGGTATCATTTTGGGATTTAGGCGCCTGGCCCCTTTAGCTCCAGTCTCCCTTTTTGTCGGAATGATGCATGGTTCGGCTCGATTCTAGGAAGTGCACCCTCCAAGGCATTACCTTCTCCTCCTTTTGGAGAGGGGGTTGGTTAATTAGTAATCGCCTGGCCGTCGCGGGGAATGAGAACGAATCCGTTCTCGGCTATTTTTGCAACCAGCCAAAATGCCCCCCTCTGGGGAAGTGGTTATACTCTGGTTAAACGATTTTGTGTCACATTGTGCTTAAGGGGGGAGTTCATAAATCTTGTCGATATATTCCCCTTGGCATCATTTTGGCAACCTAGGGGCTGACTTGAACCACTAAACCCTTCTTTTTCGGAATAGGGTATGGTACGACTTGGTCTTAAGCGGTAATGCCAAATCAATAAATCCAGCTTGATTTGGCATTAAATGAACTGAGAAAGGGTGATATGCCGTTAAAAAAGGAAAAACGTTTAATGAATGTTTTCAAAATACTATTTTTTTTTTTAAATTTTTCTAAAGAATTTTGTTTACTTTGCAAAGTATTTTTTTTTTAATACTATTTGATTCGGCATTACATGACCTGGAAAAGGTTGATATGCCGTAAAACAAAACAAACAAACAAACAAAATTAAGCGGTGCATTCTCCCAAGTATTACTTTCTCGATTGCCAGAGGCACTCCTGCCGGGGAATGCCGATTTACCTGACCAGAGTGTCCCCACTAGTGGGCAGGTTTTCTCCCCATTCCTGTATTGTGCGACTTCTTGCTGCAGTAGGGAAACGCGTTAATACTGATTTTTATTTACTCCTCTCCAGGAGTTAGGCACAAGGCCAGTTTTATCTTACTCCCACAAGTAAGATGTGACCCAAGATCGGGTCGAGAAAGTGGGGTTTGAAAAGCCAGCGCTCGAGAGGTGAGCACTCTGGCCATTTACTGATTTCTTCTTTTTTTTGTATCAAACAAATATATACATTTTTATCCGGACTTCGGACTAGTGCTATATCTGTTCGGTATAAGGAAACCATCCTCCCAGGCTTTACCTCCTCCTTTCTGGGTTGTCAAACAGTTTATTGCCTTTCATCTACCACTTTTGGAGAGTGGATAGGTCAACTGTCTACCGCGTGGGGCGCCCTTCTCTGCGAGGGAATGCGGACCGGACCGACCAAATTACCCCCCCACACACACACACCCACCGCCCAGTGTTTCCTCTTTTGGGAGGTGCTGTATTTCCACTATTAATTGACCCTGTGGAAAGCAGAGTTTCTTGCTAAGATCAAAGTACAGTATCTGTTCAGTGTTATGAGGTCACCCCCGCAGGCACTACTTACTCTTTTCGGTGGAGGTGTTTATTGCCTGTCGCTTGAGGCGCCCTTATTTGTGACGGGGTGCAAACGGGCCTAAACAGTGAGTTTTGTCCCCCACCCAGAGATCATGATTTTTGCCTACGTTAAAACCCGACTCTGTGTCTAACTTTGACCTCGGGTAGAGCAAGTTAATAGGGAAAATTTCATGTTTAACATTATTATGATTTTTGAAGTATAGGAATTCAAGTGCATGCAAACAATGTTTCTATTGTTTATTGTTTTTGCTTGTCTTGGATTATTTTTAATGCGGAAACACAAACGTCTGTTGTAAACGATTCATTGAACACAAGTTGCTATTTTACTCCTGGCTTGATGTAAATTGAGGGTTCGTGACTCCACGAAAGGTAATGTGTTTCACGACATATCAACCTTTATGCGGTGTTTCGGATTTTTTTAGATGAGGATTGATAACTTGTATTATTTGGATTATTCGGACTACTGTTCTCATCTTGGGCGATGTAACTTCCGGCCTTCTTCAGGTGCGTCTTGTCGAACTCGAGAATCTTTCTGTCGAACTCGGGAATCTGTATGGAATTTCGAACACAACTTATACCTGTGGATTAAATAAAGGGTTCCGTTCGAAATTCTGTACAGATTTCCAAGTTCGACATAAATATTCCCGTGTTCGACAAGATGCACTCGAAGAAGGTCGGAGGTTACATCGGCCGAAACGCTGCGAGAATACCACCAAATATGAGAACAGTAGTCCGACTTTGATTCTTCCAATTCTATTTTTTCGGCTTAGTCTCGTACCGTTTGTTTACTTGACGGGAGAAAAACACGTTTTGGATTATTTAATTCCGAAACACGATTCATTGTATACGATGAATCTTTCTGTCGAACTCGGGAATCTTTCTGTCGAACTCGGGAATCTGTACGGAAGATCGAACGCAAATAAATAAAGGGTTCCTTTCGAAATTCCGTACATATTATCGTGTTCGACAAGACGCCCCGAAAGAAGGTCGGAGTTACATCGGCCGAAACGGTTATTTAATACCGAAGCGCAATGTCTATCGCAAACGATTGATTGTATATGATTAACTGAATACAAAAAGCTATTTCCGCCCTGGCTGAATAGAGGTTAATCATACATTTCACAGCAGTATTGATACATAAATGAGCACAACACATCCGATAGAATCTGAATTTAGTATAGATGATTCCGTAGTCCGTTGCGGTATCCATTTGGCCATCCATGCACTCCTCTTGTTAGTACAAGAAAGTTGACATAGTCACAATGCGTATGTTACATTTTGTCAACAAGCGTAAATAATAGTGATTCGATTTCTGTGTTTTATTTTAGTTACCTCGTCACCAGAAGATTAGACGAAAGGTCAAATGTGGTTTTGAAAAGCCAACGTACTACGATTGGTGCGCCTACAAAAAAATACCTAGAAGCCCCGTCGGCATTCCCCGGTAGGGGCACCCTAGACGATTAGCAATAAACTAACCCCTTCTCAAAGAGAAGGTAAAGCCTAGGATAGTTGACCTCCTGAGACTTTACAGAACCATACCTCAGCTAGACAGCAACAAAGTTATTGTTGGACTGACTGTCGAGGACGTGTGCCCGACTGGTACGAATGCTACCGATACGTAAGGTGTGTTTTATGGTATGCAAACCCTATTTGAATTGTTTATACTGAATCGCAATGCCTATTGTAAATGAGCCATTGTTTGTTTGGGTTATTTTACGGCATATCGACTTTTTGGGGAGTCATGTGTAATGTTGAAAATCAATACCTATTGAAAATTATTCGTTGTATAGTGTGGCTCAATAAAAATGCCACCCATGGAATCGTTAATAAAATTCACAATCCTTTCTGTAATTCAATAATATTTGGTATAAATAAACTTCAGTCTATGCCTGACTCGTCCACAAAGTTTCAGTCATGAAAGTCCAACAGTCTTTGTTTTATCGCCGTTCAATGACATGCGGGGACACTTTGGTACATCAGTATGTGTGATCCTGAATATGCTTCACACTTACCAGACCTTAAGCTCACAGATCTATATCCGTGATCTATTATCAACGATAATACCTATCAAAACTATCCCGAGACTATCCCTGAAGTTAAGAGAGCCATCACACCCCAAATGAGAGCAGTGTCAAGGGAGGAATGTTTCAGAGTTGTTGACAATTTTTCACGTCGTGTCCAGGCGTGCTTGTCATTTGAACGCCGATAAAACAAAGACTGTTGTAAATTCATGACAGAAACTTGGTGGTCAAATCAGAAGGGTTTTTATTCTACCAAATATGGTTCAACTGCAGAAACGATTGTGACTTATATTAACGATTCCATGGGTAGCATTTGTGTTGGGGTGGAGGGTCACTTTGTATTTGCTATTTTTCCTCATAGCTGGGAAGAAACAGTAGGTTCATACCATTGGTATTAGTGTGTAAATTAAACAATAGATCCGACAGGATTTGAACTCGCCATATTCGATTCAAGGATATCGATTAGGCCAATCATGCATACTAACGATTCATTGAACACCGGTTGCTTCTTTACTCCTAGCTTGATGGACAGTGTGGGTTCGTTTAACAATACTGAATCAGGAAAAGAAAATGTGTACATTCTCTTGGCAACAATGTCTGATAAAAAAAAAACAGTAGCTGAAAAATGAAAGGTCATTTGATTCACACGCATGGATCTGACCTTTTAACCAAAGAAACAATTAGTTTTTGAAATATATTTTTTTTAAGTAAAAGAAGAAAGTGTTGAATGTTTTAAAATATCCACACGAACTTTGAAATGTGTCGAAAAATGGGCAGCATTCCAAGTTCGGTGCTCTTCCAATATGTGATCTACCGAGTTGTTAGGGTATGTGTTTTTTTTTTTAACATAATTCACACCAAACAAGGCAGGACGCCACTGTAGACGTAAGGGGCTACTGAGAAAAAAGAGGGGAGAAGGTAGGGGGCAGTCAACCTAGATTGGGATCTGCGCAGCGAGATGTCTGTTTACATTAGTTTTAAACTTCTGCATGTCTGTAGTGTCGGGGAAACAGGGGGCAGGGAGGGAGTTCTAGAGGCCAGCAACACGAGGTAAGAAGCTATTTGAGTAGAAAGCTCTCCGACATCTGGGGACCTCCACAATGAATGAATGAGATTTAGTTGATTGTCGAGTTAGTCTAGTGAATTTACGTCGAGGGGGCACCAGAGTGGCCAGTTCATCAGAGCATAATCCATTGAAGTATTTGTAAAACAAGCACAAGGATGCTATATTGCGGCGATGGGACAGGGACTGGAGCTTGGTTGACAGTGAGGGACCTATTAGGTTGGCGATTCTTTTTTGGACCTTGTCAAGGAGGAAGAGACTAGTAGATAATGCACCAGCCCAGATGTGACAACAATACTCCATGCATGGGCGGATGGTGGCTTTGTAGAGATACAGGATAATGTCAGGTGAGAGGAGTTTGCTAGCACGGTAGAGGGAGTCAACCTTCTTTGCGGCAGCCTTGGCAATTTCTTCAATGTATTTGTTCCAATTCATGTTACCTGTGAAAGTTAGGCCGAGGAGTTTGAATGATGAACTCTCAGGTAGGATGTTATTAGCCATGACAATCGGTGGTTGGAGAGGTTCTTTGTAGTTATTGAAGGAAAGGAGCTTTGCCTTAGCGGCATTAAAAGTTACCAACCATTTGTGACCCCAATCCACTACAGCCTGGTGGTCATTTTCTAAAGATTCAGCCAATGCGTCGGATATGATCGCGTTGGTTTTGCCAACATGGCGAGAGTAAAGCGTGGTGTCGTCAGCAAATAAACCAATCTCAGACACTATGTCATCAGGGAGATCGTTTATATAGATCAGGAACAACAGAGGTCCAAGGATAGATCCCTGGGGTACACCAGCATTTATGTCATGTTGCTTAGATGAACGGCCATCGAGGACAACCTGGATTTTTCTTTTGTCAGGGTCGTGATCTATCGAATGGTTTCTAATCCAATATGTTATCTACTGTGTTGTTTACATTCCAATATATAAACCCTAACCCTAACCCTAACCCTAACCCTTACTCTAACACCTCAGTAGATCACATATTGGAAGAGCACCCAACCTCAATAATCATTTTCACTTTATTAAAACAACTCATTGTAAACAAAAAATATGGAGGCCCAGAATAAGAAACATTAGAAACATGGGCTCTTTTTGGAGAGGAGCCCCGTCAGTAATGAAAAATAAGTTGTGCTAAAATAGGCTCGCCATTTATGCGCAGTGTGCGCACACGCCTTTGACCTACTTTGTGGGTTTATCTAGACATACGTCGGGTTAGACTGGACAAAATACAGAATAAGCGCCACTGTTGAATGCATCGCGGAATGGTGGACAGCTATCCGTGTGAAATCATACAGAGGCAAAAGTATAAGAGAGACAGTATTTTTTATGTAAATACTCAATGGCATGAATAGATTCCATCGTCTTGAGTAATCAATAAAACGTTGTTTTACTACAACTCGAATTGTGTATGTTGTTTTGGAGGAGGTATTTGATGGACGTAACTCTTCTACCAAAAATCCGAAACGTATGTTAGAACGTTTGTTATGAAAATACGAATGTATATAACTTTAACCCATATTTGCGGATCATTATTTATGTTAACATATGCAAGATCCTTTATTAAACTTTTATTCAATTATATTCAATCTTTTGAACGAAAACTTTTAAAAGAAAGAGGAAGACATTTAAATATAGTCGACGAACGCATACGACAAAGCTATAAAAATGTTATTTAATTTGTTGAATGCAATGGAGTTTAACGTAATGTCATTCAATGGCAGATAATTCGGTCGGTGCATTATGTTCGATTGTTCTTCTGTATCTAAATGAATAAATGCGAAAGCTTGTTTTCAGCTATCCTAACTATATTAACATCAAAACACGTTAGGATTATTTAATTCTAATGATATTTATTTACTCCTTCGCTAGGAGTTAGGCACAAGGCCAGTTTTATCTTACTCCCACAAGTAAGATGTGACCACAGCTTGGGTCGAGTAAGTGGGCTTAAAAGCCAGCACTCGAGAGGTGAGCACTCTGGCCATTTAAAAATTGCCTGGGCAGCCCCGTCGGCATTCCCCGGTAGGGGCGCCTCAGACAGTAAGCAATAAACTTACTCCTCCCCAAAGAGGGGAGGCGAAGCCTGGGAGGGAGGACCTCCTAGAACTGCACAGGACAGGCGTGCAGTATCCATCGGAACAGATACTACACTTTGATCTTAGCCAAATTCTAATGATATTTTATTTACCTCCCCAGGAGGTTAGGCACAAGGCCAGTGTTATCTTACTCCCACAAGGTAAGATGTGACCCAAGGTCAGGTCGGAAAGTGGGACTTTAAAAGCCAGCGCCCGAGAAGGTGAGCACTCTGGCCATTAAAAATTGCCTGGGCAGCCCCGTCGGCATTCCCCGGTAGGGGCGCCTCAGACAGTAAGCAATAAACTTACTCCTCCCCAAAGAGGGGAGGCGAAGCCTGGGAGGGTGGACCTCCTAGAACTGCACAGGACAGGCGTGCAGTATCCATCGGAACAGATACTACACTTTGATCTTAGCCAAATTCTAATGATATAAGAATATATTCAAATACCCTATATATAGACATCTCCAATTCACTCAAACAATCTCGATTTTGATCATTTGCATATTTATTTATTTTTAAGTTTTTAATAAATTAATATTTTGTTATATACTTTTTTATTTTGTATTGTCAAATTTTCTTCTACATACGCAATCTTTTTATCGATAGTACTATTATTATAATTATCAATTAAATAAAATGAAGAGATTTTATTTAAAAAAATGATAGCGTTTAAAAACTTATTTAGAATTTCATTTTCAAGGGAGATAATTTACTTCCGGCTTTAGTAAAAGTGTCAAATATCGCTGAGATGTCGAGACCAGATACTACACTTTGATCTTAGCCAAAAGGCCACGGAACCATACAAAATATTTTTTGTGACTAGGCATTTTTAAATTTAAAAAACAAAATAAATTGATTAAATTGGAATATTTTTTAATGGGCGGTGTAGTGTAGTATCGGTTCTGTTTTCATAAGACCGTCCTCCCAGGAATTACCTCCTTTTTTCATTTGTAATAAAGGTGAAAAGTACAAAGTACCCATTTTGAATTACTCAGTAATATAAAAGTGGAGTATATGACCAATCGACGCCCTCCTTATGTTTATTCATTTCATTATATAACCAGTTTTAATGGGGAATTCATTTTAATTTTATGCTGAAACAAAATAAAATTTATCGACGTTGAATTTCTTAAAGACCATATCAATGAACCTTTTTGTTGTTTATTCCTAAAAAAACAAAATTTGACGATGTTCATGCACAGTATATTTCCCCCATATTAGAATATATCAAATAACACTACGTCAATCATTATTTTTTTTTTAGATTTCCTCTAAATTACCAAAATGTCAAATGAAAATTACATCTTTGGTTTCTCTAAAGAAGACTACAGCGTCAGTAATTGCCGCCCGGGGGGGTAGTTTTTGCTAGTATTATATAAAAATAACAATTGTCTGTAAAGGTTTTCAAAAAATAGTGTTTAATAACTTTTTTTTTTTACATTTCTCTTATAATTAAATATTATTTTATAACAATGTTTTTGGATAACCAGATCCTCAACCGTTTTAAATCCCACTCCACATTTACAGCTGAATCTATTTAAACGTTTTTCTATCGAACATATAAAGTTACCTTGTGAAATTTTAAAAGTTAGACCTAAAATAGCATTGAAGCTGACATATCAAACTTTGATTTTGACTAGCCAATTTTCAAATGTTATTGTTATACCATATTATTGGCAGTATAATAAAGTTCTTTGCTACAGTTTATTTTTTATTATGTAGTTCCGACTGGGAAAATGGAAAAAAAATTCAATTACGACTAAAAAATAAAATCAAAATTATCAAGGAGAATAACTCATATTTTAATTGAAGAATATAAAAATCCATTGTCTATCTTACAACTAAAATTGTATTTCTTTTTCTGTATAAGTTTAAAATATGTGTAAACAAATAAAAATGAAAATGACTTCACATCGCCGGGAAGGTACAACTAGTTAAACAATGTTTGTTTTTTTACTGTAAAAATGTAAAGTAAATAATATTCTTTTTTATTACGATACTTTCACCAACTTTCTATGCAAATTAGTTTTGAAATGTAAAATCAAATCTTCAAGTTAGGGACATATTTTAGGGTGTCTCTGTATTACTGGGGACAGACGAAATTTTAATTTTTATTTTAAACTAGCGGAACCCGTCGCCCGGCGTAGCACGGGAGAAAGTACTACCTATTGCATGATGTTGAATAAAAAAGAAACGGCCTATTGTTTTTTCTGCCCCATCTACCGTGTTGGCGAATGTTTTATATTAAAAAAAAGAAAAAATGGTAGAGTAGAATGGGATCGAACGCTAAAACTGGCGATCATGAAACCTTCTTTCTTACTTACTGCGCCACGCTCCCGGGTTAAAAATGCATGTGAAAATAGGCCAATTAACCTAAGCTTCATTATTGGCACCGGTGTTTTGTGAAAACTAAACTGTGTTTATTAATTCCCGGTGTCGATGAGTGTAGTCACAGTACATAATTGTTAGGGAGAAAAGTTTTTGCTACCACCTATATGGAGTTGGTTTGTCCGAGAGCCGTAGATGCTGGGCCAAATGTAATATTTAGTGTTAGCTGGAAAAACATAATAACAATTTTAGTAAAACACGCTCGAGTGAACAAGTGTAACATAATGCTGAGTTTAATAGCCTGTGATGCATGTGGTTATTTTCCTATACTCCGAGAAGGTAGAGGGGAAAAATCGTCTCTACTTTATATATTAGAGAAGAGATTAGAGAAGAGAAGAGAAGAGAAGAGAAAGAGTCAGTTGAAAGGGGAGATAATTCAAATTGTTTTCTCAGCGTATCCTCTTAAGTTTTATTTAATGCCGTATTCAAAAGTCAGTGCCGAATAGCATCGAGCGTTGTGATTGATTGATTGATAAATAATCCTTTTACGTATCTTTTTTGGTGCTTATGCAGTTTACGGACCGGGCTATTTTTAAGATAGGATTTTCAAGTTAAATTCAATTTTTACGGTATCTTTTGTTTATTAAATTGTTAGGTGAAAGTACAGAATAGTTAATCAACCCTCTGTTGCATACCTTAGATTTCTCCCTCGCTTGTAGAGGGCGGTTGGGTCGTCTAGTGGATGAATTTTTTCTTCTCTGCAGTGAACCACGCCGTCCGTTGTCTGCAACAAAAGCCATGACGTACTCCGAAGACAAACTCTTCTTTTAGATTTAATTCATTTTATTACAAGAGTTGTTATTTCAACTGGGAGTCATTCACCACGTCGAGAGAGAGGGAGAGAGCAAATCACTACTTTATTGTAGTTAGTTAACAATGTTTTCTTAACCATTCATAGAAAGAGGGGGGAGGATTTCTCGCGCTTGTCTTCCCTTACGGGAACTATTTCCCTTAGTTTTACATCGTGAATCGCACGTCCTCTCGGTTCGCCTTCCGAATCAGACTGACTAAAAACTCGCTTCTCACAAGAATGAGTGACGTCACGGATCCTCTGTTTCCCGCTACGTCACAGAGCCTCTCGCAGGTGCAGACTGACCCTTGATCTGGGGTCTCGTCATACGGTAACCCTATCACGTCTGTTAGCTCTGACTGTGAGAACAGGCCCTAATCTGCACTCGATTGCACCCGCGTTAATTTGCGCAAGTCAAACCAACGATTCCCAACAGATACGTCCATTCCCATAGGGCCATTATCCAACACCTCTACCTCCCCATGTTAAGAATGGCTTTCTAAATTATAACGTTATTTTTCAGCCCTGCATATGTTTTAATTTATTTTCTTACTAATTCTCTGGAGTTTCCTTGTGGATTATGGTTACAGCAACAAAATTTTAATTATCTCCCCTTTCAACGGACTCTTCCAAATTAAAGATGAAGAACTTATTTTAGTTGTGTCAGTATTTCTTTTAAAAAAAATAATTTCCTGTAGAAATTTATCTAGGTTTTATCTAGGTTTTACCGTTAGTGCGAGAAATGGGACAAACTTTCGCATTTATTCATTTAGATAAATTACTTAAAAAGAAGTAGTGTTTGCATAAAAAAATATTTATCAGCAAAATATTGTTAGAATTAAACTTTTTAAAGTGTTCCCTTAAAAGATGTTCGAACGTTCGAACTTTTTTCTCGATAATGTTCTGCAAAACCTAAAACAAAAAACAAAAATTTACCTCCCCCCCCACTCCCCATTGTCATCCCTCTTCCCCCTCTCCCTGCTGCCCCCCCCTTTCATTCAACCAAACACCATAAATGAATGCTTAAACATATAAAAAAATTGAAGCATAAAATCTTTTACCAAAATGACCAGATTCAGCATTAAATAACCCGAAAAGGGTTGATATGCCGTAAAACAAAACAACCAAATCAAACACCATGAATAAATACTTGAACATATAAAGAACTTGAAGCATAAAAACTTTTCACCATACTGCAACTAATGTTTCGGCATTAAATGACCCACAAGAGGTCGATATGCCGTAAAATAAACCAAATAAATCCAACTTAAGTAAAAATTGAACCCAGCAGCAAAGTATACATTTGATGAAATCCTTACAATATTCGCCAAAGATTTCGAGAATGAAGAGTTTTCTTCTGTTTATACAACGAAAGTTGTCAACAGGAAATATGAGTCGCCGCCAAAACTAAAATGAAAAAGTAACACCGCCTGGCTTTAAATTTTAAAGGGACCATCTGCGTAGCGACCTGCGCAAACAGAACAAATTGAACGCATTTATATACGTTTGAAAGAAATATTATTTGACATAATTCGCTTTGTGTTTATCATTAGTTCAGTTTAGTATGCGTTACTTTCTTTGTGTTTTTATGTAGGTAACCTTCAAATTGAAGTAAGGCTGGTCATATTAAGAAAGATTATCAATAGTTTGAAACATTATCAAACATAAGAGAATTATCTGATTTCAATTGTAATAATCAAATTTTAATTTCAAAATCTTTTTTTGTTAAATGGTAAAGAAATCGTACTTAAATTTAAATTTAAAAATCCTGTTTAAAAAGACGAGTAAAGAAACGATCGGTTTATTAAAACAAGAATGGAAGTAAAAAGATCCCCGGGCAACGCCGGGGATGTACAGTTAGTTATAAATAAAATGGCGTAAAACGTTGTATTTACTATCAATAAACATTCAGCGCGAACGAACAATCTACAACAATATTGTAAAAAACCCTAATAGAAAATGAATTAGAGTCTTTGTAAAAATTTGAGCCTTATCTCGGTGTAGGGCTTTGTTTGTAATTGTATCTACATACACAGAGAGAGAAAGGAGGAGATGTAATCCAGATTTATGTTTAAAACTGTTCAAAATTTAATTTAAATATTCAACTCCTCGCCTAAAAAAAGCAGATTCCACATTTGGGCGTGTTTCCACTTAACTACATTAATATGTAATTAAAGAAAGCGTGCATTTTGAAACTCAGCTGTTCTTACGTCAAGATCGTCTATCAGAGCCAGCGATATCCACCAAATAACACCCTGATCGGTGAAGGAGTGGCAACAAAGTCTCGTATTATTAACGTGTTTCTCATACAACTCGGTGGCCTTTTATCTGTCATGCTGAGGTATTAGTCCTGGGTAGTCCGAGGGGGGTTCACTCTCCCAGTCCTTGCCTTCCCTCTTCGGGGAGGAGTTAGTTTAGTGCTCACTGCCTTAGGCGCTTCGACCGGGGAATGCGGACGGAGATGCCCAGGCAATTTTTTAAGGGCGCTGGCTACACACGCCACATTTCGGCCTTGTGCCACATAATACTTATGTGAGAAGTATGTAAATATCCAGTCACTTGCCGACCATCCTACTGAGTGGACCTTAGTCATGTCTTCTAGCCTAAAAGTCTCCATGGGCTTAGTGTAAGTTTTTGTCTTTGTGCTGAGCGCATACTTGTCACCTCTCTTAGCAATAATGTGTGCATTTTATTTTTTGTCACCTTACTTAAAATTCAGTGTGAAAAAATTTATATGTAGCCTCTTTTAACGGTAACAACATATATATTTTTTAATGTTACTATGCATGTGCATTGATGTGGCCAAAACTAAAATTCTTTCAAACTTAAACTCTTTTGAAAATCGCCATGATGTTAGATGTGAAAACTTGTGTAGGGACGATAACTCTGAACGTAGTTCACAGTTATTTCCCTTTGGGAGAAATTATTATCGGCTAGTCATGCCTCTTGGTAAAAAAAAAAGGGTTTAGAGCTTTTTGGTAATGGAGAGAATCCTCAAATCTCGTCGACAACACAAAACCTGGAGTACAATACCGTTAGCAAAAATTAAGACCAGAATTCGTCCTCAGTCGCTGGCTGACCGTCCAACTGAAATCACGACCTGAAGTCACGACCTCTAACCGAAAAGGCTCTATGGGGATAATGTAATTTTTTCCCCGTTGTCCTTAGTACATCCTGTTTACCTTTCTTTGGAATAACGTATGCATTTTTTTCTTTATGAGACTAATGTGTTTAATTATGGGTAATCTAAGTATGTATGTCTCGTTTGTGGTCTTTCAGATCCGTCCTAAGACGGAATACTGCTGTCATATCTGGACAGGTTTTGCTCGGAACACTCTTTCTTGCCGTGGCAAGGTACAAAACCGACTTCGCAATCTAGTGGAAGATGGTCTACTCTCTTCTCTGCAGCTCCTTTTGCACGGAAGAGGAGTTTCTAGCCTCTCTCTACTGTATCGATATGTTCATAGTAGGTGCTCGACTGAGCTCCAATCCTTCATCCCCTCCTGTAAAACATTCACAGCAAGAACCTGCCTGGCTACAACCACAGCAAAAGGACTCCCCCACTCTCTCTCTCTCTCTCTCTCTCTCTCTCTCTCTCTCTCTCTCTCTCTCTCTCTCTCTCTCTCTCTCTCTGTACCAAAAACCAAGCGCAATTTCCATGAGAAAATTTTATTTTCTAGAGTGTTTCGTCTGTTGAACAAAGTATCACGAATTTGCTTCCCCGCTGACTACAACATGGTCGTCTTCAAGTCTAATGTAAATAAATACTTGTTGAGCCGTCCTCTTGGATAATCAATTCCTCTTAAGAAATCTTTTGCCCATTCCACGGTTGTTTCTAATCTTTGTGCGGTGGCACTCAACGTCCAACCGACGATCCCTTTAACCCTTATCCTCGAGTGACCCCCAGGCCTTGATAAGCGGTAATCCATTAGTAAAAAAGAAATGATATATATTTGCTAACACAGCCCTTTGTTGTCTTTTATTTGCCTTTTTGCTTAGTACATTCATGTTATCTTTCTTTGAAATAATATGTGCATTTTATGTGTATGGAAGTAATGTATTTAATTATGTTTATGCTATGTATACATACCTCATTTATGATTTTTATAGTTTAAGAGAAACTATTAATAAATGTTTTATATTTGTTAACACAGATCTTGTCTTTTATTGCTGTTGATTTTTTTACAAATCAAACAAAAACGTTCACGCATTATGAATAGTCAAATCCCACACTCTAAAACACCTTCACAAAGAAAAAACATTGAAAAATAAACTGTCTGAATGGAGATAAAAGAAAAGTTTGACCTGAGATGACCTTATAATGGTTGAAAGCTCGTTAAACACCAACAAACAAATTTATTGCCGATGCATGCACACTTTCTAAGTAATGCAGGGAATATTCTCCGGTACTCCACATGTTTAGAGTATTCATTTTAATTCTCTACCCACGCGCTGCCCATCTTTATAGAATAAGAATATCATATAGTCATATTTTTCACTTGGATTCCTTAAAAAAATATATGCTGATTTTTTTTTTATTTGAATTAGATAAGTCTCTGTTATTCAGTGATTTACAAAAAACTGTTTAAAAATAACAGTCTCCTAATGGGGACTTTTGTCATAGATTTAGTGGGGCGAGAGTCTATGGTATTATCTCATAAAAATAAAGTAAGTGAAGAAGTAGCTGACCATAGGCTCCGTTTTCAATACAGATTACATGACTGAAGTTATGGAATTAGAAAATAGATAACTTAATTAAGTTAGAAAAAAAGGGTCGAAATGTACTTACTACAGTAGTAATCCGTTTGGGAATTATTTAGATGAGTATTGATAATGTGTATTATTTGGATGAGTATTGATAATGTGTATTATTTGGATGAGTATTGATAATGTGTATTATTAACATGAGTATTGATAATGTGTATTATTTGGATGAGTATTGATAATGTGTATTATTTAGATGAGTATTGATAATGTGTATTATTAAGATGAGTATTGATAATGTGTATTATTTGGATGAGTATTAGTTATGTGTATTATTAAGATGAGTATTGATAATGTGTATTATTTAGATGAGTATTGATAATGTGTATTATTTGGATGAGTATTGATAATGTGTATTATTAAGATGAGTATTGATAATGTGTATTATTTGGATGAGTATTGATAATGTGTATTATTTGGATGAGTATTGATGATATGTATTATTTAGATGAGTATTGATAATGTGTATTATTTGGATGAGTATTAGTTATGTGTATTATTAAGATGAGTATTGATAATGTGTATTATTTAGATGAGTATTGATAATGTGTATTATTTGGATGAGTATTGATAATGTGTATTATTAAGATGAGTATTGATAATGTGTATTATTTGGATGAGTATTGATAATGTGTATTATTTGGATGAGTATTGATGATATGTATTATTTAGATGAGTATTGATAATGTGTATTATTTGGATGAGTATTGATAATGTGTATTATTTGGATGAGTATTGATAATGTGTATTATTTGGATGAGTATTGATAATGTGTATTATTTGGATGAGTATTGATAATGTGTATTATTTGGATGAGTATTGATAATGTGTATTATTTAGATGAGTATTGATAATGTGTATTATTTGGATGAGTATTGATAATGTGTATTATTTAGATGAGTATTGATAATGTGTATTATTTAGATGAGTATTGATAATGCGTATTATTTGGATGAGTATTGATAATGTGTATTATTTGGATGAGTATTGATAATGTGTATTATTTAGATGAGTATTGATAATGTGTATTATTAAGATGAGTATTGATAATGTGTATTATTTAGATGAGTATTGATAATGCATATTATTTGGATGAGTATTGATAATGCGTATTATTTGGATGAGTATTGATAATGTGTATTATTTAGATGAGTATTGATAATGTGTATTATTTGGATGAGTATTGATAATGTGTATTATTTAGATGAGTATTGATAATGTGTATTATTTAGATGAGTATTGATAATGTGTATTATTTAGATGAGTATTGATAATGTGTATTATTTGGATGAGTATTGATAATGTGTATTATTTGGATGAGTATTGATAACGTGTATTATTTGGATGAGTATTGATAACGTGTATTATTTGGATGAGTATTGATAACGTGTATTATTTGGATGAGTATTGATAACGTGTATTATTTAGATGAGTATTGATAATGTGTATTATTTGGATGAGTATTGATAATGTGTATTATTTAGATGAGTATTGATAAGGTGTATTATTTAGATGAGTATTGATAAGGTGTATTATTTGGATGAGTATTGATAAGGTGTATTATTTGGATTATTCGAACTACTGTTTTCATCTTGGATATTATTCTGACAAGGTTCCGGTCGTTGTAACCTCTGGCCTTCTTTCGGTGAGTCTTGTCAAACTCGGGAATCTGTATATCGAACTCTAAATCTATACGGAATTACGATCGGAACCTCATATTTAACCCATGTAGGTAGTTAGCTCATCAGTAATAACCGAGTAGAAGTCTTAAGTAATTCGTGATTGTATTCTTAGTATCGTCTGTAGCGAAGAGTATCACGAGGTGTACTAGAGGATGCACCACTGTTTTCTTAGAATTACTCCATTTACCCTTTTTCCTAATGCTGAGTATTTAGCATGGCGGCATTAAGTACCATTTTTTGAGTCGTTGGTATAACTCGACCGAGAATTGAACCACTAGATCAGGGTAGATCAGGGTCAATCCTCGGTCGAGTCATGCCAAAGACTCAAAGATTATTCAGCCATATACAGCCCCTAAACTTCTGTAATTTCTCTAAAAATCAATAATTCTCAAACCTTATAAGATTTCAAAGGATATATTAACTTTCCACTTATTCACGCAGTCCTTTTCATTATTATTGAATGCGAGATCTTTCAAACTGCACTGATTGTGTAGTAGAGAGCAGATAAGACAATGCTGCATCGTATGGTCCTTTTCTCTGTATTCGTAGATGGTTGTCGGTTTTGTAGCCTCATCTGACCAAAGCAGCTTTTGATCGCGTCATTCTTGTTCACGGGCAGTTCGATGTCTTTCACTGGACCCACGGTGCTTCTGAGCCAGGAGGAAGGGATTTAAAAGTGGGGTTGTCAGTAGGAAGAGAGTTTTGATTTACCCCTCTCCAGGAGTTAGGCACAAAGCCAGTTTTTATCCTACTCCCACAAGTAAGATGTGACCCAAGGTCGGGTCGGGAAAGTGGGGTTTGAAAAGCCAGCGCCCGAGAGGTGAGCACTCTGGCCATTTAAAAATTGCCTGGGCAGCCCCGTCGGCATTCCCCGGTAGGGGCGCCTCAGACAGTAAGCAATAAACTTACTCCTCCCCAAAGAGGGGAGGCAAAGCCTGGGATGGTGGACCTCCTAGAACTGCACAGGACAGACTCATTGACCGGCGTAAGTCAAGCCCCGAAGGACAAGACAATACCAGTATGGGGTGCAGTATCCATTGGAACAGATACGACACTTTGATCTTAGCCAAAAGGCCAAAGTCTGGTTTCTTCCTGGGATGTTGTTAGTGGTTGGACATGGCTGAGGAAGCTTCTTGACTTAAGTCTTTGGGCCGAGAGTTCACGTTCGTAAGAGATGGCGTTCATCACTGGTAGCCTTTATGATATCTACTCTGCTGGCAGCTTCTCGTCTCACATCTACAGGAGCAAAACCAGGTAGGTTATTTAGGTCGGTAGGCTTCAGACAACCAGTGATCAAGTTGAATGCGAGATCTTTTAAGCTACATGGGTTGGGTAGTATAGAGAAGACAATGCGGTGCTGAATTGTATGATCTTCTACAGATGATTGTATCGGTTTTGTGGCCCATCTAGTCATAGCAGCTTTTGATCACCCCTGTTGTCAGGCGGTTAAGTGTCTTTCATTAGACCCACTATGCTTCTGAGCCCAGAAGAAGAACTTTATAAAGGGTGATTGCCATGTAAATAACGCGAGGGGGTCATAGCTCCAGTCTGGTTCCTTTCTGGGATGCTGTTAGGGACGGAACATGGCTGAGAAAGCTTCTTATTTGACTTCAGTTCTTGCCGGAGGAAGATCTCGTTGAAAGCACCTTAGTTATCTCAACAATTTTATGATTACACATCCCAACAATCCTCTTTCATAAGCATAAACATTTGTCTTATTTTTACACTGAAATATCAAAAACTCCCAAAAGCCATCTGGATATACCGTTTGCCGGGGGAAAACTCCTGGCTATTCCATGGATTTCTCTGTTTTTCTTGGCCTTCCCCTCGCAGTTGATCCTGCTACATCAATTATTCTACATTTACTAACCCATAAACTCTCACCTATCCTTTCAACGTGGCTATACCATCGAAGTCTCCTGTTCTGCAGGCATCTCCCCATACTATCCAGATGTAATCTTACTTCATCAGATCTGAGCCTGTCTTTAAGAGTTGTGTTACACATCCAATGTATCATTCTCATATCACAAGTGATATTCATGGAGAATTCTTTCTCCAGATCCACAAAAGCAAAATACAGGTGCTTCTTCTTACTAAGAAACTTCTCTTGCATTTGTCTCAGGATAAATATAGCACCAGTGGTACTTTGTCCAGGCATAAAACTAAATTTCAATTCATCTATTCTTATTTGGCTTCATATTTGCTGCTCAATAATTATCTCAAACACTTTAAGTATCTGATCCATCAACTGTAATTACTTCTATATAGAGCAGGGGCAGGCAACCTTTTCAGAGTGAGGGCCAGATAAGACTTTTGGAAGGAGATCGCGGGCCGGAGTGAAAAACGAAATCTCAGAATTACTATATTTTGTTTACATGAATAAATTGTGCACAAATTGCATTGAACACTCGACAAATCTGATATTTTTTCTCAGGAGACTTCTGTATGTAATGTTATAAAAGGCGCCGACGAAGAGCCATTTTGGAATCATAAAAAATAATGACGGGGGAAGTAGCAAGTTGATCCAGCATTCGTTTTGACAGACCTTACATAAGTGCTCTGATTCATGCCCTTTCCTCGTCTCTCGTTTCCTATTTGCCTCTCTTTCTCTCTTTTCAAGGATTTGAAATTAATAGTTAATGTAAAATGAAATATACGTGCATCATCACTCGCTGATATTTATACATTTTTATCCCACTGTAAATCTTAATTGAAAGTATTTTACGTCTATGTCACAAAACGATATGAGTTTTACTGGGAGGTCTGCAGGCCGAATTGCAATAATAAAGCATAGAAGAGTGGCGGACCGGATGTGGCCCGCTGTCCGGAGGTTGCCCGCCCTTGATCTAAAGCTTCTCCTTTGCCTTTGCTAACATTGGCAAAAGGTATGAACCGACAATTTGTCCTCCGCTATGGGCTAAATAGCAGCTTATGTAAAAATAATGATCACCCATCTTATAATGACCAGGCCCAACGTTGCTTAACTTTAATTATGCCGTCTCTTCTAATAACATTGGGAAAGGTATAAACCCACATTTTTCTTCGGCTATGGCTTACCCCTTAAATGCTTTATTTTTTATATTGGTTTGAAAAATATTTTAATATTGGTTTGAAAAATATTTTATCATTGAAGATATTGATTACCTATTTAGTGGGTGTGCTGATCCAACATCATACTAATACCTACTCATACTTGCACACCAGGCTCGTTGCAGATGTGAAACTGGTTGCTGTTTGAGACATTTTTGCTGAATATTTAATTAAATAGGCGTTTTTGCTAGAATGTGTCATATTTGAAACAAAAAGCATTTAAGGGTTAAATAATACCTTATGTAAAAATAATGGTTACCCATCTGGTAATGACCAGGCTCAACGTTGCTTAACTTTAATCATGTCTTATATACTAATAACATTGAGAAAGGTATAAACCCACAAGTTTTCTTCAGTTATGGGCTAAATAGCAGCTTTTGTAAAAATAATGGTCACCCATCTGGTAATGACCAGGTTCAACGTTGCTTAACTTTAATTATGTCTTATATACTAGTAACATTGAGAAAGGTATAAACCCACAAGTTTTCTTCAGTTATGGGCTAAATAGCAGCTTTTGTAAAAATAATGGTCACCCATCTGGTAATGACCAGGCTCAACGTTGCTTAACTTTAATTATGTCTTATATACTAATAACATTGAGAAAGGTATAAACCCACAAGTTTTCTTCAGTTATGGGCTAAATAGCAGCTTTTGTAAAAATAATGGTCACCCATCTGGTAATGACCAGGCTCAACGTTGCTTAACTTTAATTATGTCTTATATACTAATAACATTGAGAAAGGTATAAACCCACAAGTTTTCTTCAGTTATGGGCTAAATAGCAGCTTTTGTAAAAATAATGGTTACCCATCTGGTAATGACCAGGCTCAACGTTGCTTAACTTTAATTATGTCTTATATACTAATAACATTGAGAAAGGTATAAACCCACAAGTTTTCCTCGGTTATGGGCTAAATAGCAGCTTTTGTAAAAATAATGGTTACTCATCTGGTAATGATCAGGCTCAACGTTGCTTAACTTTAATTATGTCTTGTATACTAATAACATTGAGAAAGGTATAACCCCACAATTTTTCCTCGGTTATGGGCTAAATAGCAGCTTTTGTAAAAATAATGGTCACCCATCTGGTAATGACCAGGATCAACGTTGCTTAACTTTAATTATGTCTTATATACTAATAACATTGAGAAAGATATAAACCCACAAGTTTTATTCAGCTATGGGCTAAATAGCATCTTATGTAAAAATAATCGTATATACTCAACCGTTTATAATAAGTATGTGGTGTTTCATTAAATAACCTCAAAATGGTTGATACACCATAAAACACGCGAAGAAAAGTAATTGTAATTTTAATCCACTTTCCATTGAATTCCATCGAACTTATCTAGTATATAATAATCTATCTATAGTTTTTCTCTTTCAGTTCGCCGGAATGACATGTCCTCCTCGCGATACTCCTGCATTCTTTTCGCAATGTAACCAGCCAGAAATCTGAAAAGAGTTGTTGTCCTCTTTCCACCAAAAAGAAGACTCAGCCATCATGTCCGGTTGCAGATGGCACCAAATCTGCCTTTTCCCATGTCAACGTCGCCGGCTTTTCACTTCCGTTCCCTTTCTGCTATGTTTCGTATTCACCGTCGCCATCTTCATCTCGTCACGAACACGGCTTCCGGTATTCCTAATTCGAGGTGTACACAGCATTTTATTGGTGAGCAAGAACCACGATGAACTTGTCAAAGTCCGCGCTTCAAATTCACCAAGTGTTATGAATCAGACGCATCTGAAACAATTCTCCAATTCCACACCTCACTTTCCACATTGCATCATAATCGGAGTGTGCAAAGCTGGCACGAGGGCTGTTCTTGAATTCCTTAATATGCATCCAGATGTCGTGAGGCCTATGTTCGAGACTCACTTTTTCGATAATATGGCCGCCTACAAGAAAGGATACCGCTGGTATTTGCAGCAGATGCCGAAGTCACTGCCAAGCCAGATTACAGTCGAAAAAACGGCGATGTATTATGCTGTACCGGAAGTGCCACAACGTGTGCATCAAATGAACAGCAGTGTTAAGTTACTATTTGTGGTCCGCGACCCCGTAAGCCGAGCCGTCTCGGATCATTTACATATGTTCACTGTATATAAAACACGTAAGCTCAAGTACAAAACGTTTGAAGAAATGGCAATCAACCCTGTAAATGGGAAATTAAATGCAAAATTTTACGCGATTCAGCGTTCACTTTACTATCGATATCTTGTAAAGTGGCTCAAATACTTCCCGCTCTCCCAAATCCACATTGTCGACGGCGAGAAGCTCAGATCGAATCCCTGGGAAGTAATGGCTCCCATTGGAAACTTCCTTGGGATCCGAAAGTTCTACGATAAATCGTATTTTTATCTGAATCCCGACCGTGGTTTCTATTGTATTAACTTCAACGGAATCCATTGCCTGCCCAAGTCGAAAGGGCGCGAACATCCAGATGTTAATCCGAAGGTCTTAAAAAAACTGAAGAGTTTCTTTCAAAAAGAAAATGAAAAATTTTACAATCTCACTGGCCGAACATTTCCGTGGTAAGATTCACTTTTAGACGCAATCGTACAAACACATACATAAATTAAAGTAAAAAATATATTTATTTCGACTTTTTTTTATTATTAATTTCGGACAATAACATGTCCATCTTCAGAGAAAGAATGCTTCACAACAAAATTAAAGGTTTTACCTTAAATTTTATTTTTAATTAATAGAGTCCTTTCTTCGTGGTGTTGTTGAAGCGTCGGTCAGATGTTATTTGAACGATGTAGAAACATCTCTTTATATATAAACTTTTAGTAGCGTGTAGATGCAATAGGGTAAAAGAATTGGTAAAAGTTTTTTTAAGGTATCTTTTAAGAAATTTAACACTTTGCAAAAAAAAAAGGCAAAATGCCTTTGGAAACCACGTTTTGAGATGCAAATAATTTTTATGAAAAATCATTTAATTTTTTTATCTTTACTTTTTTCTTGTTAATTTCGGACGATAACATATCTTAAAAGATGCTTTAAAAGAACTTTTGCCAATTCTATTACCCTATACCCACGCTACTAAAAGTTCATATACAAAGAGATGTTTCTACATCAACCAAGGGGTTTTTACCCCGCCTAATAAACCGGTATCGTCCGTGCCTTTGGGTCTGGATTTACGCCGGTCTATTGGGGGTTGTCTGGTCCTGTGCAGTTCTAGAAGGTCCACTCTCCCAGGCTTTGCCTCCCCTCTTTGGGAAGGAGTAAGTTTATTGCTTACTGTCTGAGGCGCCCCTACCGGGGAATGCCGACGGGGCTGCCCAGGCAATTTTTAAATGGCCAGAGTGCTCACCTCTCGAGCGCTGGTTTATCTAATCCCACTTTCCCGACCTTGTGTCACATCTTACCTTGTGGGAGGTAGATAAGTAACTACATCGTTTTGGCCTTTTGGCTAAGATCAAAGTGTAGTATCTGTTGCGATAGGATACTGCACCCCATAAACTGGTATTGTCTTGGCCTTCGAGGCTTGATTTACGCCGGTCTATGGGTCTGTCCTGTGCAGTTCTAGGAGGTCCACCCTCCCAGGCTTCGCCTCCCCTCTTTGGGGAGGAGTAAGTTTATTGTTTACTGCCTGAGGCGCCCCTACCTCTCGGGCGCTGGCTTTTCAATCCCCACTTTCCCGACCCGACCTTGGGTCACATCTTACCTTGTGGGAGTAAGATAAAACTGGCCTTGTGCCTAACCTCCTGGATAACAAATAACATCTGACCGACGCTTCAACAACACCACGAAGAAAGGACCGTACTAATTTTTTTTAAATAAAAAAACCTTTAATTTTGTTGTGAAGCATTCTTTTTCTGAGGATGGACATGTTATTGTTCGAAATTCTTTTTTTTTTTTAAGTTAAGATAAAAAAAATATTAAATGATTTTTAATAAAAGATATTTGCATCTTAAAACGTAGTTTCCAAAGGCATTTTGTCTGTTTTTTAATTGTTTTTCAAAGTTTTGAAACTTTTGAATTTCTTAAGCGATGCATTAAATGCACTTTTGCCAATTTTATTATATATTTATTTATTCATCTATACACACACACACACACACACACACACACACACACACACACATACAGAATGGTCCAAAAAAGATGTAAACCTTTGTGATAAAGTAACATTTATTATTTAAAAACAAAACTTTATAATGTTTTTCCATAGACCTGTCTTCCTTTTGGCTAAGATCAAAGTGTAGTATCTGTTCCAAGTGATACTGCACCCCATAGACTGGTATTGTCTTGGCCTTCGGGGCTTGATTTACGCCGGTCTATGGGTCTGTCCTGTGCAGTTCTAGGAGGTCCACCTTCCCAGGCTTCGCCTCCCCTCTTTGGGGAGGAGTAAGTTTATTGCTTACTGCCTGAGGCGCCCCTACCGGGGAATGCCGACGGGGCTGCCCAGGCAATTTTTAATGGCCATGGTGCTCACTTTCTCGGGCGCTGGCTTTTTAAACCCCACTTTCCCGACCCGACCTTGGTTCACATCTTACTTGTGGGAGTAAGATAAAACTGGCCTTGTGCCTAACCTCCTGGAGAGGAGGTAAATAAATACTCGAACATTGAAGTTTGTAATGTTTTCTCAGAATCACAATGTTATTTTCTACCCTGACTGATCGTCGCCGACCATTGCGACCTTCATTATTATTCTGTACACTTCCCGTTTTCCTAAATTTGTCCGGGGGAAGGTCATTCTATTGTGAGTCTGGTTGGAAAGTTTCTCCCAGGAAAGTTTCCCTCTGAACTTGTCGTTGAGTTTGAACAACCGATTTGATCACAAAGTGCACCTCTACCATCTTGATCCTCTCCTGCACGGAATATCTTGTTGCCTGTTCCATTTGACCTAAAAAAAACGGAAGCCTGGGTTAATTTTCATGATAGCAATAATAAAATGGATAGAACTCTTTGGACCACCCTGTCCACCCTGTATATACAGTTGTTGGGGTGTAAAAGTTTGGACTCATAAAAAAGCTCCGATAGAGATTATCTTTATTTTTAATCACGTAAGTATGATGTTTGTAAAATCATCGGAATAACTTTAGGATTAGGCTTTATATGTCTAAAAGAGGCTATTTGTATAAGAGTTGTTTTAGTAATAGCAGTCCATTACTAGTCTAATTTCCTTTGTGGTCCATTTCTTCCACTACATGGTCTGGTTTGTGCAAATCATATTGATTTACATGTATTTAGCCTGTTATATTCTGTTACCTGAACTAAGAAAAGCCAACATTCGCAGGATGCCGATAGGGTGCTCCATATTGACTATGAAATGAGGCCCTGCCGATAATGACGTTCAGATCTTTCTTCTGAGCCCCACCGTTTTTTATATTTGTTTGGTGTCATTTTGTCGTGGTTTTGTTGGTGTATATAGCAATACCAAACCCAGCCTTATTTTACCAATAGTCCTGTCGCATGGATAGTGTTTATTAATCCAATATGTAGAAATAACAATGCACTATCACACACATTGTGAGACGTGTTAGATGTTTACAATAAAGAATGTTCATCAGTATTTGTTTCAATGGTCTATAATTTGTAAACCAAGCATTTCCAGACCTCATTATTTGCACATAGAACATAATCCTCAAGTTATGTCATCGATTTTCCAAACACCATGTATAAAACAAAAAAATCATCTTAAAAAGTACTTACCACTTAATGTATCTTCTGTATAGTCAATCTTTTGCATAAGGGCTTGTATAACGTTTGCCATTTCTGGAAGAAAAAAAACCATAGAAATGATACAATTTTAAACAATTTTGGTAATTAAGAGATTTTCTCATCTACTTCTCTTGATTTCAAGATTTATTGCTAAAAACTAAGATTTTAATTTTTAGCATATGAATAGACTTTCCTTTGATTATCTAAGAAATTCTAAGATTCTATGTTTTCAGCAGTCAAGATGTATCGAAGTGAAACTTGGACAGTGAGGGTTGATATATATGTTGGAGAGAAATGATATGAGAATGATATGATGGATGTGTAAGAGAGTCTTAAATACAGGCTTAGATCTGATGACCTCAGAGGAAGATAAGATATGCACAGTATAGGGAGATGTTGAAAAAAAAAATGGAGAGTTAGAAATAACAATGCACTATCACACACATTGTACGAGTTAGATGTTTACAATAAAGAATGTTTATCAGTATTTGTTTCAATGGTCTATAACTCAATAACCAAGCGTTTCAGGGACTATATACACATACAGTCCCAAAGTTATGTCATCAATTTTCCAAACACTCTGTATATTTTCTATAAGAAGTAAGTATATTTTGGGGGGATTTTTTCATGGAGAAAATGTTATTCTCACACCGAATTAATTTAAAAAGTGGAAGTTTATAATGTCTGTTTGAGCTACGTTTTTGATATATATATATATATATATATATATATATATATATATATATATATATATATATATATATAATGGTAATAATCCAGGTAAAAATATCCACGGGGTGGTAATCCAGAGAATTTTAACCGGGTTTATAAAAAGTGCTCAATATCAAAATAGAGCTTTATATATGATAATTTTTTTTTATTATTATTTACACAGACATGTACAAAATCTGCGACATTGGCATGTCGATATTATCGATCAACAGTTACTATAAACTGAGATCTCATCAGGAAGAGTTAGAATCCGATCTTAACCTCAGATCATATTTGGAGAGAAATATATATATATATATATATATATATATATATATATATATATATATATATATATATATATATATATTTGTTGGAAACGAATCCGTTGAAAACTGTGATTTATTGGATAGAACTCTGAACTCTGAATTATTCTCTGGAGAAAATCATTTACATTCTATATCTTTACTTTTTGTATTATCATTTAACAGTTTATACAATTTATTTTAATAATATAACTAACCTAAAGGGGAAGCAAATAATAATTAATTAACTAAATGTCTTTTTTCAAAACCAAAATGCAAATATCAGGAAGTTTCATCGGATGTCCTGCTGGCTTGACAGGCCGAGAGCAGGCGCAATGCGTTTTCACGAATAGTGGCGATGGAGAGGCGCTCGTAAAGCAAAGTCAATTCTCGATGGTTACCGATGTGGCGCGTCATTAGCAGACAAAGGCTGCCGAGGAAGTTGATTTGAAAATGTATTTTGTTTTGTTAACATTTGGCAAGGAGTGGCCTTTGAGTGATGTTAGATACAGTGTCATGCTAAATCCGTTCCTTTCATCTGCCAACATAACTGAGGTGCTGAGAATATACTAGGTCCGTCTTTTGTGTACATATATAATGTATCTATACCAGTTTACCAACGTACAAAAGAGCATTAATCAAATGATTACGCCATACATCCCACACCAATAGAGTATCAACTCAACTCGCAAACTTATTCAAACCCTAAGGATATAAAAATCTAACCACGGAGGCATTGCTTCACTAGATGTGAAAACCTTGTTTACCAACGCACCTATAGTACGATAATGTATTCCACAGATGGAAAGTTCTTGGCAATAAACTTTGTTCACAGAAATGATGTTTGATGTTGAGCACACGAAGGAAGAAACGGAAGTTCTTTGCAGTTTTGGTAGTAAGACGAGTTTTTGCTGTCAATGCCTTACAAGGAGGAAACGGATCGAAACTCAGACGAGTTCCTTCCATTAAACTAACGATAGAATATATAAATACTAGTAACATTTCTTCTGTGAGAAGAGGGCTGTAGAGAAACGAAGAGAAGGGATCATCCCATGCAAGATTATGAAGTCAGTTTTATACTTTGTGTTATGGCAAACTAACAAAACAGAATCGAGTTATTTCCCTTGAATCGAAATAAAGAGTTATCGCCCTTGGATAAAAGAAGTCGTCTGCCATGACAGTTGAAAACTAAACAGAACGGCTCTCACGATCAGACTAAGCATCTCGCGTTCAGCGGTTTTCTACATTTTATTTAATCGGTGTTTTTGTTAAATAACTCTGTTAACGATTCTACTTCATCCTTCCTTCATTGTTGAGTAATAATTAAACCGATAACAACGTGTAAACATCAGACATAACACTTTGTCAAGGCAAGAAAGAGTGCTCTGAGCTGTATCTACATAGACGTAGTACTAAGTATTATTAAAAATCTCTGATTTGTTAGGTAATTAACGGTCGGAATGTATGCAAAGAAAGGAAGAAATATGCAAATCAATTTACCAATAAGTAATACGTCAAAAAAAAATTTAATTACATCTTCCATAACAATTTTTTTCTTGTGGTACCGTACTCTAAAGGCTAATCAGGTTGTATAATTTCTTTTTATTATCTTAAAAAAATGTTTCCTTCTTAATGGAGAAGATTCTTTGTTATTCTGAGATATTTCGCCACATTTCTCTTTTTACTAATTTTGTGTACAAATAATTATTCATGTTTTGATTAAATTGATTTTGTGAAATTGAAACAGCCTATTTATTTATTTGTTGTAATCAATAAATAAATATATTTTTTTTTGTAAGAAACAAATATAAGTCGTTTTGGATTTGTTTGTTGGAAAAATGTTATCTGAAATTAAGTCAGTTTGAAAATATGTATTTTTGTTTGTCTTTTTGTTTGCAATACGATAAAACAGGTAAGGAGAATATTTTTAATAAAAAAAAATAGTTTATGAAAAAATTAACCTGGAGCAAAAAAAAATTTGTTTTTAAGGGAGGTGGTGTCTGATTAACATTGCTGGGGAGCCATGAGAAAAAATACTGTTTAGTTTTTAAATCCTTGAAACAATTCTTCATGGTAAACAACTGCTTATCTCTACAATATGATTAAGACTAGCATAAATTCTTGGAAGCTAATACAGTGATTACAAAAGATGGACTGACTTACAAGCAAGAGAATTTCCCTACGAAAGACTTGGGATTAAAATAAAACAAAAGATTTCACATATAGTTTTAAAGGTTGAAAAACTTCCAAGATATATATATTAGAAAGGAAGGATGAGAGTAATCCGACGTAATCGGGAAATGGAAACGGAAAACCCAACGTTTCGTCTTTATTTGTAAGACTTCCTCAGTATGATAATTTTAAGAAAGATGTCATACAAGTACATCGAAATATTGGGTTGACATGATGGGTTGATGAGAAAAAGTAGTAGCCGTGGCTACTGAGAGTGCTGGACCAAGAAGTCAGTGGCAGAGAGTGAAATGAATGAGGAAGTCTTACCAATAAAGACGAAACGTTGATGAATATATATAAAAAAATCTTTTGGTTTCCCTTTTTCATTTCCCATATATATATATATATATATATATATATATATATATATATATATATATATATATTATATAATGAAGTAATAAAATAAGGTGTCAATCAAATTTTATTAGAATTCAAAGTTCAAGCAAAGTATCTTAAAGTCCTTAACTCATGAGTTTTCAAAGATAATTCTTCTCTTCAGAGGACCATTACCGCAGTTATACCACTACAGGTAATAAAATTAAACTTTGAAAATATATAAAAATATATACAAAAATACATAAAAATATATAACATCAAATATATCAACCCAAAAACATACTTTTTTGTTAAATCTATATAATCCATCCAAGTCATACAATTTGAAAAACATAATCAGGAAAGATATCCAGAGGGTTGACTGAAGATTAATCCAGGTGATGAGTACCAGTCCAAATACGAGAAATTGAAAGAGCTGACAAAGTTATCCAGTCGCGAAATGCGTCAACAATCGATGAAGTGAAAAGTATCCAATGTTTATGTTAATTATTACAACGATAAATAAATCAAATCAAATAATATAGAAAGTTCAATAAACTCACTTAAAATTCCAAAGTCTTGATCTGGGCAACCCAAATCAAATCAATATATATATATATATATATATATATATATATATATATATATATATATATATATATATATATATATATATATATGATTTAGATTTTTCACTTATAAAATAGATCATTCAGTGATGACCGGGGTTGTTCCAATAAAAACAAGCTCGATGATACTCGATTACAGAGTACAGAGCATTTATATGTGATTTTATGAAGGCTTACCAAAGCATTCCTTTCAGGACACCAATGATCACCATTAAAGATATTTTTTCTTACAAATACTATTTATTCAAATTAAATGTTTTTTTCCTACACGTGTTTCACTACCAAGCAGTTACTTGCTTGGCAGATCATCAGGGAAATTAAATATCTGGAATACTGGTTTCAACTGCCGACAATACACAATGTGGCGTTGCAATAGTTGAGGTCACTTAAGAAGGGAAGAGGAAAAAAAATAAAAATAAAAGTCAAAAATTAAAAAACAAGGAATAACAACGATAAAAAAAGAAAGTCCTCTTCCCTTCTTAAGTGACCTCAACTATTGCAACGCCACATTGTGTATTGTCGGCAGTTGAAACCAGTATTCCAGACATTTAATTTCCCTGATGATCTGCCAAGCAAGTAACTGCTTGGTAGTGAAACACGTGTAGGAAAAAACATTTAATTTGAATAAATAGTATTTGTAAGAAAAAATATCTTTAATGGTGATCATTGGTGTCCTGAAAGGAATGCTTTGATAAGCCTTCATAAAATCACATATATATATATATATATATATATATATATATATATATATATATATGTGTGTGTGTGTGTGTGTGAGAGAGATGCAGAGCAGAGATTATTGTAGATCCAAAAAGAGAAAAGTACATATTTAAAAATGGAGGGTCACAGACGTTTCAAACTTTTTTTTATCCCATATTAGATGCTTTTAATATGGAAAATAAAAATTAAAAAGCTTGAAACTTTCATGGCTTTTCTATTTCTAAATATATATATATATATATATATATATATATATATATATATATATATATATATATATATATATATATATATATATATATACCAGCACGGTGCCCGGCGTTGCCTGTAAGTTGAGTTGTCTAAAGCTCAACAAGTGTAGCAATCAGTTTCCTACTGACAACATCATGAGTTGAAAATAATTGGAAACGAGTCGACATTTTACTGTCACAATCCCGAGTTACTTTTAAGAATAAAACTACGCATGAATGCGTGGGAAAAATCCTGTATGTTGTTTGAATTTATTATTGTCATCAGTGCAAGTTAAGTATTACGTAAAAAATAAAACAACAAACGAACGCGTTCAAAGTCTGTATCTGATAAACAAAAGATCCTGCAGCTGTAAACCGGCAAATAGATTGAACGAATACTGAATAATTTCGTGTTGTTTTTTTTTTATTTAATTATTTTAAATCTTAAAAATACCAATCGAAATAATTATCTAAATGTTTAAGGATTTTTAAAATACATTTTTCACTAAGATATTCTTTTGCTTAATTTTCTCTTTCTTTTATTAAACGAAGAAAATCTTTTTTTTAATGAATTTCGTTTCTTTACGTTCTAATAGATTTCAGTTATTCTATTGAAATAAATGATACATGTCCCTAGTGACCTCAGATGGAATCGAAGGGAAATTTCAATGGTGGCTTTAGATTCTGTGAAAAATTTAACCCTTATCGAAAGTTATGTGAATGTTCTAACTGTTCACATGTAGCAGTCATAGGCATTAACGTTTCTTTTCTCTTGCGGAGAGCAGCCCCTGTGAGGTGGTTTGGTCACACGATATCCAATCAGCCTCCAGGACGCACTAATTTCGATCAAACTATTGAAGGACTACTTACGGACCCTTTGAGATTTAGAGAGTCAACAGGGAGCTTCCAGACACCTAAGAAGCAAGGCATTCGCTCTCCTGACTGTCAACTGGACAGCCGAGCAAAGCTATCTTCACTGAAGATATATTGCTCCAAGAATACTTGCGGTAACTATTATTACTTTAATTCCTTTTCTTCACTATCTAAACTTTCGGCAACCTACACCCAACGGTGTAGGTCACTCAAATAAATGCATATTATTGTTGTTTATGAAAGGGCTTTGTTTTGCTTTCGTTTGGCGACCGATTTGTTACAAAATATTATCGGAGTTGGTCTTACAGTCCATGTGAAGATTAGTTCCTATAAACATACCGATTTATATAACACACAAATAAACATTGGCTTTTATATAGAGAAATTTGTGAAGACATTGCCAAGGCTGCTGCAAAGAAAGTGGACTCCCTCTACCGAGCTAGAAAACTTCTCACACCTGACAGTATACCATATCTCTACAAAGCCACCATCTGCCCATGCATGGAGTATTGTTGTCACATCTGGGCTGGTGCACCATCCACTAGTCTCTTAGACGAGGTCCAAAAAAGAGTCTCTAATCTAATAGGTCCCTCACTATTCATCAAGCTCCAGCTCCTGTCCCACAGTGGCAACTTGCCTTGTTTGGGGTGAACTAAGTTTTTTAAAAAGATAATAATAATAAAAATTGAGTTTACAACAAGTACAACATCCCAACAAATTAAAGTTACCTCTGTTATAAAACATCAATCGATATCATTTTATTTTTATTTTTGTTGCCCCACAATTTCTATAAACTGTGTTCATAACAGACTGAATACAAAAGAAATCCTTTGGCAAGGAGGAGAATCTTTATTTTGCTTTTGTGGATTTAAAGAAAGCTTTTGACAGAATGCCAAGAGATGTTGTCTGGTGGACTTTGTGGAAAGCTTTTGACAGAATGCCAAGAGATGTTGTCTGGTGGACTTTGTGGAAAGCTTTTGACAGAATGCCAAGAGATGTTGTCTGGTGGACTTTGTGGAAAGCTTTTGACAGAATGCCAAGAGATGTTGTCTGGTGGACTTTGTGGAAAGCTTTTGACAGAATGCCAAGAGATGTTGTCTGGTGGACTTTGTGGAAAGCTTTTGACAGAATGCCAAGAGATGTTGTCTGGTGGACTTTGTGGAAAGCTTTTGACAGAATGCCAAGAGATATTGTCTGGTGGACTTTGTGGAAAGCTTTTGACAGAATGCCAAGAGATGTTGTCTGGTGGACTTTGTGGAAAGCTTTTGACAGAATGCCAAGAGATGTTGTCTGGTGGACTTTGTGGAAAGCTTTTGACAGAATGCCAAGAGATGTTGTCTGGTGGACTTTGTGGAAAGATTGGTTGGTAAAGATTCTTCAAGCATTGTACAGAAATACTCAGTCAGGTTAGAATTAACAGCACATTTAGTGACAGTTTTAATGTGAAAGTAGGAGTGCATCAGGGTTTTGTACTGAGCCTCTATTTACTTGCTTAGTTAGACACAAGGTCAGTTTTTAATGTGGAGGAAAATCAGCTCCCCAAAAAGGAGCACTCTGGGTTGGGACAAAAACAAAAGTTGCCTCAGCCTAAAAGGATTTCTCCTTTACTGACTGAAGACGGAAACGATAAAGTGTAGTATCAGATTAGATACTACACTTTGCTCCTAGCCAAAAGATTAAGGACTGAGTCTGTTCCTTTCATTTGTAGACGCAAATGAAAACAGTGTTGTCCAAGGAATTTCGTATGAGTTGTTTTGGAAGAGATGCTTTATACTGATGCTCTAGTACTTACCTCTGAAGCAGTGGAAATTCTACTTGTTAAGTTGGAGACTTGGGGAAATCTATGGCATTAAAGGTCTGAGAGTGAATGTACCAAAAACCAAAAACCAAAAACCAAAATCAGTAGTTGTAGTGTCAGAAAGCCTCCAATAAGAGGAAAGTTCCCTACTTATTTTGCGGAAAGAGAAGTTGGAAGCAACTTAATTTTTTGTGATATTTGTAAACATTGGGTACACAAGAAGTGCAGTGGAATTACAGGTAGGTCAAGTAAGTTGAGAGATGATAACCAGTTTGTGTGCAAGAAGTGTAAGACAATGAAGACGGATAAAAACTCAGATATAGAAAAAGTATGTTCTGTGGCGAAGCTATTGAGGTTGTTAAGAAGCTTTGTTACCTTGGTGATATCATTGGAGCATAGAGAGGAGCTGGTGCTAGTGTGATAGCAAGAGTTAGGAGTGGATGGAGTAAGTTTAAGGAACTTCAGCCATTACTAACCAACAGACCGTTACTGCTGTTGACAAAGGGAAACTTTTACCAGGCATGTGTGTGCAGTGTGATGATGTATGGAAGTGAAATCTCGTCAGTGAGAGTTGAGGATATGTGTTGCATGGAGAGAAATGAGTACTGTTATAGAACACGCCCTGCGTTTCCGTGACTTCAGGTCGTCAACATGCCGGTAGGTCTCAGAAGCGTCCGAGAGTTGATGAGGCGAAGACTGGCAGACGATAAATTGAAGACTGACAGACGATAAATTGAAGACTACCAAACGATAAATTGAAGACTGCCAGACAATAAATTGAAGACTGACAGACGATAAATTGAAAACTGCCAGACGATAAATTAAAGACTGCCAGACGATAAATTGAAGACTGCCAGACGATAAATTGAAGACTGACAGACAATAAATTGAAGACTGCCAGACGATAAATTGAAGACTACCAAACGATAAATTGAAGGCTGGCAGACGATAAATTGAAAACTGACAGACGATAAATTGAAGACTGGCAGACGATAAATTGAAGACTGGCAGACAATAAATTGAAGACTGACAGACGATAAATTGAAAACTGCCAGACGATAAATTAAAGACTGCCAGACGATAAATTGAAGACTGCCAGACGATAAATTGAAGACTGACAGACAATAAATTGAAGACTGCCAGACGATAAATTGAAGACTACCAAACGATAAATTGAAGGCTGGCAGACGATAAATTGAAAACTGACAGACGATAAATTGAAGACTGGCAGACGATAAATTGAAGACTGGCAGACAATAAATTGAAGACTGACACACGATAAATTGAAGACTGACAGACGATAAATCCAAGAAAAGTTTCAAATAACAAAATTTAGACAAAGAAAAGAAAATTAAAAAACATATATAAAAATAAAGAACGAACAAACATAGCTAAACGACTGTTATTAATTAGATGTTTATTTTTGTTTTTGTCAAAGAACCCATTGTTAAGCAAATGTTTTTAAATAAAATGTTTTTTTGTGCAACAAAAGTTTCAAAAAATGATTAAATTTTTTTTTTATATATAACAAACAACTGTTTTTAAGAAATTTTTTGTGGTGTTTTCACAGATTAGGACCCACGCTAACTTTGACTCTGTCGTTAGTGTTTAGGGTTAGTGTAAAGTTTAGTGTGGGTCGTAACATGTGGAAATACCTAGTTTTTGTTTTTTGTTTCATTTTTTTCAATGTTTTTTTTCTTTTTAACATTTGCTGGCTTAGGGTTTAGGCTTAGGGTTAGGGTTAATTTTTTTTTATTTCTATTCAAAAGTTTCCAATAGAAATCTTGTACAGAAAGTAAAACTACGCAAATGGTCCAGAAGGTTTTTTTGTACATGTTCTGCGTCTCACATTTACAGCATTTCTTCTCTTTCGCTACAAGTGATCGTCGCTGACAGAACTCAATGAGTCCATCGGGAGATTCAACACACTGACACAGATCGTAGAAATTCTTTTTTTTTTCATAAGTTATCGGCTGTCTGCTGTAACATGATTGGCTGATAGTTTCGGCAACTCTCGGGCGCTTCCGTAACCTGCCCGAACGTTGACGACGCGAAGCCACGGAAACGCGGGTCGTTCTCTATAGCAGTACTGAGAAATGATATGAGAATGATACAATGGATGTGTAATGTGAGTCTTAAAGACAGGCTTAGATCTGATGACCTCAGAGGAGGAAGATTAAACCTGGACATTATAGGGAGATTTGTGCAAAACAGGAGACTGTGTAGGGGTTGGTTACATTAAAAGAATGGATGAGAGTTCTTGAGTTAATAGATGTAGAAAAATTGAGAACAATTTTACAAGAAGGGGGGCATAGATTGGAGCTCATTCTAGCCCCTACCATGAGAATAACGATAAAGAGAGAAAGTCTATACATGTCTCTTCTGTGTGGAAGAGAAAGGGGCATCCCCCACTAGATTTCGAAGTCGGTTTTGTAATCTGTCAAGGCAAGAAAGGTGCTCTAAGCGGCGCCTCCTCATACGTGGCAACAGTACTCCATCTTAGGACGTATTTGAGGATTGCGTCAGGAGTGAGGTATGTTTTAGGACTTTATGTAGACACGCATGCACAGACACACACATAGACACACCACACACACAAATATGTACACAAACAAACACCTGGACGCACATATGCATATATGGTATTGTGTTCTACAGATAGGTAGTTCTTGGAAAGAAACTCTGCTCATGGACGTTCCATTTAGTTTTAGGTACACAGAGGGAGAAAAGGTAATTATTGACAGTGGTTGTAGCTAGACGGGTTTTTGTTGTGAATGTTTTACAGAGGGGAAGGAACAAAGATTGGAGGTCAGTCGACGAACACCTACCATGAAAATAGCAATTTTTTTTTTTTTTAAGCAAAAAAATATACATTCGCAACAATGTTTTTTTTTTTTTTTTTTTTTTACAAAAACAATAATCATAAAGTTTATCCTTTGCCTTAGGCATGAAACTCGAATCATTTGGGAGGAAGCGATAAGGATTGATTTGAGAGAAAGAATGATAAACGAAGATCTGGAGATTGGTTAGTTTGGAACTCAATTTCCAAACACATTCCAGATGTAAAACAGATGTTAAACAGATGTTAAACAGATGTTAAACAGATGTAAAACAGATGTTAAACTGAATATGAAGATGAAAGCTTGAGACTTTTATTTTCTTTATTAGAACTTCTTAGGCAAAGAATTTGGTATTTCTTACAGCCACAAAAAAAGCGCCATCTTTTTTCTATATAACTAGCTGTATGTACCTGCCGTAGCCCAAGAACTGCAGGTTTATGGAACTCTCTTCCTGCTGACTGTTTTCCTTCTATCTATAGGCTTGGCCTTTTCAAGACTAAGGCCAATAGGCATCTCCTGTCTTTGCGATAATCATCTTTCTTTTTAGCTCCTTACATCAAGTGGCTTCATGTCTTGTCTGCAGCGATTTCCATAAAAAAAAAGATTAATTTTAAATAGTGTAGTGCTTAGATAAAAATAATTAAAAATACAGTTTATTTTTTTTATTTAGTTTTAGTTTTCCCCTATTTTGTTTTTGATATAAGTAAATTGAATGGTTAATATAAAAAAAAATCAATGTGCATTTAGGATCCACCCAGGGATTACCTTCTTCTATCAGAGAGAGGACGAATTTATTATTGAGTATCGTTCGTACAGCAGGGATCATACAGGTACTTTTTATTTCCAGTTCAGTCCAGATTCTCTTTATTTGGGAAGCTGGAATTCGCCCACATTAAAACCGACATTGTACCTAACATTTGCCTCGTTGGGGAGACATATAAAAAGGGACATGTTACTCCTCCACCGCACACCTCCAATAAGTGTCTATTATTTATATTAATCGGACTACTATTCTTGTAGAGTGGAGGTGTTGTTTGAGATGAGAGTGGCAAGACAGGAAATAACCATTTCGTAAAGTCGGCTGTGCCATGTAGTTATCTGACTTGAATAAGAAAAGGCTCACCAGGGTTCAAAGGAAACAAGCCGCGCGTGCGTGGTCCCCCTCTGTATGTGATTCGATGTGGCGAGTGTAAAATGCAATAAATTTGGGCAATTTGGGGCATTTTTGACCCCCCCTTTGACCCCCTGGAGGCGCGAACCAGAATTTTTCTGAGGTCAAGGATGCTCATTTTATATCCAGAACAATTGCCTCTACATTTTGGCCAAGTTTCAGAAAAATTGAATGGATGGATCAAACGTTATGGGAGGAAAGGGTCATTTTTTGCCATTTTAGGGGGCTTTTGACGCCCTGGGTGCGCGAACCAGATTTTTTCCAAGATCAGTGATTCTTATTAGAAACAATTGCCTCCACATTTTGGCCAAGTTTCAGAGAAATTGAATGGATGGATAAAAAGTTATGGAGCAAAAAATTACATTTTTTGCCATTTCAGGGCCTTTTAACCCCCTGTGGGGCTAACCAGATTGTTTTTCAAAAATCGGAGATAGTCACTTTCTAACCTGACCAAAGTTACAACTTCATGCAAAATTTCAGAGGAATTCAATGGATGGGGGACCAAACAGTTGGTCTTGAGTTTATTCCGGCCTTTCATCGCCATGAAAGTTAATGTTAAAATATAAATGACAAACAAGGGAGGGTTTTTAATTTAACTTATTTCATTATACTATTATGCATGTCACTTTCTGGCTGCCTTTGCAGCATTTTGACAACATTTTGACATTATTTAGTCACTTCGTAAACATCATTTTCTATAGTTTAAAATCAAGCAAACAGCCGTTATAAACCACGGATAAGATACAAATATTTTTTTATTCAAATTTTTTTAAAATTTTAATAAAATATTCATGGCTCATAACGTCTTTTTTGCTTGCTTTTCAAATTTTAAATTTAAAAAGATGCTCTGTGGTGAACCGAAATGCGATCCGAACGAATGCCAAAAAAAGCAAGTGGCTTGAATTGCTACCCTCTTTCTTTTCCTGTTTCGTTGGGATATGCTCTCCTCTTCAATTCCAAAGAACAAGGAGAGTTCTCCACAGATTCAACCAGCGCGCCTCG
>OY744537.1:85155865-85230865 GCA_963556195.1 Sepiola atlantica | reverse complement strand
AAATAAATGTGTATATATGTATATATGTATATATATATATTTTTTTTTGTTGTTGGTGATTTTATTATTCCATTAATTGCGACAAAATATATGCTGTTTCATTAGCGCCCACAATGAACGCCAACTTTTGAAGCGACAATGGAATCCAAATGGCTAAGATTTTAAATTCAACCCCAACCGGAAATTGAAGATGCATAAGAGGGAGGGGGACGGAGATGGGGCTCTGCCTATAGCGAGGACATGAAAGTGGAGGGGGGGGGACCCCAACAAGTTATATTTCAGGAAGTTGAGTGGGATGATCTCTAGTGTCTGGGCCATCGTGACCTCAATTCCAACCAGGGCGGGGGGGCAGGGTGAATTTTCATTGAGCACTCTCATAAACCCGGTTTCAACTTCCTTCGGATTTATACCCCCTGGATATTTGTAAAAAGTTAATTATATATATATATATATATATATATATATATATATATATATATATATATATATATATATATGTGTGTGTGTGTGTGTGTGTGTGTGTGTGTGTGTGTGTGTGTGTGTGTGTGTGTGTGTATGTATGTATCATCGACTGTTTCTTTATCATTACCCTTTCTTTATCATTGTTTTTTCCCTTCATATTTCGACCATGTGTTATCCATGATAACCCAACACAACATATTCAACATGACGCCGCTCATGTTTAAGAAGGGGCTTTAACGTATACATTGCTTTAAAACATAAGAATTTGAATATCAAATATTCTAATTTTATAACTCAAACAAGGAACTTACTTAACGAGCAATTGAAATTTATTGTGGGAGTAGCCCCATGGCCAAACAAAAGTCACCAACAACTTTTGGGAAGAACACAATACAAATACGACAATGATAAAGAAAGATGACAGACACAGGAATTAAATTTGCAAATAACAAATAACAAATTTATTAAACTGTAAAGGTACAAGTAGGAAAAGAATGTTTTTTTTCAGCTTCTGGCATTACAGGAAGGGTCGGTGTGAAGTGTCTGGTCGGATTATCTCTCCAACGTTGGTGTGCAAAGCGTGAACATCACTGAGGTTGGTAGAAAAAAAATGTCTATTACTTATGAATAAGACGCTTTGCATCGAAAATTCAAGTTTTTAAAAATAATCATTTATTTTGAAAAAAAAAACACATTGTTATTTGGCTTTCTAAACTTCTAAACATATTCAAATTTCAACAATGCTTCAAGAGTGGAACTACATTTTCATTATTTCAGCACATAACCCCACATATGGACATTGAGTCCCAACCGTCAACAAGATCGAGTGGGCTTCTATTACTAATTACCAATATGCCACTAGTAAGAAGTGAAAGAAAAAGAAAAACATGTCTATTACTTTATGTCGAAAATTCAAGTTTTTTTTTAAAATAATGATTTATTTTGATAAAAAACCTACATTGTTTATTTGACTTTCTAAACTTTTAAATGGATGTGTATATGTAAATGCCATCGTCTCTTTATTTCTTTTATGTATCATGTTGTATTATGTTCCTCTTTGGCAAACTTTTTTCTGTGAGAAATAAATGTATGTATGTAAATGCCATCGTCTCTTTATTATTACCGTCTCTTCATCAATATATTTTTCTTATTTACTTCAGACACTCATGTGTTCTCAAAAAAACACACATTAATATATGACGACCGCCTGCTTGAAGAAGATACTACAACACGTTGTCGCTGCACAAACATAAAAATAGAATACAAATTCTAAATTTTTTAGATGAGGATTGATAATTTGTATTATCCGGACTACTGTTTTCATAGGCCAAAACGTTGGTTAAGGATAACATACACGATGCGAACAGTAGTCTGAATAATCCAAATAATGCAGATTATACGATATATTCCTATTGGAGTGAGCGATCAAGTTGATTGTCCTCTTTATAATACATTTAAAAAAATCAAGTGTCCATAGTTTATAATTGTTTATAATCATTCTGCGTTCTAAAAATGCTGTGATAGCAACGTTTCCAATCTCTCTTTATAACTCTAATTACTCATGCCCTCGATGATTTTTGGTAACTATCTCTGTTACACCTTCTTATTGGTCCCCCCCCCCCCCCCCCCGATTTATAAAATCCGGGGACTTATGTTTTGAGGCATGTCCGTCCGTCCGGATTTTTCTCCACAACCATCAATTGAATTTCTCTGAAATTTTGCATGAAGTTGTTACTTTGGTCAGGCTAGAAAGAGACATTCTCCGATTTTTGAAAAAAAATCTGGTTAGCCCCACAGGGGGTCAAAAGAACCCGAAATGGCAAAAAATTACATTTTTTGCCCCATAACTTTTCATCCATCCATTCAATTTCTCTGAAACTTGGCCAAAATGTGGAGGCAATTATTCCTAATAGAAAATAAGTATCACTGACCTTGGAAAAAATCTGGTTCGCGCCCCCAGGGGGGTAAAAGCCCCAAAAATGGCAAAAAATTACCCTTTTCTCCCATAACGTTTGATCCATTCATTCAATTTCTCTTAAACTTGGCCAAAATGTAGAGGCAATTGTTCTGGATATAAAATGAGCATTCTTGACCTCAGAAAAATTCTGGTTCGCGCCCCCAGGGGGTCAAGGGGGGGATCAAAAATGCTCCAAATTGCCCAAATTTATTGCATTTTACACTCGCCACATCGAGTCACATACGAAGGGGGACCACGCACGTGCGGCTTGTTAATTAATACTTCTTTAATAGTACCAGTTTTTAGCAATACCCATTTACAGTGTAAACTTTTAGATAAGTGGGAGTAAGGTTTTGATGGTACTTTTTTTACTTTAGAGTGTCAAAGTGTCATGTCAAGGGAGATAACTTATCACAACTTATTTTTAGAATTTTTTTTTTTCTTTCAACAAATGATTTTAACAAATATTTTTTTATGTTAAAAATAAAATGACGGTATGGAAGAAAATAGGGTAAATGTGTACAGTGCCTATTTTGCCTCAAAATCAACAGTGCCTATTTTGCCTCAAAATCAAACAGTGCCTATTTTGCCTCAAAGTCAACAGTGCCTATTTTGCCTCAAAATCAACAGTGCCTATTTTGCATCAAAATCAAACAGTGCCTATTTTGCCTCAAAATCAAACAGTGCCTATTTTGCCTCGAAATCAAACAGTGCCTATTTTGCCTCAAAATCAAACAGTGCCTATTGTGCCTCAAAATCAACATTGCCTATTTTGCCTCAAAATCAAACAGTGCCTATTTTGCCTCAAAATCAACAGTGACTATTTTGCATCAAAATCAACAGTGCCTATTTTGCCTCAAAATCAAACAGTGCCTATTTTGCCTCAAAATCAACAGTGCCTATTTTGCCTCAAAATCAAACAGTGCCTATTTTGCCTCAAAATCAAACAGTGCTTATTTTGCCTCAAAGTCAACAGTGCCTATTTTGCCTCAAAATCAAACAGTGCCTATTTTGCCTCAAAATCAAACAGTGCCTATTATGCCTCAAAATCAAACAGTGCCTATGTTGCCTCAAAATCAAACAGTGTCTATTTTGCCTCAAAATCAACAGTGCCTATTTTGCCTCAAAATCAAACTGTGCCTATTTTGCCTCAAAATCAACAGTGCCTATTTTGCATCAAAATCAAAAAGTGCCTATTTTTCCTCAAAATCAACAGTGCCTATTTTGCCTCAAAATCAACAGTGCCTATTTTGCCTCAAAATCAAATAGTGCCTATTTTGCCTCAAAATCAAACAGTGCCAGATTTGCTCCCACGCGCAGCCACTGTTTTCTTGCAGCAGGCACATGCTAGTCGTGGCCACTTATCCCTTGCTCTCTCTGCACCGTCATCACATCCATCCTACTATTTAATTCAAAGCTGGAGAGAGGATATATGCATTAATACCTTGCCTAAAGGTATTAGTGAAATTTATGCAGTATCCCTCACGGAACTCGAACTTGAATTTTTTTTTTATAAATATGATGGCAGCAATTTATATATATATATATATATATATATATATATATATATAGAGAGAGAGAGAGAGAGAGAGAGAGAGAGAGAGAGAGAGAGAGAGAGAGAGAGAAGAAATAAGAGTGATAAATATGCAACGATTGTCCAAATTTATTTCAAATTTCAATGCAAGGTGTATTCAGTAATAAACTAGTGTTTATTATTCTTTCCTTAAGCTATATATATATATATATATATATATGTATATATATATAGTCTAAAGAAGCTTTGAGTCATTTTAAACAAAAAAAAAAAAAGTAAAATGCAGTTTAAATTCCTAGAGAAACTAACTAAATCCAAAATATTGCAGACTTAACATTCGTTGGAAAATTAATAAATAAAAAATATATAATAAGTAAATAAAAAAAATAAATGGGGGGGGGGGTTAAGTATCTAAGAGTGAAACAAAAACAGGAGACCTTAAGCGTCTAATTTTAACACGGGGATCATCAGCTGTTTACCATGTAACTGTTTCGGAGATTCAAAAACAGGACAGTTATAATATTCATGGTTCTCCAATGGTACTGATTAAACTACCATTTCCCCAATAATCAAGTGTCGAAATAATTCAGCTTAAAATTATACTAATATATACATAAATAAATAATAATAATAAAATAATAATAATAATAATATATTACCCTTTAGACTACCGTATGATATGATAATTTGCATATCAAATAACATTAATTATAACAATAATAAAAAAATAAAAATAATAATAATAATAATAATACTATCTAAACACTACACCCAAGAACCATTCTGCAATATGGTAGCTAGCAATGAAATTATATGGGAATTAAATTATATATATATATAGCAGTCAAGGATGAATCAACAAAAACATCTGACAGTATACGTTCTTCTATTCTTCAGTCGCAAACAGAGCAGCCTACTTTTACGTAGACCTCTTCACAGCAGAAAGATCACTACTATATACTTTTTCACTATGCTCATGACACCAAATTACTTTCTTTGTTTTACTGCCCCCCTCCCCCCATCTTCCCGTTTCGTCCCCAAACATAGTTGGAAAAAGCTGAAATGTTGGAAAACTCTCTGAACTAGTGTCTTTTACATATGGTTTGAATTTCATTAAAGTACCAGTTTTTAGCAATACCCATTTACAGTGTAAACTTTTAGATAAGTGGGAGTAAGGTTTTGATGGTACTTTTTTTACTTTAGAGTGTCAAAGTGTCATGTCAAGGGAGATAACTTATCACAACTTATTTTTAGAATTTTTTTTTTTTTTCAACAAATGATTTTAACAAATATTTTTTTATGTTAAAAATAAAATGACGGTATGGAAGAAAATAGGGTAAATGTGTACTTTAGGGTTCTAAATCGATACAATTGGTACCCTTCATGAACCCAACCATTTAGAGTGGGGGTCAGTTTTAGATATAAATTTAACGTAAAATGACCCCCATTTCCGAGCAATTCTAGCTTTGTAAGATAGTTAACCAATTTTTTGTACCACTAACCCTAAGTTCCAGTGGCACTTACCCCCAAACAAAAACTCTCGCAAAACCAGACGTAATCGCCTAATTACAATAGCCAATTGGAGAGTTCTTTGTTTCTTTTAATGGAAAACTTGTTTTCCTTTAACTTAGCCAATAAAAATGTTTTCTTCATTTCCATTTCAAAACATTTTTGTTTTCGAATGGAAGAGTCGTTTACCCTATAAGTATTGATTTACTCCTCTCCAGGAGTTATGCACAAGACCAGTTTTTATCTTACTCCCACAAGTAAGATGTGACCCAAGGTCGGGTCGGGAAAGTGGGGTTTAAAAATTGCCTGGGCAGCCCCGTCGGCATTCCCCGGTAGGGGCGCCTCAGACAGTAAGCAATAAACTTACTCCTTCCCAAAGAGGGGAGGCGAAGCCTGTGAGGGTGAACCTCCTAGAACTGCACAGGACAGACCCATAGACCGGCGTAAATCAAGTCCCGAAGGTCAAGACAATACCAGTCTATGGGGTGCAGTATCCATCGGAACAGATACTACACTTTGATCTTAGCCAAAAGGCCAAGAAGATACTCTTCATATGACATTTTGCCCCCCTAAAGTAAAAAGGGACCGTTTTGGGGGCCACCCTATTAATACGATCGCTGTACCTAGTACAGTGTACCAAACGAAATACTACAAAACTAGGCAACATTTCCATGTAAATAAGGATCGAATTTTTGTCGAGTTTTCAACATACACAATTTCAATGTTATTTCTTTGGTCCACAAACTTATCTCGAATTGAGCCCTAAACAACAACAAAAACGCCAAATTTGCGCTTCCTGGATGAAATAATCGTGTTACCAATCCTGTTGACTGAGAAATCAAAATGTCCTCGCGTTCTTCTGACTCACTATCTATCATGACAGACATGATTAAAGGGAGAGAACTCGGTTTCTTATTTGATGAACTCGTTCCAAGGGATATCACTACGTATCATTTTATTCAAGCAAGTTAAAAGGCCTCATTCAGACACGAGAGTAAGAGTAATCCACAGTGATGGCCTTTTGGCTAAGATCAAAGTGTAGTATCTGTTCCGATGGATACTGCACCCCATAGACTGGTATTGTCTTGACCTTTGGGGCTTGATTTACGCCGGTCTATGGGTCTGTCCTGTGCAGTTCTAGGAGGTCGACCCTCCCAGGCTTCGCCTCCCCTCTTTGGGGAGGAGTAAGATTATTGCTTACTGCCTGAGGCGCCCCTACCGGGGAATGCCGACGGGGCTGCCCAGGCAATTTTTAAACCCCACTTTCCCGACCCGACCTTGGGTCACATCTTACTTGTGGGAGTAAGATAAAAACTGCCTTGTGCCTAACTCCTGGAGTAAATCAATACAGTGAAGCAAATGTTGTGAAATCTACAACCGCATATCTCTTAAACCGTTATGGGTTGAATCCAGTGTCAAGGAGCAGTCCAAAACGATCGACTGAAAAGAAAGACTGGTGTTATTTCCGTTTTATTTCTTTTAGACTAGTTGCACAACCAAGGCTTGCGAGTCTAGTCTACTGAAAGTATATTTGGTTAATTGATTCCTATTTCAGTCACGTAAATTATTTAGAGTTGAAAGAACGCACAGAACACCAGTTCTCCGTATTCATGCAAGGTGCCTGATTATTTTCTTTTATTCTCCTCTTCACCAACAAAAGATAAGACGTTCATTCTTAGTAGCAGCAGCAGCAATACTCGCCACAATTCAACTAAGTGGCATCCCATAACGAAGTAATGTTGCCGACGACACACGCGAACGACGTTAGCTGCCGAGCGTCCCCTAACATTTCTCCTTGAGCAACAATGCCACTCCTTTTATTCAGCTTTTAGAACTGCCAACAGTGCCTATTTTGCCTCAAAATCAAACAGTGCCTATTTTGCCTCAAAATCAACAGTGCCTATTTTGCCTCAAAATCAACAGTGCCTATTTTGCCTCAAAATCCAACAGTGCCTATTTTGCCTCAAAATCAAACAGTGCCTATTTTGCCTCAAAATCAAACAGTGCCTATTTTGCCTCAAAATCAAACAGTGCCTATTTTGCCTCAAAATCAAACAGTGTCTGCTTTGCCTCAAAATCAAACAGTGCCTATTTTGCCTCAAAATCAAACAGTGCCTATTTTGCCTCAAAATAAAACAGTGCCTATTTTGCCTCAAAATCAAACAGTGCCTATTTTGCCTCAAAATCAAACAGTGCCTGCTTTGCCTCAAAATCAAACAGTGCCTATTTTGCCTCAAAATCTAACAGTGCCTATTTTGCCTCAAAATCAAACAGTGCCTATTTTGCCTCAATATCAAACAGTGTCTATTTTACCTCAAAATCAAACAGTGCCTATTTTGCCTCAAAATCAAACAGTGCTTATTTTGCCTCAAAATCAAACAGTGCCTATTTTGCCTCAAAATCAAACAGTGCCTATTTTGCCTCAAAATCAAACAGTGCCTATTTTGCCTCAAAATCAAACAGTGCTTATTTTGCCTCAAAATCAAACAGTGCCTATTTTGCCTCAAAATAACACAGTGCCTGCTTTGCCTCAAAATCAAACAGTGCCTATTTTGCCTCAAAATCAAACAGTGCCTATTTTGCCTTAAAATCAAACAGTGCCTATTTTGCCTCAAAATCAAACAGTGCCTGCTTTGCCTCAAAATCAAACAGTGCCTATTTTGCCTCAAAATCAAACAGTGCCTATTTTGCCTCAAAATCAAACAGTGCTTATTTTGCCTCAAAATCAAACAGTGCCTATTTTGCCTCAAAATCAAACAGTGCCTATTTTGCCTCAAAATCAAACAGTGCCTATTTTGCCTCAAAATCAAACAGTGCCTATTTTGCCTCAAAATCAAACAGTGCCTATTTTGCCTCAAAATCAAACAGTGCCTATTTTGCCTCAAAATCAAACAGTGCCTATTTTGCCTCAAAATCAAACAGTGCCTGCTTTGCCTCAAAATCAAACAGTGCCTATTTTGCCTCAAAATCAAACAGTGCCTATTTTGCCTCAAAATCAAACAGTGCTTATTTTGCCTCAAAATCAAACAGTGCCTATTTTGCCTCAAAATCAAACAGTGCCTATTTTGCCTCAAAATCAAACAGTGCCTATTTTGCCTCAAAATCAAACAGTGCCTATTTTGCCTCAAAATCAAACAGTGCCTATTTTGCCTCAAAATCAACAGTGCCTATTTTGCCTCAAAATCAAACAGTGCCTATTTTGCCTCAAAATCAAACAGTGTCTGCTTTGCCTCAAAATCAAACAGTGCCTATTTTGCCTCAAAATCAAACAGTGCCTATTTTGCCTCAAAATAAAACAGTGCCTATTTTGCCTCAAAATCAAACAGTGCCTATTTTGCCTCAAAATCAAACAGTGCCTGCTTTGCCTCAAAATCAAACAGTGCCTATTTTGCCTCAAAATCTAACAGTGCCTATTTTGCCTCAAAATCAAACAGTGCCTATTTTGCCTCAATATCAAACAGTGTCTATTTTACCTCAAAATCAAACAGTGCCTATTTTGCCTCAAAATCAAACAGTGCCTATTTTGCCTCAAAATCAAACAGTGCCTATTTTGCCTCAAAATCAAACAGTTTCAGATTAATACCTTGCCTAAAGGTATTAGTGAAATTTATGCAGTGTCCCTCACGGAACTCGAACATGAATTTTTTTTTTAAATATGATTGCAGAAATTTATATATATATATATGTATATATCGCCCGCTCCTATCCTAAATCCCCCTTTTACTTTAACCTCCTCCCCCCCATCCAACCCTTTTTCTTTTTTATTTCTTTTCTTTCCTCCCAGCTCCTACGGCGGCTATTTCAACCAATCCGAACATTGCTACCCCCTCGCTCTTTAACTCTCCCTCCTCCTCCTCCTAACCCCAAATTTAGCTTTTTTGTTTCATTCAGTCTTTCTTTGGACTAGATGTAATTTGCCTTTTGTTATGGTCCAGGAAGTTATCAATAATGGCCAGCTTTTCTCTTTTCAATTTCATTTAAGTGCGTTTGGATTTACTTATATTTGAACATTTTCTCCACACTGCTCCTACACAAAGGTTTTTTTTCACTTTCTACAATTCATTGGACATCTTTTCAACGGAAATTTACCACCCGGACAAACCACATATCTTTTTTACGGAACTTCTCTTTCACTGCATTTTTTTAATAATATTTTTCATATATTTTTCAAATATTTGAACTTTGTTTTTTTCGAAAGCCAACTTATCTATCTGCATTTCTACTCTGATGATAAGATCTCGATCTTTGAAAAGCCTTGGCTTAAGGAAAGAATAATAAACACTAGTTTATTACTGAATACACCTTGCATTGAACAATTGAAATTTGAAATAAATTTGGACAATCGTCGCATATTTATCACTCTTTTTTTCTTCTCTATATCTCTCTCTCTCTCTCTCTCTCTCTCTCTCTCTCTCTCTATATATATATATATATATATATATATATATATATATATATATATATATATATTAATTGCTGCCATATATATATATATATAGCTGTCAAGGATGAATCAACAAAAACATCTGACAGTATACGTTCTTTTATTTCTCAGTCGCAAACAGAGCAGCCTACTTTTACGTAGACCTCTTCACAGCAGAAAGATCACTACTATGTACTTTTTCACTATGCTCATGACACCAAATTACATTCTTTGTTTTACTGCCCCCAACCCCATCCTCCCGTTGGAAAAAGCTGAAATGTGGGAAAACTCTCTGAATTACTGTCTTTTACATATGGTTTAAATTTCATTAAAATCGGATATATTTATTTTCAGTTTTAATGGGGTTATATCCCCCATGAGTCTTTAGATTTTTTAATAGAGAGGTTATGTGGTTAGTTGGTTCGAAAGAAAGTCAGGATGAAGAACGTAACTTGGTAGAGTTAGTTGTCTTGTCGCATCTGTAAGAAAAAGAATATTGAACAAGAAAAAGGTATCAAATTTTATTCAAGGGAAAACTGGAACACAACGGGAATTGTTCAATATGCTGGCTTTTGTCGATAAACAAATGCTTTATACTGAGAGTTCCATTCTAGCCCGGCACTCGTTGTGAAACGGCAAGCACAGAATAACATCCTACCAAGAGGCGATCAAAACAGAAACTGATTTGAATTTTCTGTTTTTTGTGCAAAAATACTCCTACGCAGATGTATCATAACACCCACACAGTTAATAGTCCAGGCTTGAGCGCGCGAGCACAAAGCCAAACCACAACTCAATCTAACATATGATCCTCATGTAACTGCTACAGGTAATTTAGAGGTGGGTGGCATAGATATTCGGCACCTAAAGGGGCACATACAGATTCGGGACCCCTTCCATTGTCTTCCCTGGAGAATTTTATACATATGATATAAATTTCATCAAAAAGGAAAATTATTCTAAACTGAGGAAATTTTTTCCTGTGTTTCCAATCCAGAGTGGCCATGAATTTTCCCCACATTAAAAACTGACCTTGTGTCTAACTTTGGACTCTCGATGAGGAAAGCAAATAAAAGGATGTTGTGCAGAGATCGCATTACACAATTCGAACAAATGTTTTTGAAGTCATGTTTTTCGATTTTCTTACAAAAAATATAAAGCTTTAATTTGTTCACAAGGTACACGCGATCCAATTCAAACTTAATACTAACATATTTTTTAATAAAAATAAAAATCACATAGTTTTTACTTAATCAAAGAAGTTTATGGAGATTTTGAACTTACAATAAGTTAAAAAAAAAAAAATTTAAGTATTAACTTTGTTTGACTTTTAGTAATTAAAATTTTATTAAACTAAATAGCAGGAGTTGCTGTCCAGACTTTTCAACCACAGCTGACTCCATTCAACACAAGTCATCAGAGAAAGGTATTTGTAATTTGCCAAAAATAACTTTCTATCTCTCTCTCTCTCTCTCTCTCTCTCTCTCTCTGCCCCCTCTTTATCTCTCTCTGTCCCCCTCACTCTCTCTCTCTCTGTCCCCTCTTTATCTCTCTCTCTCTGTCCCTCCTCACTCTCTCTCTCTATCTCTCTGCCCCCTCTTTATCTCTCTCTCTCTCTGTCACCCTCACTCTCTCTCTCTCTGCCCCCTCTTTATCTCTCTCTCTGTCCCCCCTCACTCTCTCTCTCTCTCTCTGCCCCCTCTTTATCTCTCTCTCTGTCCACCTCACTCTCTCTCTCTCTGCCCCCTCTTTATCTCTCTCTCTGTCCCCCCTCACTCTCTCTCTCTCTCTGCCCCCTCTTTATCTTTCTCTCTCTGTCCCCCTCTCTCTCTCTCTGCCCCTCTTTATCTCTCTCTGTCCCCCCTCTCTCTCTCTCTCTCTCTGCCCCCTCTTTATCTCTCTCTCTGTCCCCTCTCACTGTCTCTCTCTCTCTCTCTCTCTCATTGTCTGATGGTATGTATTCACATTGCAGCGGCAGTCGACCCCCCCCCCATTCACACAAAATCTGTCTGACTTGCTGGCACAAAAGGCTACGTCGTTATTGGCCAATCTCATGTGGTGCTCCCCGTTCATAAAAGACAAACAATAGTTGTTGAATAACTCTTGCCGAGTCTTGTCATGCAATTGATTACCAAACCACAAAATGGATGGATCCACAGTCGATGAGAGTAAGAAAGTAATTGGCATTATGATGGGTGATATCCATTCCCACCCTTTGCCATGCATCACTTGCTTCCAGGCATCAAGCTCTTGTTCATATGCGGCCATAACGTTTGTGACTACGGAGTACTCCGTGAGAACATTCCATAGCTTAGTTGGTGCTTTATTGTCCGTCCATTTCCAAGACGCACTCTAAGTCTTTTAGCATTGATCGAACTCTATCTTGAAGTCTGATCGATTGATGCAAAGTGCAGCACACAACGGTGCCTGCCTTCAGGAATTTCACAGTTCCAGCTGGTGTAATGAGAACACTACGCAGTGACGAAATAGCTTGTAAGTTTTTTTTTGTATCTGAAAACATTTCTCTCTCTATTTTTCTCTTTCTCTTTCTTTGAACACTCAACGTGGCCCAAAGTTGTCACGTCAATCTTTCAAAAAAAGTTCCTCCTCTTTTTATCTCAACGAAAATTCGCCCATGCAAAACAATGCTCATTTGCATAAGTGAACTCTCGTCATCACACAAAAATAACAATATTCTATCTTGCAAGTGGAACGCTCTGGGTTCAATCCTCGATGGATGACACATGGCGTGATCCTCACACTTGTTCCTCGTCGAAGCACATGATGGCTGCTACATAATGGCTGCTACATGTGCAGGAAAGATATACCCGATCTAATGCATCACTAGAAGCATAAAAAGCTAGAATATACAAAATTATAAGCTTCTCAGCATGTATTCAGTATATATAAATAAATATCTGTTCAGCATTGTTTAATGCGAGTAGATCATTTGACCAGGTCATTTTAAGATAACTTGTAATTCAAAAATGTGTTAGCACCCTTTCTCTAAATAGTGACCAAATTTGATGTTGCTTAACTTTTTGGAACGAATGAGAACCAGTTCATTAGATGTGTATTGTTGTCTGTAATATTGAAAAGGTCTGACTAAATATTTCAAATTATCCCAACACAATCGATAAAAACATGTGTTGCCAGGGCAAATGAGTAAAGAAGTGCATGACTAATGTATGAGTAAATATGATTTATTTTGTTGTCGTGTTCTTGGAGTCTATGTGGCTGCTATCAGGAAAGGTCATGCAAAGATGGACAACCGATCGGACTGCGTCTAATGAGCTAGGCATCAGGACGAGAAAGAGGAGTGGTATCCGGTTTATATTGCCAATCTGGGCGGAATTACATTTTCTTTTTTAAGTCTCGCACATTTGCTGATGACACTAAAATATCAAGACCATCAGCAACAGAAGATGATGTGAAAATGCTACAACTAGATCTAGAAAATTGGATTTGCTGGTCTAAAATGCTACAACTAGATCTAGAAAATTGGATTTGCTGGTCTAAAATGCTACAACTAGATCTAGAAAATTGGATTTGCTGGTCTAAAATGCTACAACTAGATCTAGAAAATTGGATTTGCTGGTCTAAAATGCTACAACTAGATCTAGAAAATTGGATTTGCTGGTCTAAAATGCTACAACTAGATCAAGAAAATTGGATTTGTTGGTCTAAAATGCTACAACTAGATCTAGAAAATTGGATTTGCTGGTCTAAAATGCTACAACTAGATCTAGAAAATTGGATTTGCTGGTCTAAAATGCTACAACTAGATCTAGAAAATTGGATTTGTTGGTCTAAAATGCTACAACTAGATCTAGAAAATTGGATTTGTTGGTCTAAAATGCTACAGCTAGATCAAGAAAATTGGATTTGATGGTCTAAAATGCTACAACTAGATCTAGAAAATTGGATTTGCTGGTCTAAAATGCTACAACTAGATCTAGAAAATTGGATTTGCTGGTCTAAAATGCTACAGCTAGATCTAGAAAATTGGATTTGCTGGTCTAAAATGCTACAGCTAGATCTAGAAAATTGGATTTGCTGGTCTAATGAGTGACAAATGCTATTCAATGCTGAAAAATGTAAACACATCCACTATGTACACAAAAAGAGTCATCCCTCATATTATGAATGGTCCGATTTTGAAAAAGGTTGAAGAAGAAACAGATCTTGGGGGTCATCATAACTGACAACCTTAAATGTATCAAACAGGTGGCAGAAGCTGCAAACAAGGCAACCAAAATATTAGGTGTTATAAAAGATTGCTAAAACATAAAGGTAAGAAAATTGTACTTCAGTTGTACAAATCCTCAGTAATGCGACCACATCTAGAATATTTAAAGTTAGAAAAGGTGCAACGAAGGGCAACAAAAATGGTACCTGATCTAAGGCACCTGTCATATCAACAGGGACTGGTGGCGAATGAATTTAATAAATAAAATTAAGGGGTTTCAATAAACATTCTAACTTCTGTATGCTTATGAAAAAGTAGATCTAAAGAAATGTTTTATTCATCATTGTTATAATCAAACAAGGGGCCATAGGTTGAAGCTGTTTACTCCGCATGCTAGACTGGAAGTATGAAAACAGTTTTTTAAGATATTGGAACAGATTACCTGAGGAGGCAGTGAATGCTGAATCAATCAAAAGCTTCAAGAACCATGTGGACAAATATGTGAAGACAGTACTAGCCTTCCTGCACTTCAATCCACTCTGATCCTTAGTAAGGAAAGCGGTGGAATCAAGTAAACCAGGAGAGTGCATTCTCTCGTTGCTCAGTATGTTTAGGGGGAGATAACATGGATATGATCCAAGGGAGATCACTGAATAATTATTGAGCCACTAAAACAATGAAAATATAATAAACATTCATACAAGAGAGTTTAATGTAATGTACAACAAACAATTGATGCTTATGTTTTTTTTCTGTTATAATTAATTCAATTTATTAATTTTATTTTTATAAATTTTCTTTAGAGAAAATGTTTAAATAAATTGAAATGCATTCTTTTGAATTTCTCCTAAAAGATTAAACCTCAGGTATATAGTTTTGTTTTTTTTGTCAATATTTTTTTGTCAAAATTTGTTATCAATAATTTAGGCCATAATTAAGTTCTGCTAAAATCTGTAGATCCGATTTTAATTTTATTGTTTCAAGGAAACGACTAAGGACGATAACTCTGTTCGACTAAAACTCTTGATAGAGTTATCATTCTTGGCAGTTTCTGTATTATTTCGTTTTTTTTTTTAAATTTTATTTCAACCCAAATAAGGAATATTGTCACTGAAACATAAGAGCTACTGTGATTAAGGGTCAGATTCATAGTGAGAATCCTAAGTGGGGAGTTGTGCACAAACTGGAGGTAATTTCTAAAGATTCAGTCATTGTCTTGGATATGTGGGTGTTAGCTTTGCTCGCATATTGAGAATAGAGCATGGTCTCATCAGCAAATATACCCATCTCGGACACGATTGCATCAGGGAGGTCGTCTATGAAGATCAGAGATAATAACGGTTCAAGTATCGACCACTGAGATATACCCACATGAATGTGATGTTGTTTGAATGCACAATCATCAAAAATGTCCTGGATCTTTCTTTAAGCTAAGAAAGATCTGATTCTATTAAATAGTCATCCAGTAAAACTGTATGAATTAATGTTCCTGAGAAGACCTTCATGCCAGACCTTGTCAAAGGCTCTGGATGTATACAGGCGCTACCGCTCTAGATTCACCTGATTTATCGAGTGTATGGTATAGGCATTACGAGTTGACCATCAGGAAATCTACAGTAGAACGAGATTGCCTTGGTCAGAAAAAAAGTTTCGCATTTTTGAGGTGGTGGCCTATCACTATTCAAAGATTTTAGTGAACTGCGGGAGGAGACTTATGGGCGATAATTTTGCGGGTCATTCCTTTCAGCAGAGTTCTTAAAGAGGCAATTTTCCAGCTATCAGGGAAGCAAGATTCGGCAAGGCATTTGTTATAAAGTTTGGAGAGGACAGGGGCCAGCTCAGCAGAGCATTTTTTTATTAATATAGCAGGGATAAGATCAGGTCCACATGCTTTGAAGGTTTCAAGGACATGGGATTGCGTGATGATTAGATCATCTAATGTGGTTTCTATCCATAGTGGGGGAATTAAGGAGGGAGTGGTTTGTGTAGTCTAAGATGGCGATAATTTAGGAATAAAACAATCACAACGCATTCAACACTAATGAAAATTAAATGATTTATTAAAATAAATTAATTATCAACGAAGAAGGAAAATAGTAAAAATACGTAAATAGAAGGGGGAAAAACATAAAACAAGGGAAATAAAGTTTTTGAAATAAATGAGTTTTACACCGGATAAAATTCAGCAATTTGTTCGAAAATTAATCTGTGCGATTGTAGTTTGCCATTATTTCTGGTTAAATACTTAAAAAAATAAAATAAATAAATAAAAATAAAATACGTTGCAATACGAGTTCAAAGGGTTGAAATGCATTTTAAGATAAAGTGTGGTTTAAAACTAGAGTTATCTCCCCCTTATTTGACTCTTAAAAATTAAAGATAAAAATATTTTTTTCGCACTATTTATTCCGTCTATAGTAAAGAATTGTTAAAATATCATTTATCACGAGGGACATTGTCAGGACATTCACCGCCAATCGAGCCATTACGAATCTACCAGAACTCACAAAAAAAAAGTGCCCAGCTACAGTTTAACCAATAAGATTAGTTGTAGTTTTATTTAAGGAAAGAACGACAATTGAAGAGTAACAATCAATTTTATTCAAAATGGGGTAAAAGAAAACGAAACAAGTAAAATATTGTAACGGTATCCATACTACAATTGAAACTTTTAAGTTGAAAGGAAGTGACGACACCGGAAGTGCTAATCTGTATCTCACAGCGCTTCCGTTCCATCATGTCTGCCAGTAGGTCTGCTGTCCAAGGTGTCAAACTTGTTAAACCAATTCTTTCGGTAGACAGCACCGAAGCCAAAAGACGAGTTCTAAATTTATACAGAGCTTGGTTCAGGCATCTACCATATGTTGGTGAGTCTTTACGTTTTCCGATCATTTCCCCACGTTTTCTTCGATGTACAAACTATGTAAAGGAAAAAGCAGACACGTTTGTTTTGTTTTTAATGTCATTGAGAAGGACACTCGCACCCACAGAAGGTTATCATCATTAAACTCTTTGAAATTAATCGTAGTAATCTTATTGTTTTCTATTTATGCTCCTCGGGTATTTATTTACTCCTCTCCAGGAGTTAGGCACAAGGCCAGTTTTTATCTTACTCCCACAAGTAAGATGCGACCCAAGGTCGGGAAAGTGGGGTTTGAAAAGCCAGCACCCGAGAAAGTGAGCACTCTGGCCATTAAAAATTACCTGGGCAGCCCTGTCGGCATTCCCCGGTAGGGGTGCCTCAGGCAGTAAGCAATAAACTTACTCCTCCCCAAAGAGGGGAGGCGAAGCCTGGGAGGGTGGACCTCCTAGTTATGCTCCTCGACGAGTAGAAATCTTTATAAAAATATGAGTTCTGTTTCACTTGTTTCGGTTGAATAAGTTCAAACTTTGTTTCTGCATTTTTTAGATGAGGATTGATAATTTGGATTATTCGGACTACTGTTCTCATCTTGGATGTTATTCTAACAACGATTCGGCCGATGTAGTCTCCGACTTTCTTCAGGTTCGTCTTGTCGATCTCTGGAAACTGTAACATCCAAGATGAGAACAGTAGTCCGAACAATACAAAGTTCAAACTTTATTTCGTTTTCGTCTTTCAAATGGGCACATGTTCGTCTTTAACCACTGTCCGTTTTTCACAACTTTTTACTGGCCATTTTTCTTTTCTTTTTTCGGTGTACACTTATCTATCAGGCTGCTAGAGAATTCCGGCGTTTTTGGAATTTTCTTTCAAATATTTTACATTTTAGGAGGGGGGATCAGTTTCCAATGTTAATTCAACGTAGACTGATCCCCCTCTTTTTGACCATCTCAATTTTTAAAAAAATCTTTTTCGGTGTACGATTACCTATCATGTCAATAGAGAATTCCGGGGGTTTTGAAAAAAAAAAATGTTTAATTGTGATTTTTAGACGGGGGATCAGTTTTCAATGTAAATTCAACGTGGACTGATCCCCCTCTTTTTAACCATCTCAAATTTTAAAACTTATTCTTCTGCTTACAATTACCTATCATGTCGCGAGAGAATTCCGGGGTTTTTGGAAAGAAATTTCAAAAAAATGAAATTTTAAGACGTAAAAAGTTGTGAAAAACGAACTATGGTAAAAGACGAACAAGACTGATCCCCCGTCTTAAAATCTCAATTTTTAAAAATTTATTTCCAAAAACGCCGGAATTCTCTCGTGACATGAATGGTAACTGTAAGCAGAAGAATAATTTTTAAAATTTGAGATGGTTAAAAAGAGGGGGATCAGTCCACGTTGAATTTACATTGAAAACTGATCCCTAGTCTTAAAATCACAATTTAAAAAAATTTCTTTCCAAAACCCCCGGAATTCTCTATTGACATGATAGGTAATCGTACACCGAAAAAGATTTTTAAAAAAATTGAGATGGTCAAAAAGAGGGGGATCAGTCTACGTGGAATTAACATTGGAAACTGATCCCCCCTCTTAAAATGTAAAATATTTGAAAAAAAATTCCAAAAACGCCGGAATTCTCTAGCAGCCTTATAGATAAGTGTACACCGGAAAAAGAAAAGAAAAATGGTCAGTAAAAAGTTGTGAAAAACGGGCAGTGGTTAAAGACGAACATGTGCCTTCAAATGAAAGTAAATAAAAGAATTTGCTAAGCTAACTTGTTTCGAAAATCTTTCTCTTTTTGATAAAAAAAATATTGATTGCACACTAAATTTTAAGATTATGAATAAATTATTTATTATTTTCGTCATTAACATCAATCGAATTCCACCAAAAATGCCACCGTTATAAATTTAGTCGTTTTTTGAGGGATTGCACATCTAAGTACCCCGTAAAATGATATTTCTACAGAATTTGAACCGAACTGTTTTTTTGGGGGGGGGGGGGGAATAACCCTAAACTAACCCTAGCTTAAGTTTTAGGTTTGGTTCGGTTCAAATTCTGTAGAAGCACCCATAAAAATCTACTTGTGCTAGCGTTTATTTCTCAAGCATAGGCATTTATTTTCTTGGTTATATTGAAGAGGTTGGCTGCCAAATTTTAGTAACTAGTTCTGTCTGATTTTCTAAATGATGATAGGGCAAATTAATCCACCGTGCTAATTTATTGTCTGATTATTTATTTTTTTTTTTTTTTAATTAATATTTTCTGATTTTTGTCAAGAGTATTTTGCAAATACTAATTTGTTTTCTGATTTCTACGGATTAAATTGTATTTTTCAAGATTTCCGGGTATCTTTTACAATAATCCGCAGAGTGAAAACGCTCAAAAAAACAAATATACAACAAATAAAAGTAACTGTAGCCGATAAAAGTTATTTTCCAACTTATCTGTGACATTTGTTTGTATTTTTAAGCCGTTTCAACTGCTATTTAATTTATTAGAAATCAATATTTTTGTCACACGAACATTGGACAAGACCAGGAGGGGGGTTCGTGACGAGGTAAGGCCGAGACGCCATTTTTTTTTTTTTTTAGTAAAAATCCGTGCTCAAAAAAACAAATTTTTTTTTACATCTAATAAAACCCCATTTATACTACGTAAAAATACAAACAAATGTGATAGGTAAGTAGGAAAATATCTATTCTCGACGTATGTCATCATCACTTTTTGTATATTTATTTTTTTTACCCCGTTCTCGTTCGTTTTTTGGACCCCGTCCGCAACTCTGCAGATTATTGTAAAAGATACCCCAATATTCTATAGGATACAGCATTATGATGCTTAATTTGTAATATATTTCAATTTAATTTTTAATAAACATTGTTTGCTTTTATTAGTTTTTTTACAAAACAAAACATACCCTACCACTAACCCTAAGTCTAGGTGGCAACATTTTTAATAAACACTGATTTTATTATTTGTTTATTAATTAATATTTGATAAATAATGAAATAAAATTTTCAAATCCGCAAAAATGAGATAAAAAATTTGCAAAATAATCTGACAAATATACAATTTAATCGGCAAAAAACAAAAAAACAAATTAAAACGGTGAATTAATTTGGCCTGTCAACGTTTAGAAAATCAGACAGAACAAATCGATAAAATCGGGGAGCTAACCGCTTCAATATAATCATATTCTTGGATACTGTGATAATTATTGTTGTGGTTGCAAGGTTGAACAATAATTAGTGAGGAATACAATGAAGACGCAAACAACAAGGAGAATGCAATAATAAGTGTATTAAAGAAAAGGTATAGTTACAGTATGTACAAATGAAGGTGTCGAGTCAGAGAGTCTTGGTGGGAGGACATGTACGCTCTTCGGCGTCACTTCCGGTGGCATTTAGGTAACACACACTAAGGCCAACCTAGGCTTGCCATTTATAGTGTAACGTTATTCGTATATGCAAATGAGTGGTTGCCACCACAACAATTATAAAACTTCCTTATTGATTGTCGAAAATGTTGCCCCTTCAATTATAGAGCTTGTAAAATAGGAGTTGGTTGTGTGGAGTGAGTTGGTGTGATGAGATGCTTGTTGTAGATTGAAGATAGCCATTTTTGAATAGCTTCTGTATTCATCTTACTGAGCTGGCTTGAAATGAAAAGAAAAAAAGTCACCAGAGTTCCATATAAAAATATCAACATCTTCTCTACAATTAAACTCACTTTATTTAAGTGTCATTAACACAGGAACACAAGTATGTAAGGCAAGTTAGTTCGGCAGGCAGGCTTTAACTATAGAAAGAGAATTGAGTTCCAGAGTTCCATCTCGTCCTGCCAGACCATGTTTTTAGTGTCAGATCTCCACAGCATATGTTAAGGAACTGTTTGTATTTTAGCGCCAAACTATGGCTCAGTGGAAATGAGAGAAAAAGGTGAGCATGTGTAGAAGTGTTTGAATTGCCCAATGTATTTCTACGCGAGTTTTCACATGCCTGTTTTAGCCAACCGAACCACAAACTAATCACTATGCAAGAGATTACATGTAAGCACAAAAGAAAATAGATTTAAGTCATGTAACTGCTACAGTTATGTTGGGTTAGTGATTGACAAATACGGTGTTTGGTCACAATGTGGGGGCACACAATAGAATCTTGGCACTGCTATGGCTGAACGAGCCACTTCAGCCAACACGACCAAGTAAAAAGTGTGATACACCAATTACTCAGTTCAGTCTGCAAAAGTAACCCTAACCCTAACCCTAACCCGATAGCAAAACGCAGCTGAAGCGATCTAAGCTTACCTGGCACAAGGGTAAACCCTAGTACTTGGGCTTGAATGAGATATGGTTTGGTCCTAGGAGGCCACCCATCCAGGCATCACTGTCGGTCACCTAAGACACCCTTACTGGGTTCAATCGCAGCTATTTTTATAACCTTTCAGAGTGCCCCCTTGGGGAAGCTGGATTTTCTCCCTCACGTTAAACTGACTTCATGTCTAACTTTGCTGTGGTGGGAAACGGGTAAATACCCCTAAGTTAACCTTACCAATAGAAACGATGTGTAACACCATGCTATTTTGGTTAACAGTATAAGGTGTTCCAACTTGACTCTACAGTGAAAGGCCCATAAATCAAATTGGAATTACGGCAACTATTCACTGAATGGTAAATTTAATGGCAAAGATAGCAGGTCTTAAATAAATCAAATTGAAATTAAGGCAGCTATTCACTGAATCAAATAAATCAAATTCACTGAATCATATAAAATCAATATTCAATTAAATATTCAAATAAATCAAATTCACTGAATCATATAAAATCAATATTCAATTAAATATTCAAATAAATCAAATTCACTGAATCATATAAAATCAATATTCAATTAAATATTCAAATAAATCAAATTCACTGAATCATATAAAATCAATATTCAATTAAATATTCAAATAAATCAAATTCACTGAATCATATAAAATCAATATTCAATTAAATATTCAAATAAATCAAATTCACTGAATCATATAAAATCAATATTCAATTAAATATTCAAATAAATCAAATTCACTGAATCATATAAAATCAATATTCAATTAAATATTCAAATAAATCAAATTCACTGAATCATATAAAATCAATATTCAATTAAATATTCAAATAAATCAAATTCACTGAATCATATAAAATCAATATTCAATTAAATATTCAAATAAATCAAATTCACTGAATCAAATAAAATCAATATTCAATTAAATATTCAAATAAATCATATTCACTGAATCAAATAAATCAAATTGGAATTAAGGCAGCTATTCACTGAATCAAATAAATCAAATTCACTGAATCATATAAAATCAATATTCAATTAAATATTCAAATAAATCAAATTCACTGAATCATATAAAATCAATATTCAATTAAATATTCAAATAAATCATATTCACTGAATCAAATAAATCAAATTGGAATTAAGGTAGCTATTCAGTGAATGGTAAATTTAATGGCAAATATAGCAAGTCTTAAATAATAACGCAAGTTATGCCACCTTGCCCATCCGGACCACTTCCACTTTTATTTTTAGAGTGGCATAAGCCTAATTTACTTAGCAATTAAGTTGGTGCAACCCAGCCCCTTCATAGATGTTAATTTGTCCCCCTTTTTTTTTTTCTCCACATGACATAACATTCCTTGTCTGAGTAATTTATATAGATAGTATTCTAATTTTATGTCATTCACGCTATTGTTATATCAAAAAAAAATTATTTTAACTTTTAAAGAAAACAAACAGGTAGCTTTTTATTTAAGATTTTCAAATTTTACTTTCTGAAAAGGAATTGGTAAATCACTTGAATCTTGAGGAACATTGAAGTAGCAATTGGCAACAAAAGATACTAATGTATTTTATTTATTTTCTCTCCAGGAGTGTTAGACACAAGGTCAGGTGTGGTCTGAAAAGCCAGCGCACTAGGATTAACGCGCTCTGGCCTACAAAAATGCCTGAGCAACCCCATCGGCATTCCCCAGAAGATTTCAGTTATCTGCCCTTGAAATCTTCTTGAGAAAGAAGATAGAGGCTTAGTGAACGAATCGCTGTTATGATACGAAGAATGGAAAAATACTTGTAATTAAAGTTCTAGTGGATAATTTTTTCTACTTTTTTGTACAGTGAGTAAGAATATAACGCTGAATAAGTATATATTATTGTTTATATAAAAATAATTTTTTAATACGGCCGCTGAACAGCATAAGCACCAGCAGTTATTAGTGAATACACTATATAATTCATGGGTTAGTTTATTAGAAAATATTTTTTCCCGCGATTAAGTCGACGTATCCCTTCTACAAAGGATTGTGTAAATTATAACAAAAGAATTGATGCTTTTTTACAATAACTCCTCTATGCAAACACCACCTTACTTTTATAAATTTATAAAAAATTAAACAAGGTGGCGACACTCGTAATGTAGCAACATTTTAAAATAAAAAATTTCCTTTTTCTTATTAAAATGCACCGAGATTCAAAGAGTGTTGAAGAACCCATGGCAAAAATTGGATTATGTATAAAGCTTTTTTTCTTGGAAGGACGAAAAAAAAACCCGAATTACCCGTAAATCTGTTCATAAAGTGGGGTCATTAATCCTACGGATAGATAAAAATTCCAAATCCATATTCACACTTAAAGAAAAATACTTATCAGTTTATTAAAATATACTGATCATGTATGTGCAATCGACGTCGTAAGCTTAACTAATCTGGATTGAGTAATATAGGAATATTAGCTGGCTTTTCCAAGTTCACTACTTTAAATACTTAAAATCAAAATGTTAAATAATAAACATTTCATGCATAAGTTTGTTGTAAACACGAGACAACGACTTTAGCATCTTTCCATATAAATAGATATGAACATTTTGATCATTTTGATACAAATGTATATATCTTTAATAAGACATCGTCACAAAATGAAAAGAAAGTAGGTTTCAATTAAGATTTACAGTGGGATAAAAATGTATGAATATCAGCGAGCGATGATGCATGTATATTTCATTTTTTTTTTATTTAATTTAATTTTTTATTATTCAAGTGCGAGATTATGATGTCCCTATAACAGTTACTCAGTGCAAAGAAAAATTGCGAGAACTTTTCCTGGTGAATAAGCATGTAACTGACATCCGAACTATAGACCTTCTTGTCATTAAGGTAAGTAAAATTTTACTTATTCAAATTTTTTTCTATAATGATGAAATCATTGTGTACAGTGCTCAGGTGCACTACAACTATACTATTATATTTTAATGCTCAATTACTATTTCATACTAATGTACTATCTTTTAAGCTCAATTCAGTTTACGATACTATTTCATACTAATGTACTATCTTTTAATGCTTAATTCAGTTTACTATACTATTTCAGACTAATGTACTATCTTTTAATGTACAATTCAGTTTACTATACTATTTCAGACTAATGTACTATCTTTTAATGCTTAATTCAGTTTACTATACTATTTCATACTAATGTACTATCTTTTAATGTACAATTCAGTTTACTATACTATTTCATACTAATGTACTATCTTTTAATGCTCAATTAAGTTTACTATACTATTTCATACTAATGTACTATCTTTTAATGTACAATTCAGTTTACTATACTATTTCATACTAATGTACTATCTTTTAATGCTCAATTCAGTTTACTATACTATTTCATACTAATGTACTATCTTTTAATGCTCAATTCAGTTTACTATACTATTTCATACTAATGTACTATCTTTTAATGCTTAATTCAGTTTACTATACTATTTCAGACTAATGTACTATCTTTTAATGTACAATTCAGTTTACTATACTATTTCAGACTAATGTACTATCTTTTAATGCTTAATTCAGTTTACTATACAATTTCATACTAATGTACTATCTTTTAATGCTTAATTCAGTTTACTATACTATTTCATACTAATGTACTATCTTTTAATGTACAATTCAGTTTACTATACTATTTCAGACTAATGTACTATCTTTTAATGCTTAATTCAGTTTACTATACAATTTCATACTAATGTACTATCTTTTAATGCTTAATTCAGTTTACTATACTATTTCATACTAATGTACTATCTTTTAATGTACAATTCAGTTTACTATACTATTTCATACTAATGTACTATCTTTTAATGCTCAATTCAGTTTACTATACTATTTCAAACTAATGTACTATCTTTTAATGCTCAATTCAGTTTACTATACTATTTCATACTAATGTACTATCTTTTAATGCTCAATTCAGTTTACTATACTATTTCAGACTAATGTACTATCTTTTAATGCTCAATTCAGTTTACTATACTATTTCAGACTAATGTACTATCTTTTAATGCTTAATTCAGTTTACTATACTATTTCAGACTAATGTACTATTTTTTAATGCACAATTCAGTTTACTATACTATTTCAGACTAATGTACTATCTTTTAATGTACAATTCAGTTTACTATACTATTTCAGACTAATGTACTATCTTTTAATTCTCAATTCAGTTTACTATACTATTTCAGACTAATGTACTATCTTTTAATGTACAATTCAGTTTACTATACTATTTCAGACTAATGTACTATCTTTTAATGCTCAATTCAGTTTACTATACTATTTCATACTAATGTACTATCTTTTAATGCTCAATTCAGTTTACTATACTATTTCATACTAATGTACTATCTTTTAATGCTCAATTCAGTTTACTATACTATTTCATACTAATGTACTATCTTTTAATGCTTAATTCAGTTTACTATACTATTTCAGACTAATGTACTATTTTTTAATGCACAATTCAGTTTACTATACTATTTCAGACTAATGTACTATCTTTTAATGTACAATTCAGTTTACTATACTATTTCAGACTAATGTACTATCTTTTAATTCTCAATTCAGTTTACTATACTATTTCAGACTAATGTACTATCTTTTAATGTACAATTCAGTTTACTATACTATTTCATACTAATGTACTATCTTTTAATGCTCAATTCAGTTTACTATACTATTTCATACTAATGTACTATCTTTTAATGCTCAATCTAGTTTACTATACTATTTCAGACTAATGTACTATCTTTTAATGCTCAATTCAGTTTACTATACTATTTCATACTAATGTACTATCTTTTAATGCTCAATTCAGTTTACTAAACTATTTCATACTAATGTACTATCTTTTAATGCTCAATTCAGTTTACTATACTATTTCATACTAATGTACTATCTTTTAATGCTCAATTCAGTTTACTAAACTATTTCATACTAATGTACTATCTTTCAATGTACAATTTGTGGTGGGGGATAGTGCAGTATCTGTTCTGTTGTCATGATACCATTCTCCCAAGCCTTACTTACTCCTTTTGGGAGGGAGAAGTGTAGTATTTGTTCTGTTGTCATTAGATCTCCCCCAAGGGATTACCTCCTCCTTTTAAGAGTGCAGTGTAGTATTAATTATACTATTTCAGACTAATGTACTATATTTCAATACTCAATTCAAGGGGATAGTGTAGTATCTGTTCTGTTGTTATAACATCCTCTCAAGCCTTACATCCACCTTTTTGGGGTTGTGGTGGTGCTAATGCAGTATATGTTTTGTGGACATGATACCATCCTTATCTTATCAGGGATTATCTTCTTTTTTGTCAAATGGGGGTAGTGTAGTATGCGTTCTTTTGTCATGAGACAATTCTGTGAGGGAGGCAATGTAATGTAATTCATGTGTCATATATTTTATTTACTTCCTCTCCAGGATGGTTAGACACGGTGTCTAATGTGGGTTTGATGAAAGTGTTTCTGTGGAACCAAGTGGATTTGAACTTGGTACACCTAGCTTTTCAGTCCGTGTCGTTAACCACTTAGCCACCTTGTCATATATACTAACAAAAATAATGAAATCATTGTGTACAGTGCTCAGGGGCACTACAACTCATCAAAAGTGCGTGTGCATGTGTATGGAGGAGAAGGTGGACATCACGTGTAGTTTTGGCAAATTTCAGAAAGTGTGGGGGGTTTTAAAGAATGCAGTGTCTTTGCAACCAACAACAGAAGGCAAGTTACGGTTTGTTTCATGCTTCAGCAATTCTGAGTATGAAAAATGTTTCCGAAAGTCATGGGAGCCGTGCTGTTTTCTGCCTTCGTTAGCATGTCCACACATGTTAGACACATGGAGATCAAAAACGTGCTCCAAGTTGTTGTTGGCGAGATGGTTGATAATTTTGTGAGTGTTTACCAAGTCAGTTGCTAGACATCGGAGCTTCAATGAATACCAAGACCAGGGAAACGAGGCGTTCAGGATATGGCAGGTGTTTGATGGGGGACATTTGTTTGGTTGTATTTCTCTGAACGGTTTCCAGGTGGTCAATCTTCTGAGTAGGACTTCTAAACCGCTAATGCAAATTCAAAGTGTGGTCGCACCATAGCTGTATGAAGTTGTTCAATAAATGTCTGGAAAGTGATTAACAAAAGTCTTCCCGAGTGATGCCAAGATACCGTCTACATCTTGAATAAGTGTATCTTGCTTCAACATGGAAAAAAACAACACAAAAGTGAATCAGTAGATGTTATTTGAAACATTCACACTGCTGATCTGTATTTTGCTAATGAGTTTGTTTTTTTGTTTTTCATTTTATAGAATACTTTAGCTCCGGCCCGCGGGTCACATCCGAGCCGCGAAGGCTTAGCGTCCGGCCCGCCACCCTGCTATGCTTTATTATTGCAATCCGGCCCGCAGACCTCCCAGTAAAACTCATATCATTTTGTGACATAGACGTAAAAGTAGGGTTCAATTAAGATTTACAGTGGGATAAAAATGTATGAATATCAGCGAGCGATGATGCATGTATATTTCATTTTTCTTTAACTATTAATTTCAAATCCTTGATAAACATAGAGAAAGAGAGAGGCAAAGAGGAAACGAGAGACGAGGAAAGGGCATGAAACAGAACTTATGTGAGGTGTGTCAAAACGAATGCTGGATCAACTTGCTACTTCCCCCGTCATTATTTTTTTATGATTCCAAAATGGCTCTTCGTCGGCGCCTTTTATAGCATCACATACAGAAGTCTCTTGAGAAAAATATCAGATTTGTAGAGTGTTCAATGCAATTTTTGTACAATTCATTCATGTAAACAAAATATAGTAATTCTGAGATTTCGTTTTTCACTCCGGCCCGCGATCTCCTTCCAAAAGTCTCATCTGGCCCTCACTCTGAAAAGGTTGCCCACCCCTGCTTTAGCACAAAACAAAGTTCCAAAAAGAAAACAAAATAGTAAATTTAAGTTTCAGAATTTTTTTAGATAAGTATTGATAATTTGGATTATTTGGACTACTGTTCTCATCCTGGATGTTATTTTCACAATGCTTCAGTCGATGTAACCTCCGACCTTCTTCAGTTATGTTTTGTTAAACTCGGAATTTCAAACGAAACCCTTGATTTAATTCACGGGGTAGATTGTTCTCGTTCCGTCAGTCATGATTAGGTAGAAGTCTTAAGTAATTCTTAATTGTATTCGTAGTATCATCGGTACTGAGGATGGAACCTTCAACTTCCAGAAGACTGTAACTTAAAACTGGTTAGCACTTTTATCCGTTGCACCACAGATCCTAAAATTGCTAAGTAATAATCAGTTCTAAGTGACAGTCTTCTGGAGATTGAAGGTTCAATCCTCAGTACGGACAATACTAAGAATACAATTAAGAATTACTAAGATTTCTAGCCGGTCATGGCTGACGGAGCGAGAGCAAATTACTTCTGGATTAAATAGGGTTCTGTTCGAAATCCCATACATATTCCAGTTTTATAAGACTCACCTGAAGAAGGTTGGAGGTTACATCGACCAAAACATTGTGAGAATAACATCCACGATGAGGACTGTAGTCCGAATAATCCAAATGATATTTAGTACATTTTAAGCTTATTCTTTTATCTTATCTATAGATATCCTCAACATTTTGAAATGTATATTAAAATCTCTGAAAATGTTTGAATTCGAAACAACCAATTCGGCTTTTATCATAGGATATACTTGAAGTTTTAAGAGGGTTATGCCCTCATAGCCCCCTTTAGAGGTGCACTTAGAGATTCGAGAACACTTCCATTGTCTTCTGCGGTAAATTTTACTCAAGAATACACTTGTAGATTTTATATAGATTCTCTAATCTTTCTTTCTATATAAAGGTTACTTTTTTATATACAAATTTAGTTAAATAAAAGTAATAATGCTTTATAATGTTCAATAAATATAGCATATTTTATAAACAGCAAATGTTACATTATAGGATTATAAAGTTCAGACAAGAATGTAAGTTTTTTTTTTTTGTTTTTTTTTTTACATTTTTAGTTCGAAATTCTAAATTAGAAAATAAATACTTTTTCTATCATGAAGATATGACATTTTTTAGTTCGAAATTCTAAATTAGAATATAAATACTTTTTCTATCATGAAGATATGAAATTTTTTAGTTAAAAATTCTAAATTAGAAAATAAATACTTTTTCTATCATGAAGATATGAAATTTTTTAGTTCGAAATTCTAAATTAGAAAATAAATACTTTTTCTATCATGAAGATATGAAATTTTTTAGTTCGAAATTCTAAATTAGAAAATAAATACTTTTTCTGTCATGAAGATATTACATTTTTTAGTTAAAAATTCTAAATTAGAATATAAATACTTTTTTTATCATGAAGATATTACATTTTTTAGTTAAAAATTCTAAATTAGAATATAAATACTTTTTCTGTCATGAAGATATTACATTTTTTAATTAGAAATTCTAAATTAGAAAATAAATACTTTTTCTATCATGAAGATATGAAATTTTTTAGTTCGAAATTCTAAATTAGAATATAAATACTTTTTTTATCATGAAGATATTACATTTTTTAGTTAAAAATTCTAAATTAGAATATAAATACTTTTTCTGTCATGAAGATATTAAATTTTTTAATTAGAAATTCTAAATTAGAAAATAAATACTTTTTCTATCATGAAGATATGAAATTTTTTAGTTCGAAATTCTAAATTAGAAAATAAATACTTTTTCTGTCATGAAGATATTACATTTTTTAGTTCGAAATTCTAAATTAGAAAATAAATACTTTTTCTATCATGAAGATATGAAATTTTTTAGTTCGAAATTCTAAATTAGAAAATAAATACTTTTTCTGTCATGAAGATATTACATTTTTTAGTTCGAAATTCTAAATTAGAAAATAAATACTTTTTCTGTCATGAAGATATTACATTTTTTAGTTCGAAATTCTAAATTAGAAAATAAATACTTTTTCTATCATGAAGATATGAAATTTTTTAGTTAGAAATTCTAAATTAGAATATAAATACTTTTTTATCATGAAGATATTACATTTTTTAGTTCGAAATTCTAAATTAGAAAATAAATACTTTTTCTATCATGAAGATATTACATTTTTTAGTTAGAAATTCTAAATTAGAAAATAAATACTTTTTCTATCATGAAGATATTAAATTTTTTAGTTCGAAATTCTAAATTAGAATATAAATACTTTTTCTATCATGAAGATATTACATTTTTTAGTTAAAAATTCTAAATAAGAAAAATACTTTTTCTATCATGAAGATATGAAATTTTTTAGTTAGAAATTCTAAATTAGAAAATAAATACTTTTTCTATCATGAAGATATGAAATTTTTTAGTTAGAAATTCTAAATTAGAATATAAATACTTTTTTATCATGAAGATATTACATTTTTTAGTTAGAAATTCTAAATTAGAAAATAAATACTTTTTCTATCATGAAGATATTACATTTTTTAGTTAGAAATTCTAAATTAGAAAATAAATACTTTTTCTATCATGAAGATATTAAATTTTTTAGTTCGAAATTCTAAATTAGAATATAAATACTTTTTCTATCATGAAGATATTACATTTTTTAGTTAAAAATTCTAAATTAGAAAATAAATACTTTTTCTATCATGAAGATATGAAATTTTTTAGTTAGAAATTCTAAATTAGAAAATAAATACTTTTTCTGTCATGAAGATATTACATTTTTTAGTTCGAAATTCTAAATTAGAAAATAAATACTTTTTCTGTCATGAAGATATTACATTTTTTAGTTCGAAATTCTAAATTAGAAAATAAATACTTTTTCTATCATGAAGATATGAAATTTTTTAGTTCGAAATTCTAAATTAGAAAATAAATACTTTTTCTGTCATGAAGATATTACATTTTTTAGTTCGAAATTCTAAATTAGAAAATAAATACTTTTTCTATCATGAAGATATGAAATTTTTTAGTTCGAAATTCTAAATTAGAAAATAAATACTTTTTCTATCATGAAGATATGAAATTTTTTAGTTAGAAATTCTAAATTAGAATATAAATACTTTTTTATCATGAAGATATTACATTTTTTAGTTCGAAATTCTAAATTAGAAAATAAATACTTTTTCTATCATGAAGATATTACATTTTTTAGTTAGAAATTCTAAATTAGAAAATAAATACTTTTTCTATCATGAAGATATTAAATTTTTTAATTAGAAATTCTAAATTAGAAAATAAATACTTTTTCTATCATGAAGATATGAAATTTTTTAATTAGAAATTCTAAATTAGAAAATAAATACTTTTTCTATCATGAAGATATGAAATTTTTTAGTTCGAAATTCTAAATTAGAAAATAAATACTTTTTCTATCATGAAGATATGAAATTTTTTAGTTCGAAATTCTAAATTAGAAAATAAATACTTTTTCTATCATGAAGATATTACATTTTTTAGTTCGAAATTCTAAATTAGAAAATAAATACTTTTTCTATCATGAAGATATGAAATTTTTTAGTTCGAAATTCTAAATTAGAAAATAAATACTTTTTCTATCATGAAGATATGAAATTTTTTAGTTCGAAATTCTAAATTAGAAAATAAATACTTTTTCTATCATGAAGATATGAAATTTTTTAGTTCGAAATTCTAAATTAGAAAATAAATACTTTTTCTATCATGAAGATATGAAATTTTTTAGTTCGAAATTCTAAATTAGAAAATAAATACTTTTTCTATCATGAAGATATGAAATTTTTTAGTTCGAAATTCTAAATTAGAAAATAAATACTTTTTCTATCATGAAGATATGAAATTTTTTAGTTCGAAATTCTAAATTAGAAAATAAATACTTTTTCTATCATGAAGATATTACATTTTTTAGTTCGAAATTCTAAATTAGAAAATAAATACTTTTTCTATCATGAAGATTTGAAATTTTTTAGTTCGAAATTCTAAATTAGAAAATAAATACTTTTTCTATCATGAAGATATGAAATTTTTTAGTTCGAAATTCTAAATTAGAAAATAAATACTTTTTCTATCATGAAGATATTAAATTTTTTAGTTCGAAATTCTAAATTAGAAAATAAATACTTTTTCTATCATGAAGATATGAAATTTTTTAGTTCGAAATTCTAAATTAGAAAATAAATACTTTTTCTATCATGAAGATATGAAATTTTTTAGTTCGAAATTCTAAATTAGAAAATAAATACTTTTTCTATCATGAAGATATTACATTTTTTAGTTCGAAATTCTAAATTAGAAAATAAATACTTTTTCTATCATGAAGATATGAAATTTTTTAGTTCGAAATTCTAAATTAGAAAATAAATACTTTTTCTATCATGAAGATATTACATTTTTTAGTTCGAAATTCTAAATTAGAAAATAAATACTTTTTCTATCATGAAGATATGAAATTTTTTAGTTCGAAATTCTAAATTAGAAAATAAATACTTTTTCTATCATGAAGATATGAAATTTTTTAGTTCGAAATTCTAAATTAGAATATAAATACTTTTTCTATCATGAAGATATGAAATTTTTTAGTTAGAAATTCTAAATTAGAAAATAAATACTTTTTCTATCATGAAGATATGAAATTTTTTAGTTCGAAATTCTAAATTAGAATATAAATACTTTTTCTATCATGAAGATATTACATTTTTTAGTTAGAAATTCTAAATTAGAATATAAATACTTTTTCTATCATGAAGATATTACATTTTTTAGTTAGAAATTCTAAATTAGAATATAAATACTTTTTCTATCATGAAGATATGAAATTTTTTAGTTCGAAATTCTAAATTAGAAAATAAATACTTTTTCTATCATGAAGATATTACATTTTTTAATTAGAAATTCTAAATTAGAATATAAATACTTTTTTTATCATGAAGATATTAAATTTTTTAGTTAGAAATTCTAAATTAGAATATAAATACTTTTTTATCATGAAGATATTAATTTTTTTTAAACACATGCTGGCAGGAAAAATTAAAGTGATTTATTATTTTTTTTCTTGTTTTAGGGACAAATGGAGTTGGTCGAGACGATGGAGGTATGGAAGCAAAGGAACCATATCATGAAATACTTTCGTGATACAGAAACCAAAAAACCAACGGACTTTCTATCTAAATTCTATGATGGTCATGATTAGGCACGTTTGCATGTTTCAAATCTGATATCGGATGCATAATCGCTTTGTACAATAGATGTAATTGAGATGGAATCAGTTGTGTTAGTAAATATTATACTTTAAAAGTGCTCATTATTTTGTTTGTTTTAATGTGTTTTTTTTTTTTTCATTTGACAGTTTTTAATAAATTATGAATATTGCTCACTCTTTATTTCAGATTGTTCACAATTTTTGGCTTCTGTTAGAACTGGTGCAACCGCTGCACTTTGTTACCTATTATGTGTTAGAAGATTTTGTGTGAACGTGCGTGTTCACTGCATAAACCGCGATCGTCCGCTTGTCGTCTGAATTGGGTGCTTGATTTTGGCACTGGTCATAGTGTCGATCATGTGGTCTCAGTCACCGCTGAAGCAAAAAAGATTTTCCTTCCAAACAAAATCACAGCTCAAGTTTAAAACGAGTATTGATTTACTCCTCTCCAGGAGTTAGGCACAAGGCCAGTTTTTATCTTACTCCCACAAGTAAGATGTGACCCAAGGTCGGGTCGGGAAAGTGGGGTTTAAAAATTGCCTGGGCAGCCCCGTCGGCATTCCCCGGTAGGGGCGCCTCAGGCAGTAAGCAATAAACTTACTCCTCCCCAAAGAGGGGAGGCAAAGCCTGGGAGGGTGGACCTCCTAAAACTGCACAGGACAGACCCATAGACCGGCGTAAATCAAGCCCCGAAGGCCAAGACAATACCAGTCTATGGGGTGCAGTATCCATCGGAACAGATACTACACTTTGATCTTAATGTTTTATTTTGAGATGTTTATAATGACACTTGGTTGTTTTTATACCAAACAACAAACTTGCAATCAGAACTCTGAACCCGACCGAATCAAAACACAAGTTCAGCCGAACACAAACACTCCTTCAGCTTAGGGTCCAGAGACTCCTCTCTGTTTCTCAGACCAACAGAGACCAACTTACCCCCTATGCTCATCCTGCTTGAATGTATATAGATTGGTGTCATTTGGGGTAGACCACACAGTCAGCCTACTTGAAAATCATGGGTCGTTTTATCACTGGACATAAAAACTTACTGACCTGAGGGCTCACCATCTGAGATGATCATAACTTTTGTAAAATCTGAAATGGCTCGCAATCACAACATGGAATCTTGTATCCAAGAAGATCTTATCATTTCAAAGAACCAGTCGATTTTTTGGGGTGTGGTCTCCCATTGCAGACTTGTCATCTATAGGATGCATCTATGCACGCCACTAAACATGTAGCTTCGTGCATGTTTACAGGTGTACCTGTATATCCTACTTTAATGTGGGTAACTCAACTAGCTTTGCTTAACGGGTAATTGTTACTTTCTATTTACTGACAGCTTTCGAGTACAAAAGCGGGTTAGGGAGATTAACAGGTTCAAAATAGGAAAGGAAATCGGGAGAGAGAGAGACAACCAGAGAGGGAAATAATGTTACAGAGAGAAAGAAAGGTCTTGTGAATTAAGACAACAGTTCCAGCATAAAAGCGATGCTGAGCAGAGGTGTCTAAAATGGGCTCGTCGACAGAATGAAATAGGACTCCTTCATCTGTCATCTCTGCAGAGAAAATGTGATTTCTAACAACAATGAATAAACATATGTCCAACACCAAAAATCATGTTTTCTAGATTGAAATGAGAAAATCTCTTAATAACTTTAATTTCAGCTTCCCTGATGTTTCAAACTCCTATCGTCACTGGCTGAGCAGCCAACCACGTCACAACTGAAGTCGTAACTGCTAGATGACAAAAGGAGATTGAGGTATGAAAACGCAAGAACAAACCTGTATATAAGTAGGGGTGGGACGTAATGGGTGAAAATTTCAGATTCATGCGAGTAGTATTTTTTTTGTGTTCATTTATACATAAATAACACTAAACAATCAAACATTTTGAAAATTTTGCAAAATTCAGAAGGTGCAGGCCAAAAATAGCCGTTAGGGCTCCACGGGACTCAAAATCCATCATTTTTCGGTGAAAAAGTGGTTTCATGTGACATTGCAGGTCCTAAAACATCCTCAAAAGCTATGAATGGATATAGAAGGTTAAATCTGATATAGTACTGTAATTTAGGACCATTTTCAGGCTGTAAAAGGGTTTTCATGAATGTAAAATAGCCCAAAACTAGTGGCCTGCACCTTCTGAATTTTGCAAAATTTTCAAAATGTTTTATTGTTTAGTGTTATTTATGTATAAATGAACACAAAAAAATACTACTCGCATGAATTTGAAATTTTCACCCATTACGTCCCACCCCTAATATAAGACTACCTTCTTTCACTGAAACAAAACTGACATTTATTTTAACAGATTTTTCTTAATTTTGATATAGCTGTAGTAACGGTGCTACAACCAGTTACAATTTTGAATCTGCGCTTAATTTCTAAGCTCAGCACTGATTGATGCAAGCATTTAACTTCCTTTCTGGCTTACCCAATCAGGGGCCATCTCTCATGCGAGCTGAGCATGTGATGAGAGATTATAAAAGGGATAATACACTGTTTACTTCCTCTTTATTCTCATGTTCCGGGACTGACAACAACTTATCAACGTTACGCGGCCCAACCCCACAACTTGGGACGGAACAGAAATCCTTCTGAGCCATGTGACCCTGGGATTCGACAAGAAGCTCCAAGGATTCAACATGGCTACTACAGCCGCCACACGCATGGATTTAATATAACACACACGCACACACACACATAGGTAGTTTTAATTACCTACGTGGGGAGTTTGAATTACCTACTAGACACTATCCTCGAGTGTCTTCGGTCTCTCTGTACAAGGGTTTGTCAGGACAACCTGACATGAGGATACTTACCCCTACAAGTAAACCCTGACCAAATATTCAAAATTACATAGTATCCGCAGCACAAATAAGATCCCCTCATACGAGGAATAGTGCATCTTCTCCTAGTGATGTTACCTCAAGTAACACCACGTAGCTGGATACTCCACCAGACTAGATGAATTCTTGTCCTGGAATCCGGTAAGACCAACAGACCACAACCAAAGATATACTATGACATACTTGACTGGTCAGTTGGGGAGAGAAGAAATTTATTATTATTCTTAACATTTTAACTAACTCAATGTTTGAGAAATAAAGGAGAATTTTAATAGAATATTCGGGTATCTATGTATCTCATATAGAGATCAAGTGTTAGCCCCAGGAACGGGGGCCCCCTTGATTTCTGAGAACTTCGACTGAAGTAAAATTAAACATTAACAGAGAACTACTTACACACAGCCTGAAATCAGCAAATGTGTATGAACAGACATTCTTTCTATATTAACTCTTTTTCCTTTTCTTACAAAAACGAAATTCGTCTTACTCTTCATATATGAACTCTTCTCTCTTCCCTACTAACGGGACATTTATTTAATCCTTCTCGACTTTTTTTCTTCGTCCATACTCATGGACGTATTCATTTACTAACTCCCTCCTCTTTCATTCCTTTTTATTTACATGTTAACGAAGATGAGTCGATAAAGTTGTTTTAAATGTTAGAATGAGACTGTGTCTTTCTAGTCTACATACACACCAACATTAGTATTTACAACAGTGATATTTAATTTGCATAAAGATTTTGATGGCTGAGATTCCGTTAGACTACCTCTTGCTCAGACGGTTTTTTTTTTTTTTTGTCCGTTTCACGTGTATCGTCTACTCGTCCCATTTCCCTAAAACTCTGCTCTCTGAATTCACTCTTGGTTGGTGTAGTCTTTAATTTTCGAATGAGAGAGAAACCTGCTTTAATAAATTATACTCCTTTCTTATTTTCCCCTATTTTATTTTTATTTATTCCAATCTTAAATGAACATTAGGTAAAGGTAAAAGGTAAAGGTCGCATAGCCTGGACGCGCACGAGTGTCGTTGCCGACATCGCACACTGCCCATGGCCGTAGCGGCGGTGATTTGTTAACAATCACCATGTCTAGGGCACAGTATATGGAAGGCGGAGCCCATCCCTCTCCTTCCGCTGCCTTGAACCTTCCCTGAGTTTTAGTCAGGTACCCATTTACTGCTGGGTGGACAGAGGGAGTTTTCAGACCCGAAAATTCGCATGCCGGTAGTGGGATCGAACCCGGGTCGTCCAGCCCAAAGACAAGTGCTATAACCACTCGTCCACAGGCCCTCCCTAAATGAACATTAATATTCCCTTAAATGTCTTCAAGATGTGACACTCTGCACATTATGTGAAGCAGGCAATGCTTCATGGGAAATAACTGTCTCAAGTTGGATTCTCGTTGTCTGCTGTCTCAAGAAAAACGCGTTCAAAATGGTCCAACTTCAGTTTAAAAATCAAAAGGGCAGCTTGAGATGAATGTTCGCTAAATAGGATCAATATGTTTGGGAATTTTGTGAGAATAGTTTTCTGAATAATCCAAATAATACATAGAGCCATTATGTTCAAACAATTTGGCAATTGATATCTCCGTGAGGGAGCGGCTGAAAATTATACTGTTACTAATAATAATAAACTATAATTATACTGCTAAATCTTTTTCTGCTATTTAACGTCACTTTTCCCTTGTTCAGGGGTCAGACGTTTTCTGGGATTATGCAAGCTCACTCTCCACTTCGCATGGTTCAGCAGGTCAGCAGTCTCCAAATTCCACTCTGCGGTCTTGTCCAATCACTTACTTCCAAGTTTTCCTTGGCTGGCCAACCTTCCTGCAATTTATAACATTCATGCTTCTGCAACGATTTATCCAGGAGGATGAACATTCCACATGACCATACCAGCGTAATCGATTCGTCCTTAGGATAACCTCCATGCTGGGCAAATATAGTGCTGTCAGCAAATCCTTTGACCTGATGTGTTGGGTTTGATCAGATTTCACATTACAGATCAATCTGATCATGGATCTGTTACTGTGCTGCAGACGAACGAGAGAGGACTGGGCGAGCGGCCAGAATTCAGTGCCATATATCATGACGCTCCTGACACAGCTGCTATACAACTTAACCTGGATGTAGAGAGGGACAGTTCACAATGTTATCAGAGGTTACAACTCACAAAATTCAAGTCGACTAATAATAATAATAATATTCTACTATTAATATATTCTACTTATACTACTACTACTAAGAACAATATATTCTACTTATACTACTACTACTACTAAGAACAATATATTCTACTTATACTACTACTACTAAGAACAATATATTCTACTTATACTACTACTACTACTAAGAACAATATATTCTACTACTACTAAGAACAATATATTCTACTTATACTACTACTACTAAGAACACTAAACACTTAGAGCAAAAGTATTGGGTGGAATTACATTAAATTTACCATGAAGAGCCTTTGTGATCCTAGGTATTATGGGTGGGGAGAGGGGAGATTGAAAATATTACTATACATTTATAGGCTTCAAAACTATTGGGTAGTAATGCACCACATTTTATATGACGAGCCCTTTGGATGCCAGATGCAATAAACTTAATGATCCTACTTTTGATGTTTAGATAAAGCACCAAACTGCCCTCAACAGGTAACATACTAAAAGTTGCCCTGTTGGTGACTTTTCGGTTAATTGTATTAAAATTATTTTGAAAACAGGATATGATAAGGTATGTCAAGATGAAAGCGGAATTGGTCTCGAGGTAATTCGGTTACAAGGAACAAAGTTGTGCGTAATTTTTGTGTATGTTAACCATAAAGTACTCAGGAATTATTAATAGATCTATTTCTACGGAAAAAAAATGAAGAAACTTGTCAACAAAAAGAAAGACGGATTTTATTCTTTTTTAAAGTTTTCATTATAAAAATAAATTGAACTTTTATTTTAATTTTTTTTATTTAAGTTAAGGTTTATTGTATTTTTATTTAAAAACAATTTTCATTTGTTTTTATGTTTATTCAAATTATTGGTCCCCCGATTTATAAAATCGGGTGACTTATTTTTTGAGGCATGTCCGTCCGTCCGGATTTTTCTCCGCAACCATCCATTGAATTTCTCTGAAATTTTGCATGAAGTTGTAACTTTTGTCAGGTTAGAAAGTGACATTCTCCGATTTTAAAAAAAAAAATTTGGTTAGCCCCCCAGGGGGTCAAAAGGCCCCGAAATGACAAAAAATGACCTTTTTCTCCCATAACGTTTGATCCATCCATTCAATTTTTCTGAAACTTGGCCAAAATGTAAAGGCAATTATTCTGGATATAAAATGAGCATCCTTGACCTCAGAAAAAATCTGGTCTGCGGCCCCAGGGGGTCAAAGGGGGGGTCAAAGATGCCCTAAATTGCCCAAATTTATTGCATTTTACACTCGCCACATCGAGTCACATACAGAGGGGTACCACGCACGCGCGGCTTGTTTATTTTGGTTCTTTTAAAATTAAATTAATCACAAATTTTTTAATTTTTTTTTTAAATTCAAATTATTTTTTGAAAATTCAAATAAAAACTATGAAATTCACTAAAATTAAACAAAATTACACATTAGAAACTATTTTGTTGAATTCCTCTTTTTTTCTTTTTACACCTATTTCAGATCTGAATGATTTCCTCATAACATATGGGCCCAAATACTTTATTTAAAAAATATTAATGTAATATACAAACTCGGATTTAGTATATCCAGATATCAATTGAACAGTCCGGTAATTCATTTTCATATTTGTTTTTTATTGCAGTGAATTATTCAAGTAAATTTCAAATAATCTGTTTTCCCCCTGAATAAATGGATCACTTATACTTTAGGCACCCCAGAATCATAAACGACCAAAAGGACGCATGTTGGCTCGACACAAGTTTCTTTTACTTCTGGTTAAATTATAAAGAAAACACATGCAGACGTTTTTATGAAACGTTTTGTTTTATAAACTCTAGAAATTTATAAAAAGAATAAATTTTTAAATAAAAAAAAAAAAAGTTACAAACTTTTTTTTTTAGTTAAATATATAAACAAACGAAACAAATTTAAACTAAAAGCATTTAAATAAGTGGTTTATAAAACTTTGTATTTTGTAAACTTTGGAGATTTATTTTTTTTAAAGTGTGGTAGGGTTATATTAAATATTTATTTACAAGCATGATAAAATAAAATGCATAAAAAATACAAAGTTTTGTTTACAAAACTTTTTATAAGAACGAAACTAAACAAACAAATATAAAAAAGAAAATTTGCAAAGATGGTGTCCCTATTTACTTGCCTCCCCACAGGGACAGAGTTAGACACAAGGTCGTTTTTTAATGTGGGAACAATCCAGTTCCTCAAAAAGAGGTACTCTGGATTTGGACGAAAATTAAAATTTTCTCAATCTAGAAGGATTTCTCCTTCACTAACCGAGGAGAGGAAAGATGAAGTGTAGTATCAGGTACTACAGTTTGCTCCTAGCCAAAAGGTAAAGGACCATTTTGAAGAAAGATTCTGTTTGCCTTTTTGATACTATCCAATATTTATTTAAATATTTTTGTAAAACATCAAATTTAGCGATGATAAATTAATATTTTAAAAAATATAACAATAACATCCATTTATTTAAATGTTTTTTTTTTTGTTCAAATTTGTTTAGTTTGTTTATAAATTTTGTTTAATAAATTTTGTAAATTTATTTTTCGTTTGTAAATAAAACTTTTGTCAATCCAGATTGCCCCATTTTGGGAGCTGGATTTTTCTCTACATTAAAAACCGACCTTGTGTCTAACTCTACCCTCACAGGGAGGCAAGTAAATAGGGACACCATCTCTGCCATGTCTGTTTTTGTTATTTGTTCATTATAAAAAGTTTTGTAAATAAAATTATTTGTTTTTTTTAAATTTTATTTTGTTTAATAAAAAAAATTGTAACTTTATTTTTAAATTAAAATTCTTTTTTTTTTTTTTTTTGTTAATCTCTAAAGTTTACAAATCAAAACATTCCGTAAATCTGCCAAGGCAAGTGTTGTTTATAATTCACCCGATAGTAAAAGAAAAAGACACTGGTATCAAGCAACATGCATTCTTTTGGTCGTTATTGATTCTGGGGTACTTCAAGTATAATTGATCTGAATAAATGAAATTTCTGTAATATTTTGTTTTAATTATGTAGTTTGGGGGAGAGTAGATTCTTGAATCTTATCAGCTAGGATCTCATTGGATGTTTTGCTCCACTTTTCAAACTTTGAGTAGTGGTAGCAAAGCAATAGCATTTTCTTTTGTGCAACAGTCCATGGTTGGGCTTTTGAGCCTCTTATATTTCTTTCTTTTTTTTTCTTTTTTTTTTTATTTGCTGCATTTGATGGAGATAGGGGGCCAGGTCCTTTTGTCTCAAGGCCTGATGGCTTACATCTCGCTTGGTGTATGAATGGGTTGATGGGCCCTTTGTATCCTGGGTGCCGGCCTGCCAGTATTTATTTTTGTTTTAATTCATATTTTGTATCATTCATTTCCTCATTGTCAACGGCTTCTAATTCATTATTCGAAGCTGCCCTCTATTAATAGAGGGGGTGGCCCCGTCCGCAATTCGGGAGACGTGCTAGATGGCTTGAGGAGACAGCACACCATTGTTTTTTTAATATTTAGTCAGAGTTTACTTAAAGTAAAAAGTCTCCTCATGTCAGAGTCTCTGAGAAACCCATGTACAGAGAGACCGAAGACACCCTAGGGTGGTGTCTAGTAGGCATTCAAGTTCTCTCTTATTAGAGGCTGGTGTGTGTTAAAAAGAAAAAAACTAAAAAACGGTATTTTTTCATATAAGGTAAGAGTAGTGGAAAATTCCATCATATGTTAATAGAATAGATTTAATGACTACATTGCAAGTTGATAGCATGGAAGGAAGTATTTGGCAGAGAAGTGAGATTGATTCTGCCTATTTGAGTATACAAAGTGACCAGACGTCTTTTTCGAGGTTCACTGCCGCTACGGGCATGCATCAGGAAATGACAGCTTATCTCTATGTTCTTTGATTAAATTGATGAAACAAGAAAATAATGTTATCTTTTTTGGTCACTCGATTTATAAAATCGGGGGACTTATGTTTTGAGGCATGTCCGTCCATCCGTCCGGATTTTTCTCCGCAACCATCGATTGAATTTCTCTGAAATTTTGCATGAAGTTGTAACTTTGGTCAGGTTAGAAAGTGACATTCTCCGATTTTTTAAAATAATCTGGTTAGCCCCCTAAGGGGTCAAAAGGCCCCGAAATGGCAAAAAATGACATTTTTTGCCCCATAACTTTTCATCCATCCATTCAATTTCTCTGAAACTTGGCCAAAATGTGGAGGCAATTGTTCCTAACAGAAAATAAGTATCGCTGACCTTGGAAAAAATATCTGGTTCGTGCCCCCAGGGGGTCAAAAGCCCCCAAAATGGCAAAAATTACCCTTTTATCCCATAACATTTGATCCATCCATTCAATTTTTCTTAAACTTGGCCAAAATGTAGAGGCAATTGTTCTGGATATAAAATGAGCATCTTTGACCTCAGAAAAAATCTGGTTCGGGCCCAAAGGGGGTTCAAATATGCCCGAAATTGCCCAAATTTATTGCATTTTACACTCGCCACATCGAATCATATACAGAGGGGGACCACGCACGCGCGGCTTGTTTTCTTTTAATTCCTAGCATTATTACAACCACCAGAAAGAAGTCTTAAATATCAATAGAGCAATTTGCCACGACTTTGGGCAGGATGCCGGCTAGAGATGTTTTGTTGCCGTCTGGGATCGACGAACACACTCATACTGTTACAACCCACATTTTATTAATTCATCATGCCTCTTTTAATCAATGATCCTTTTTCGACTTGTAATGAGAAAGCAATAAGTAATAGTTTTTATTTTGTTTGTTTTTTTTATTTTATTCATCTTTGTCTCATACTGAGGTTAGACGTTTTGTGAATCACATCCAACTTTTCCTGTCTTGATATTTTGCTTGTGGCACCCGCTAGGAGCAGGTTGTCATCAACCGATCCCCTCCATATCAAAGGCAGCCGACCATTCGACCTTGGACCGTCGACATTGATGTAGGACACACTTTGGAGTGATTTGGGTGATGTGACTTTACCAGTTGAGGTGTAATTGCGCGATACAATTTCTGATGACAGCTTTTATAGTGAAACTTTGAAGTTTTTCCATCCGACACGCTGCAGCCATTTTAATGTTGCGCTTTCAATTACGTATCCCAGCCATACGAGAGTACAGCTCGGACATGTGTGTTGTCCTCTCTTGCATGCGACAGGATCCCTGTGTTTTGTAAAAGTGTCAACAACTGCCAATCCCATTAATTTAATAGAAATACACAGATCAAATTCTCTTAATATTTCATCTGATAGACCCCAAAAATGTACTTGTAAATTACTTCTTTTACTATTTCTGAATTTATTCTGTTTGTAAACTTTTTCCATTCATACTATTAGTGACTACATAATTTGTTCCAAAAATATATTGAAAAATAGGAATCTAATTCTGTAGCAGATTGTAAAAAATCTGGTGCTTTCTTAGATTACGACCAACGCTAAAGGTGCCTCACGTTGGTACTTTTCAGATGTTTACGTAAAACACCAGACAGTGCCGAATGAAAAGTCTGTAGACTTACCTGCGTCCAAAAAATCACAAACGAGGCTGGATTTACAAGCAGGGGAACAAAAACAAGCAAAAAAAATTAAAGCAAAAAAAAATTAAATATATTTTGTCAAATTGTATGAAAGAAATATTTATTTTTTAAACAAAGAAAGAAGTGTTTAAATTAAAATGTGAATCAAGTAAGTGTTTTTTTGATTTTTTTTTTTTTTTTTTTTTTTTTTTTTTTACTGAAAATTATTTTTGGTCTGTAATCAGGTAAAAAATGGCGTCGTTTGGGATTAGGGTTTTTTTTTTATTTACTGATAATTATTGTTGGTTTTGTTAGGGTTAGATATTAAAGTTTTTTTGTTTTTTTTGCCTGAACATTTTTTGGTGGTTTCACAAATTAGGACCATGCTAACTTTGACCCCCCCCCCCCCCCCGTTGTTAGGTTTAGGGTTAGTGTGGGTCCTAATCTATGAAAGTACTTATTATTTTTTTTTATAACAAAAATTTCACTGAACAAGTTGTAAAAAAGCTTTTTTTCGCACAAAACAATTTTTTTTTAATTTTGTGTTTTCGATCTTGCATCTATCTCCACATTGTTTGCTTTTTTTTTTTCCATTGCGATCACTTTTTCTTCTTGACAAAAGTTTGAACGTTGAACTCTCAGGTAGGGTGTTATTTGCCATGACAATTTCCACAGGTATCAAATCCCAACCTCTTGAGCTCTCCATTCCCCTGACAGATAGCCTCTAATACTGTTACCGAGCACACCTAAGTCCATCCAATATATTACATTACCCATTCTTACAATAACAAAAAAAAAGACAAGGATAAACGTGACAGTTTTATTTTTTTTATTATTTATCAACATATACATTGAGTAAATGATATAAACAATACACCCAGATCAGAGGTCATTCCAATTGAAGAGAAGCTGACATATGACACATATTTCCAACTATAACACATCCAAACAGATTTCGGTTACGGCCTTCATCCAATCATTTCAGTTAATCTGCAATCGGTATTTCCCTCTGCCAAGGAAGGGGAGGGAGGGAGGGGAGGATAGCGGCTCCAATTACCACAACTTTTTCATGTCATCCAACATTGCCTGTTAAAAAGAAACAATACACAATGAATAGAATGAGACTTACAAAATGATACATTGTTACTTTTGAAGGATCGAGAGTACAATAAAGACTCCAGTTTATTAACACAACACGCGGAACATGTTCCGGAAGTCACCGGCGTCTTCCGGTTCGTCTTCCGGTTGACCTCGCAATACACGTTGTCGCTATTTTCAAAACAACTTGTAAATAAAATAAACAAAATGTATATGCTTTTTTTAAAATCGGCTGACTTGTAATTTTTCATTATGCAATAGACAAAACAATTTATCGTCTTTTTTGTTTTACTTTTATTTACTAAAAAAAAAACAAATTTTAGACGCAGAACATTCTATATTTTGTGTTGTGTATTTTAAGAAAAAATGGAGGGCTATATGAAAATATTACGCAAGTTATTTTAATAAATAAACGAAATATATACGCTTTTTTAGAAATCGGCTGACTTGTAATCTTTCGTTTTGCAATAAACAAAACAATTTATCGTTATTTTTGTTTTACTTTTATTTACTAAAAAACAAACAAATTTTAAACGCAGAACATTCTATATTTCGTGTTGTGTATTTTAAGAAAAAGTGGAGGGCTATATGAAAATATTACGCAAGTTATTTTAATAAATATACGAAATATATACGCTTTTTCAAAAATCGGCTGACTTGTAATCTTTCGTTTTGCAATAAACAAAACAATTTATCGTTTTTTTGTTTTACTTTTATTTACTAAAAAAAAAACAAATTTTAAACGCAGAACATTCTATATTTTGTGTTGTGTATTTTAAGAAAAAGTGTATTGCTAGGTTAACCGGAAGACGAACCGGAAGACGCCGGTGACTTCCGGAATATATTCCGCATGTTGTGTTAATGAACTGGGGTCCTTATTGTATACTTGCTCCCTTTTGGATAACAGATAGAAAGAAATATCTTAAAATATAATAATTAATTAAACTAGCAAATATATGTTCCCTCTGGTCGTATATTTTTGCTAGTTGTTTCATTTAATTGCTCAGTAAAATGTATTTTTGTTTGTAAAAAAAAAAAGAAAGAAAGAAAATCACTCAATCCTTTATTTTAATCGAAAAAACATGGAATAATAAAAACATGGTTTTTAAACAAAATTTACTCTTTACGACGTAAATAGTAAAACAAAAAATCCTAAACTAATATTTGAAGTTTAAAAAAAAAAAGGTGTACCTAAGATAAAATCAACAATTAAAAAAATAAAATACAGTGAACCCGATTCTAACTTCAGTTATTTAATTGCTCAGTAAAATGTTTGGGGTTTTTTTTACAAAAAAAAATAGTAATTTTTAAATCAATTATTTTTTAAATCAAACAATTCAATTCAATAAATTTGTGCTTTAAAACATAATTTCTAATAAGATTTTTTAAAAAACCCCAAAATGTTTTAATAAAAAAATCAAAGTAAATATATCATTTTTGAGCGACTCGTCTGATAAATCTCAGAGAATGTGTTGTTTACATATTATTAATCAAATAACACGCCCCTTGTCTTGTGTCCATCTCTCTCTCTCTCTCTTTCTTGAAAAAGAACTTTCTGTGCGTTCGAAATAGAACGTTATACTTAATAATCAGAGGGCGGGTAACCACATGTTGGAGTGGACGCCGGCTGTTCCATCATATTCCATTACAATCTAATCTAATTATGTAACTCATATAGATTAAAACAAAAACAATGTCTTTAATTAATTCTATTTATAATTTTTATTAAGATTATTATTATCGAAGAAAATATTTTAAATACATCTGGAAATCTGAAAAACAAAACAATCATGAGTGTATATTTGCAAATATTAATTTATTAGAAGCTTTAAAACAAATTAATTATGTAAATCTGAAAGACGCGTGATGTTTGGGGAAGTTTTTGAATGGGTATATATAGGAGCTGATAAGTAGATATAAAAAGAGAGCGATCAAAACTAGTAATATAGTTTCAGTATCAGACAGATACATAATCTCCATTATTAATAGATATATACATGGTCTGCAATAAGTTACTATATAATTTTATTTCGACATAATAAATGTCACATGGAAGAAATATGCAACTAAAATATAGAAACTAAGAAAGGGTACGCTTAGGTGTTTTGCAAAAGAAAACATGACGTTTATTAAAACATTTATTGAAGCTCCGTGGTCTCTCCATGCACTTTGCTAATATTTGAAGGATGGACTGGCACACTTTGGTGCACAGCTCTAACAACACTTGAGCAATAGCAGGTTGGATTTGTTCTTTAAGTTCAATGATGCAATAAAAATATACAATTTCCGCTTTCAAATAACTCATAGAATAGAAGAAATGCTTAAGTATCAACAAAGTTACAAACAAAAGAAAATATATAGTTACTTATGGCGGACCATGTATCTATTTTTTTTTTTAAGGAGGGGGGGGGGTAAAAAAAAAATTTCTTTTTCAACTGAAAATATTAGTAGGGGGGTTCTTTTACTAACTGAAAATATTACTATTTATGAGGAGGGTGAATGTTTTTCTTTTTTTTGGAGGGGGAATAAAAAAAAAAATGTTTTTCTTTTTTTAACTGAAAATATGTATGGGGAGGGTAAAAAAAAATTGGGGGGGGGGTCCAAATTTTTTTTCTTCTTTTTTTTAACTAAAAATATTCTTTATCCGAAACAAAGAAAATCAATGCCCAAGAAATATGAGTGGGGCTCCATCGGTTTACAGGTGAGCGTTAATTTCTGACGCGGCAGCCTAGCAAAAATAGACGACCGTAGGGAGGCTATTTTGGCTAGTATATATAATGAGGGATGTGGGTAAACAATAGCCAAAAATCTGAAATCGGCCTCCCTAAGTGTGTGTGGAGAAAGGGCAGCGCAAAACACAACTACTAAAAACAACTTGGGGGAAAGATACTGAATGCACATGTCGGAATGAAGGAGACAAAAGTCATCTAACTCACCTACCCCCTTCATGTATCGTTTGAAATTTTAGCCTTCATGGCAAAATTGACATTTTCAGTTTACAGAGAGAACTATTATAAGAGGGAAAAGGAAGACAAGAGGAAAAGAGAAAAAAAAAACAGGAAGGAAAAAGAAAGATAAAGCGAGAGAGAGGAAGAAAGAGAAAGAGAAATAAAATCCAGACAAATAGCGACAAAAAAATAAGAAGGTAAAGCTCTAGCGATTTGGCAGAAATCGGCCTTTTCTTATTTTAAAAAAGAAAAGCTGATAAAGATCAGAAAAGCAGAAAACTTACATCCATGGGAGGCTGTTTAGCGATTTAAACGAAAATCTGCTTTTTCTATATTACAAAAAAAGCAGAATTCTGCTACGAAGCAGAGAACTTACATCCCTGTAGAATGCATATAGACTTGGTGGTGCAAAAGTCTGCCCCATACACATTCTACTATAGATATTTGTTTTATTTTTAACATAATTTTAATCTTGTAACTATCGATTATAATTTTATTTATTATCTTTCAGATTACCAACATAGTGGAACCTAACAAAACAGAATCAAGTTATTTCCCTTGGATGAAAAAGAATGAGTTATTTCCCTTGGATAAAAGAAGTCGTCTGCCATGACATTTGAAAAAGTAAACAGAACGGCTCTCACGATCAAACAAGCATCTCGCGTCCAGTGGTTTTCTTACATTTCATCTAATCGGTGTCTTTGTTGAAGGTTCTACTTTGTCCTTCCTTCATTTTTGAGTTGAAATTAAACCGATAACAACGTGTACACGCACGACGTAACATAAAGTTAATTCTAGAATTTGTGCTTTTGTATACAAAGGGACAGCATCAGAGTGATTCGTGGAGCCGCTCCTCCCCTGTTTTACCAGGGCTTATACCTATACATTGCTCCCAATTTTCCTTTTCTAGTCATTTCATCCAGTTCCGGTTGATTTTTAAGCCACACAGGATCTCTTGGGGGTGTAATGCATTTGTGTAACAGCTGAAACATGTCAATGTCAAAAGTTATGCCATTCATTCCTGCAGGAAACTGGATGCCACTTTATCCGCTTTTAGGTGAACCGAAGCCTTGATGGACACTGTCACAATATATCATTATCAGCTTTTAGTATTTACCTCCCTCCGACCGCAGGCAGACGTGCCACAAGGTCAGAAGAAGGTTGGGATTGAAAAGCCAGTGCATTCTCATCCACTAAAAATGCCTGAGCAGCCCCGTCGCCATTCCCCGGTACAGGCGCCTCAGATGATTCGTAATGAATAAGAATACAAACAAAAGTCTGCATTGCTATTGCGTTTGCCCAATAAATTGTCGAAGAAGGAATGGTTTTCGTGCCTGGGTGGCTCCAAAAACTCTAGCATGGCGCAAGGCTTATAAAGTTTGGTGGTCAACAGAGAGGCCAAAGTTCAGTGTGCGAGAACGTGTGAGTAACGGCAGTATGACAACTTTGAAGTGAACGCAAGGGACTCAGTTAACAACTAGTATTTAACCCCGCCCCCCCCCCTTCCGCCACAGAAAGATGTGACACAAGGTCAGAAGGTTGAGATTTAAGAGTCAGCGCCTAAGAGGCAGAGCACTCTAAGCCCACTAAAAATACCCGGATGGGGCGATTAGCAATAAATTTACTTCTTCTCAAAGCACGAGAAGGTAAAACCTGGGAGGTTGGACATCCTAAAACTGTACAGAACCATACCTCAGCCCGACAGAAAGGAAGGACACCTAGTGTCAAAATGGCCCAGATTCTGTCAGACTGATTGCCGAAGACGTATCCTCGACTGGTATAAACAGCTTATTTCTTACAAGTATTTATTTATGAAAATTAAATTGGCCCAAATAATTTTTCTCCATATTTCCTAAACACTAGCTCAGTCTAATAATATTCTCTACAAACATTTATTGATCAGATTTTTATAGTTGTAGATGACCTCTTAAGCTAAGTTTAGTAGGATAAGTGAGTTGGGATTTTTCAAAAGCTATAACATCATTTTCGAACTGGGCCTGGCCAGAAAGAAAACAGCAGTGTTTAGCATAATAAAAATGAAGTCGATCAAAGGGACTGTTCGTTAGTGAGAAAGGAGTTACGCCCCTTGCTGTGTAAAACTGAAGAGGAGTGAAAGTAGATTGGATCAGGGGCTTGTACAAGTTAGGCTGGCATAGACACACGTCTATCCAATCCCCATCGTGTGATTATATATAAATGAATATATATACTAGAAGAATACCCGTCCCAGGATGTGTAAAATCAATTCCCCAAACAGAACAGTTTTGCACCACTTTTATGTCGCCTTAAGAAGATTAAAATGAAGATATAATGATACTAAACCTTATGTCTAGAATCCTTATTCCAATTTTGATAAAAATCTATTACGTGATTTTGATTCTAGAAAATGTCTTCAGAAAAAGTAAAATTCAGGGAATCTTGCTGAATTAGTGTCTTATGATTACGGATCAAATTAAATGCAAATCTGAAATATTTGAATTTTAAAATAGGAAGTTGTGTCCATATTATGCCCCTATGAAAATACCGTTGAAAATATTCCAAAGAAACTGAAATTTGGGGAATATTTATTAATTGTCTTATACCTTGTGTTAAAATTTGTTAAAACTCAGAGGTATTTGAATTTTCACGAAAGGGCTTTCACTCCGTTTTTATCCCCTTTCCATGAAATTAAATAAATATAGCCTACATTTCGACCCCTTATGCTTAGCAAATATTTTCCAAAATTTATAATGATCAGTTAATTAGTTTAGGAGTGAATCCTGTACATACAAATATATAAACATATATAACTTTATATAAATAGAGATATACAGGGTGTTAGAGACAAATTTGATAACTTTTTGATATTCTTTCATTTCAGAACAATTAGAAGTATTTACTGGTGGTAAAGTGCAATGGATAGCTGTGTCTGTGTACTGTTAGTGGGTTTGAAAGCTGGAGACTATAGACAACTAGAAAGCACCGGAATATTGGAAGAGAGTGACCTGCATACTGATGATTTACACTGAATTAAAAAAAAAACTTAGTAATATCTCGGCGTTTCTTGAATTCCTTGAAGGCCATGAGATATGAGCTGGAGAATTGCAACGTAGATGTGAGATATGAGATATGAACTGGAGAATTGCAACGTAGATGTAGAAGCAGTGACTAGCAGGAAGAATCATAGACGTTCTGACTGTCCGCACACCGAAATTCGTTGAGAAGTTGCAAAAATAGGTGCGTCAATATTGCAGCAAAGCAATGCAGACCTTGGCAAGAGAGATGGATGACAATTCGCAAATGCCAACTACCCACTGTCAAGGACCATGTAAACCGCCTTACAAAAAAAAACAAGGAACAAGAAGGTCAAACACCCAGTTGAGCCGGGGACGCTCTGGTTCTCAGGACAAGTTGTGCAATGCACATGACAACAGGTGGCTAGCCTACAGTCTGCACAAAGTCCCAAATATCATCAAGACCAAGTTTGGGGGGGGGGGGGGGTAGCGACGGCTACATCATGCCACTGCACTTCTTTGAAAAAGGACAGACTATTTAGATAACTATATTGAGTTTCTGTCCACCGTTGTCAAGTGTTAGGTGACTGCGGGAAGGCCATACATGTGGCAGCAGGACTCAGCTTTGTGTCACACCTCCGGGAAAACCCAGAAGTAGCCGTCCGAGAACTTCCACAACTTCACTAATCCTAACATCTGGCCTGGCCCAAATTCACGCACTTGAGAACAGCACCCACGATATTGCTTGTAACACCAATGAACTAATTGCCATGATCAAACTGGTGTTTAGGCCCCTCTCGAAGGACACTGTGAAGGCCGCATGCTCTAGATTCATGTCCTGCCTGGAGGCTGTGGTGGAGGCTTACGGCAGCTTCTTTGAGTGAACTGCATTCGGCAAAAGATCCTCTAAGAGATGCACTTTGAATTTTGAGAATACATCAATTATTGGCCACGATAAGATGTTTTTTCTTTTCTTTTCCAAGAAGTGTCAAATTTGTCTGAAACACTATATAGTAAAAAGACCTTAAGGAAACAAACGTTGACTAACTCAGATTTAGTACAAAAACAGATACTTGTGGGGTTTAATTTAAAGCAAATGGAATCATTAAAAAGGTAAGAACGTAAGAATCAGTAATTTTAGGATGTGTCCATTCTATCGACATGTTTAACGATTAAAGTTACATGGAATCGTCTGACAATAATAAAACACATTTAGCGATTAAAATGTGATTTCAAACTTAAATATGACAGACTGATTGACAGAGAGATGGATATCGTCTCTTATCGAGATGATGTATGGAAATTCTAAAACATAATAACAGTGACAGCATCAATAAATTGAATCTAAAGTAAATATATTCCATTCTTGAGATGACAATTAATAATTTGGATCATTCAGAATATAACAAACCAAAATAGTAGTTCGACTAATCCAAATAACGTAAGTATATTGAGTTTTTTAAACTGCAAATCGCAAAGAGACTTACCATTGGTTCTGTGGTTGGAGCGTATCTGCTGACTGGGTTACCTTTTTTGTCAATCAAAAATTTTGTGTAATTCCATTTGATGGAACTGGAAAGAGAGAAAGACAAATTATAACCTAAGAGATTCGATACTTTTAGAGATGTTTTTTTTTTTTAATATATTTATTAAAATCTAGCAGGGCTACCCAGCTTCATCTTGGGGTCCTAATTTTCAAAAATTATGTACACTCCAGAAAAAAATAAAATTAAGACTAAAACAATCTGCTGAATATCATAACATGAATTAAACAAAAAACAACAAAAATTATACATGTTTTTAGGTCAGTTAACTTACTTTACACCCCCCCCCTTCATTTCAAAGATGAAATATGTCTTATACCCAAAGTCAAAACTCAGTGACCACCTTTTCATGGCCATAACATCTTGAAGGTGGAAATGAAAATATAAAACAAACAAAAAAAAACAATTTTTTTACAAAGGCAGTTATCGGTGGTAAATGATACTCAGAAATCGAAATTTAAATGCAAAAAAAAAAAATCTTTTAAGAGCTTTAAAAAAAATGCATATTTAAGTTTGAAAATATTTTTATTAATATTTATAGAATTATTGATAAAATTTTAAAATTAATATTGATAAAATTATTATTGATAAAATATTAATAATAATTTCATCAATAATAATATTGATGAAATTATTATTAATATTTATAGAATTATTGATAAAAAAATTTAATTAATATTAATAAAATTATTATTGATAAAATTATTATTGATAAAATTATTATTGATAAAGTTATTAGTGATGAAATTATTTATAGAATTATTGATTAAATTTTACAGTTTTATTGATAATGTTTTAAATTAATATTTATAATATTTAAATATTTATTAATTCTCTGTTTAATATTTTATTAATATTAATAATGTTTTTATCAATAATTTTATTGATAAAATTATTAATATTGATAAAATATTTTTTTTTAAATCTTTTGAGAGCTTTAAATATTAGCTGTCTTTTAAAAAAATATCTTATGTTTTATTTTCATTCGCATTTTAAGGGTTTTATCTCTTTATAAAGATGTCACTGAGTTTCAACTATGGGTATCAGACATATTTCTTTCTTGAAATAAAGGGAGGGGGTTAAAGTAATTTATGGAACCCCAAAAAATCTATACATTTGTTTTTTTTTTAATTTTTTAAATAAATTCTTTATATTAACATTCATGAAAAATACTGAAAATTTCATTAAACTTCTGATTTTTGGTGGATTTTTTCTTCAATAAACAGGTATTCATTTTTTGGTTAAAATACAATCTGCTATCACTTTCATTGCCCATCAAAATGCACAAATACTCAACAAGAATCATATTTAAATGCAGGATATAAAATCATACTCAACAAGAATCATATTTAAATACAACATATAATATCATACTCAACAAGAATCATATTTAAATGCAGGATATCATATCATACTCAACAAGAATCATATTTATATGCAGGATATCACATCATACTCAACAAGAATCATATTTATATGCAGGATATCATATCATACTCAACAAGAATCATATTTAAATGCAGGATATCATATCATACTTGTAGCAGACGCTACTATGTGCAAACTTTCTTTCTTTGTTGACTCAGCCCTTCTTCGTCTCTGAGGTAGCGAAGAGGGGGTGATCTCGTGAAAGCACGCTGCCTGAAGATTCCGGCCAATCAGGGACCAACAGGTCAGCTTGACCACGCGTTGTTTGACTGCCTATAAAAATAAGCCACGCATTCTTTTCTCTCTCTCTCTTTCCTTCCGTTTGCTTGCAGAACGCACGCAGAGGAGATCGTCAACACTCCCCCCCCCCACCTCCTCGATGGGGGAGGCAAAAGGTAATCTCTTTTAATTCCCACCACGAAAGATGAACTATTCCGTCAAACACACACACACCATTTCAATTGCCACACAAAAATACATCAAACACGCTCGCATATACACCTTCATACGAACATTAACTTACAAACAAAACTGTTGCACTCCTTAAAATATGAACTCTCCAAAATGTCTTACTTAAATAAATTGTTTTGTTTTTGTTTAATATAAATGTTTTTCTCTTAATTATTAATTTTATAAAATACCATTCTTGTTGTGTTAGCTTTCTTATTCCTTCGCTTTTTTTCTAACATAATTTCCAAATAATAATGTTTTTCCCTTTGTTTGTAATAATCCTTTAATTATATCCACACATGGTCCGGCCACTTCGACCAATCCAACGTAGTCGGGCCACGTTCAAACAGTGGGAATGACATGCTGCTATAAAGGCATTTCTCCCACAACCATTGATCGGGGGACCCCACATGGATTTAACCCTTTGTCTAAGAAATAACCCCCGGCCATATACTCAACAAGAATCATATTTAGATGCAGGATATCATATCATACTCAACAAGAATCATATTTAGATGCAGGATATCATATCATACTCAACAAGAATCATATTTAGATGCAGAATATCATATCATACTCAACAAGAATCATATTTAGATGCAGGATATCATATCATACTCAACAAGAATCATATTTAGATGCAGGATATCATATCATACTCAACAAGAATCATATTTAGATGCAGGATATCATATCATACTCAACAAGAATCATATTTAGATGCAGGATATCATATCATACTCAACAAGAATCATATTTAGATGCAGGATATCATATCATACTCAACAAGAATCATATTTAAATGCAGGATATCATATCATACTCAACAAGAATCATATTTAGATGCAGAATATCATATCATACTCAACAAGAATCATATTTAGATGCAGGATATCATATCATACTCAACAAGAATCATATTTAGATGCAGGATATCATATCATACTCAACAAGAATCATATTTAGATGCAGGATATCATATCATACTCAACAAGAATCATATTTAGATGCAGGATATCATATCATACTCAACAAGAGTCATATTTAGATGCAGGATATCATATCATACTCAACAAGAATCATATTTAGATGCAGGATATCATATCATACTCAACAAGAATCATATTTAGATGCACGATATCATATCATACTCAACAAGAATCATATTTAGATGCAGGATATCATATCATACTCAACAAGAATCATATTTAGATGCAGGATATCATATCATACTCAACAAGAATCATATTTAGATGCAGGATATCATATCATACTCAACAAGAATAATATTTAGATGCAGGATATCATATCATACTCAACAAGAATCATATTTAGATGCAGGATATAATATCATACTCAACAAGAATCATATTTAGATGCAGGATATCATATCATACTCAACAAGAATCATATTTAGATGCAGGATATCATATCATACTCAACAAGAATCATATTTAGATGCAGGATATCATATCATACTCAACAAGAATCATATTTAGATGCAGGATATCATATCATACTCAACAAGAATCATATTTAGATCCAGGATATCATATCATACTCAACAAGAATCATATTTAAATGCAGGATATCATATCATACTCAACAAGAATCATATTTAGATGCAGAATATCATATCATACTCAACAAGAATCATATTTAGATGCAGGATATCATATCATACTCAACAAGAATCATATTTAGATGCAGGATATCATATCATACTCAACAAGAATCATATTTAGATGCAGGATATCATATCATACTCAACAAGAATCATATTTAGATGCAGGATATCATATCATACTCAACAAGAGTCATATTTAGATGCAGGATATCATATCATACTCAACAAGAATCATATTTAGATGCAGGATATCATATCATACTCAACAAGAATCATATTTAGATGCAGGATATCATATCATACTCAACAAGAATCATATTTAGATGCAGGATATCATATCATACTCAACAAGAATCATATTTAGATGCAGGATATCATATCATACTCAACAAGAATCATATTTAGATGCAGGATATCATATCATACTCAACAAGAATCATATTTAGATGCACGATATCATATCATACTCAACAAGAATCATATTTAGATGCAGGATATCATATCATACTCAACAAGAATCATATTTAGATGCAGGATACTATATCATACTCAACAAGAATCATATTTAGATGCAGAATATCATATCATACTCAACAAGAATCATATTTAGATGCAGGATATCATATCATACTCAACAAGAATCATATTTAGATGCAGGATATCATATCATACTCAACAAGAATCATATTTAGATGCAGGATATCATATCATACTCAACAAGAATCATATTTAGATGCAGAATATCATATCATACTCAACAAGAATCATATTTAGATGCAGGATATCATATCATACTCAACAAGAATCATATTTAGATGCAGGATATCATATCATACTCAACAAGAATCATATTTAGATGCAGGATATCATATCATACTCAACAAGAATCATATTTAGATGCACGATATCATATCATACTCAACAAGAATCATATTTAGATGCAGAATATCATATCATACTCAACAAGAATCATATTTAGATGCAGGATATCATATCATACTCAACAAGAATCATATTTAGATGCAGGATATCATATCATACTCAACAAGAATCATATTTAGATGCAGGATATCATATCATACTCAACAAGAATCATATTTAGATGCAGGATATCATATCATACTCAACAAGAATCATATTTAGATGCAGGATATCATATCATACTCAACAAAAATCATATTTAGATGCAGAATATCATATCATACTCAACAAGAATCATATTTAGATGCAGGATATCATATCATACTCAACAAGAATCATATTTAGATGCAGGATATCATATCATACTCAACAAGAATCATATTTAGATGCAGAATATCATATCATACTCAACAAGAATCATATTTAGATGCAGGATATCATATCATACTCAACACAAATCACATTTAAATACATACATAAATGAGCCCTGCAGCTAAGGAAGGCTGAAGGGCACCTCCGCCGAAACGTATAGAAATCTATATGTTTATGAAGACAATAGTCCAAAGAAAAACAATGTAAATAAAAACATGACATTCTTTAAATGAATTTAAATTTGATCAACTATTTAATATAAACAGGGTGCAGAGAAATGACATGGCTATGGTGCAGTGGATTTGTGGTGTATGTCTTGGCCACAGAGTTAGTTCTGACCTCTTGTTATTGAGACTGAACGTGGTCAGACTGGAGTCAGCTTTGCATTGTGACTGCCTACCATGGTGTGGACATGTTGAACGAAGCTTTGGTTGGATAAACAGATGTACATACATTTCAATTGAAGGTAAACCAAGAAAAGGCGGGTTGAGAATGACTTGACATGACTCAATCAAAGATGGCCGACAGCAATGGCATATAAAAACAGATGTAAACCGTAGAGTTTCATGGAGAAAGTTACTTTGTGCCGCCATTGCCAACATACAACCAACATCTAATGTGGAAGAGACATGTTAAACGAAGAAGACGAAGAAGAACCAAAAATTGTTGATGACAAAAATTTTTTTAAATAATTTGCATTTTATTTTATGTTTTGAAATTTTTTGAGATGAGGATGGATAATTTGTATTATTTGGACTACTGTTCTCATGTTGGTTGTTATTTTCACAACGTTTTGGCTGGTGTAACCTCTGACCTTTTTGCTCGACATGAAGATTTCCAAGTTCAAAAAGATGCATGAAGGTCGGAGGTTACATTGGCTAAAATGAAAAATAACAAGCAAGATGAGAACAGTACTCCAAATAATACAAATAGATTTTATTTCTAACAAAAGTTTCTTCTGCAAATACTTACTTCCACAAAAATCCTGAAAGTCTGTTTTGAAGGAATTTCCAGATGGGATGGGCATTTGGTCCGTTCACATTAATTTTGCTGAACATGTCAAAAGTAACGTGATACTTCTCTGTGGCCCACTTAAAGATCTCATCATTTGTACCCGGTTCCTAAAAGGAAAACGATAAACAAAAGGTTTTACTGAGTCATCATATAAATATTGTAGAACAACTATACCTCTGCCTCCAACTGACTGCCTTACCCATCTTTCTTCATCTTCTTTGTAGCCATGTCAGGATTTTAGTGTTGCCGGTCGCCGTGCGCAAAGCAAACTTTCAGAATTTACATACATAATAAAAACAACACATAGATACAGACATTGTATGCTAGCGACTTGTTGAACATGGGTGTATTAGTTTCTACATCCGAGCTAAGCCTCCCGTCTCTCAAATTCAGGATATTGGCTCAGACTGATTCGGACATCTCTCATCTCATTATAAATCTTCTTTGTCGGGGTCTGTTGCCGTTCACTCCCTAACAACCACGTTCCCTTGAATATATCTACTCTTCAACCAGAAATCATAGACGTCCGGTTTTTCTCATCTTACTTCCACCAAAAGCTAAATATGTTCATCTTATTTCTCATCTGCCTGAATTATCTATCTATTAATGGCTAACTGTCCATGGCGTCACTTTGTCTGTGAAGTTCAATGGATTCTGGTTGAACTAAGCATTATTATGCACACTTATAGGTACCAAAACTACCAGTTAGAAACGCACATGGTGCTCCACTAACTGAAGCAGTTAGGCCTTCCCATTGTCAAATATATATATATATTGTATGTATTATACGGCATAATCACGTTGACACACCAGTTCTCATTAGATCACCAAAGTTAAGCGACGCTGAGCCTTGTCAGTACTAAAATGGGTGACCATTTGGACATACCAGGTGTTGTATGTGCTCTCCGCTTACTTCGACATTGTTTCCAGTTGTCTTGGACTTCTCGTTGCCATTGGAATCAGGCAGAGCCGACTCAGGAGAGGAATGGTTGGGGGATTGTGTAGCCCTGACCTTACTATTACACATGCAGACACCCTTACAGGGGGTATCCATTGTCTTTCGAGACTGAACGGAGGCCATCATATATATATATGTATATATATATATATATATATATATATATATATATATATCAGTTTGTCGATGAGTGCAACTGGAACCTCTACTACCAGTGGAATAGCAGGATTTGTTTTCTCTAGATCTGTCGTGTTTTGTCTATGCCCATGAATATAAGCAGGGTAAGTTCGAGAAGACTGTGGCTGCTCACCATGCACAGACGGTCATTCACTATGGAGAGGCTATATTTTGTGCTGAGATGCATGGAGATCCAGTCGAGGACAACCCTGAAAGGTACTACCCCACTGCAAACCCTTTAACTTGCAAATGATGTCAATATCATTTAATCTATAAATAGGGGTGGGACGTAATGAGTGAAAATGTCAGATTCATGCGAGTAGTATTTTTTTGTGTTCATTTATACATAAATAACACTAAACAATCAAACATTTTGAAAATTTGGCAAAATTTAGAAGGTGCAGCTTCACTAGTTTTTGGCTATTTTACATTCATGAAAACCCTTTCACAGCCTGAAAATGGTCGTAAATTAAAGTAATATATCAGATTTAACCATCTATATCCATTCATAGCTTTTGAGGATGTTTTAGGACCTGCAATGTCGCATGAAACCACTTTTTCACCGAAAAATGATGGATTTTGAGTCTGGTGGAGCCCTAACGGCTATTTTTGGCCTGCACCTTCTGAATTTTGCAAAATTTTTTAAATGTTTGATTGTTTAGTGTTATTTATGTATAAATGAACACAAAAAAATACTTCTCGCATGAATCTGAAATTTTCACCCATTACATCCCACCCCTACTATAAAGTAGATATTTTCTTGTCAATATTTAAGCAGACATGGGGAATCGTTTGAAAAAAAAAATTCAACTTCTGAGTTGATTTTAACAAGCCTGACTGCAACACTGATTCCTGATTCCTGCAAAAAAAATTTATGACTTCTGACTCTTGCGCGACCTCTGTTTAAAATGAATCAATATTTATGAGTTACTTGGGCGATGCAAGATATCTTGCTGTTCAAAGAAAGGAATTGCAATGCCACACATCCCTCCTGTTTCATTCCACTAGAAAGGCATTTTAATAAAAACATGAGGCAAGTAGAAAAAAGGAAGAAGGAAGAGAAATCAAAGTGAGTATAAGTTGCAAAAAGATACCTGATTGGCAAACTGATTACTAGGAAAAGCAAGAATGCGAAGTCCTTTGGATTTTCCGTAGGTCTCCATCAATTCCTCCAATTGCTTGTAATTCTTGTCAGCCAACCCTCATTTAGACGCGACGTTCACTACAATGGTGACGTGCCCCCTAAAAAAAGAAAACAGAAAAGCAAACTTTGAAAATCCAACAAGATAACTTTATATGTTAGATTAGCTTAGAAGAAATGCTACTTTACAAAGTAAATGGCATATATGATTCAGATAATGATTTTTTAAATGCCGGTTTTAACAAATAATTGCCTGGATTTCCGATTTCATTGTTTTATTTTCACACATATAAACAGCTTTTACAAAAAAAAAAGAAAGAAAGAACTTTGTATCTGGGGATGCATATGCTTGCTAGAATAATTAAAAATGAATTTTACTAACCTGTATTTGTCCATGCTAACATTTTTTCCATGAATGTCTAAAGCTGAGAAGTCATAAAAATTTTCCCCCTATAAAAATGAGAAATAATTATGTCAATAATTAGTTTAAAAAACATCATGCGACAGTGAACATATGAATATTAATAATGATTTCAATATATCACTAGTAAATCACATTGAATAAATAGATTAGAGTGGTTGGGTTAGTAAATGTGGAACATTTGAGGTAGCAGGGTCAGTTCTCAGGAAACGCCACAACTAAGTACCCTCTTTCTTTCTTTGTTTGCTTAGTCCTTCTTCGTCTCTGAAGTAGAGAACATCGCGAGGTCACGCGGGATCACGTTTGCAAAGGATTCCGGCCAATGAGATACCAACAGGTCAGCTTGACCACGCATGATTTTGGGTCCATAAAAGGGCACACGTTTCTTCCTCTTCCTCTTTTTGCCTGCAGCATTCTGAGGTAAACGCACACAAAGAACTCTCGTCGACCCCCCCCCCCCACACACACACTAGCTCGAACGAGCAGTGTGGGGGAGGAGGAAAAAGGTAATCCCTTTTCTTCAAGAATCTCTTTTTAATCCAAATGAACTCTTCCTGCACACATACATATTACATTCGACACACAAAAAAAGACATTCCATCTCCCTCCTTGACAAGGTCCAAAAAAGAATCGCCAACCTAATAGGTCCCTCACTGTCAACCAAGCTCCAGCCTCTGTCCCATCGCCGCAATGTAGCATCCTTGTGCTTGTTTTACAAATACTTCAATGGATTATGCTCCGATGAATTGGCTACTCTGGTGCCCCCTCGACGTAAATTCACTAAACTAACTCGACAATCAACTAAATCTCATTCATTCACTGTGGAGGTCCCCAGATGTCGGAGAGCCTTCTACTCAAATAGCTTCTTTCCTCGTACTGCTGGCCTCTGGAACTCCCTCCCTGCCCCCCGTTTCCCCAACAGTAAAGACATGCAGAAATTTAAAACTAATGTAAACAGACACCTCGCTGCGCTGATCCCAATCTAGGTTTACCGCCCCCTACCTTCTCCCCTTTTCTTTTTCTCAGTAGCCCCTTACGTCTACAGTGGCGGCCTGCCTTGTTTGGGGTGAACTATGTTAAAAAAAAAAAAAAATACGCTCGCACATATATATATATATACGCTTACAAGTACGAACCTACAAACTCTCTATAAAATATTAAGTAAATAAATTGTTTCTGTTAAATATAAATGTTTTCTTTTTTATTAACTTTATAAAATGCCTATTCTTATGTTGTTTAGCTTTCTCATTCCTTCGCTTTCTTTTTAATATAAGTTTAAGTAAAAATGTTTTCTTCTTTCTTTCTTAGTCTAGACCTCTTATTTAATCTACACGTGGTCCGGTGGAGTCCAAAGCAGTGGGGTGGCATGCCGTTGTGGAGGCATCTCTCTCACAACCTTATGGTCGGGGGATTCATTCACGCATAACCATTTGTCCGGCAATCCTTCGCCACTGTGGTTAATCCTTTGTTCTCTTTCGAATCTCCCGCCATTAACAACACTTCCAGAGGGGCCATAGTGGAACATTTGAGGTAGCAGGATCAAGGTCAAGGAAAACAAAGGGAGAAAGTGATAAGGATAGACTTAAGAAATAAAAGGGATGAATAAAGACCTGGGCAGAGATAGTTTAGTTTGGACGTCAATTTCTAAAAGCGGTCCCACACATGCCAGCATGTAAAATGGATGGTAAACTGAATATGATGACTAGTAAATCGCTTCGACAAAAATGTTGAGAATTTTATTGAAACAAACAAGATTCTTCAAGTTCGAAAAGATGCCCCTAAAGTAGGTTAGAGGTTACATCAGATGAATCATTGTGAACATAACAATTAATATGAGAATCGTTGTCTAAATCAGGGGTTCTCAACCTGGGGTTCGCGAACCCTCAGGGGTGCACAACAAGATTTCTAGGGGTACTTGGATGGCTGATGAAAAAGGTATTTTAAATAGTAATAGTTGCGGATTATGAAATTCAGTGCCTGATCCTTCATAAAGTTGCTTTCATTATTGGTTTAGAAAAAACGGCACTACTGCTGTATATGTTTAGCAGGTGCCGATTTAGAAATCGAAATTGAAGAGTTCCATTTGTTTTCCTCCAAGTACCATTCACTCAGAATTCACCGGAAGCGGGTTACGTGCGTTAAACGAATCTCGGAAATGAACTTAAATGATATAAATCTTCGAGACATTGGGAATTTACTGAACAAAAAAATTCAGTTTTAACCCCACCCCCACCCAATCAAAACTCCCACCAATCTAAACTTTTCAATTATAATTTTTTTTTTTAAATCATTGTTGACTTTTCAGAAATTTTTAATTCATATAATAAAAAAAAGTTGTTAACTTTTATATTATACCCAAAAAGAAATCAGCGTTTCTTTTTTTTTTTTTAATGTTTTGATTTATACAATAAAAAAATAAAACATCAATTCCGGGTGTAATTATCTCCCCTTTATTTTCAGGAAAAGCAAAGAAAATGTGCTGCTAAACATATACAGCAGAAGTGCCGAAAAAACATATCAATATATGAGTAATAATTCAAGAAGTAAAAAAATAAATATATTTTATTAATAATGAAAAATTAAATGATCAAATAAACGTTAGTGATTTGAACAAAAACTCTTCAGAATGGGTTACCAAGCACTCACACCTAGATGTAACAGAGCACTGGGGTATATGTTACGAGACTCAGCAGAGGCGCGAACGGGGTCCAAAAAAAGAACGAGAAAGGGTTTAAAAACATAAATTTGCAACAAGTGAAGTTGACCTACGACGAGAATAGATATTTTTCTACTTACCTATGTAATTTGTTTGTATTTTTACGTATTATAAATGGGTTTTCATTAGATGTAAAAAAAAAAATGTCTTGTTTTTTTTCCCAACGTTTTCACAAAAATCAATATGGCCGCTCCAGGTGCATTTGTTAGTAATTCCCCCCAAATCGGCCATGTTTGTTTTCGAAATTACGGTGTCAAAACTATTGATTTCTAATAAATAGCACTTCAAACGGGTTTAAAATACAAACAAATATCACATGCAAGTTTGAAACTAACTTTTACAGCTTACAGTTACTTTTATTTGTTGTAATTTGTTTTTTTTGCGTTTTTACTCTGCTGAGTCTCGTAAAAGATTCCCGAGCACTGAAATGTCTTCGAAGATTTAATACATAATATTTATTTATTTTTTGGTACATAAAAATTAATACATCATTAGTACCGTCGGTTTCAAGCACAGAAGGTCTTAGCCATCCGGCTCTCTTCAACTTATGTTGTCATCTGTTTCCGAAAAAAATATATATATTAAATTCCCGAAACAGTTTTTTCATGGTAAACAACTGATGATCCCTTAAAATAGTGTTAGAAACAAACTAATATAATAACTGTAAAAAATAAATTGACTTACATGAGTGATTTTTCCACTGAAAGACTTGAGACTTTAAGTTTTTCTTTTGTTTTTTTTAATATAGTTTTAATGGTTGAGAAACTTCCGAGACATATAATATATATATATATATATATATATATATATATACACATATATATATCCTTTGCAGAATTATTGTAATATAATGAGTTAGTCCATGAATTACCATTATGTTCATTGTCACATTACTAGGGGTTCGGGAAGATGGTTTTATAACTTCAGGGGTACTTAACATGAAAAGTTGAGAATCCCTGGTCTAAATAATCCAAGATGGAGGATCGTTCATACAAAATTTGAAGTTTTAAATTTAAAAGTAGTTAGTGGATATAGACTGTGACATGGAGATAGATAAATAAAAAAAATAAAGATATATTGAAAAATAATACATACACTCGTTACAGATGAAACGAATAGGACACTGAGGATATGGGCTGGCAACCAAAGCATTTTTGTAGTTGGCCAAATTGTCTCTAAAATAAAAAACGGAAAAATATTACCTCAATGAAGAAAAAAAACGAAACATTTTTAAATCAAAATTTCAAAATGAAATAAGGGAAAAGATATTTTCCAGAAGAAATTACTTTTTCTAATATTTGAAAAGTGAAAGCATATAAGTTTCTAAAAATTACAATTGTTAATAATGAAAGTCAATTGAGTGGGACGGTTCAATAAACTCAACAAAGGGAGATAATGGTGAAATTTTTAAAGAATTTATTTTTTAATAAAACATTTTGTTAGCCATGAAGCATATTTATGGTCTCAACCGCCATCCAAAAATCCCCCAAATGTAGGTTTAATAAAAAGCATGCTTTAATCATTATTATCGTTAAATAAGTTTCAACATTCTACAATTTTTCTGGTGCTTGTACACGGCTTCGGCCAAACGGGAAATTATTTTTGTGTGAAAACAATATCATGTACTTACTGGTACCCCGCCTAATAAACCTGTATCGTCCGGGCCTTTGGGTCTGGATTTACGCCGGTCTATTGGGGGTTGCTGGTCCTGTGCAGTTCTAGGAGGTGCACCCTCCCAGGCTTTGCCTCCCCTCTTTGGGGAGGAGTAAGTTTATTGCTTACTGTCTGGGGCGCCCTACCGGGAATGCCGACGGGGCTGCCCAAGCAATTTTTAAATGGCCAGCGTGCTCACCTCTCGAGCGCTGGCTTATCTAATCCCACTTTCCCGACCTTGTGTCACATCTTACCTTGTGGGACGTAGATAAATAACACTTACTCACTGGTATTTTTGCTAAGATCAAAGTGTAGTATCTGCTCCGATGGATACTGCACCCCATACTGGTATTGTCTTGTCCTTCGGGGCTTCACTTACGCCGGTCAATGGGTCTGTCCTGTGCAGTTCTAGGAGGTCCACCCTCCCAGGCTTTGTCTCCCCTCTTTGGGAAGGAGTAAGTTTATTGCTTACTGTCTGAGGCGCCCCTACCGGGGAATGCCGACAGGGCTGCCCAGGCAATTTTTAAATGGCCAGAGTGCTCACCTCTCGGGCGCTGGCTTTTTAAACCCCACTTTCCCGACCCGACCTTGGGTCACATCTTACTTGTGGGAGTAGGATAAAAACTGGCCTTGTGCCTAACTCCTGGAAAGGAGTAAATCAATACTCACTGGTATTTTATTGTTCAATGTTGAAAAAATTAGGAAAAATTATCCATTAGAACTTTAATTACAAATATGTTTACCTTTTCCGTAACGTACGAGTAACTTCGATGACTATGCCTCCATTTGCTACAGTTCGGCAGAAGGCAACGGGGATCAGTCTACGTTGAATTTACATTGGAAACTGACCCCCCCCCTCCTAAATTGTAAAATATTTGAAATTTTTTTCCAAAAACCCCGGAATTCTCTAGCAGCCTGATAGGTAAGTGTACACCGAAAAAAGAACAAAAAAATGGTCAGTAAAAAGTTGTGAAAAATGGACTATGGTAAAAGACGAATAAGTAGCTTAAAAAATGTTATGAAGTATAATAAAAAGTAACGTAATCAAGGAAAAAAAAGAACTTTCGGTTGATAATTTGTTTGTTAAAATTTAAAAAAAAGTAAATAAAAAAACTTTCGATTGATAATTTATTTGTTAAAATTAATTTTAAAAATGTAAAAAAGAACTTTCGATTGATAATTTGTTTGTTAAAATTAAAAAAATGTAAATAAATAACTTTCGATTGATAATTTATTTGTTAAAATTAATTTTAAAAATGTAAAAAAGAACTTTCGGTTGATAATTTGTTTGTTAAAATTAATAAAATGTAAATAAAAAAACTTTCAATTGATAATTTATTTGTTAAAATTAATTTTAAAAATGTAAAAAAGGGCTTTCGGTTGATAATTTGTTAAAATTAAAAAAATGTAAATAAAAAAAACTTTCGATTGATAATTTATTTGTTAAAATTAATTTTAAAAATGTAAAAAAGAACTTTCGGTTGATAATTTGTTTGTTAAAATTTAAAATATGTAAATAAAAAAACTTTCAATTGATAATTTATTTGTTAAAATTAATTTTTAAAATGTAAAAAAGAACTTTCGATTGGTAATTTGTTTGTTAAAATTAAAAGAATGTAAATAAATAACTTTCGATTGATAATTTATTTGTTAAAATTAATTTTAAAAATGTAAAAAAGAACTTTCGGTTGATAATTTGTTTGTTAAAATTAAAAAAATGTAAATAAAAAAACTTTCAATTTATAATTTGTTTGTTAAAATTAATTTTAACAAACAAATTATCAACCGAAAGTTCTTTTTTTACATTTTTAAAACAGTGTAAAAAAAAGAACTTTCGATTGATAATTTGTTTGTTAAAATTAATTATGAAAATGTCATTTCGGGTGATAATTGTTAAAATTAATAAAGTCATTTTTTTCCATGTAAAAAAACAACTTGTATTATTGTTTAAATAAAAACCTTGTTTTTTTTTTTTTGCAGTTACGCCCATCCATACAGATCACGTGACCCCATATTTCTTTCACTTTAAGTATAACCAAAAATAGTTATGATGATAATATAAATATATATTGAAGTTACATATGAGGGGGGGGGGGAATTCTATGGACAGCTTTGGAGGTCCCCAGTACACAACGATGCAGAAGCACCCCTTTTTTTTTAAAGAATGTGGGATGATGATATCATTTTCTGCCAGGCTCCCAGAATTATTCTGCATTTTGGTGTTTTTTCCTCTTCTCTTTTTTTAAAAATCGTTTGAGTTGTTTATTTTATTTTTATATATTTTTTTCGCTTTTCAATTCGTCTAATTTTACAGAGATGGAGCTAGTGTGTGTGTGTGGGGGGGGTCTTCAGAGCTGACAGTGCGAAATCTAAGACAATTGAACCAACAAACCCGCGATAAAAGTCTACAGGAAGGACATTATTTGTCAGCAGCAGACGAAGAATGACTAGTTTAGTGAAATATGAGATACTTGGAGATTTAAGCAAATATTTATATTGGTACAACTCCGTTAATGGAGATCATTTGTTTAAAATGCTACATAAGATAAGACGGAGTAGTAGTAGTAATAATAATTAATAATAATAATAATTAATAATAACTAAATAAAACCTTTTGGCAAGTGTTAATATCAGTTAATAAAAAATCAAATATCGTATGTATACAAGTCGAGGATACATCCCCGACAATCAGCTTGTTGAGCTGAGGTATGGTCCTCTTCAATCCTAGAATGTCCACCCTCCCAGACTTTACCTCCTCTCTTTATAGAAAGGGTTAGTTCATTGGTAATCGCTTGAGGCACCCTCTTAACCTAGAATTTTATTTGTTGTCTTTTCTGTAAATAAAATCTCTTAAACAAACAATTGGTGACCATCTAAGTAGGATAAAGCCATAGAGTGAATGCGGCATTTCGGTAGGAGTTTTTAGTAGATATATATATATATATATATATATATATATATATATATATATATATATTTATTTTGGTACAGAAAAATTAGTACAACATTCGTACCGTCGGTTTCAAGCACAGAAGAACTTAGCCATCCGGCTCTCTTCAGCTTCTGTTGTCATCTGAAGAGAGCCGGATTGCTAAGTCCTGTGCTTGAAACCGACAGTACGAATGTTGTATTAATTTTTCTGTACCAAAATAAATAAATATTGCACTCTTAATTTTTAATTCTAAACTAATCGAGCACTCTGCTGGGATTTTTCCTGCTATATTACAAAGAAGTTATATATATATATATATATATATATATATATATATATATATATATATATATATATATATATACTCAAGTACTAGCATAGAGGTCTGTTAAAAGCGCACAATTGTCCTAGCGATGGCTTCTTCCAGTCAAACCAACTCCACGTGCACGTCATAAGTACTGCTATGCCAACGGGGCCCTTGTTAATGGCGAATGTTCAGTACAGTAAAACTGGACCCCAACTGCCTTGTGGGCTAAGGTTTTTGACATAAAGGCTAAGGGTGAGGCAACTCTGACAGAAACATTCAGAGGAGCTTAGGCCCTGTCAGCTGAAGCATGCATGATCCACCAGCCTGTTGATCACGCTCTGGTGCCCAGCAACCTGAGTCCCAGCCATGGGTATATGGCAGTACTACAAAGAGAGATGTTCTCTTTAGCCTTTGTTAAAGCAGACACCTAGGAGAAGGAAAACTCTGATCTAACACCTGCGGTTTAAGTGACAACTAGTTATTCGACTGTTTGTCTGTCACCGGGTTTATAGTCACTGATACTTAGAGAATGGTCGTCGTGTCGCACAAGTGTTCATCACTATAATCCTGTTGCTGTGTTGGTACTTTTTGCATACGTGATCTACATGTAGATACCTTCTATTTGTCTAGCTTAGCGGAATGAATGTAATGAGTATTGATTTACTCCTCTCCAGGAGTTAGGCACAAGGCCAGTTTTTATCTTACTCCCACAAGTAAGATGTGACCCAAGGTCAGATCGGGAAAGTGGGGTTTAAAAATTGCCTGGGCAGCCCCGTCGGCATTTCCCGGTAGGGGCACCTCAGGCAGTAAGCAATAAACTTACTCCTCCCCAAAGAGGGGAGGCGAAGCCTGGGAGGGTCGATCTCCTAGAACTGCACAGGACAGACCCATAGACCGGCGTAAATCAAGACCCGAAGGCCAAGACAATACCAGTCTATGGGGTGCAGTATCCATCGGAACAGATACTACACTTTGATCTTAGCCAAAAGGCCAAATTTAATTTTAAAATGGCTTGTTGGAACGTCAGAACCTTACTTGATCGTGATGGTTCTAACCGGCCGTAGAAAGGAACAGCACTTGTTGGACAAGAACTGTTACGTTTCAACATTGATATAGCAGCCTTGTCAGAGACAAAATTGTTGGAGGAGGGTAGTCGTGTAGAGGAGGGCTCTGAATATGTATTTTACTGGATCGGAAAACCAGAAGGAGAACGACATGACCAAGGTGTTGAATTTGCTCTTAAGAAATGGATTGTTTCTAAACCTGAGAATTATCCTTGTGGTTTAAATGAGCGTATTATGACTTTACGTTTGCCTCTAGTTGGTCAGCGATGTGCAACTCTTATTTCTGTTTATGCTCCTACGTTGGACAGCTCACCTGAGCTAGTAGGATCCTTTTATGAAGATCTTAAAAGAGATATCCAGACTGCTCTGCGAAATGATAAAATTGTTTTGCTGGGAGATTTCAATGCGAGGGTGGGTACGGAATATAAAACATGGTGTTCACTAAGACGTTATGGAATTGGAAGTATGAATAAGAGTGCGTTGCGTTTACTGCAAATGTGTTCGGAGCTGGATTTAGTGGTAACTAACACGCGTTTCCACTTGAAACTAAAGTATAAGAACACATGGATGCATCCACGATCCAAGCAATGTGCATTTGATTGATTTACATCATTACCTGTAGATGCGATCTGCAGGACGTCTGCAAGATTCGAGTCAAAAGGAATGCCGAGTGATGGACAGATCATCGTCTGGTGTGTGTTGACATGAGGTTTGTAATTAGGCTGAAAAGGCGATTCGGTAACGCCAAGTGTTCACGTAGAATAAATGTTGCAAAGCTGAAGGATGAGAAAACTACTCTAGACCGACAGAATAAACTTGAGCAGATATCGTTTGATGATACGTGGGAGTGTTTAAAGAAGTGTTTTCATAAAACGCCAGTAGATGTTCTTGGGTTGACAAAGAGAAAGCATTAAGACTGGTTTGATGACAATAATGCTTACATCGCACAACTGCTACAGAAAAAGCATAGACTTCATCAAAGGGGGATTAATGGAGGTTTGTCACCTCAGGATGTGAAGTCTGCGGTACAGTCATACTTAACTACTAAATCAGAGTTGCAGAGAGAACTTAGACGGATGAAGGATGAATGGTGGCGACAGAAGGCTCGTGATATTCAGCATGTCGCTGATGTTAAGGACAGTAAAGCAATGATGAAGACTAGACATTCTAGTGCAGGGGTGGGCAAACTTTTCAAAGCAAGTGCCACATTAAAAAGAAATCAAATTTTACTGGGCCGCATAGTATATTTTCCAATATAATTGATATCTGAAATAACCGAAATATATGGATTTCAAAGCGAAAATGCAATCATTTTTCATTTATTAGCATTTTACAGTACTCTAGAGGATTCACATGAAACGCATTTGAAAAAAAACAACATTTATTTGAAAAAAAAGAAAAGTAACTCTGTTTAATATTCAATACTTTGGAGGGCCGCATAAACTCCTTTGGTGGGCTGCATGCGGCCCGCGGGCCGTAGTTTGCCCACCCCTGTTCTAGTGTAACCCATTAAAATCGAAGGATGGTACAGAGTTAATTAGAGATTCAAGCAAACTACTCGATAGATGGACAGAGCATTATACTGATCTGTTCACTAATCTGTCGATAGTCAGTAGTTTGCCTCAGAGGGGCTGTCATTGCTAAAATTGATCCTGTTCCTGCCCTCAACGAAGTAGAAGAGGTTATATGGCAGTTGAGCTGCGGAGCATCTGGTGGAAATCCTATATATGTATTAGTAGTAGTCTATTTCGAGACAAAATCAAAGAAAAAATGATCATGCCCCGGATGAAGTTCGAACTGACAACTTCTACTCTAAGAACAACGCGCAAACCGATTGACCTAGAGGGTCAAGTACAAAATGGCGCGCTATTAAATACATAAGCCAGACTGATTTCTCCTCTCTCTTTCTTTAAAGTCGCTTAAAAAGGATAGAGAAAGGAAGTTATAACCAGCGAAATGGTGAATAACGAAAATCAATGTTTGTTATTAGGGGTGGGACGTAATGGGTGAACATTTCAGATTCACGCGAGTAGTATTTTTTTGTGTTCATTTATACATAAATAACACTAAACAATCAAACATTTTGAAAATTTTGCAAAATTCAGAAGGTGCAGGCCAAAAATAGCCGTTAGGGCTCCACGGGACTCAAAATCCATCATTTTTCGGTGAAAAAGTGGTTTCATGCGACATTGCAGGTCCTAAAACATCCTCAAAAGCTATAAATGGATATAGATGGTTAAATCTGATATAGTACTTTAATTTAGGACCATTTTCAGGCTGTGAAAGGGTTTTCATGAATGTAAAATAGCCAAAAACTAGTGGCCTGCACCTTCTGAATTTTGCAAAATTTTCAAAATGTTTGATTGTTTAGTGTTATTTATGTATAAATGAACACAAAAAAATACTACTTGCATGAATCTGAAATTTTCACCCATTACGTCCCACCCCTAGTATTAGTCCTCTGCTGTGGTGAAAGACAATTGGCAGTGCAAATTAAGGGGTTGATTGGTAACATCTGGTTTGACAAGCATGTTTACTAAGACTGGCGTGACTCCATTATGGTCTCTTTGTACAAGAGCAAGAGGGGGGGGGGGAAATGAGTGCGGCAATTATCGAGGCATCTCTCTATTGAATGGAACAAGAAAGGTATTTATCAGAATCCTGTTGAATCACCTGAGTGCCTACATCTGTCCTTTTGTGCTTTCTGAGAGTCAGTGTTGCTTTAGAAGAAATAAGGGTACCACTGATATGATCTTTACGGTGCGCCAAATGAAAGAAAAGTGTATTGAACATTGTCTAGACCTATATCAGGTTTTTATTGATCTGACGAAAGCGTTCGATACACTTAATCAGGATACGCTGTGGAAGGTATTGGTAATTTGGGTATATGTTACGACGCTCAGCAGAGGCGCGAACGGGGTCCAAAAAAAGAACGAGAAAGGGTTTAAAAACATAAATTTGCAACAAGTGAAGTTGACCTACGACGAGAATAGATATTTTTCTACTTACCTATGTAATTTGTTTTTATTTTTACCTATTATAAATGGGTTTTCATTAGATGTAAAAAAAAAAATTCTTGTTTTTTTTCCCCACCGTTTTCACAAAAACAATATGGCCGCTCCTAGTGCATTTGTTAGTAATCCCCCCCACCCCCAAATCGGCCATGTTTTTTTCCCAAGTTACGGTGTCAAAACTATTGATTTCTAATAAATAGCACTTCAAACGGGTTTAAAATACAAACAAATATCACATGCAAGTTTGAAACTAACTTTTACAGCTTACAGTTACTTTTATTTGTTGTATATTTGTTTTTTTAGCGTTTTTACTCTGCTGAGTCTCGTAAAAGATGCCCAAATTCCTTAAATTCCGTTATTTATTTATTTTTTTTTTTTTTTTTACATAGAAGGAATGTTCAAAGTTTATTTTTATGTCAAAATGTTTGATGTTTTGTGTATAGTTCAATAACTTTAAAACTATAAAAAAAAAAAAAAAAATGGGGGGGGGGAGAAAAACAAAAAGGCAAAACAAAATAACATGGCCGCCAGCGATTTAAAACATTGAATTAAAGTTACATTCTCACTTTAAAAGGTCAATTAGAATGTTATTTTTAGGGCAAGAAATGGAATATAATTTTATCCAAAGCTATCTATACATAACCGGTGTTGCCCGGGAGTTTTTTTATGATAAATTTGTGGATGAAGACCCTCAGATAAATCCCCCACCCCACTGCCAAAAAGAAAATATTGAGTTTCTACTTTTTTAGATGATTGTGTGTGAACACTCTAAAAAAATTAGGGAAAAATAAAAAAAACAGAAATAAAAAACAAATATTTTAGAATGAGGGATCGGTTTTGCAAATACATTTAACGTAAAATGATCACTCACTTCTGGACCATTGTATAACCAGATAGTGTTTTAAGAGCATATATAACCAGAAGGGAGATAAATTGTGTGTGTTTTGGTGGTGGTGATGGGGGAGGGGGGCATGCTTGCTGAAAAGTTAGTGATAAAAATAAAATGATTTTCAGCATTTAAAAATGAGTTATTTACAAAAGATGATTTTATAAAAAAGAAACTCGAAAAGAAAAACACTTAAAAAGAACATAAAAATAATTTTTTAAAAAACAGCAAAGTTCCACTAGTTTTAATAAATAACCTGAAAAACTTGTCCATTAAAAAAAACTACCATTAATCCTAAGTCCGGATGGCAACGCCCACACACAATAATTATCTTAACCTTACCACTAACACTGAGGCTGGGTGGCAACACTCCACCTCAAACCCTCCCTTAACTCTAACGCTAAGTCCAGATGGCAACGCCCTCCCCCCTCCAAACAAAACAAGAACATGGTTAGATTAAATTAAAACGGTTACATGTCGTTCAAACTCTATCTGGTCGGAAAGTGGGTGATCATTTTACGTTAAATTTATATGCGAAATTGATCCCCCACTCAAAATTCTAAAGTGATTCATTTTCATTTGAATGTCCTCAAATGTTCTTTATACTGATATAGAAGTTGGCGATATATTAGATGGGAATTCATTTTTTTTTTTTACATTCGAAAAATTAAATTTTAATAATTCATTAAAGTGTTTCCTTTTTTTCTTTTTTTTTTACATTCGAAAAATTAAATTTTAATTATTCATTAAAGTGTTTCCTTTTTTTCTTTTTTTTTTACATTCGAAAAATTAAATTTTAATTATTCATTAAAGTGTTTCCTTTTTTTCTTTTTTTTTTACATTCGAAAAATTAAATTTTAATTATTCATTAAAGTGTTTCCTTTTTTTCTTTTTTTTTTTTCAAACGATAATTTATTTATTTATTATTTGTTTGTTATGACTCCTTGGGCATCTCCCCTTTAACTATCTTCTCAATTCAACTGTTAAAAAAAAAATAATAATAAAACTCTTAGTACAGTATCGATATCCAGATAAAATTCTGTTAATTGACCTAAGACATTTTGCTAAATATAATTATTTAGGTGCTTGTGCATATCAACCCTGACATGTTAGACCGCTCTTAAAAATAAAATAGCTAAATAAATTATAAACTTTGTTATGTACTTACGTGGTAGATGAAAAAAAAGACTACACCAAAAATTATGCAAATTCATCCAGTATTTATTTAATTATTGAATAAAAAACGATTTTATCACTCGGTAGATATTTCCACCATTTTCCAGTGGTCAAGGTCGATAACTCATATTTTCACG
>OY744537.1:85130865-85150865 GCA_963556195.1 Sepiola atlantica | reverse complement strand
TAAAATTTAGTATCTAATAAAATTTAGTATCTAATAAAATTTAGTACCTAATAAAATTTAGTATTTAATAAAATTTAGTATCTAATAAAATTTAGTATCTAATAAAATTTAGTATCTAACAAAATTTAGTATTTAATAAAATTTAGTATTTGATCAAATTTAGTATTTAACAAAATTTAGTATTTAACAAAATTTAGTATTTAATAAAATTTAGTATCTAATAAAATTTAGTACCTAATAAAATTTAGTATCTAATAAAATTTAGTATTTGATAAAATTTAGTATTTAACAAAATTTAGTATTTAATAAAATTTAGTATCGAATAAAATTTAGTATTTAATAAAATTTAGTATCGAATAAAATTTAGTACCTAATAAAATTTAGTATCGAATAAAATTTAGTATCTAATAAAATTAAGTATCGGATAAAATTTAGTATTTAATAAAATTTAGTACCTAATAAAATTTAGTATCTAATAAAATTTAGTATCTAATAAAATTTAGTACCTAATAAAATTTAGTATTTAATAAAATTTAGTATCTAATAAAATTTAGTATCTAATAAAATTTAGTATCTAACAAAATTTAGTATTTAATAAAATTTAGTATTTGATCAAATTTAGTATTTAACAAAATTTAGTATTTAACAAAATTTAGTATTTAATAAAATTTAGTATCTAATAAAATTTAGTACCTAATAAAATTTAGTATCGAATAAAATTTAGTACCTAATAAAATTTAGTATTTGATAAAATTTAGTATTTAACAAAATTTAGTATTTAATAAAATTTAGTATCGAATAAAATTTAGTATTTAATAAAATTTAGTATCGAATAAAATTTAGTACCTAATAAAATTTAGTATCGAATAAAATTTAGTATTTAATAAAATTTAGTACCTAATAAAATTTAGTACCTAATAAAATTTAGTACCTAATAAAATTTAGTATCGAATAAAATTTAGTATTTAATAAAATTTAGTACCTAATAAAATTTAGTACCTAATAAAATTTAGTATCGAATAAAATTTAGTACCTAATAAAATTTAGTACCTAATAAAATTTAGTATCTTGTTGTGTGCATGGTTAACCCCTAACTGAGGCTCAACCTTGTGTTACACCCAAATCTTGTGGAGAGGTTGGTGGATGGGAACAAACAAGCAAGACAGCATGCAGAACTTAATCCATTGTGAAAGGAAGAGTATACAGTTTCATTAATAATTTGTGGCAAATTTTGCTCTGTGTTTTTTAATAAAAAATTATATTTCCTAAAGATTTTAATATTTAATCCTGATCAATATTTTATTTTTAATTGGTCTTAAATAAAGGGAGGCAGATGACTTTTTACTCTCACACTCTACTATACTCCCACTGTAACTGATGAACACTGGAAATGAATTTAATAAGAGACAATTTTTCAACATTCAATGGTAAATTCATTTTTCCAGCGTTTTCATTAGTTATTATTATACATACATTTGACCAATCGCTGCGTTTTTTTTTTCAAAAATAACCTTCTGTCTGTTTAAAACTTTTTTATTAGTAATATTTACCGAAAAGAAAAGAAAAATTCATAAAATAAAACTATTCCATGCATGCATTAATTTTTTCGTAATTTTATCTGTTTCTTTCCTTCAAAATTATAACAGTGTCTATAGGGCATTTTTAAGATATCTACATTTCGCTTTTACTTTTAACTTTTTCTTATTTAATAAAGAAAATTTTTGCACCCACCATAATGAATTTATTCATTAAGAATTTCGGATGTTGAGCGCATTCCTTCTTAAAAACATAACAGCGTTTTACGTGTACAATGAAACTTGCTATAATTTTTTTAGATTTTAAGTAAAAATATTAAGGTAGTTGGGAATAATGTGGAAACCCATTTCACTCTAAATAATTTACGTGACTGAGATAGGAATTAACCGTTTCATATTTAGTCATCAAAGGAAACTTTGAAATATATTTCAAAATATATAGATTTGAGAGAGAGGAAGATGAGGAGGTTGGAGTTATGCTGAGGTAGACTTTTCAGACAGATATTTGTTGGGGGGGGGGGGTCGATTATACAACATGTTAACAAGTGTCGCTATACAAAACATTCACCGCCTTCCTTCTTAAAAGAATAATACTACGTTTGATGTGGTATACAATGGGACTAACTATAACTTAGTATTTTTATTGTTATTTTCTTTGAGCTGCAATTATTGCCCCTCCCACCCGTGTAAAACATTCACAGCAAGAACTCGCCAAGAATTTTTATTTCTCTCTGTCTCTCTCTTTCTCTGTCTCTCTCTCTCTCTTTCTATTTTTCTCTCTCTCTCTCTCTCTCTCTCTCTCTCTTTCTCTCTTTCTCTCTCTCTTTCTCTGTCTCTCTCTCTCTCTCTCTTTGTCTGTCTCTCTCTCTCTGTCTCTCTCTCTATCTCTCTTTCTATCTCTCTCTTTCTCTCTCTGTCTCTCTCTCTCTCTTTCTCTCTCTCTCTTTGTCTCTCTCTCTCTTTCTCTGTCTGTCTCTCTCTCTCTGTCTCTCTCTCTATCTCTCTTTCTATCTCTCTCTTTCTCTCTCTCTGTCTGTCTCTCTCTCTGTCTCTCCCTCTCTCTGTCTCTCTCTCTCTTTCTCTGTCTCTCTCTCTTTCTCTGTCTCTCTCTGTCTGTCTGTCTCTGTCTCTCTCTCTCTCTCTCTCTCTCTCTCTCTGTATCAAAAACCAAACGGAGCTTCCATGAACAGAGTTTCTTTCCTAGAACATCCCATCTGTGGAACAAAATATCGTGAGGCTGCTTCTCAACATGGTCATCCTCAAGTCTAATGTAAACAGATACTTGTTGAGCCGTCCTTTTGGATAATCAAGTCCTTTTAAGTAATCGTCTGCCTATTTCACCCACTGCTTGCAATCCTCTTATGGCAGTGATTATCGTCCAACTGACAATCTTTTTAATCTTCTTCGTCGCCTCCGGGCGTTCATAAAAGGTAAACAATTAGAAGAAAAAAAATCTAAATAATTTACGTGACTGAAATGGGGATTAACGGTTTCATATTTAATCATCAAAAGAAACTTTGAAATTTATTTCAAACTAGCAGGGCTACCCGGCGTTGCTCGGGGTCATAAAAACATAAACTAGAAGAAAAATCGTGTGTGTAAGATCTTTATATTCAAACTTTTATTTCTCTCCCTCTCTCTGTAGCCGTCTCTTTATCTTTCTACTTTTCTTTTACCTGGTCGCCCCATTTCACCGCTACTTTCTCATTTTACCTTTTGCAAAAGCTGTTTCTTCCCCACCATTCCTTTTCCGTTGCCCAGGGCAAAAGTATGACATATTTCTATAAAAAGTACCACCTCTGTCTGCGCCTTCTATATAGCTACTTATCGCCGCCTCGGTGCGCATATAATATACATACCTATCGCCGCCCTGGTGCGCATATTATATACGTACCAATCGCCACCCCGGTGCACATACTATATACGTATCTATCGCCGCCCTGGTGCAAATACTATATATGTACCTATCGCCGCCCCGGTGCGCATACTATATACATACCAATCGCTACCCCGGTGCGCATACTAAATACGTACCTATCTCCACCCCATCAAAAGAAACTTTGAAATTTATTTCAAATTATATAGATTTTAAAGAGAGGGGAAGAACGAAGGAAGACTATGATGAAGTAATCCTTTTAGCTAAATATTTTTTTTAATCGATTGTTCAGTGCTTGTACATGAAAACTCAGTTGTAAAATATGGCAGTTAAAAATAAAATGACAGAAAAACTTTATGAAATACTTACTTGTTATTGAAAAATATTAGCGTATATCAAAAATTACGGAAAATAATCGAGTATTTTTATTTTTAACTATGAGATTCAACTATGAATCGTAGTCATGAGCGCCGTCATTTTTTAGCCAGATATTTTAGTTTTTTTTTGTTTTTTTTTATGAAAATCGCTCCAGACAAGGCATGAAGCTACTTGATGTAAGGAGCTAAAAAAAAAGATTATCACTTCAAGCTCAAAAACTAGCCAACGATAAGTGTTAGATGGATAGGTTCCGACCCAGAAACAGCAATTATTCCCCCTTTGTCAGAAAAATCGCTCATGAAATGTGAGGACTAAAGGACAAAATAAGGGAAATGACTAAAGACTCACTGATTGTCTCTCATTGGCGTCATAACAGCGTAAAATCACCAAATTTATTTTATAGTCATTCATTTTCCGTAATTTTCGATATACGCTAATATTTTTCAATAACAAGTAAGTATTTCATAAAGTTTTCCTGCCATTTTATTTTTAGCTGCCATATTTTACAACCGGGTTTTCATACACAAGGACTGATTGGGTGCTTATGCAGATGAGCGGACCATTAAAAAATCATTTTTTTATAAAAACAATATTATATAAAAACAATACTTATTCAGCGTTATCTTCTTACTCACTGTACAAAGAAGTAGAAAAAATTATCCACTATAACTTTAATTACAAGTATTTTTCCATTCTGCGTATCATAACAGCGACTCGTTCACGAAGCCTCCATCTTGTTTTTTTAAGAAGATTTCAGTTATCTGCCCTTCAAATCTTCTTAAAAAACAAGATGGAGGCTTCGTGAACGAGTCGCTGTTATGATACGCAGAATGGAAAAATACTTGTAATTAAAGTTCTAGTGGATAAATTTTTCTACTTTTTTGTACAGTGAGTAAGAAGATAACGCTGAATAAGTATATAATATTGTTTTTATAAAAAAATGATTTTTTAATGGTCCGCTGATCTGCATAAGCACCACTGATTGTTCTAACTTAATAAAAGAAACATAAAAACAACAACAACAACTTAACAAGGGTCGCCATCTTGATTAGGCGATTAAGCAACAGTCAAGCTTTATGAAAAAAATATTTGATTTATATTTGTGTAGAGTTTAGAAAGATGCGTCTCTATGACTCAGTTTATTAGGCACCGGCCTTCTTATTGGGAGGTTGGGGTTCAAATCCTGTTGGAGGTGAAGCTATTGAGGTTGTCCAGAAGTTAAGTTACCTTGGTGATACCATTGGAGCACAGGGTGGAGCAGGGGCTAATGTGACTGCAAGAGTTAGGAGTGGATGAAAGTAAAATGAAAAAGTGAATCGCCCCCCACACACACACACACACTCTGTCCGTGCACAGAAATAGATAATTTTAAAAATATATTTTTCGCTAAATTTGCTTGAAACGTGGTCATCGATAATAACGCGCATTTATTCTTTTAAATTTTTTTTTTTTTTTTTAATTGCCCAAAAGCAAAGCCTTTAGCGTCTATTCCAAAGTTTCAACAACACTTTTTCTCATAGATTTTTGGTCCCCCGATTTATAAAATCGGGGGACCTATGTTTTGAGGCATGTTCGTCCGTCCGTCCGTCCGTCCATCCGGATTTTTCTCCGCAACCATCCATTGAATTTCTCTGAAATTTTGCATGAAGTTGTAACTTTGGTCAGGTTAGAAAGTGACATTCTCCGATTTTTGAAAAAAAATCTGGTTAGCCCCCCAGGGGGTCAAAAGGCCCCGAAATGGCAAAAAATGACATTTTTTGCCCCATAACTTTTCATCCATCCATTCAATTTCTCTGAAACTTGGCCAAAATATGGAGGCAATTGTTCCTAATAGAAAATAAGTATCGCTGACCTTGGAAAAAATCTGGTTCGCGCCCCCAGGGGGTCAAAAGCCCCCAAAATGACAAAAAATTACCTTTTTCTCCCATAACGTTTGATCCATCTATTCAATTTTTCTGAAACTTGGCCAAAATGTAGAGGCAATTATTCTGGATATAAAATGAGCATCCTTGACCTCAGAAAAATTCCGGTTCGCGCTCCCAGGGGGTCAAAGGGGGGTCAAAAATGCCCCAAATTGCCCAAATTTATTGCATTTCCCACTCGCCACATCGAGTCACATACAGAGGGGGACCACGCATGTGCGGCTTGTTCTCATAGATTTTTTTAGATAATCTGAAAGGAAAAAGATATTTGCGGAAAGAGAATGTACTTACTTGGCGCAACTGGTGTACCACTCAGGAGAGTCGGGTTGAATTTATATGAGAAATGAAATGTTGTTGGAGCGTTTACATCAAGTCAACATGTGACAGCTTTCGCATAACGATGATAAACATTCCCTCTATCTCATGAGATAAGATAAACAATTAATAAGTAGGTCAAAGATCAAGGTTTATATATAAACAATTAAAGCACACGCACCACTATAATTTTGCCAATGATTTACGAAAAGCAGACGATAATATCATGCAATAATAGCTGTACTTACCCTGGCGTTGTCCGGGAGTCGTTTACTTTCATTTCGGTTTCACTATTTTTTTTTTTTTTTTTAAACGATGAAAAATTCCTTTCAAATTCTTAAGCACCACAAATTAAATCATTCTTTTTGCTTTAAACTATTAACAAAAGATTAAAATGACTAAATTGTTTGCAATAGCACTTCAAAATTCAAATAGTACAGTGATAAAAGAAAGACTGTTGGGCATTCATGACTGAAACTTGGTGGACAAGTCAGGCATAGACTATAACAGTTACATGAGTATTTTCTATCTGTTTACGTGACCGGCAGCGAGATGTGATTCGGCTTGTAGATTATGTAACCATTGCCTCTCTACTGCACGAGATACATACGCAGTGAATCGTGTTTTAGCACGAACACAAACCACGTGATGAGCGGTGATCTCCAGTTTCAGCCTGTATCTCAGATCGCCACGACGTATATTCCTGCGCTCTTTACCAGGCCTGCTATAAGTGAGTCATGGAACTTTAGGATAACGTTATTTCGTCTTGTCTACCTCACTCAACCCAATATACTACATTTGTTCTGTTCCTGTGTTTCAAGTAAATAAATCTTTAGTTGTGAAGCTATTGTTTATTTCGTGAGGAATGCTAATCCTGTTTTGCTTATTGGTCCCCCGATTTATAAAATCAGGGGACTTATGTTTTGAGGCATGTCCGTCCCTCCGTCCGAATTTTTCTCCACAATCATCCATTGAATTTCTCTGAAATTTTGCATAAAGTTGTAACTTTGGTCAGGTTAGAAAGTGATATGCTCAGATTTTTGAAAAACAATTTGGTTAGCCCCCCAGGGGGTCAAAAGGCCCCGAAATGGCAAAAAATGACATTTTTCCCCCATAACTTTTCTCTGAAACTTGGCCAAAATATGGAGCCAATTGTTCCTAATAGAAAATAAGTATCGTTGACCTTGGAAAAAATCTGGTTCGCGCCCCCAGAGGGTCAAAAGCCCCCTAAAATGGCAAAAATGACCCTTTCCTCCCATAACGTTTGATCCATGCATTCAATTTTTCTGAAACTTGGCCAAAATGTAGAGGCAATTGTTCTGGATATAAAATGAGCATTCTTGACCTCAGAAAAATTCTGGTTCTCGCCCCAAGGGGGTCAAAGGAGTTTCAAAAATGCCCCAAATTGCCCAAATTTATTGCATTTTACACTCGCCACATCGAGTCACATACAGCGGGGGACCACGAATGCACGGCTTGTTATTGTTGTCTCTGAGGTAAATTTCAGCGTCGTCGGGTTAGCATGGATTATGCCAGTACTACGGCTTCCATCAACTAATTCAATGGTATGCTTTGATTTATCAACATTTTTATTTGTTCGAATAAATTTAAATTTATCCTTAATTATGTGGGCGGTAGCCTCACAGTCTACAAGCAAATCAAACACGTTCATTTTATAAAGGTTTTCAGTATTACTTACTGCAAATGAAAATGAGTTGGTCTCACTTGTGTCTTTCAGCACTTTAGCTGAGTTATTTCCTTTTCTGCAATAATCTGTGCCGTGAGTTCCAGTTTTGCAATTTTCACACCATCGTCTTTTAAATGTAGACGTGTGTTTATTTCTGCATTCAAAACATTTATGTCCTGCTTTTCCGCAGTTATAAAATCGTACAACACTTTCGTTTTTAGATTGTACGGTTATCCCCATCATGTGATCATCACGTGTTTGTTTCTCTCGACATTTTTCTGTCCCCTCGTACCTAGTAAATCGGATCATTATGAATTTTTGAAATATATATTCTAAAAAAATACGGCGAGTAAGATGAGCGCGTTATTATTATTTTTTTTTTGTAAATATTAACATTTAGGGATGCATATATATAAATTATTTTTAATTTATTTTTAATTTTTTTATGAATCGATTATTATGAATTTTAGAATATATATTCTCGGCAACTTGGTGAGTAACATGGGTACATTATTTTTTTTTGGGGGGGGGGGGTAAACTTTATCATTTAGAGGGGGTGCGTTTATCCAAACTCGCACTCACCCTGAAAAACTTTTAAAATACGTTAGATGCAAAAATTTAATAGAGAAAACAATTGCTCTACATCAAATTTTGAGTTTTTTGTAAAAAAAATCGGTGCGTGCATTAGCGTTAATAATATGTATGTACTTGGTAAAATCCTAAACTATTGATTTTATCATTATGGAATATGTATTCTAGGCAACAGGGTTTGTAACGTGGACACATTATTATTATTATTTAAACTGTCCTATTTAGGGGTATACCACCAAAACCGTATCATAATCCCCAAAGAAAGAAAATAACATTAAGATTTAAAACTAATGCTATATTTATTGCTTGTACCCGCCCTGTGACGGGTTTTCTACTAGTATTTATATATAAGACGTGAGTACACATGCCACCCACACGTACACATGTATACAATACAAATAACCACACTCAGTATTTAAAAGTAAAAAAAAAAGTTTAGATAAATGTATAATTATACTTTGTACTGTTCTAATTTTAGATTAGGAAGTACTTAATGTGATTACCGATTTTTTATCTTGTATATATATATATATATATAATATTTATAAATAAATATTAAATTATTTATATATATATATATATATATATATTATTTATATATATATATATATATATATATATATATATATATATATATATATATATATATATATATATATATATAATCGCCAACTGCCATCAGTTTATAATGCATTGCTCTTTGTGTAAACAAATGGAGCTCTCAGGCAATTGACAATGTTTACATTGAGATTTCACTTACTGTCAGCAAGTGCCAAATAAAAGCTAAGTGGTTATGAACGCTGACTGTCTTCTAGACGGTAGAGTTTCGATCCCGGCTTGAGGCAATTGCTGATGATACAGCGAAACAGTCTGTCTGTGGATGACTATATATATATATATATATATATATATATATATATATATATATATATATATATATATATATATATATATATATATATATATATATATATATAATAATGGTAATAATCCAGGTAAAAAATATTCACAGGGCGGTAATCCACAGTTTATAAACTGTTTAAACGGGTTTATAAAAAGTGCTCAATATCAAAATAGAGCTTAACATATGATCTGAGGTTAAGATTGGATTCTAACTCTTCCTGATGAGATCTCAGTTTATAGTAACTGTTGATCGATAACATCGACATGCCAGTGTCGCAGATTTTGTACATGTCTGTATAAATAAAATTATCATATATATATATATATATATGAAGCAATCCAACAAAAGATATAAGCGTCAACTAATATCTTATAATTAGTGAAACATCCGGATAAAAAACTGAAGCTCAATATACTGGATAGAGCATTAATATTATAATATAAAATGAAGTAATAAAATAAGGTGTCAATCAAATTTTATTAGAATGCAAAGTTCATGCAAAGTATCCTTAAGTCCTTAGCTCATGAGTTTTCAAAGATAATTCTTCTCTTCAGAGGACCATTACCGCAGTTATACTACTACAGGCAATAAAATTACGCTTTGAAAATATATAAAATTATATACACAAATACATAAAAATACATAACATCAAACATACTTTTGTTGAATCCATACAGTCCATCCAGGTCATACAAGTTGAGAAGCATAATCAGGAAGGACATTACTCCAAGATACAAACAGCAGTCCAAATACGTGAAATTGAAGGGGCCGGCAAAGTTATCCAGTCGCGAAATGTGTCCATATTCAAATGTGATGGGATTCAGTCTTATTTTGCTCAATTCGGATTTAACGGGTTTTCTAATTAAACAACGAATTTGGATTTGACTTGGGTTGCACTTGTCGGGATTTCGGAACTTTGATTGGACTTTTTGTATTATTTTGATTGATTTATTTATCATTAACATTGAATATGTACACATTTCGCGACTGGATAACTTTGCCGGCCCCTTCAATTTCACGTATTTGGACTGCTGTTTGTATCTTGGAGTAATGTCCTTCCTGATTATGCTTCTCAACTTGTATGACCTGGATGGACTGTATGGATTCAACAAAAGTATATTTTTGGATTGATATGTTTGATGTTATGTATTTTTATGTATTTGTGTATATAATTTTATATATTTTCAAAGCGTAATTTTATTGCCTGTAGTAGTATAACTGCGGTAATGGTCCTCTGAAGAGAAGAATTATCTTTGAAACTCATGAGCTTTGCATGAACTTTGAATTCTAATAAAATTTGATTGACACCTTATTTTATTACTTCATTTTATATTATAATATATATATATATATATATATATATATATATATATATATATATATATATATATATATATATATATATATATATATATATATATACCTCCTAATTAATACAACCTTAATTGGAACAATTTGCAATTAGGACACATTTTTTGACCCCACACTTCATAATTGGGACATATATTCTGAATTGGTACACCTACCAAAAAACTGCATTAAACCCTTCCCAGTACATAAGAACGATTATATTAAAATAGTATCTAATAATTGGTATCTTTTTCGGCATAATAACGATCCCTTTACATTAGTAAATAATTATTGTGCCGGGCGTCACTGTATGTTTAACAATTTAGTTAAATATACATGAACCGGCAAAATAACGCAGGAATCGTTATTTTGCCGTAACCGGCAAAATAGCCTCTTCCTATCTTTTTAATATAAATTTGCATGTATAAAGCGACAAGTAAGATTTTTAAAGTAAATTATATAGATAATATATATATGTAATAGTTTCCAGATTAATAAGTTGTCTTTAAATTGTTTTCATTTTCAATAATATTGTTTAATACGAAGTACACAATTATTGTTTAATACGAAGTACACAATTATTGTTTAATACGAAGTACACAATTATTGTTTAATACGAAGTACACAATTATTGTTTAATACGAAGTACACAATTATTGTTTAATACGAAGTACACAATTATTGCTTAATACGAAGTACACAATTATTGTTTAATACGAAGTACACAATTATTGTTTAATACGAAGTACACAATTATTGTTTAATACGAAGTACACAATTATTGTTTAATACGAAGTACACAATTATTGTTTAATACGAAGTACACAATTATTGTTTAATACGAAGTACACAATTATTGTTTAATACGAAGTACACAATCATTGTTTAATACGAAGTACACAATCATTGTTTAATACGAAGTACACAATTATTGTTTAATACGAAGTACACAATTATTGTTTAATACGAAGTACACAATTATTGTTTAATACGAAGTACACAATCATTGTTTAATACGAAGTACACAATTATTGTTTAATACGAAGTACACAATTATTGTTTAATACGAAGTACACAATTATTGTTTAATACGAAGTACACAATTATTGTTTACAGATATGACATCGTTTCATCGTGAGGAGATATAAGAGAAAAGACGTGATATTTCATCTGATCCTTTTTTATTATCTATAATTGTGTGTTATTTAACGATCCCTTATAATCCAAAATCTGGTGATACCAGATCAGGCTGCCCTGTGGCTCCCTGAGACGAAATTCACCTACATTGACGTTTTTTTTTTTTTTGTTTTTTTTTGTAAAACTTAATTATGTTCTACAAAAACAAAAACAAAAACAACAGCCCCTCTCCCTTTCTCCCTCCCCTTTTTTATTTTATTTTTAGAACTTGAAGCATAAATCTTTTACTATAATGACCAGATTCGGCATTAAATAACCCAAAAAGGGTTGATATGCCGTAAAACAAAACTACCAAACCAAAAACGATGATTAAACATTTGAAGATATAAAGAACTTGAAGCATAAAAGCTTTTACTATAATGACCAGATTCGGCATTAAATAACCCAAAAAGGGTTGATATGCCGTAAAACAAAACTACCAAACCAAAAACGATGATTAAACATTTGAAGATATAAAGAACTTGAAGCATAAAATCTTTTACTATAATGACCAGATTCGGCATTAAATAACCCAAAAAGGGTTGATATGCCGTAAAACAAAACTACCAAACCAAAAACGATGATTAAACATTTGAAGATATAAAGAACTTGAAGCATAAAAGCTTTTACTATAATGACCAGATTCGGCATTAAATAACCCAAAAAGGGTTGATATGCCGTAAAACAAAACTACCAAACCATACCAAACCATAATCCAAAATGGCGTCAACTGGTGAGAAAATATCAAATGGCAGGAACGTCTAGTGTTGAAAATAGACGAAGGAATCGGTTTATCCAAAATAGCAACGTCACTACACCTCGCCAAATCTCGGCCTTTTGGCTAAGATCAAAGTGTAGTATCTGTTCCGATGGATACTGCACCCCATAGACCGGTGTTGTCTTGGCCTTCGGGGCTTGATTTACGCCAGTCAATGGGTCTGTTCTGTGCAGTTCTGGGAGGTCCACCTTCCCAGGCTTCGCCTCCCCTCTTTGGGGAGGAGTAAGTTTATTGCTTACTGCCTGAGGCGCCCCTACCGGGGAATGCCGACGGGGCTGCCCAGGCAATTTTTAAACCCCACTTTCCCGACCCGACCTTGGGTCACATCTTACTTGTGGGAGTAAGATAAACACTGGCCTTGTGCCTAACTCCTGGAGAGGAGTAAATCAACACACCTCGCCAAATCTACTATTTTTATAATATTAAAAAGAAGAAAGAGAATGTAAAATAAACAGCTAAATGTTTATCTTTGAAAGCAGAAAATGTTTGTAATCAGAATCATGCAATTCTCATAACTGAATCCTTATTGAACATTTGGATAATTAATCAAAGAGAAAAAGGTTTGGTAGTTTGGTAGTTTTGTTTTACGGCATATCAACCCTTTTTGGGTTATTTAATGCCGAATCTGGTCTTGTTTTCTTCTCTTTTTTGTTTCTTTCCCCTTTTAATATCTGTTTCTATTTAACCCATAGTTGGGACCCTAACAGGTACTACCACTCCGGGTCAGGGTGGACCTGGGAGCAATGGTAATTAAGAGGAGGCTCCACATTCCCCAAAGTCCGTAAGCCGGATCTCACCATCGGATGTAGTTTAAGGTCATATCCAAGACCGGGAGTAGGGTAGGAAAAATAAAAATAAAAAAGGGGAGGGAGAAAGGGAGAGGGGCTGTTGTTTTTGTTTTTGGTTTTGTAGAACATAATTAAGTTTTACAAACAAACAAAAAAAAAAAACGTCAATGTAGGTGAATTTCGTCTCAGGGAGCCACAGGGCAGCCTGATCTGGTATCACCAGGAGAAAAAGGTGCTTCTTTAAGTGAAAGATTGATAAAGACAAAAGCTTCATCTTTATTTGAAAACGTGAAAGTTGAATGAGGAATTGAATGTTCATTTCTTGCAAGCAATGATTGGTTTGCTAACTTTAAACACAGATACGAACTGAGAAATGTGCTCTGATGTGCAAGTGCAGATTGCCAGGCTGCTTTTACATTTGTTGCCATGTTTGAGCGCATTTTACAAGAAGGAGGATGCAACACAAAACAGGTGTTTAATGTTGTTGGGGAAAGTTACCATCACGTACACACATCACGCAAGAAGAGAAAGTAAAGCTGCACCTGGATTCAAAGCCAGTAAGGATAAGTTAACTCTTACCGGTTGTCAGGTGTGGATGTGATTGAGCAACCCTTGTTCCACTACACACTCTTAACGTAGCCTTCCTATGATGTTATTGATCCATCCGGACAGAAGTTATGGGATGACCTAATAGAACCGGACAGAATTTAGGGCAAGACCGGGTACATCCGGCAAGGGATTATGGGACATGTCCAGTGAGTCAGCACTTTTATAAAGTTATTACATAAATATATTGGATAATTTACAAATTACTACTAAATAACATTGAAAACGCATGAAAAAACCAGACCCGCTGCCGAAAACTGGCCCTGTTGGCCCCCAGCCACATTTTGTTTTTTAGTTGTAATTTTTAGATATTATGATCCCAGGTGTTGTCCGGTCCTAAAGATATCAACTTTTTGACATGTCGCCGCATAGTTTTTGAGGAGAAGCTTCACATATAGACAAACAAACAGACAGACAGACACACAGACAACTGCTGCACGTGATGTGGAGCTGAAACCCCTATTGATTTTTAGATTAACAAATCCCAGAGCACCAAAGAATGTTAATAGAAATGAGCCCCTAGTTATTTGATGCAGCAATACAAACGCGTGGGTCACTAAAACACTATTTGGAGAGTGGTTTAATAATCATTTTGTTTCATTTATAGAGCAATACAACAAAGCCGAAAACCTGCGTTATTTGTTATTGACAATGCTCCAGTACCCCCTCCTGATATTGTAACGTTTAGGCTGTCTATTTGTACGTTAAACTTCGGGTGTTCGATATTCTCACCCAGTTCATACAGTCAATACTCACACATGCAAACCAACTGTCTAGTGTCATTATAATTGTTGTTGTTGTCGATCCTCGTTGCAACGGTGTGTCCTGCTATCCTGCAGCTGGAACATGTCCGTCGTCCGCCGCCCCCATACTCGCATACTGCGCGTCACCAGTATAATCGTCGTTGTATTGGGCTGTAACAAAGATTCTCATACACAGCGAAAGATATAGCAAACTCTCTCTTTTAAATTTGATTACTTTTATTTAGGCGTCAATTTTCTGTCGCTCTTAGAAATGTTTTACTAACGAAGAGAGAGAGAGAGAGAGAGAGAGAGAGAGAGAGAGAGATCAATTTACCACTTTTATCTTAGTTAATTCCTAGCTATCTATGGTCCATTAACTCCTTAGCCATTCGAAGAGGGGGACGAAGGAATTTAATCACGCCTGTATTATTTTAGGGAAATAAATTCCCCTTTTCATTTGCGGACTACATGGAGAAATGTGAAACAGTGGTTTCAGCGACGGAGTCTGCACCCTAGGGTGCACTGGAATGCATCGGGGAGATCAGGCCCCACGTAGAAACAAGTGGAAGTCTGGGAGCTAGTACCTATTTTTGACTGTCCAAACCTTAGCCGAGAGACGGCGCCAGCCTGGCGGGAGAGAGCGTGTAAGTGCCTGTAGCAATTATCCCGCTACAATGGATGAGTAAAGCCACAGGGAACTGGGATCTGATAACGCCCGTACGAATTTGGTCAAGAGTCTTTTAGATACTGATGGATGTCAACTCGTTGGGTGGTCGCGCGAGCCCCCTAGAGAAAGAAAGGGAATAAGTCTTTTGCGATAACAGGAAAGAAGAAAAGGCCAAAAGGAGAATTGTAATTACCCGTGTCGTATTATGGCGAGAGCCTCCTCTCCCCCAATGATTGTTTTATCTAGAAAGCGTCAGAAAGAACCGAAGACACAGAGAGAGAGGGAGAGGGAGAGAGGGAGAGAGAGAGTATGAGTTATACGCTTTTCGTCTTTGTTATTTGAGGCGAAAATGCGATCACAAGTGAGTGAGATCTAAGAATTGGTCGAGAACGGACGTCTCCGCCGGGCTAGGGGATCACCGGACGAGATGCTGCGCGAACAGCTTCTTGTCTGGGAGGTGTTAACAATAGTGTCCCCCCCACCGTTTTGAGTAGACAAGTCACAACTTAATTAAGGCTTTGAAAAGGGAGTTTCACACACACACGGTTCTCCAGACATAGATTAAGTCCAGCTGTTTAACACTGGGAAATCGTAGAGATTCACACACGCACACAGAGAGAAGGAAGACGGAAATAGTTAGTAAAGAAGCCATTATCGAAAAATAGACTTTGGGTTAAAGTTAAAAACCACCGTTCATTTTTGTTAAATAATTATTGTTATGAAAAGACCTAGCCGTTTGTTGAGTTATTCTATCGTCGAATTGTCCTGCTAAGTAATCTTGCCTTCACAGAATCACGAAATCGTCATTCAGCAGACCCGGAGGAGATTCAACGCCACCACAGACGACATCACGAGCCAAAGAAAAGGTGTTCACAGTCAGGAAGGATTCCTGCGCCGAGACGGTTCTCATTACATTTGATGCCGTCACAAGGAAGAAGAGTGTGGGGTACCTGTTTATAAGTGGCGCCGCGACCAGGATATCAAACACCTGTGCGCGAGTGGCCGACTACGATACCCACGGGGCGAAGGAGAGTAAGAGGCGTGGGGTCACCGTTATAAATGGTGCCGTGACCAGGATCATGGTACTGTGAGGAGTGCCTGGTAACCTCGGGGGAAAAAGAACAGAGCAAAACCACGGCCACAAAAGAACAATTTTTTTTACCGGCAGAACACTTTGAAAAAGAAAAATAGAAAAAGGAAAAAAAAAAAAGGAGAGAAACAGTTTAACGGGCATGTACACCCGTGTTTGAAAAAGAGAATAGAAAAAAGGAAAAGAAAAGAGAGAAACAGTTTAACGGGCATGTACACCCGTGTTTGAAAAAGAGAATAGAAAAAAGGAAAAGAAAAGAGAGAAACAGTTTAACGGGCATGTACACCCGTGTTTGAAAAAGAGAATAGAAAATAGGAAAAGAAAAGAGAGAAACAGTTTGGCGGGCATGTACGCCCGTGGTTGAAAAGGAGAATAGAAAAGGAGGAAGGAAAAGAAAAGAGAGAAACAGTTTGACGGACATCGACACCCGTGTTTGAAAAAAAAAAGATAGAAAAAGAGAATAGGAAAAGAAAAGAGAGAAACAGTTTGGCGGGCATGTACGCCCGTGGTTGAAAAAGAGAATAGAAAAAGAAAAAGGAAAAATAAAAGAGAGAAACAGTTTGGCGAGCATGTACACCCGTGTTTGAAAAAAAGGAGAGAGATAGAAAAAGAGATAGACTGAAAGAAAAAACGTTTTTTAGACTTTGAGATCGGTCTGGGATCGCGAACAATTGATTAGAAGGCCCGGACGGACTCGAGAAATAATAAACAACCAACCCAGAGACGGAAGACCACAAAGGGAGGAGAAGAGGGGTAAGTGACTCTTTAGTTTCTCTTGTTCGCTTGCTCGGTTTTGTCGGTGTATCGATTGTTGTCCAAGCTTTGCACGCGGTTTGGGTAGTTCTGTTGTTGGAGTGGTAAGCTAGAACGCAAAGGGAATGGGTTCGGAGGAAGACCTAGCAAATAGTGTAACAGGTATGGGAAGAGAAGAGACTAGAAAGATAGGAAGGCCGATAGGAGGGATACGAATACCCCCCCCCCCCCACAAAGGGGATCCCGTCGGTTTAATGGAGTGGTTAGCAGTAATTCAGAAGAAGAGGGTGATTTATGGACTAGAAGATTTAGAGATGGTGCTGCTCGCTCTAGAGGGAGCGATGGGCCCAGTGTCGAGATTCATTGAGGGGAGGTATATAGAGAACCCGGGGATCACTTGGACGGAGCTCCGCGAGCAGCTGGTGAGGCAATACGCCAGCGAGCGAACCGCGATTGAGGCCGTACGCAAGTTGACCCGGCTAAGGTTAAACAATGGCGAGGAAAGGCCTGGGAGAAGGAAAACGGTGGGGGCAGGGCGAGTCCGGGGCCCCGAATGGAGAGAGGGGGCGGAGAGGATTGGGAGGCAGACTCCGATCCTAGAAGGAAGGCATGGGACCTTCAAAATGAGTACGATAGGCCCGCACCGGCCAGGCAGGTATCAGTCTGCTGGACCTGCAGGGGTGAGGGGCATAGAGCAGCAGAGTGTCCCACAAATTATGGGCGCCCACGCGGCTCGGTTAGACCGAACTGTACTAGGTGTGGTCGGTTCGGACATGAGAGTCGGTGGTGCACAGCAGCATAGATCGGAGGTGAGGAATTAGGATTCCGAACCTTAGTGTGCCACCTGACGCAAGGGTAAAAAACCAGGGAAGCGCCCAGAGGCCACCCCACAGAGTATAAAAAGTAGGGTGGCCCCCAGAATGATAAGTTTAGTGAAAGATAACGAATTTAAATGGGAAGAAGACGGGCTTGGGTTTTGTTCGCCGGTTTATGAGAAACCGCAAGAAGCAATGAACCCCCCCGTAGAGAGAGATCGAATTAAACGCGACTGCTAGGTCGGTTGACGAGTCCAGCGAGTGGGAGGAGAGCGGCAAAATACCCCCCTGCCCAGCTCCAGAAGAGACTGAGAGAAAATCGGTTAGCCAAAAAGGTAGAGGAATTACCTATGAAGTTACGGTAGAGGGGAGCAGAACGCCCCACCGCAGAATAGTAGGAAAGCCAAGCCAAAGATAGTCAGGGACCTGGGGGAGAGGCCGAGGTTGTGCGTGTCGCATTTGTTGGCTCCACCGCGCGCAGGGAGGGCCCCCATGCGTGTGCGGTGCTGGTGGTTGTGGCGCGGACAGTTGTCTTGGATGCCCCCCCCCCCCGAGATAAAACGGACATATAAGGATAGAAAGAGATGCATAACTGGGACCGATGGAGGTTCGTCGTGGTTAGATCCAAATGATCGATCACAAGTAGTAATATACCTGCAGCTGGATGGGCTGTTGCCGAACGACCAGGCAGATATATAGTGAGTTGTAAAAGCAAAAGAAAGTTGAAGTAATCGACAGATGTTCGAACCACCGTGAATATGACAGATTGTGGTGCGCCTTACGAAAGGGCACAGAAGTAATGATAAGCGAAGAGAAGGATATGAGATCCTATCTAAGATAGATAGTGTTGATACAGACGAAGCAGAAGAAATCAGTGGCCCCCCGTTGCTGGAAGAGGCACTCGATGAGTAATTAGGGACAGTGTCGGGGAGCGATGAGAGAATGATCATGAAGAAATTGGAAGTTATAGGGAAGAACCAAAAGGGTTACTATCGCATGCAGCCAGGGAAGGTGCATCGATATCGAATGTCACCGGGCCGAAGTGAGCCAAGAATGTGTTAGTCTGAGAGAATTGTTTTCCCAGAGAAAGGAACGGAAGAGAATCTGGCCGAGGTGGCCGACGCAATGATAGTGACGGTATGCGAACCAGACAGGTCCGTACCAAGAGAATTTCGTATGTTGATACTGACGAGTGAGTGCACAGGTGCACAGTTGGATATGCAATCGCTAAGACACTTGTCGCCGAATATAATCATCTCGGCAGATTAAGGCCGAATTACCAAATCGTTTGAGATTACCGGTCGACCCCATCGAACAGTTATAAAAGTATTATAATGTGTTAAAATGCGTTGCATAACCAGAAGGTAACAAGCTATTAGCTTTAAGAAGATTGAGGGTTCGATTAACCCCGTCAGGAAGGGAAAATTCACGTTAAAAGGTAGAACTAGACACGGGCACGATAGGGCTTGGTCGATGTTAGTGAGAATTGTGCACATAAATAATAGGGTTAGCTTTTGCAGAAAAGACAAAAGGCGCGAGAAAGAGATAGGGAGAAATTGGACGGCGCGAGCACACCGACGGCCGAGTGCATGAGCGAGGGAGGGTTACCCTTGAGTACACTTCACCCAGATCGCGAGCGGGAGCAGGAATCCCTGCCCTGTCGGAAATCCAGGTGGATGACCAGTGAAGAAGTAGAGATCGATTCCGAAGAGAAGGTGATGGTGACGTAATTTGTAAGGGGCGTTGCGAGCTCCAATCTGTATTAACAAACTTTTAATTGCATGCATAATAATTCATTTTGTCACCTACCCACCTCCCAACACAGAAACCACAAAATGCATACGCACATACACACATACATACGTAGTTCTGATGTTTTAATAGACTAGAAAGAGAAAAAGAAGGACAGACCAAAAGAAAACAGAACAGAAAAAGAAAACTTTTTGTTCCATTTTTAGCTACAGTTTTTTTTTGAATTTTTGATTATTATTATTTTGATTGTATTACCTGTTGTTCTCTCTGTGTG
>OY744537.1:85013365-85125865 GCA_963556195.1 Sepiola atlantica | reverse complement strand
TTTGAATCAGTCAGATTCTAGGAATCATAGGAATAGACAGGCTAGTACTCTACTCAGAGGGTTGCTCATAGGGAGTCCAAACTTTTGCTTGTAGAAATTATTGTCAAATTGAAAATACGTCATGTCAGTGATAAGTCTAATTATCTCTATTGGAGTGTTGGGGGAAAACGGTAAGTTGATGTTGATCTTTTTTAGCTGCATATGGAGTAAATTTAGCTGCATATGGAGTAAATTTAGCTGCATATGGAGTAAATTTAAACATTTTTTAATCGGAACATTAGTATATAAATATATTACATCTAAGCTGTGTATGGTTTGGTTTTGTACATTAATGTTTTTTTATTTTGTTTAATAAGTTTTTAAAATTTTATTTAATAAGTTTTTTTATTTTGTTTAATAAGTTTTTTTATTTTATTTAATAATTTTTTTAAATTTTATTTAATAATTTTTTTAAATTTTATTTAATAAGTTTTTTATTTTATTTAATAAGTTTTTTAAATTTTATTTAATAAGTTTTTTTTATTTTATTTAATAAGTTTTTTTAATTTTATTTTATAAGTTTTTTTTATTTTATTTAATAAGTTTTTAAAATTTTATTTAATAAGTTTTTTTAATTTTATTTAATAAGTTTTTTAATTTTATTTAATAAGTTTTTTTAATTTTATTTAATAAGTTTTTTTTATTTTATTTAATAAGTTTTTTTATTTTATTTAATAAGTTTTTTTTATTTTATTTAATAAGTTTTTTATTTTATTTAATAAGTTTTTTAAAATTTTGTTTAATAAGTTTTTTTAATTTTATTTAATAAGTTTTTTTAATTTTATTTAATAAGTTTTTTTAATTTTATTTAATAAGTTTTTTTAAATTTTATTTAATAAGTTTTTTTATTTTATTTAATAAGTTTTTTTATTTTATTTAATAATTTTTTTAATTTTATTTAATAAGTTTTTTTATTTTATTTAATAAGTTTTTTTAATTTTGTTTAATAAGTTTTTTATTTTATTTAATAAGATTTTTAAATTTTATTTAATAAGTTTTTTTATTTTATTTAATAAGTTTTTTTAATTTTATTTAATAAGTTGTTTTTTTATTTAATAAGTTTTTTTTATTTTGTTTAATAAGTTTTTTTAATTTTATTTAATAAGTTTTTTTATTATTATTGTGCCCATGAATGGGGTTAGAATATTAGTTATAGCTCGTACAATCTTATGCGTGGTGCTACTGATACCAGATATTATGGGGAGCATAGGGATACCCGATTTATGAGTTTTGGGGAGGCCGTATAATTTCTAGACACACTTATAATAAAATCCAACAATAATCTATCCTTTAACGTGCATCGCAAAACCACACACAAAAATGACTACATACATTTTTATTTCATTTCTTCTTAAGACTCCCTAAGCCTTAAACTTTAGACATTTTCTTGAATCAGGATACAAATTAGTATAAGGATTCTAGACATAAGGTTTAGTATCATTATAACTTGATTTTAATCTTCGTAAGGGGACATAAAATTGGTGCAAAATTATTCTGTTTGGAGAATTAATTTCACCTGTCCTGGGACGGGTATTCTTTTAGTTTTATTGTAAAAAAATGTTAACACTTTTGAAAATGGCATTTATTGCGCTTTGCATTAAAACACTTTCTTGGTTCATTTATCTTGGAATCAAATAATTGTTCATCTGCCCAAGGTTTGGTAGTTTTGTTTTACGGCATATCAACTCTTTTTGGGTTATTTAATGCCGAATCTGGTCATTATAGTAAAAGTTTTTATGCTTCAAGTTCTTTATATCTTCAAATGTTTAATCATCGTTTTTGGTTTGGTAGTTTTGTTTTACGGCATATCAACCCTTTTTGGGTTATTTAATGCCGAATCTGGTCATTATAGTAAAAGTTTTTATGCTTCAAGTTCTTTATATCTTCAAATGTTTAATCATCGTTTTTGGTTTGGTAGTTTTGTTTTACGGCATATCAACCCTTTTTGGGTTATTTAATGCCGAATCTGGTCATTATAGTAAAAGTTTTTATGCTTCAAGTTCTTTATATCTTCAAATGTTTAATCATCGTTTTTGGTTTGGTAGTTTTGTTTTACGGCATATCAACCCTTTTTGGGTTATTTAATGCCGAATCTGGTCATTATAGTGAAAGTTTTTATGCTTCAAGTTCTTTATATCTTCAAATGTTTAATCATCGTTTTTGGTTTGGTAGTTTTGTTTTACGGCATATCAACCCTTTTTGGGTTATTTAATGCCGAATCTGGTCATTATAGTAAAAGATTTATGCTTCAAGTTCTAAAAATAAAATAAAAAAGGGGAGGGAGAAAGGGAGAGGGGCTGTTGTTTTTGTTTTTGGTTTTGTAGAACATAATTAAGTTTTACAAAAAAAAAAAAAGAAGAAAAACAAAAAACGTCAATGTAGGTGAATTTCGTCTCAGGGAGCCACAGGGCAGCCTGATCTGGTATCACCAGTCATCTGCCCAAGATTGTCTCAACCTTCTTAAGGACCACTAGGTACCACTCAGTATTGATTTATTAATCAACATATTTGCCACCAAAGACAATATACGACGCCAAATCAGTTCCCGGTTTTTCTTCTCATCATCAAGATGCATACTTATCCTGATCTCACTCTGCTTTAGCCAAAGGCAGACGAGATGCCGAATACTACATGATCTAACCAACATGAGCCAGCCCATTGCACCATCTCTCTTTTGTTCTTGTGTTCCCGTCAATAAATATTAACATCTATTTTATTGTGGAGACATTATTTATTTCGAGGAAGAATAGTGACCCTTTTTCTTGTGTAACATTTCTATTTCAGTCAGATTCGGCCAGAACTCTTCCAAGTAAGTTCGTCATTCTGACTTTCTGATTTAACCTTTCTGAATTACCCCCATCTCTTAACAATCTAAAACTAATAACTCCCAACTGTCTTCAACCAGCTAAACATGTAATAATAAACAAAGCGATAGTAGTAGAGGATAAGTCCAAAAGTTTGGGTGAGGAAAAAGATTCTTAAAACTCCATACGTACGTACTCGTACGTACTGGCAGAGTTTATATTGTTATTGTTTGGAAGTAAGCCTGTGTGCTGAAACAGTATTGAGATTAGGTCCACGTGCTGACAGTTCGCCATCTTGGGGATTGAAGTCTTCTTGTCGACGCTGATAGCCTGTGGCTAAAGGCAGGTATGGTTTGCAGGCCAAGAGAGGATTTTGGTGGTCGAACTGAGCGACGTGGGTGAATTAGGCAGCTGTGCCATCTTGCAGCTAAAAGAAAGCGAACAATGCCGATGCACTCCCTTAAATAATCTTCGGGAACAAGTGCTCTGCTCGGATAAGAGATTGTTTCTGATTGGTTAAATCAGAATCGAAATTAAATGTTTGCTCCAATCAGCACCAAGCTTACAAGTCAAGCAGATATTTCAAACATCCTTAATGGCTGCTGTTGCTGTTGTTGTTGCCATAGTGACTACTACTACTACTACGACTGCTACTACTTCTACTACCATTACAATAAGGCCATCTCCAAAGCACTCCTCCTTTCAGAGGAGGGATAGCTTTATTGCCTGTCACGTGGGGTGGTTTCATCTGTGAGGAAATCCAAGCGAAATGAATAGTCATATTTGCACCCAGTTAAGAGCCCTCTACCCCTTTGGAGGAGATGGATTCTCCACATTAAATTGACCTTGTGTCTAACTTTGTTCTTGTGGTGAGACAGGTAAACAAACATAAACTTACAGACCAGTTTACCTGATTGACATCTATTATATTATTATTCGAAAATACTTGTAATATTTTCTCACACATTTACATCGAGCTTTATTTTTATATTACATATAAAGTTAACTTGCCGGATTTTCAAAATCAGACCCAAATAACAATCTATCTGATATATCGATACTTGATTCAACCTAGCCTATTTTTCCGTTTTTTCCTTCCACTATATTATTCCTACTTAGGAAGCTCCTTAAACAAGGAAGGCAATATGGACTATGAGTTGCAGGGCAGGATAGGAAAAGCCTCATCAGCATTTAATCAGATCTGCAAGATCTGGAAAAATAAATTTCACCCTCAGATCTAAATTAAGATTTTATAACAGCAACGTTTTGTTCACATTTCTATATGGAAGTGAAACTTGAGATCTCAAAATCAGCCAAGAGAGGAAATTAGACGCGTTTGATTCCAAATGTCTTAGAAAGATTCTAGGAATCAAATAGAGCGATAGAATTACCAACCCAATAATAATAATAGAAGGATGAAAAGACCAACCAGACCTCCACTGGAATGGTGCAGAAATTACTGGGCCCTTTGGGGGCTTATTGCTACTCAAATTCCAGAGAATGCCAATGGTCGTTGCCAGCAAGAAATCAATGTTGCAATAACACAAAATAATTTGCAATGGTTATAGAAAGACCATTGTTTATTGGCAGTGAGCAATCACTGATGATTATTTTGTGAAAACTCTTTGTGATTAAATAATAATAAACAATGTTTAGAACAGTTATGGGATTCAAACATGAATTGCGTCAAATTAGGCATGAACGTAATGGAAGTAATGGCTGATCAAAATTATCAAGTGTTTGTTTTTACATTTACGGAAATACAGCTCTGATCTGAAAAGAATTTACTTTCAGGAAACTCCGTGATGAATACTTGAAATATGGAGGTCGACATCCAGAGGTATTGAAACAGATGCGAACCTTGGAGATTGAAGCAAAGTTGAAAGGTAAAAAGATTCAATAAGTTTGTGTGAGAAAAGATCATTTTAGGCTAATTTATTATAAACAAGCAAAAAACTACGTGCCATCCGGAATAAATTAGACGCGTTTGATTCGAAATGTCTTAGCAAGATTCTCGAGATCAAATGGAGCGAGCGAATTGCCAACCAAGAAGTAAAAAACCGTACTAACCAACAGGTGGCATCATTAATAATCTGCAAACGACGTCTAAGCTGGCTCAGACATGCCGTAAGATTGGCCCCAAAGAGATTTGCAAACCAAGTGCTTCAGTGGAACCCTGATGGAAAAACAAGCGGAAAACCAAAAATGAACTGGAAGCAAACAATCGAGAGAGATTTGATCGCAACGGGAAGAAGCTGGAGGGATGCTGTGGATGTGGCTTCAAACCGAAAACGATGGTTTACTGTGACTGCCTCATGCGTCACAGGATGCGGGTGTTCCTGAGTCTGAGTCTTAGTACAAATATATTTTATTTGGGTTAACTTCTTTCTGAAAATATTTATTCCGACTAAGAAAACTTTTAGAGTAGGGAATTTTTCCATTACTCGCTGAATATTCTTAAACATTAAAAGAGAGTAATCATGACAGTAGTTATTTGCCATGACTTCCGCAAAAATAAATATCTGAAAACACGTCATATTTTTATATATAAAAGGGAAATTTCCTCATTCATTATACATCATTATTTGTTCTTTATTATAGCGTCAAGTAATAAAATGAAGTTTTTAAACATTTCTGTTTTACTAAATAATTTGCTTACAAAATTAAAATCACCAAAATTATTTTCGATTTTTCTGTAAACAAGCCAGTCAGTTTCTTCTCTTACTCCCGGGCAACGCCAAGTAGGTACAGTTAGTCTTCTATGAAACAATAAATTATTCTAAATAAGCATTCTGCGTTACGAAACACTGACCAATTGATCTTGGAGATTTAACGATCCCATTAAACCCATTTATGTTTGGCAAATAAATGTCACCAAAATTTATAGCATTTTTATTTGTAGCTGATGCAAATGAAACTTTATTTAATTGTTTTAACATTTTATAGGTTTTTCTCCTTTACTCAACTTTTGAGCTCTGTATAAATACATTATGTTGCGGCACAAGGAGCGATACGGTACTTTTTTTTATTACTTTTATTCACCCAAAACAAGTCATATTGCCACTGAGACGTAAGGGGTTACTGTGATTAGGGGTCAGATTTATAAAGAACATCCTATGTAGGGAATTGTGCAGCAAGATGTTTGTTCATATTACATTTAAACTTCTGCATGTTGGTACAGTCAGGGAAACAGGAAGCAGGAAGGGAATTTCAAAGGAAAGAAGCTATTTGATTATTGATTTACTCCTCTCCAGGAGTTAGGCACAAGGCCAGTTTTTATCTTACTCCCACAAGTAAGATGTGACCCAAGGTCGGGTCGTGAAAGTGGGGTTTAAAAATTGCCTGGGCAGCCCCGTCGGCATTCCCCGGTAGGGGCGCCTCAGGCAGTAAGCAATAAACTTACTCCTCCCCAAAGAGGGGGGGCGAAGCCTGGGGGGGTGGACCTCCTAGAACTGCACAGGACCGACAACCGATAGACCGGCGTAAATCAAGCCCCGAAGGCCAAGACAATACCAGTCTATCGGGTGCAGTATCCTTCTGAACAGATACTACACTTTGATCTTAGCCAAAAGGCCAAGAATTTGAGTAGAAAGTTTTCCAGCATCTGATGACCTATACAGTGAAGGGGTGAGATTTTGCAGCTAATCGGGTTGGTCGCAGGTATTTACATTGAAGGGGCACAAGTGCAATAAGTTCATCAGAGCACATTATGTGGAAGTAGTTGTAAAACAAGCACGGGGATGAAACATTGCGGCGATGGGACAGGGGCTGGAGCTTCGAAGACAGAGCACGATCTATTAGGATAGAGACTCTTTTTTGCACCCTATCCAAAATAGCGAGGTTAGTGGTTGGTGCACCAGCCCTGATGTGGCAACAATACTCCATGCATTGTGGCTTTATAAAGATGTAGGATACATGCAGATATAAGGTTTTCTAGCCTGGGAAAGGGAGCCTACCTTGTTTGCAGCAGACTTGGCAGTATTTTCTATGTATTTATTCCAATTCATGTTGCCTGTGAATGTTAGGCCGAGGAGTTTTACCGTTGGACTTTCGGGAAGGGTGCTATCAGCCATGGACTTGTTTGTGTGGCCTTGAGCTAAATTTGACAAAAAGGCATAATGTTGGAAAGCTGTGTCACCTCCCTCCTTCCATTTCCGTGTTGAAGCTATCGATCCAGTGACTGACGCAGCAAAAATAAGCCAAAGATTCAACCGGTCAAAGTCTCCCCCTTCCAATGTGACAACCTGTCAGTGGCATGTGTCTACGAAAAGGGATGGTGGTGGAGGAGGTTGCTTAGCTCAGCAGATATCTGTTTTTCTTTTTTGTTTTCTGGTTTAGCCAGAGAAATCTAGTCTACAACTTGCCTCAACATGGAGATACATGTATAGTTAATATAATACTAACTCCCTCAAAATGTAACTTATGTGTCAGCGTTTGGTGGATATGAATAGAATCTTAAGAAATAAAGTATATTTTATAAGAAAAGGCACAGAACGTCTTATTTTTATTCAACCGATTCAAGCTGCAGGCACAATGAATCCTGGTCCCAATACTTTCTCTAACAGAGCAGAGAATTAATGCTAACAGACACTTACTCCCTCGTTCGAACTGGTGATGCCAAAAAAAAAAAAATCCTGTTGATCTGAATCAAAGCGTTGGCTCAAGACTATGGACAAATAACTGTTCAGAATGAATGTGACTTTTGTGGTCCCACAATAATGCCAAGACCGTGTCCGGAGTGAGTCATAATGGTGCCTTGAATAAATATTCTACGCACAAGCGCCCCTCGGGCCACAATAGTTTCACAATATTAATAATTTATTTTTGATATTCTGTCTTCAAAGCGAAAGATTCCAACCCATCAAACCAATTCAATTTAGATATTTGTAAGGAATTTTGGACATAAATAGCAGAGTCACTTAAATTTGAAGAAAATTTTTGTGGCAAGCTCCAATGCATACTTCACCACCTTCTCTGTATCGAATGATTCTGCGTGTTCAAGTAGTGTTTCCACCAAGCTAATAGCTGTCTCCGCATTTGTTTGTTTCTTTTGCAGACCTTTGGTCACAACATCTGTATAGTCATATAATCTTCCAAAAAAGATTAGGAGAACTAGGAACTTCTTTGTCTGAATTGCATTCAGTAGAGCAATAGCAGAAAGTTTTGTTTCAGCAGCAGGATCATTTTGAAAGGATGCCAGAGTGTCCAAAATTACATCAAAACGGCGCAAGAACTTTTCAACCTCTAAGGATCTGGAGACCACCTGGTTGTAGATGAATGGGTCAGTTCCAATTTTAGGTCTTTTGGATACAACATCTTCTGGATTTCCAGGTATTGGGAATGACGTTTTGTACCTGTCATAAAAGTGTACACTAAATCCATGGTCTCGAAGAATGTCTTAATGGCAGGATCAATCTCAGTGACAGATGCGAGAACTAAATTGAGCCTGTGAGATGCACAGTGCACATACTGGGCATTTGTATAGCCAGCCCTTTTCATCAGCGCTTGGACACCACCACGCTCACCTGACTTGCACCATCGTATCCTTGGCCAACACACATCTTCTCCAAGTTCATAGACTGCAGCATACCTTGCAGCTGTTCCGAAATACTGGCAGCAGATAAGTCATACAGCTCCATGAAACCAATGGCCCATTCATGGACTTTTCCTCCGTGCAGAAACCTTAATGAAACACCAAGTAATTCTTTGTTAGAGATGTCCTTAACCTCATCAGCTAAAACTGCATAATATCCGGCTTTCTGAACCTGGCCCCTGATTTCCTCTAACATAACCTTCTGCGCTGAAAAGAGTAAATCATTTTGAATCTCTGGGCTTAACATTTGTGCATTTCTCGGAAGTTTCTCCAAGCGTTGTTGAATAGTTGGGTCATACTTAGATAAAAGTGAGAGTAACTCCAAAAAGTTTCCTCTGTTTAGTGATTCTTTGCTTTCATGATCACCTCTCAGTGCTATCTCATTCTCTTCACAGAATAATACTATGTCCAGTACTGTCAAGAGATGCTGTTTGTGCTCACCGATGAATTTCTTGTCTCGGTAGCATGGACCCAGGAGTTGATCCACTCTCCCTACTTTCTGAACATTTTTTAAGGTGATCCGAACCTTGTCCACTTCTTTGTGGACATCAGTGTCATTATGTGCTTTCAATTTTTGTCCAATTTTCCTCCAGTCACGAAAGCCAAACTCTGTCCAGACTCTACTTTCCTCCCGTCGTAAATGTCCAAAATTCCTTAATGTGCTTATATTCTATATTAAATATTAAATTTCTTTTAACGCAAAGATGCCACAAATAATCTTTTGTTAATAGTTGTCAATCAATGAAAATAGATTTTAAGACCGTCCTCGAGGGGGCTCCCTCCAATTGAAATATTTAAAATATTTTTTTTAACCAAATTATTTTTAAAAATATTTTTAACCAAATTATTTGTTTTAAATATTTTTTCACCCAAATTATTAAAAAAAAAATTTTTTAAACAAATTATTTTTTAAATAGGATTTTGAAAGTTAAATTTAATTTTTACGGTATCGTTTGGTCATTAAATTATTAACTGAACCAAATTGTTATGGAACTATAAATAATGATTGTTAGTGTACTGTTGATTTAATCTCTATTCATAAAATTATTGGATGTAAAAAGCGTCCAAAACTTTCAATCTTTTAATACATGAGGATTTGCGCCACATGTTCGTCTTTGTCCACTGTCCGTTTTTCACAACTTTTTACTGACCATTCTTTTTTCTTTTTTCGGTGTACACTTATCTATCAGGCTGCTAGAGAATTCTGGGGTTTTTGGAAAAATATTTCAAATATTTTACATTTTAGGAGGAGGGATCAGTTTCCAATGTTAATTCAACGTAGACTGATCCCCCTCTTTTTAACCATCTCAATTTAAAAAAAAATCTTTTTCGGTGTACTATTACCTATCATGACAATAGAGAATTTCGGGGTTTTTGGAAAGAAATTTTAAAAAATTAAGATTTTAAGCTGGGGATCAGTTTTCAATGTAAATTCAACGTAGACTGATCCCCCTCTTTTTGACCATCTCAAATTTTAAAAATTATTCTTCTGTTTACAATTACCTATCATGTCGCGAGAGAATTCCGGGGGTTTTGGAAAGAAATTTCAAAAATTGAGATTTTAAGATGGGGGCTCAGTCTTGTTCGTCTTTTACCATAGTCCGTTTTTCACAACTTTTTACGTCTTAAAATCTCAATTTTTTGAAATTTCTTTCCAAAAACCTCGAAATTCTCTACTGACATGATAGGTAATAGTACACCGAAAAAGATTTTTAAAAAAATTGAGATGGTCAAAAAGAGGGGCTCAGTCTACGTTGAATTAACATTGGAAACTGATCCCCCTCTCCTAAAATGTAAAATATTCGAAATTTTTTTTCCAAAGACCCCAGAATTCTCTAGCAGCCTGATAGATAAGTGTACACCGAAAAAAGAAAAAAAACTGGTCAGTAAAAAGTTGTGAAAAACGGACAGTGGACAAAGACGAACATGTGCCGGATTTGCTAAGAATCAAAATTCTTAGCTAAACCTTATGTGCGAAAATGTAATGTTCTACGATTGGTGACATTTATTGGATGTGTTTCTAAGAGTATTTTGTTCTAATTGCCGATTTTTTGTGCGCTTCTGAGAGATGTTGGAATTCGCTTTCGAAATGAACAGCCGACACTTGGTTTTAAAACAACAACAAAAAACCTTTACACTAAGTTAAAACACAAATAAACTTATCCACCTGGGTAGAATAGTAACTTGTCTTGCCCTTGCTAACATTTATTTGTTGCAGATTTGTTTTTTCACCCTTTTTCCGTTCTGTTGATTATAGTAAAAGATTCCCCAATTTTTACTATATCTTTTGTTTATTAAATTGTTAGGTGAAAGTACAGAATAGTTAACAAAGCACCCCCACTCTCCATGTTAAGAATGGCTTTCTAAATAATGTTATTATTTCAATCTGGTTCGTAATTAAATTACGAGATTAAATCTATCATAATGCATTTAGGTTTCTTCGTAAACAAGTCAGCCATTTTAATATTTTGTTAATAATTGAAAAATATATCAATTACTCCGTCTCTGTTCGAAATTTAATGTAACCGTCACAATTTTTTAAATTAACAGTTGCAACTGACAACAAAAAGAAAAAACGTATTTGAGATTCGTGATAAAATACAAAAATAATTTGTTAAACTAATTCCCAGTTTCATTTGAAAATAATTTAGGTTGCTAGTATTCATTTCTATCTTTTGAATGAAGACAACACTTTCTTTTATAAATTAAAAAATATATCTTTAAAAGAAGCTGGCAGAACAACAACGTGAATTCATTTTGTGTTTATATTACATCATTTGGATTATAATTATTTAATTGATAATTTATGATATCAAATAGTGTGAATTAACAATATTTAAAAATATATATTCGGTAAGTTGACAAAAAAAGACGGATACACTGACACTCTCTTTCACCAAGCAGGAAACAGGTGAAAAGCATCGAGGCTTTGTTTCCCTCACCACTTGATCTGAAACTAGCGAAGTTATGTTTGAGTTTGAGAACACGTACATTTGAATTTTTTTTCTTTTTACAAGGTAACATAAATTTTAATCATATTTAGATGTTATTATGGTCAATAGCTTTATTTTAACTGGTAGTTTAAAATCCGTAAATATTTAGTATGGTATCATTAGTACCAGGAATGGAAAATTAAGTTTTAAACAAAATAAAATCCAAAGAAGCGTTTTTGAAATCGGAAATTATGTTAAAAATGGGTGGGAGGTCCCCTCTTGGTGGGTGACCTTGGCTCCTTAATCTGGCCCTGCTGTAAAATATATTACACAAAAGTAAATACTGGTTCATAATGAAGAAGTATAGTTGACTACGAAATATAAGAGTATTTATATTTATAATATTTTTTGATCACAAATTTCAGGGGGTGCAAATGTAATTGCAGGGGGGGGGGGCTTGCCCCCCCCCCCCCGGCTACGTGGGGGTTTTGTTCATAAAGTATTTGATTTTGTAAAATGTTGAATTTGCTTTGTGATTGTATTATGTCAGTATTTTTTGCTATCAAGTAGTCAATATAATCAAATTGACTCATGATTTTTGAATATATAAATATAAAAGAACTAAATTCACAAAAAATTACTTGATTCACCATGAATTAGACATTCATGGTGAATCAAGTATTTTTTTGTGAATTTAGTTCTTTTATATTTTTGTACTTTTTACATTTGATTTGATGGAAATACATCAATTATTGTAAGCTAATTCCTAATAATACGTATAGTTGCTAATTACAGGACATTACTAAGAAATTTCTTACTAAAACTTTTCTCGGTAATTATTATTTAGCAATTTTGTTTTTCACATGTCCACCCCCAGTTGTGAACCCCAGTCGTATGTTTGCCAGGCCTGTATTATGGATCGCCTTGATTGTGTAACAAGTTGACCCAACGGGTTACGGATCGACTAGTATATCATAAAGTCAAAATTGAATATTTACAAAAAATAGAAAATGAAAAATTAAAATTTTCATTTTATCGAAAGAAAAACTTAAGTACACAAAGGAAACATTAAAAATTATTTACATTTTTTATGTTTGTTTTAATAAGTGAAAAATGTCAATTACGGGGGAGAGTGGTGAGGAATTTATTAAGTTATGCAAGTGAATGTGTAGATATTAACAACAACAAAAAAAAGAAAACATTGTTTTATTTAATATTTTCAGAAATATTTCAATCACATGAAAGAAATAGACATGTTCAAAGTGATAAACAAACAAAAATAAAAATAATAAATTAAAATAAAAACATTCAGAGTAAACGTTTCCATTTACTTTGGTAAACGTGTCGTTTCCCAACCCATGTAATTTTATTCCAAATACGATATGCAGTAGCTAAAAAATTGTATTTTTTTTTTTTAGATGATGACATGCTGAACGTATTGGCGTTAAAATCAATTTAGTATTATTTATGAAATAGAAAAAAAAACACTTTTTAAATTAGTACATTAGCCGACACACTGGCATATTTCTAACATGGACGCTTGGAAAGCTAGTTGATATAAAACTGGGAACCAAGAATAGATTAAACGAAAAGAAGTCTTTTAGTGAGTTATATAAACAATTATTTATTTAAAATAAAAGAATTATATTGTGAAACAAATATTTTTATAAGTATTTTAATTGTTTTAAATAAATTATTTTTATGACTCACTTAAAAGACTTTGTTTTTTCGTTTGACCTATTCTTTGTTCTATATTTTATATCGACTAGTATCCATCTTGAAAATATGCCAGGGTGTCGGCTAATGCACTAATTTAAAAAGTGTTCCATTTTTCTATTTCATACGTAATACTGAACTGATTTTAATGCCAATACGTTCAGCGTGTTATAATCTAAAAAAAAAATGCAATGTTTGAGCTAATGTATATCGTCTTTCTGATAAAGTTACATTTGCCACATTCAGTTGAGATGAGACCAGGGAATTTAATGATTAAATTTGTTTGGATTTCTTTCTTTCAGCAGGCAGATTAAAATTTTCTTTTGTCAAAAATTAACATCCAAAGTTTTATAAAATGAAATAAGAAAAGATATATACATGTTATATAGATAGAGTCATGTGCTCTATCAGACGTCATCTTTATTCATAATGTTGCTTCATCGGCTGCGAACATCGCAACAATAACATCCCCCGCCCCCGAACGTCTAACCATTCCTCACCGTGGTAGGGGAAGTGGCAATGTGGTAGTGTCAGAGCTACCTGACTAACAGGGCGCTGGTGAAAATCCAGGAGGAATCAACATTAAGACCCGCCATCCTCTCGTCGTCTCTGTCTTTGCATCTGTGGCAAGCAAAGATGTGCCAGGCTTGGAACCGCAAATCCACGGAGTGATGATAACAACGTTGCTTCTGCGCATGTGCAACCGCCATTCCTTTGTGTGCTGTGCACTAAACCTTCCTCGACTTTGTATGCAACCACTGGACCTTGCTGCTTCAGGTGTAGGAGGCAAACCTGCAATCTTGCAGGTGTAATGAATAGCTACGGCCAACGAGGAATACCATGCAGACCATCCTCAGGCATGATCTTCATGGGCTTTGTACAGAAGTCCATTTCGCTCAACAACAACACAATATTGACGGTTCACTTATTTATTTATCCCTGACTAGAGAAACATCTCATAAACCATAGTGCCAAATCACCATTACTATATATCCCAAGCTTTACCCCGGGTTTGTTGGGGAGGGGCATGGCACATTGGCCTTCAACATGTCTGTTCTTCCTGGAGTCTAGTTGGGAAAAGAGGCCAATCAAGCTGTCATATCTAACTCGGAACGGCACATGCATACAAGCCTTCGTCTTCCCGGCTCTCAATATAAAACACATGTATTTAATTTTAAAAAAAAAATTTTTTTGCTTGTTTTTTAAATTTGATTCAGGAAATATTTTTTTTATTTAATTTATTTAACATATAAAGTTATCTTGTGAGATTTTCAAAGTCAGACCCAAATAACATTTAAGGTATATAAAACATCAAATATATTGGCCCAAAACATACTTTTTAGTAAAACTATACAGTAGATAACAGTGAAAATTGTATTCAATTTTCTACTGTTATCTACTGTATCGATAGCAAACGAACTTCCTGCCTGGATAACTTTTTTCGCTTTTTGACCACCATTCACCCCTTGGATTATTCTTTAATCAACATCTTGGATGCCTTGCCTTGAGCTATTTTAGACTTGTTGACTTGGATGAATTGTATAGTTTTACTAAATAGTATGTTTTGGGCCGATATATTTGATGTTTTATATACCTTTATGTATTTTTCTATATATATTTTTTTATATATTTTCAAAGTTTAATTTTTATTACCTGCAGTAATGTCCTTGCGGTAATGGTCCTCTGAGGAGAAGATTTTCTTTGAAAACTCATGGGTTAAGGACTTTAAAGAACTTTGCCTGAACATTGAATTGTAATAAAATTTGATTCGTACCTCATTTTATTCTTTCACTTTATCTATTGCTATTAATGCTCTATCCAGTATATTAAGCTTTATTTTTATCCGGATGTTGACTAATTAAAGATATTAGTTGCCTCTTATATCTTTTGTTGTATTAACGTTATATATATATATATATATATATATATATATTATTGAAAACTTTGACAATGCAAATTTAACATTTTCTTAATTATACAGCCATGTTTGAAGTTTAAAGAATTGTTCAAACAACCAGATAAATAGGAAACAAATTCAACTTTCTTAAACACCAAATTCACCCATCACAGTCAGACAAGAACTACGAAAGATGCAGAGACAAAAAAGAAAGAAAAACAAACAACAATAAAGCTCCGATAACAATTCTTAATTCTACTTTGATGAAGAAATTTTCTCGAAATATTAGAAAAAAATGTTAATAACCACTCACATCTGAATTATTTTACTTTTTTAATTGGCATTGTCAAGGCTTTCATTAAAATAATATATAATTTCTATGCTTTACACAATGCTTCAAGCAAATGATAACATTGTCTCTCTCAGTAGTATAAAAATATACTTATGCCACAAGTATATTTTTATACTACAACATAGCTCTATTCATGTATTGAGCACTGTTGAAGCAAACACAAACAAAAATATATACATGATATATTATCTATATAATAAAGTGAAGTCGGTCTATTTTTTGACTCTTGTCATTGATAGCTTTCATCCTACAAAATCAGTATTTTATTCTGAATCGCCAGTTCCCTTTCTTTATCGTTGGTCCATGTTGTTAAGAAAAATATGATTTAATTCGCTTTCATTCCTTTGAAAAAATACTTTCACAAAACCGCGTGGTTTTTATGAGACATGTCAGATGACAAGGAATATTTTTCAGATGGCTGCCTTATTTGTTTCCAGCAGCAAATTCAGTAACCAATAGTAAATATTACTAATAATACATTATTGCATTTATTATTAATTCATAATAGTAAATATTACTAATAATACATTATTGCATTTATTATTAATTCATAATAGTAAATATTACTAATAATACATTATTGCATTTATTATTAATTCATAATAGTAAATATTACTAATAATACATTATTGCATTTATTATTAATTCATAATAGTAAATATTACTAATAATACATTATTGCATTTATTATTAATTCATAATAGTAAATATTACTAATAATACATTATTGCATTTATTATTAATTCATAATAGTAAATATTACTAATAATACATTATTGCATTTATTATTAATTCATAATAGTAAATATTACTAATAATACATTATTGCATTTATTATTAATTCATGATAGTAAATAAATAAATAATTATTATTTAATATAGAAACAGAGGTGATAAAAATTAGGAAATCTATGGTCGCTTTTAAAATCTACAGCAAATTCATGTGACGTAACATTTCTTTCCTAACTGGTGTCGAACACAACATTAACTCATATAGCACTCTTTCGGGGTTAAACAATCCGTTTTCGTTTTTACAAATGCAGTGTCACATTTAAAGTCTAAGTCGAGTGCTAATTAAAAACAAAAAACATTTATTTAATTAAACCATGCTTTAGTAAAAAAAAAAAAAAAAAAATTTTTCCCTGATTTGTTTATTAAAGTATTGAACAGAAGTGGCCACATTCTCTTTTTTCTTTTCATTGACATTATCTCTTCTGGTTCGGTCTCGTCAAGACTACTTCACTCACACGCAATCGGGTATCTTATTTACAAAGGGGTGGATTTTTAAAATAAAATAAATCATCAATTCTTATTTTAATTATTTATTAAAACGATATTATTAGTTAATAATAATAAAAACATTTATTTAAATAAATTTAAAATCATTTATTTAATTAAACTATGCTTTCATAATTTAAAAAAGCATATAGGTATTTAATAAGGCTGTATGCAATGCAGAAAAAAACGGGACTTGAAAGAGAAGATATAAAAAAAACCCAAGTAATTGTAAGTCAATTCGTCAGAAACTTACCTATTTATTTTTCAGTAAATCTTTCACATACTGTTATTAGAATATGGTGGAAAATATTTTGATATTTCAAGAGAAACTCACTCCTTCTCAAAAAACAAATGTTCTTTCCATTATTCTGTGATTATTATTACTATTCTTACTAGCAATAATATGCTTCCTTCCAACTACATATTTTTGCTAGTATATATAACAAATGAACATATACTACACTGCTTCCCCAAAAGGAGGAGGAAATGTGTGGGAGGATGGTATCATAATGAACGAACATACACTACCCTCTTTAAAGATGAGGTAATGCCTGCGAGGTTGATCTCATGATAACAGAACAGATACTACACTACCCTTCCTCACAGAAAGGAGGAGGTAATGCTTGGGAGGAAAGAATAATAACTACAGAACAGATACTACACTATCTCTGCCCTTGAATTGAGCAGTGAAAAATAATACATTAGTCTGAAATAGTACAGTAAACTGAATTGAGCATTAAAAGATAGAAAGAGTATAGTTCTTTTGCTTCAGATATAGAATAGTACAGTTTCAGACAGATATCAAATATCCATTAGTAATAGATTATTATTATTATTATTTTCAATGATATCTTTGACATGTTCTTCCACTTTTTTTTCTTTTCCTTGGCATACAATTATATTTACACTTTTTACAGCTGGTAAATGTTAATTAAATGTATTAATCAAAATTACTTTCCTCTTTATAATGTTATAACAATGTAAAAACACATTCATAAATACTTTAATATTACAAAGTTGGTATTTTTCATTTTTAAAACTTTTTTACATTTTAGAATGAGAGCGAAACATAATTGCCTTGTTAGTAAGAGATTTGATACCTTCGCACGTAAAATAAGTCGATTTTCTTTTCACTTTATTTTTAACCCAAGTATTAACCTTTTCTGTTTGCTTGTTTTGCATAATTTGATTTCAATCAAATATTTCTATGCTTACTTTCTTCACATTTTTAGTATCATATACATTTATAAATAGGTACTTTAATGTCAAGAAGTTAGTATTTAAAATTTTTTAAAAACTGTTCACCATTTTCTGTTTTTCATAATTTGACTTCAATCAAATATTTCTATGCTTACTTTCTTCACATTTTTAGTATCATATACATTTATAAATAGGTACTTTAATGTCAAGAAGTTAGTATTTAAAGATTTTTAAAAACTGTTCACCATTTTCTGTTTTTCATAATTTGACTTCAATCAAATATTTCTATGCTTACTTTCTTCACATTTTTAGTATCATATACATTTATAAATAGGTAATTTAATGTCAAGAAGTTAGTATTTAAAGATTTTTAAAAACTGTTCACCATTTTCTGTTTTTCATAATTTGACTTCAATCAAATATTTCTATGCTTACTTTCTTCACATTTTTAGTATCATATACATTTATAAATAGGTACTTTAATGTCAAGAAGTTAGTATTTAAAGATTTTTAAAAACTGTTCACCATTTTCTGTTTTTCATAATTTGACTTCAATCAAATATTTCTATGCTTACTTTCTTCACATTTTTAGTATCATATACATTTATAAATAGGTACTTTAATACCAAGAAGTTAGTATTTAAAAATTTTAAAAACTGTTCACCATTTTCTGTTTTTCATAATTTGACTTCAATCAAATATTTCTGCGTTCACTATCTTTATTATTAAATGTTCTTACCTTCTAACAGCACATAGCATGTAGCCAATGGTGTATAGTTACAATCAGTCCCCTCTTAAATTGTAACCGGTAAATAAACAAAACAATTGTTTCCTTACTTCAAGGCAATATTCATTTCTTTTTGACAGGCAATGGAGTTTACTAAACTGTATCGATTTTTATCAGTCCACTATTAAAATGTAACACATTTATAAAATTCAATGTTAACTTATTAAGTAATACACTGTACCTAACATTGATGTACCACTTCATTGATTTTAATTTTTTCTTTTGTCATTTAAAGAGGTAGTTAAACAACTTACTTCTTAACATGGCCAGTGGAGTGTAGCCAACAGTGTTCAGTTAAAATTATTCCCTCTTACATTGTAAGCGATAATTGAAGGGAAATTTTATGAAGTGCATTTAGAAAAATTATAATAATTTACTTCTTCTGGGCAATGCCACGTAGGAACAGCTAGTATATATAAGATAAAAAGTGTCTGTTTATATCTGTCTGCTAACTACTTTTCAGTTATTAGATTTATGTACTTAAAAATTGGTAGAAACGATACCAAACCTATGCAGATAGTCCTATTGGGGAGAGGGGGGATCTTTATCTGTTGTCTTTAAAGAGGTCTCCGAGGGGAAAAGATTTTTTGACCTCTGATTTTAATAGAATTTAAACTCTAGTTACATTACATAGAATTAAATAGATTCTCAACATCTGATTACTTTAAAACCCTTCACAAACATAAAACTTTTCTAGGCCTATAACTTTAGTTGTGTAAGCTATATTTTCACAGTTTTCACATGTTTTTGATTACATTGAAATATTTTGGGGATGACTTCTTGAACTTTTTAAAGAGGTCATTGCAGAAACATGAACTCCTTAGTGATTCTTTTTTAATTTCCGATTTTAATGAGGTTTAATAAGTAGCAGATAAAATTATATTCATGTTAAATATTTGAACAAATTCCACTGATTAAAAATTCCTTGATGGGAGCTTAACTTCACAAAATTAAAACTTCAGTTGTGTAATTTCTGTGACAGTTCAAGTAGTTGTTTACCTTGTATGGGCTGCTGCTGATATTTTTCTTATAAAAAATGTGTATGTAACTTTGTATGTATTTTTTTCTATTTATCATATCGTCTTTATTATGTTTATCTATTTTAGTTTATGATGAAATTTAAGGGCTTTAATTAATTGTATGAATAATTTTTCTTAATATCACGTTATCGGAAAATATTGTAAATACATATGTAAACTTGATAATAGCAGTTATAAGTGTATATTTGTAAATATGAATTTAATTGAAGGTTAAAAGTAATGTATTATGTAAATGAGGAAGCCCGTCTTGTGTCTAAACAACGTTTATTAAGGGTATATAAGGCTGTTGAAATCTATTAATTTTAATTATATTCTTGCCACGTTTTCACTTCTAATCGCAGCCTCGTCTTGAAATTTCGTTCTTCTCTAATCTAATAAGGTTATTTAATGTTATCTAATTATAAATTTAATTGATTAATAATAGTTTCCTTATTCTAAAGGTATACAAATATTATGAACGCTGACTCGAAAAGCTTAATTAATTAAATGTTAATTACTTGAGCCCCCCCCCTCTCTCTTCTGTTTACAAAAATTCCCCAGGACGGACAGACAGACAGACAGACAGAGAAGGTGCTCGTTATATTATAAGTGGGCTGCTGCTGATATTTTTCTTATAAAAATAACATCTGCTCAACATCAGTTGAGCACATGGGATTAATTTACCTCCAGAAAGATGCGTATGTAACTTTGTTGTGCCTCTGCTTATTTTCCGTTTGTTTTATGTATTTTGTTCTATTTATCATATCGTCTTTATTATGTTTATCTATTTTAGTTCACGATGAAAGTTAAGGCCTACGTATCAAAGAAGAAAGAAGGTAGATACAAACAAGAAATAAAACATCCGTCAAATTACAAAACAATCTTTTGTTCTTTACCGGCTGGTCAATTTTCATACTTTTTACCATTTCTTTTGTTTTTTTAAAAAGTATTTTTGAGGTCTTTATGTCTTGCACTTATTAAAAGAGGCCAAGAGTCCCTATTTACTTGCCTCCCTACGAGGGAAGAGCTGGACACAAGGTCGTTTTTTAATGTGGGGGAAAATTCAGCTCTACAAAAAAGGGCACACTAGATTGGAATAAAAATTAAAATTGCCCTAGTCTAAAAGGACTTCTCCTTTACTGACCGAGGAGAGGAAAGATGAAGTGTAGTATCATAATAGATATTAAACTTTTCTCCTAAGATGCCACGGGTTATTATTTCGAGTCATTACTAGGATGGATAGTCCAGCTAGTTCTAACTATTTTTCATACAAATATATCTGCCACTTTCTAAACGAACTTTGGATCCGGTTATGATGTGAAACGTATGATTTATAAGAATCGATTTATCATCTTTCACGACGACATGTGTTTCGGCAATTGTGACAAGTTTTGTCCGGCTATTCTAGCATTTAATACATTTTGTACCATTTTTTCCATTCCTTTCAAACAATTTCTTGGGTCCTCTTTGCTCAATGGCGGACAATGGGATTTTTCACGGACACTGATTGCCTACAAAAATAAGTAAAATTCAAATGAGTAAATAAAAACAGATATTTGTAGGTATAGAATGCAAATTCAATAAGAAAAAAAAAAAAAAAACAATTCCCAGAATGTCTTTTTTTTTTTCATAGCAATAAATTAAATATTTGTAAAATAAATAATATTTAAGCTTTTTCAGAAAAGTTAATATCTCTATTTATATAAAGTTAGGTATGTGTATGCGTTTATATATTTGTGTGTACAGGAGTCACACCTAAACTAATTAACCAGTTAATATGAATTCTAGAACATGGCTACCAGGTATAAGTGTGTGTATATTCAGTTTAATTTAATTTCTATGCAAAGGGGGCGAAGCGGGGTGGAAACACGTTTTTAACATTTAGATACCTCCGATTTTTGTGAAAGTTTTACAATAGTTATTAGACATCAATTAATAAATATTTCCCAAAATTTCAGTTTCTTTGGAAGATCTTAAAAAGTTTTAGGAGGCATAATATGGGTACATATTTAGAAATTCAAATATTTCAGATTTGCATTGAATTTGATCCATAGTCATTAGACACCAATTAAGCAAGATTTCCATGAATTTCAATTTTTTTAAAGACCCCTTAAGCTTAAGCCTTAAATTTGAAACATTTTTAGAATCAAATCATGTAATGGATTTTGATAAGAATTGAAATAAAGATTCTCGACATAAGGTTTATTAGCATTATATGTTGATATTAATCTTCGTAAGAGGACATAAAAGTGGTGCAAAACTGTTCTGTTTGTAAATTAATTTTACCCGTCCTGGGACAGGTGTTGTTCTAATGATCTATAAAGGAGTTTTTATGATATGATTTGTTAGTGGTTGGGTTTACTACATCACTACACTCACCTAACTCCCAAATTCAGATTGTTCCTTCTGGCTCAGTGTTTTATTGCCATCAACCTCATGGATCTTTTAGGATTACCACCAACGGTGTGCTGTATTTGCTGAATAAATTCAGATTTTCTAATGATAATGGTGATGTCTTTCCATCTTAAGCCTTTAACTCTTTGGGAACTTTGTAAATAAAAGAACAAACGACTTTTAAAAATGATTTTATTTTTAAATTGCTATATTTAGCCTTTGTAATCACGATAAATAGGTGACTATTTATTGTTTATTAATAGGAGCTGCCATTGCTATATCTGAAATATAGAAAATCTAAAGTCAAATTGTGGTGTGGAGCAACTATCTCCCATCCACCGAGTCCCTAGGTGGAGCAGAGGAGGTTAGCTGTGAATACCCAATAAGCAGTCCCGGACCAACTGGCAGTCTACTTAAACTGGCAGTCTACTTAAACTGGCAGTCTACTTAAACTGGCAGTCTACTTAAAGGGTTCTGTGGGATATGCTCTAGTCAGGTATATAGCTATGAAATGCATACAGATGCCTAATGTAAAGTTTAGACTTGGCAGGTGTCGGCCGCCATAAAAGCCGACTGAACTGACTTGGTCTTGTGCGACTTGTTGACCTTAATTAGTGACACATTTAGTGTCGATCATGAAAAAGCGTCAGTAAGGAAGGACATCCTCTGTAAAACTTTTGTTTTAAATAAACCTTCATGGATATTTCCATGCGTACAGCCAGGGTTTTTTTTTTTACCCCGCCTAATAAACCGGTATCGTCCGGGCCTTCGGGTCTGGATTTACGCCGATCTATTGGTTGTTGGTCCTGTGCAGTTCTAGGAGGTCCACCCTCCCAGGCTTTGCCTCCCCTCTTTGGGGAGGAGTAAGTTTATTGCTTACTGCCCGAGGCGCCCCTACCGGGGAATGCCGACAGGGCTGCCCAGGCAATTTTTAAACAACCAGAATGCTCAAATTCTCGAGCGCTGGTTCTTTCCCACTTTCCCGACCTTGTGTCACATCTTGCTAGCTACGTGGACGGGAGCAACGAGTGTGGATGATGCCGCTCAACCTGCACGTTAATAAAAAAGGGCGGCTGAAGAAGACGAAATAACATTCATGCTATAGTAAAAATAACTTATGTCCTCAAATACTTAAACCACCCTGTATTATAAAATTTGATAAAACTGATCCCCCCCCCCAAAAAAAAAACAGATTTTTTTTTTACTCCTTATTTAAAAATTTTTTTTTTTTATGAAAATCGCCTGAGACAAGGCATGAAGCCACTTGATGTAAGGAGCTAAAAAAAAAAATACTACTTCAAGGTGAAAAAATAACTAACGATTAGAATTAGATGGGTAAGATTTCAACTCAGAAGAAAGCAATTCTTCTCCGATTTGTCAGAAACATCGCTCATGGAATGTGAGGACTAAAGGACAAAATAAGGGAAGCGAGAGTTACGAGGTTGCTGAAAGTAAACCCAAGTTAGTCACTTTCTACTCTACTTTTTGATGGAGACTTAAATTTAATGCAAATATTTTTTTTTAGTTTTTAAGTAACATGGACATTTATATCAATTCGTTTATAATTATTCTAAAAAATGTGAGTAAATGTCAAATTTCGCAATTATTCTAACATATAAAGTTATCTTGTCGGATTTTCAAAATTAGACTTAAATAGCATTTAAGTTGACAAATCAAACTTTGCTTCTGATGAGCCAATTTCCATTTGTTATTGCTGTGCCATGTTATTGGCAATATAATAAGATACATTGCTAGAATTTATTAAACCAATTACTTAGTCCAGCCCAAATGACAGGCTAGATGAAACATTTTTAAATAATCACTTAAAATTTTTTTAAAATAACAAGAGGGATAACTCATTTTAAATTGAAGAATATAAGAGTCGTCTACCGTAAGTTTAAAAATGGGAAAGTAAATAAAAATTAAAAAGACTTGGCTGCATCCTGGGCAACGCTGGGTAAGTACAGTCAGTATTAAATAAATATATACAAATCTTGTTTTGAGCAAATAACATTTTTGACAAAGTGATAGTGGTTGGCGATAGCAATATTTTCAGAAAGGCGAAATCAAGAAATCGTAAAAAATGAAAAGACAAAAAGGATTGATGATTGATCGCTAATTTTCGTAATTTTTTTAGAAGTAACAATCATAAAAAACTAAAACTGAAATACTAAAAAAACAAAACTATAAAACAAAACATTTTTTTTTTTTACTCATTTTTTTTCGTTTTTAAAATCTTGTAAAACACAGTGTGTAACAGCAAGCAATCTGGGGCAAAAAATCTCGGAAGACGAGTAGTACAGGCGAATGTATTTATTATGCGCGCATGTGGCCAACGCTGAATATAACACCTTTTTTCTCACCGTAAAACTGTAAATACAGGAAACAAATCAGTCTTACAAACATGTTCTAAGAAACAAAACAAAGAAAATTGCAAGTAAGCGAAACCGTAAATAGGTTCAGAGAACTCTGCGTTGCTTACCTCTATTTTACCAAGCTACTTGTCCCAGAATGACCAACGTCTAACGCAAGCTCATCGGACGTCCGAATCTCATGCTGGCTGATTTGAAAACGACTGCTTCTGAGCAAGCAGGCGGTGTTGAGGCAAGACAGTTCCCCGTGCGCATGTCTTCCGGAAGAGGACGGTGCTGAAGACAAAATGTCCCCTTCCTGAATTTTGATTGGCTAACATAGAAAACTCTTGCATTCACACAGTGATTAGTAGTTAGGTATTGGTTGCTTTTTTTTATTTTAAATAATACTGTTATTAATACATGCGCTGAGTAATATTCCGATTTATAAAAAAAGATAGATGCCCGAAAGCATATAGCTGTGAAATCTTCTGGACCATCGTTGCAAAATGATCCGTTTCAAATTCATGTCTCTGCATAAATTTGGTTTAGTAGGTATTTAACCCTAACCCATTACTAGTCGTATTCATCTGCAGTGTTTTTTTCACATCATTTCAACATGGTTCATAATTGATTTTGATTGCGTGTCCACAAAGTTCAAGGAATTGTTGACCCTTAGGTATTCAAATCTTACTCAAGTTTGTAACTGTGGATTTACATGTTTTTGTAGGATACTATTTCGTAAGACCCTAATCGAACCAGTTTTTAGAAAATACGGGTGAGTCCTAATTTTGACTTTTCAAGAAAAAAAAAAAACCTTCCAACTGAAACAGACACGAAAGAAAGGCAATTTTTTTGTTGGACAACTCCAAACATATTTATTTTTTCCTTTGTTGTGTTAAAACAAAAGTGAACTATTTTAAGTCTATCATTTTGTGGTGCCTTTTGTATCAAAGATCCTAAAGAATGGTACAAACATGTGGTACTTCTGCAGTTTACAGACCGTGCTGAAATAATAATGCTATTATTTAGAAACCCATTCTTAACATTGGAGGGGGGGGGGCTTTGTTAACTATTCTGTACTTTCATCTAACAATTTAATAAACAAAAGATACCGTAAAAATTGAATTTAACTTGAAAATCCTATCTAAAAAATAGCACGGTTTGTAAACTGCAGAAGTACCAAAAATGTTTATGTATGAAATCAAACCTTTGGAATTAGATGATCAATCAATTCCTGTCGATTCACATTGGATGGATGCGTGGACAGCCATTCTGGAATCTCGCTTCCCTGCAATTGTTCACTAAAGTGCATCAATTTCCAGAAGTTACAACCTTCACGGACATCAAAACACGCCTAAAAGAAAAAGAATTTCATTATTATTATTTGTTCGTTTTCTCGTTGTCCTTTGAACAATATTCTCAATTAAACCCTTAAAAAAACGTTGCATAGAGCATTTAAATTATTCATCTATATAATAATATGCTGAGACATTTCATGTTCGTACGTACATTATCACCTTTCACACACTTAACAAAAATGAGATCGTACGATGAGCAAAGATGTTGATTAGTGATTAATCTGATGTCGCTAAGGTAAACAATTCCAACTTTACCCATTTTAAAAGTAATTGTTCCCAAAATCAAATTATGCCTTTCCGTTGACTAAAACAGTATAATTATAAATGAACGCATTTCAAAGAGTGACGTTTGTTTTATTGATTTGAATAATATTAAGCTGACAATTATTTTTACGGTAAGAAGACAGAATTAAATTGCTACAATTTTACATAAATAAAGAAGAAACAAAACAGAATCGTTATTTCCCTTGGACCAAAAGAAAGAGTTATCGCCCTTGGACCAAAAGAGGGTCGTCTGCCATGACAGTTGAAAAGTAAACAATTATTTTTACGGTAAGAAGACAGAATTAAATTGCTACAATTTTACATAAATAAAGAAGAAACATATTGTTAGAGCAACCAAAAGAAAGAGTTATCGCCCTTGGACCAAAAGAAAGAGTTATCACCCTTGGACCAAAAGAAAGAGTTATCGCCCTTGGACCAAAAGAGGGTCGTCTGCCATGACAGTTAAAAAGTAAACAACAACCTCTCGATAAGCATTTCGCGTTCAGCAGTTTCTACATTTCATTTAATCGGTGTTTTTGTTAACAAAAAAATATACCCATGCGGGCAACGCCGAATTAAAACAATTAGTTTTCTATAAAGATTAAAAAAGAAGGGCGAAGTATTGACCCTTAAGATTTACAAGAGAAATAGAGTGTACAGAAGAAACAGGATTATTACAGACAACCAACAAATATTGATTAAATAAATAACTTGAAAGCCTAAATATAACGCGGATTTAAAACTAAATCAATAAAGTTTCTGCATTAGGTGATTAACTGAATCGAAGAGTTTTAAATAATCAAGTAAAATAGCTAGATAATAATTCTGTATATAAACCGTTAAAAATCACGCGTCAATTATTTTGTCAGTTGACGATCCAGAAAGAAAAACAAACTGATAAAGAAATGACATTATACCAATCTTTCACGCGTACATAATAAAACAAAAACAATCGAAAAAAAGAGTTATCACTCTTGGATAAAAGAAGTCGTCTGCCATGACAGTTGAAAAGGAAACAGAATGGCTCGCCCGACTAAACAAGCATCTCACATTCAGCGATTTTCTACAATTCATTTAATCGGTGTTTTTGTTAAATAAATTTGTTAATGGTTCTACTTCGTTCGTTCTTCATTTTTGAGTTGTTATTAAACCGATAACAACGTATAAACATCAGACGTAACACATATTCGTTTTATTTATTTATCCCATCTGTGGAACAAGATACTGCGAGTCTGCTTCCCAACCGACTACGTCAAGTCTGATGCAAACAAGTACTTGTTGAGCCATCCTCTTTCATAATCTTTTGCCCTTTCCACCCATGTTTCCGGTCGTCTCAAGGCGGTGATCATCATCCAACTGACCATTTCTTTAACTCTTATCCTCAAGTGACCCCAGGGCTTTGATAAGTGGTGAACCATCAGTAAAAAAAAAAAAATTTTTTAATTAAAAAAAAAAAACAAGTCGCGCATGCGTGGTCCCCCTCTGTATGTGACTCGATGTGGCGAGTGTAAAATGCAATAAATTTGGGCAATTTGGGGCATTTTTGACCCCCTCTGACCCCCTGGGGGCGCGAACCAGAATTTTCCTGAGGTCAAGGATGCTCATTTTATATCCAAGACAATTGCCTCTACATTTTGGCCAAGTTTAAGAAAAATTGAATGGATGGATCAAACGTTATGGGAGAAAAGGGTTATTTTTTGTCATTTTGGAGGCTTTTGACCCCCTGGGGACGCGAACCAGATTTTTTCCAAGGTCAGCGATACTTATTTTCTATTAGGAACAATTGCCTCCACATTTTGGCCAAGTTTCAGATAAATTGAATGGATGAATGAAAAGTTATTGGGCAAAAAATGTAATTTTTTGCTATTTCGGGGCCTTTTGACCCCCTGGGGGGCTAACCAGACTTTTTTTCAAAGATTGGAGAATGTCACTTTCTAACCTGACCAAAGTTCCAACTTCATGCAAAATTTCAGAGAAATTCAATGGATGGTTGCGGAGAAAAATCCGGACGGATGGACGGACGGACATGCCTCAAAACATAAGTCTCCAGATTTTATAAATCGGGGGACCAATTAGCAGACAATTACAATTATTTTTCTGGAAGAAGAGAGAATCAATTTTTCTTAATAGTATTGACCTTTATAGACATTATTTCAAAAGGAATATCACTATTAATAGTTAATCATACAGATTGCTATAAAAAAAACTCAACCAACTTTTGTGTGAGTATGTTACTCTTCATAAAATTCCATTGCTAATGGTTTCAATCGGAACTTCTTAATAGTAGAACTGGCGCTAAGTGGGTGAACATTTTTCAATAAATTTACATAGTAAAGTAACACCTCACAACCTTATGTAGTAAAAATTAATGAACCTTTTTAAAATATGGTTCGTAATTAATAGTAATCACACACAAAAAAAGACCCATCAGTAAGAAAAAAAAAAAAATTAGCTGACAATGACAATTATTTTTCTGGAAGAAGAGAGAATCATTTTTTTCTTAATAGTTAACAGACATTATTTCAAAAGGAATATAACTATTAATAGTTAATTATACAGATTGCTGTAGAAATCCGCATCGAATTTCGATGAGGTCCCACTAGTTAAATACTAATAAAAAATCAAATTCTGGTAAATATTTAATGCATGTATCATACACTCGACAAGGCAGGTGAAGCTAGGGCAGTAGCGCTTGATATATCCAAGGCCTTTGACAAGGTATGGCATAAAGGGCTCCTCCTGAAAATACGATCATACGGTATTACTGGGCAATTACTTAATATAATTAGATCCTTCCTAGACAAAAGAAAAATCCAGGTTGTCCTCGATGGCCGTTCATCTAAGCAACATGACATAAATGCTGGTGTACCCCAGGGATCTGTCCTTGGACCCTTGTTGTTCCTGATCTATATAAACGATCCCCCTGATGGCATAGAGTCTGAGATTGGTTTATTTGCTGATGACACCACCCTTTACTCTCGCCATGTTGGCAAAACTGACGCAATCATATCCGATGCAATGGTTGAATCTTTAGAAAATGACCTCCAGGCTGTAGTGGATTGGGGTCATAAATGGTTGGTAACTTTTAATGCCGCAAAGACAAAACTCCTTTCCTTCAATAACTACAAGGAACCTTTTCAACCACCGATTGTCATGGCAAATAACACCCTACCTGAGAGTTCATCATTCAAACTCCTCAGCCTAACCTTCACAGGTAACATGAATTGGAATAAATAAATTGAAGACATTGCCAAGGCTGCCGCAAAGAAGGTTGGCTCCCTCTACCGTGCTAGTAAACTCCTCACACCTGACATTATCCTGTATCTCTACAAAGCCACCATCCGCCCATGCATGGAGTATTGTTGTCACATCTGGGCTGGTGCATCATATACTAGTCTCTCCCTCCTTGACAAGGTCCAAAAAAGAATCGCCAACCTAATAGGTCCCTCACTGTCAGCCAAGCTCCAGCCTCTGTCTTATCGCCGCAATGTAGCATCCTTGTGCTTGTTTTACAAATACTTCAATGGATTATGCTCCGATGAATTGGCTACTCTGGTGCCCCCTCGACGTAAATTCACTAGACTAACTCGACAATCAACTAAATCTCATTCATTCACTGTAGAGGTCGCCAGATGTCGGAGAGCCTTCTACTCAAATAGCTTCTTTCCTCGTGCTGCTGGTGTCTGGAACTCCCTCCCTGCCCCCTGTTTCCTTAACAGTACAGACATGCAGAAATTTAAAACTAATGTAAACAGACACCTCGCTGCGCTGATCCCAATCTAGGTTGACCACCCCCTACCTTCTCCCCTTTTATTTTTCTCAGTAGCCCCTTCCGTCTACAGTAGCGGCTTGCCTTGTTTGGGGTGAACTATGTTTAAAAAAAAAAAAAAAAAAAATCTGATAGTTCTTTAAAATGCCCTCTTAATTCCATTTTTTATCATTGTTTTTGAATTCATCCGATTCAATCTTAAAATATTCTACGCTATTGCTATTCTCAATCTTATGTGGCAACTTGTTTAAAAAGTACAAAATGATCCCCCTCTACCCCCCCCCCCCAAATGCTGCCGATGGAATCATTAATAACATTTACAATCATTTCTGCATTCCAAACCAAAGTCAAATTACACAAAATGAAATCTAAAATTTGAACAAATTTTGGTATTTTAAGATTCTTAACGTCACAAAATTAAAACTTAACTTTAGTTTTCTTTAAAACATTTTTTTTATTAACAGTTGTTTAGCTATTTCTGTTCATGTTATATAAAAAGTAAAAAAAAAAAACATGACCAGATGTTTATTTTTTAAGTATAAACAAACAAAAAATGTATTTACTAATATCAAAATACACGTAAACAAAAATACTGTTTCAAAATAAAGTGCGATAGACTGATAATAATGTAGGCTTGAAACAATTGTCAGAGAAAGAAAGAGAGAGTCAACAGATGACGATTAGAACGGAAGCGCCACCGCCGCCGTTACTTTAGTTATGTAAGCTATATTTTCAGTTTTCACAGTACGTTTTTTTTTTTTTGCATTTAAGTATTTGGGAACCTGATTCCTTGCACCTTTAAAGGAGTTCTTCAGCGAGCATAAGCTCCCCACACTTCATGGTTTTATTTTATATTTTAATAAGATTTAAACCATAACACGACTTATAAAAATGAGCAAATTTTGCTCATTAAAGAACCTCTAATGCAAGCTTAACGTCACAAAATTAAAACTTTTCTAAGCCTATAACTGAAGTCGGGTGATCTGTATTTTTACATGCAAATGATACTGGTATGTTTTTGATCATGGAAGTAGTGTGGTGACTACTGGTGTGGAATGTGGGCTTAGCATACAGGATTAGAGTTCTGTCGGGGCTAAAGCGGTTTGGTATGGTAGTTTTGTTTTACGGCATATCAACCCTTTTTGAGTTATTTAATGCCGAATCTGGTCATTATAGTAAAAGTTTTTATGCTTCAAGTTCTTTATATCTTCAAATGTTTAATCATGGTTTTTGGTTTGGTAGTTTTGTTTTACGGCATATCAACCCTTTTTGGGTTATTTAATGCCGAATCTGGTCATTATAGTGAAAGTTTTTATGTTTCAAGTTCTTTATATCTTCAAATGTTTAATTATGGTTTTTGGTTTGGTAGTTATATCTGTTTCTATTTAACCCATAGTTGGGACCCTAACAGGTACTACCACTCCGGGTCAGGGTGGACCTGGGAGCAATGGTAATTAAGAGGAGGCTCCACATTCCCCAAAGTCCGTAAGCCGGATCTCACCATCGGATGTAGTTTAAGGTCATATCCAGGACCGGGAGTAGGGTAGGAAAAATAAAATAAAAAAGGGGAGGGAGAAAGGGAGAGGGGCTGTTGTTTTTTTTTTTGTTTTTGTAGAACATAATTAAGTTTTACAAAAAAAAAAAAAAAAAAAAAAAAAACGTCAATGTAGGTGAATTTCGTCTCAGGGAGCCACAGGGCAGCCTGATCTGGTATCACCAGGGGGCTAAAGCATTCATTTTATTAATACCCTTGGGAAAGGTATGAATCCATATATCCTCCATCGAGCTAGTAGAGCAGATTAGACTCTCAAGTTTTGATTGTGCAACTGGTATAGTAGAAGGACACACTCTGAAATGACACCAGGAATTCCTGTTTATCACACCATTAATTCCAGTCGTCCTGAACTCGAGCAATACTGGTTCAGGAGACGTGCAGTTAGTGAGTTTACAACCCTTGCTTCACTATAGACTATACATGCAGGCACCCTTACAGGTGTTATTCATTGTCTTTCAAGACTGAAAGGAGGTTAAAATAAATTTTCATTATTTTGAAGTACAGGTGACCCCCCACCCCCTCCGCAATCCTTTCTGCAATTCTATTATAAATAAACTTTGCCTGACTTGTCCACCAACTTTCAGTCATGAATGTCCAACAGTTTTTGTTTTATGATAAGCCCACCTGGATACGACATGCAAAATTGTTAATAACTCTAACACACATCTCTCTTGGCACTGTTCAGATTTTGGTAGTGATAGTCCGGGGATTGTTTTGAGAACAAGATGAGAGGCGGCTTAGATGGTTCGGACATGCGCTGAGGGCAAGATAAGAGAATGGTGGCTTAGATGGTTTGGACATGTGTCGAGGGCCAACAACGACACCGTCGCAAAACTCGCCTTTGCACTAGAAGTTGCTGAAAAACGACCAAGATGTAGACTGATGATGAGATGGGGAGACACCCTGTGACATCGGCTTTCACCCGAATCAAGCCTGTGATTGTGCCAAGTGGAGACAAAAATCCATCATTGCGGACCTCACAGTAGCTCAGGATTAACGCATAAGAAAAAGAAGAGTCCGGGGATTGTTTTGATAGACACTATCTTTGAGATAACTCCACAGATAAAAATCTGAGGGGTTATGGTCGGGTGTGTATGAAGCATATTTAGGATCACACCACCTACTGGTGAGACAGTCACCAAAGTGGTCCCACATATCATTAAACAGCGATAAAACAAAGACATTTATCACTGAAACTTGGTGGACAAGTCAGGCATAGACTAACATTTATTTGTTCTAAATCTGTTTGTCTAAGTCCTGTTTCCCTTCTTGTTGGAAAGAGTCCTCTGTTGTCCCTATCTTTAAAAATGCTGGTGATCGGTCTGACCCAACTAAGTATCATCCGGTTAGTCTCCTCTCTGTTATTAGCAAAGTTTTTGAAAGGTTGGTCAACGGCAAGCTTGTTCCTTTTCTGGCAAGTCTGGGCGTCTTTAGTGATGTTCAGTATGGCTTTCATGGTTTTCGTTCAACTGCTGATCTTTTAACTGTTGTAACCGAGCAGATCTGTCAGTTTATGGATAATTCAGGAGAGGGTAGAGCCATTGTGCTTGACATTTTGAAGACGTTTGACAGAGTGTGGCATTCTGGTCTCCTACACAAACTTCAGGGTTATGGTATTGGTGGTGAGGTTCTTGACATTATTAGGTCTTTTCTTTCTCATCGAAGCTTGCGAGTAACTTGGACGGTGTTTCTTCTTTCTATTTTCCTATCAATGCTGATGTTCCTCAGGGCTCTATTCTAGGCCCAACACGGTTTCTTCTCTATATAAATGATCTTCCAGAGAATCTTGTTCAGAAAATTAACATCTATGCTGACGATACCACTCTCTATTCTGGTGTTGCTTCTCGCCCATCTCCCTGGATCAGTCGAAATATGCAGCTGATCTAGAAGTTGACCTGGGTTCAGTTGTGGATTGGGGTATGAAATGTCTTGTTTCATTTAATCCAGTTAAGACTCAACTCGTGTCTTTCAATCGTAGGCATGTCCCTTTTTTCCTGAAATTCTCATGGATGGCTCTGCTCTTGAGGAGAAATCGAATGTGAAACTTCTTGGTCTTTTTCTCTCATCAAATCTTTCTTGGAGTTCATACATTAGATCCATTGCTCTTTCTGCTTCTCATAAAGTTGGTTCTCTCTATCGTTCCAAACACTTTCTCACATCTGAGGCTATTCTCTATCTCTACAAATCCACAATCAGACTATGTATGGAGTACTGTTGTCATATTTGGACTGGTGAATCTCTGGCCCATTTAAGGGTTCTTGATAAGGTTCAGAAACGTATCCATAATTTGATTGGCCACACCCTTTCTTCTTCTCTACACCCCCTCTTCCACAGATGCGATGTTGCTAGTCTCAGTCTTTTCTATAAATACTATTATGGCATGTGTTCGTCGGAATTATGTGATCTAATCCCCGCTTCTTTTGTTCAGACTCGTTGGTCTAGTGGTCTCCTTCAATTTGCTGTTTTGATACCTCATTGTAATACAGTTTTCTATTCCAGTAGCTTCTTTCCCCGAACTGCAGGCTTGTAGAACTCTCTTCCTGCTGACTGTTTTCCTCCTACCTATAATCTTGGTCTTTTCAAGACTAAGGTCAATAGGCATCTCCTGTCTTTGTGATAATCATATTTCGTTCTTGTTAGCTCCTTACATCAAGTGGCTTCATGCTTTGTCTGGAGCGATTTCCATAAAAAAAATCTTTTTTTAATGGTTTGTGAAATTTATTAACGATTCCATAAGTGGCATATTTTTTTTGGGGGGGAGGGGGGGGTCACTCTGTATACGATTTTCTGGTCTCTTGCACTTATCAAAGATTCCAAATCCGTGCGTGTGCTCATTACCATGAACCCGTCTTGAGACGGGTTTTCCAGCTAGTTACATATATGAGAAAATCTCACTCAATCAATGATCGATCAAATGTACTATTTGAAAGTGAAATTATGCCAAAGGCAAATATGAAAATCTTTTAAAGATAAGAAATTTGAGAAGACCGTAAATAACAACCGATAAGAATTATGAATCCAAGATAATGGCTGTCATCGACCGAATATGTCGGATGAAAGATAACAAAATCGATTTTTAATGTTAAGGTTAATAATTATAAAACCACACGATACAATCATCAATTAATTTTTTTGCATTTCAGATTTGGTGATTAGAGGATCTCAGTATTTTTAAATGGATGTGAAAGGTGATAACATACAGATAATGAAGGTACGGGCATATGATTATATGTATGAACTCTAACACCCACTTTATAACGACTGGTACAAAAAAGATCGTCAAGTACATTTTGTTCAATCATGAGTTGAAAATTTGTGATAACCATTAAAATAATTGAAACAGTAGGGTAGACTAGATTCTCAAGCCTTGGTTGTGCCACAGTGGATACACAATGGGATATGTTGTTTTCAATGAAGATTCTATGAAACGAGGTCTTTCTTTGAAAGGAACGAATGCAGTCATCCAAAATGCTAACTCCATGAGCAAAGTTTCTGTAATTATATTTTTTTTTCTCCTGATTTCCTCGTGTCCGTACTCCTTATCTCAACAAAATGTTACCACGGTCTTGCTCTGCCAAATGATATCTCTCCGAACAGTCTTTCATCCAGCGCACACACCAACGTAGTCACCAACTCAAATCACCAACTCATAGTCGCCCACTTCCTTCAAAACATTCCCCTTTTATTGCCAGTGAGATTGCACTCATGCAAATGAGCATGCAAATGAGCAGTGAGCTCTTCTGCCAGAGAGATCAGGAAGTAATGGGAGGTCTTTGCTATGACTAGCCATTTCACTCAGGTTCTGTTTCTTTATGAATCCATTCCTGGCTGGGGTAAGTCATACTTTGCTAACCACATTTTCTTTCCAAGAACTATCTGTCTGTGAAACATAATACCACGAGGCTGCTTGCCAGCCGACTATAGCATGGTGGTTTTCACGTCCAACGTTAACAAATTCTTGTTGAGCCTTCCTCTTAAATAATCTAATTTCTGGCCAGTCTCAACCATTGTTACTAATCTTCACGCTGTTGTTTTACTGTCCTCCTGATAAACGCATTAACCCTTATCCTCGAGTGGCTTATGGGTTTCGTTTGTAAATATTTCTATGTTTATAAGCACGCATTTTTAAGTGAACCTGATTTTGATTAAATAAGAACAGAAGGTATCTCACTCCTGACGCAATCCTGTATAAGAGTTAAATACGTCCGAAGATGAAATAATGTTACCGCATCTGGGGAGATGCCGCTCAGAGCACTTTTTCCTTCCTTGACAGAGTACAAAACCGACTAAATCTAGTTTAGAAGAAGGATGTCCTCTTCCCTACAGCCTTTCTCACAGAAGAGAGGTTGTTAATCTCTCTCTACTCTACGGTTATTTTCATGGTAGGTGCTCGACTGAGCTCCAATCCATTGTTCCCATTGTAAAAAATTCACAACAAAAACTCGTCTCGCTACAACCACTGCGAATGATTTTCCTTTCTCCATATCTGTATATCTAAAACTAAACTGAACTTCCATGAGCAAAATTTTTTTTTTTTAAACTGTCCGTCTGTGGAACACAATACCAAGGGGCTGCTTCCCAGCCGACTATAGCATGGTTGTTTTCAAGTCCAATGTTAACAAATTTTTGTTGAGCCGTTCTCTTAAATAATCTAATTTCAACCATTGTTACCAATCTTCACGTTGTTGTTTCACTGTCCTCTGACAATCTCATTCACCATTATCCTTGAGTGGTTTGTGAGCCTTGATAAGCGGTGACTCGTTAGTAAAGATTATCTCATTTTCTCTTTGAAAATCTAACAGGAATTGTTCTGGATATCCGTTCTTCATAACGATAGGCTAGATAACTTCCTATTTGATGGTAGAACAAATTGATACTGTTTGATAATTTCGAACGTTTTTGTTCTGGTTTGGTTTGGTTTGGTTTGGTAGTTTTGTTTTACGGCATATCAACCCTTTTTGGGTTATTTAATGCCGAATCTGGTCTTGTTTTCTTCTCTTTTTTGTTTCTTTCCCCTTTTAATATCTGTTTCTATTTAACCCATAGTTGGGACCCTAACAGGTACTACCACTCCGGGTCAGGGTGGACCTGGGAGCAATGGTAATTAAGAGGAGGCTCCACATTCCCCAAAGTCCGTAAGCCGGATCTCACCATCGAATGTAGTTTAAGGTCATATCCAGGACCGGGAGTAGGGTAGGAAAAATAAAAATAAAAAAGGGGAGGGAGAAAGGGAGAGGGGCTGTTGTTTTTGTTTTGGGTTTTGTAGAACATAATTAAGTTTTACAAACAAAAAAAAACGTCAATGTAGGTGAATTTCGTCTCAGGGAGCCACAGGGCAGCCTGATCTGGTATCACCAGGTTTTTGTTCTGTTTCTAACAAGGTGGATAGAGGAAGTAAGAATAATGATATAACTAGTAATGTATCTGATGATGATGATGGTTGATGTTACAAAAGTGATTAGCGAACATGTTAAGGAAGTGACGATAGATGGTGATACATGGCCGATACTCTCTCTTGGGTCTTATATGGGAAGTGCAGACGCTTTTCAAAGGACCCTCCCTCGGAAGATAGGTTAGGGGAAGACTTATACAGTTTAATATTAAAGTGTTACGTAAAGAAAGAAAAAGAAATCTACAAGACACAAAATGCTAATCTGCTGCTATGAACAACATTGACAGGTGACCTCTATATTCGCTGCTACTATAAACGTCATATCATTGAGACATGATACACACCGGCTATATTTATTTACAAGACGAAGATTCGTCCATGTGTAAGACAATGTTATACCATGAATATAACCCACAGAAGGTAGATTTACAGTAGACAATTGTCAAAAATTGAAAATGAAATTTCTCCAAGAAAATCAAGTAACTCTAAAATGAATAAATGCTGATTGAAAAATGGCAAAGTGGTAACTTGTAAGAGTTAATCTTAACACTCTAAATAATTATAGAAATCATTTATAACCAAAGAACTAGCAGGACTATCCGGCGTTGCCCAGGCATTATATACAAAGTAGTACAAGTGTTGAATAAAAAATATCTGATTGTTAACATTCAAAAGTTTAGCAGAAAAATATAAACACTTCCTTCTAGCAATGGGAAAATTCACGATAATTTTTTTTTTGTAATTTAATTTGCTTTTTTACTATTTATTTATTTATTTATATAATTGTCGACAAGCTTTAGTTAAGAGAATCACCTCCTGGAAGAATAGTATGGAGGACAAAGGCCTCTGAGTCAATATGGCTAAGACAAAGGTAATAGTTGCTGGTCCCAACCTGAATTCCATGAAAAGATCAGGAAAGTTCCCTTGCGTGGTCTGCCTGAATGGTACAGGGAGAAACTTCATCTTTGCTCAGTCTGTTTCTACTGGGTCCACAAGAGATGCAGTGGAATCAGTGGCCTACTCCGACCGGATCAGCAATACAGGTGTCATCACTGTATAGCCACAGCTAGACCAATCAACGGCAGGCCAGTGAAAGAGGTCGCGGTTGGGGATAGCAAACTTGTAGCTGAGTTCTGCTACCTGGGTGATTCCCTTTCAGTGGTTGTGATTACTAAAATAAAAATTATTAAAATGCATATCGGTAAAATCCCTTTGAAGATAAATCCTGAGGGAACACTTTGAATTATCTCCCTCTATCATTTGACTCTTCAAAATTAAAGATAGAGATATTTATTTTTAGTCCCTGCAATACAGAAGCACCAAAATCTTTTTTGCTTTATTCTTAGTTACTATTGTCTGTAGTAAGGATTGAACCTTCAATTACTTAGAACTGATTGTTAACCAACACTTTTGACGGTTATACCAACAATCATGCACACTCAGTGACATTATGAGTTAGAAGAATAGAAACTTTATTTGAACAGGATCCAATGAGTGACACACGTGGCATCCTGAATTGATAAGTACTCTTCTTCACTCTCACTAAAATCTACGAAAATGTCGGAATTCCACCTCAAACTAAACAAAACTGCAATAAATTTACAGCAAACTTTCAATCCACTAAAAATAACATTGTTTAGAAGTTTTGTCATTTTGGTGATCCCATTTGAGCACAGGGCGGAGCAGGTGCTAGTGTTATTGCAAGAGTTAGGAGTGTATGGAGTAAGTACAGGGAACTTCTGCCATTATTAACCAGCAGAGGATTACTAGACAACCAAAGGAAGAGTCTACCAGGCATGTGTATGCAGTATGATGATGTATGGAAATGGAACCTGGTCAGTAACGATTGAGGACATGCATTGCATGGAAATAAATTATATGAGAATGATACGATCGATGTGTAATGTGAGTCTTAAAGACAGGCATAGATCTGATGACCTTAGAGAAAAATTAAACCGGGACAGTATAGGGAGATGTGTGCAGAACAGGAGACTTCGATGGTATGACCATGTTGAAAGAATGGATGAGGGTTCTTGGGTTAGAAGATATAGAACAATTGAGGTAGCAGGGTCAGTTCAAAAGGGAAGGCTAAGTAAAACATGGGAGGAAATGATAAGAATAGACTTGATAGAAAGAGGTGATAAATAAAGAACTGGCCAGAGATAGGTTAGCTTTGAAGTCAATTTATAAAAGTCGTCCTACACATGCCAGCATGTAAAACGGACGTTAAACTGAATATGATGATGATGATGAAGAAACTTTAATTCTTTTTACGCTGTCACCAGACATTCATAACTTTCTTCCTTCATTTAATGTTTGTGAGAATTGTTTGCATTAGTTTTTGTTTTGTTCCAACTGTAAACAAATAGTAAACTAAATAGTAAACAAATAGTAAATAATAAACAAATAGTAAACAAATATACAACTAGTAAATAGTAAACAAATAGTAAATAATAAACAAATAGTAAACAAATAGTAAATAATAATAAACAAATAGTAAACTAATAGTAAATGTTGTTTCAACAATGTGACATTTTTTTTAAAAACAGTGCCCCCCCAATAATTCTAGTGTTAGATTCTAGCTGAATTTAAACCTAAATTTGGTGACAATCTAAAGATAACTTTAGATTGTCACCAAGGATCAAAAGTGAGATGTGTGGGAACTTGAAGAATGACAGGTTTTCATAGATCGGAATATACGTAGTCCTAGATTGTCTATATTAGGGGGGAGTTTTGACAAGACAATCATGAAAAAAGACAGAAATTTAAAAATGAACAATGTAGGTCCTACAAGAGGTAGATGTGGGACGGGGAAATGCTGTCAGCAGTTCAGGCTATTTTTCTCTTTACGTATACACACAGTGAGGACTATGTATATACTTTTAGTATAATTATAAACTGTATAATTTTTGTATATTCACGGCTGATACTTGATGAACAAGTTAGACATAGACTAAAGTTTATTTGTATCACATTTCATTAATGGTTCCATGGTGGCATTCTTTTGGGAGAGGAGGGGGGAGGAGAGCCTGTATTTTTTAAAATAAGTTGCCAGATCAAGTTAAGAACAGAAATAGCGTAGAACCATTTAAGGTGGAATTAGACGAATTAAAAAAATAATAATAAAAAAAGGAAGAGCGCATTTTTAAGAACTATCAGATTAAATATTTACCAGAATTTGATCTGTATATCAGTATTTAACTAGTGGGACCCCGTTGAAATTCGATGCGGCTTTCTACAGCAATCTGTATAATTAACTATTAATAATAATATTCCTTTTGAAATAATGTCTGTCAGGGTCAATACTATTCGGAAAAAATGATTCTCTCTTCTTCCAGAAAAATAATTGTCATTGTCAGCTAATTTTTTTTTTTTTCTTACTGATGGGTCTTTTTTTTTTGTGATTACTATTAATTAAGGACCATATTTTAAAAAGGTTCGTTAATTTTTACTACATAAGGTTGTGAGGTGTTACTTTACTATGTAAATTTATTGAAAAATGTTCACCCACTTTAGCGCCAGTTCTACTATTAAGAAGTTCCGATTGAAACCATTAGCAATGGAATTTTATGAAGAGCAACATACTCACACAAAGGTCGTTGAGTTTTTTTTATAGCAATCTGTATAATTAACTATTAATAGTGATATTAATAGTGATATTCCTTTTGAAATAATGTCTATAAAGGTCAATACTATTAAGAAAAAAATGATTCTCTCTTCTTCCAGAAAAATAATTGTCATTGTCTGCTAATTTTTTTTTTTAATTAAAAAAATATTTTTTTATAGCAGTGTTTAAAATATTTTTAATAGCAAATTACCACCACTAAATACTCATATAATTTATTCATAAAAATAAGTTGGTTATAAAATTACTATTATAAAAATATCTTCCAGCAAGGAATATCATTTATATCTTTTTTGTTTATTTTTCTTGTTACCCCAAAACAAGGCATATTGCCACTGAAGCTAAAAAGGCTACAGTAATAGGGGCTATATATATAGGGGGGAAGCAACCTGGGTAGGGAGTTGTACAACAAAATGTTTGTTTACATTACATTTAAATTTCTGCATGTTGGTACGGTCGAGAAAACAGGGAGCAAGAAGTGAATTCCAAAAGCAAGTGGTCCGAGTAAAGAAGTTATCAGAGTAGAAAATCTTACGGCATCTAGGGACATCAACAGTGAAGGGGTGGAATTTTGCTGCTAGTCAGGTGGGTCAGGAGCATTTTCATTGAGGAGGTACAATTGCAGTAAGTTCATTGAAGTACTTGTAAGACAAGCACAAAGATGTAACACTGCGGCGATGCGACAGGGGATAGAGATTGGCAGACAGTGCGAAACCTATTAGGTTAGAAATTCTTTTGTGCACCCTATCCAAGGAGAGACCAGTGGTTGGTGCACCAGCCCAGATGTGGCAAGAATACTCCATCCACAGACGAATGGTGGCTTTATAGATATAGGATACTGGCAGATGTGAGATTTTCAAGCCATGTAAAGGGATCCCATCTTCTTTGCAGCAGACTTGGCAGCATCTTCTATGTACTTGATTGTATGTGATTGTTCCTCATGAAGCAGTATTGAAATTGACACTAATAGGAGCAATAAAACTTTTAGCAGGCCTAAACAATCAGTGTTCAGATCCAAAGGCTTCCAAAAATGTGTTTTTAGACTTAGGTTATAGTCTAAACAATTTCATTGTTCCACATCTTGCTAGTAGAAAGAGAAAGTTTTTTTTTTCTGTCAACTTACATATTGAAAAAAAATTACCAAAAGAAAAATTTTGATAAGTAATTTTTAATTCTTATAACAATTTTTGATCAATATAAGATTATTATTCTTTCATAATTATTAATAGGTGGAGATTCTTAAAAATGAGTTTATTTTTTAAACATATCTGAATTAACTAAATGAATAAATGCAAAAGTAGGGCCTTTTTTAAAACATATTTGAATTATCTAAATAAATAAATGCGAAAGTTGGGATTTTTTTTTAAAACATATTTGAATTATCTAAATGAATAAATGCGAAAGTTGGGCCTTTTTTTAAACATATTTGAATTATCTAAATAAATAAATGTGAAAGTGGGGCCTATTTTACGCATTAACATTTCGGAATTTTTTAGATGGAGGTTGATAATTTGTAGAATTTGGTATATTCGGACTACTGTTTTCATCTTGGGTGTTTTTATCACAACGTTTCGGCCGATGTAACCATCTTCAGGTGTACTTTGTTGAACTCGGGAACCTTTCTGTCGAACTCGGGAATCTGGACAGAATTTCGAACGTAACCCTTTATTAAATCCACAGGGGTAGCATGCTCTCGTTCCATCTGCCATGACTGGGAAGAAGTTTTCAGTAATTCGCAATTTTAAAGATAAATAAATTTGTATCGAAATTACCAAAATGTTAATGTTCATCTCTATATGAATAAATGAGAAAGGTTTTGTTTCATGTTTACAACAAAGTTATGAATGGAATGTTTATTATTTAAAATTAATGTTTCAAGTAGCAAACTTTGCGAAACGATAGTGAGCTGGCCAAGTCAGATAGTTTACTGTAAAAGTAAAATATAATTTATTAGCAGATTATTGAAATATGTTTATATTTTATTTAAATGATTTTTAAAAAATAAATCTAAAACCTAGCGAAAGATCCTCTACCTGTATAAGAGTCAGTTACGCCCTAAGATGGGGAGGTACTGCTGTCGCATCTGGGTGTTGTATTGCGTGGGGCTTAATAAAAATGACAACACAGGTATCTTAGGAAAATATAAGTATATTTATTTGTCGGTGACGATGAGGGTAGTGGTAGGAGAGGCTTTGTGCACAGGAAACTTGATGGTTGATTCTCTCCGAGGTTCGATCATCAACTGACTAAAACTTGCTTCTCACTGGAGCGAGTGACGTCACAGATCCCTTTGTTTCCCATGCAGGGCCCGCGAAGTCACAGAACCTCTCGCAGGTGTAGACTGACCCTTGATCTGAGGTCTTGTCACACGTAACCTGGTCACGTCTGCCAGCTCCGACTGTGAGAACAAGCCCTGTTCTGCACTCGACTGCCCCGCGTTAATTTGCGCAAGTCAAACCCGATCTCCAACAGATACATCCATTCCCATAGGGCCATTATCTAACATGGGGAGGTTCCGCCCAGAGCACTTTTTCTCGTCTTGATCACTTCTCTTCGCTACACCCCCTTTCTGACAAAAGTCTTTCTCTACACTATCGCTATTTCGATAGAAGATGCTCAACTGAACTCCAATCTGTAAAACATTCACAGCAAGAACTCGATTTTTCTTCCACTACTTTACTTCTTCTGTGTACCTAAAACCAAACAGAGTTTCAAGGAAGAAAGTTTTTGTCCGAGAACCTCTCATCTGTGGAGAACATTGCTGCGGGACTGATTACCTGCAAACTACAACATGGTCATCTTCAAGTCCAATGTCAACAAATACTTGTCAAGCCGTCCTCTTTTTTTTTTTTTCCTTGAGAGGTAGAAATCTCTCGTGGATGTCTAATTGAGGTCTTGACTGGACGATGTAAAAGTCTATCGCACCCACCTGGTTCGCGTGAAAATGTTATAAGAAATATTGGCACTTTTTTTGTAAATATAGTTTCGTATTTGAATATTAAAACTTCTATCTATTTCCCCTGGTTTCCCCCTCCCTCTCCCTGCCCCTCTTTTTTTCACCTGGGCAATTCCTCTCTCTGAGCATACACACACATTTATAGATTACTCAAGGAACGAGTCGACGTAAGGGAAATAACTCTTTGAAAAACAAATCAGAGTTAGTTCCCTTTATTTAGTACATCAAATGGCTGGAAAACAGACCCCCCCCCCCCAATGAAATATGTGCCAGTTAAGGGTCAAAGAATGAATAATTTTTTTTTAAATTTTAGATATTATTCACAGGGACAATGCCGATCAAGAAAATACCAACTTTGTGGGTTTGTTTTGTAGTTTTAGAGCTTTAGTTGAACATACACACAGACAACTGCCCTTTCTATAATAGATTATATAAGCATGCGTAAAGGTTTACATAAAACTAGACTTAATTTATTCTCACCTAGGGCATAGAATAAAGTATACTGTCAGATATCTTTTTCGACTCGTCCTTGACTGCTTTTATGTGAGTATTTGGGAATGCTGAGGACTGTATACAAAGCGTGGTCCGCGTGGCTTTGCAACCCGAAGCACATGTTAGTTAAGCCTAAAACCTTGGATTTCTAACCAGACGGCTCAATAAGATTTAACTTGGGTTGCACAAACTTTGACAATCAAGCAATTAGAAAAAATTTTTTTTACTTTATTTTTATTCAACCGAAACAAGGCAGATTGCTAGTGAGATGTAAGGGCTACTGTTAATTAGGTACCATACATACAGGGATATCCGAAGTAGAGCAGTTAGATGTGTGTTTGGATTACATTTAAATTTATGCATGTTAGTGCAGTCAGGGGAGCAGGGAGGGAATTCCAAAGGAAAGCAGTTCAAGAGAAGAAACGGTGAAAGGGTGGAATTTTGCTGCTTGACGGGTTGGTTGGGGGGTATTTACATCGAGGGAGCACAAGTACCGCGAGTTCATCAGAGCACATTCCATTGAAGTACTTGTAAAACAAGCACAGGGATGCAACATTGTGACGATGGGACAGGTGTTGGAGCCGAGTTGACAGTGCGGGACCTATTAGATTGGAGACTCTTTTTTGAACTCTGTCTAATAGGGAGAGACTAGTGGTTGATGGTCTAGCCCAGATGTGTCAATCAGAGAGTATCAAACGAGCTTGGCATCTCACAGTCCAGCATGGTTCATCACGTCAACAAAGACAAATAAGTTATCAAAATATAGCAAAACCTTTGACTCACCCTAATACATTTTGCAAAGATGGAAATAGACTTACAATTATTTTTTGCATTAAAGTAGAAATTCATATTGTTTGATGGCTGTACAGATCAAAGTATCAGAGCACACTTGAACCAATGTCTCATTTTTCTAACTAATATCACATTAACTTCCCAATATCCTGATTGGTGGCTGTTTGTCCGTAGGTGCTGTGATTCACAGGTAACATTGAAGACATTGCCAATGCTGCTGCAAAGAAGGTGGGCTCCCTCTACTGTGCTAGTAAACTCCTCACACCTGACATTATCCTGTATCTCTACAAAGCCACCATCCGCCCATGCATGGAGTATTGTTGTCACATCTGGGCTGGTGCACCATCTACTAGTCTCTCCCGCCTTGACAAGGTCCAAAAAAAGAGTCGCCAACCTAATAGGTCCCTCACTATCAACCAAGCTCCAGTCCCTGTCCCATCGCCGCAATGTAGCATCCTTGTGTTTGTTTTACAAATACTTCAATGAATTATGCTCCGATGAATTGGCTACTCTGGTGCCCCCTCGACGTAAATTCACTAGACCAATTCGACAATCAACTACATCCCATCCATTCACTGTGGAGGTCCCCAGATGCCGGAGAGCTTTCTACTAATATAGCTTCTTTCCTCGTGCTGCTGGTGTTTGGAATTCCCTCCCTGTCCCCTGTTTCCCCAACAGTACTGACATGCAGAAATTTAAAACTAATGTAAACAGACATCTCGCTGCACAGATCCCAATTTAGGTTGACCCCCCCCCCTCTCCAAAACCTTCTCCCTTTTTTTTTCTCAGTAGCCCCTTACGTCTACAGTGGCGACCTGCCTTGTTTGGGAGTTAACTATGTTAAAAATATATATATATATATATATATATATAATTTCTTTATATTTATACAATATATTTTATATCATAATAATTAAATCACTCTCATTTTTGGAAATAAAAATAACTGCCTGGCTGTAAAAAGACTATCTGAAAGTATTGAAAGTGATGATATGTGAGTAACAGAGAGTACATATAGTCAAACAAAAGTACTGTAGCTGACACAGTGCTGAATAGTTCAGTGTAGAACGCAATTAAGAGAGATTTTCCAGCCAGTAGATGAAAAGGTGATAAAAATAGACATTATGACATTTCTTTTTTTTTTAATCCATAGTTGAAGCAGCAGCTAAAAAAAATTATTTGTTTACGTTTCAAAAACAATCATTTTTTATAAATTATAAATTATTTTTTTTATTATAAATAATTTTTTTTTCTTACTATTCACTTTCTTCTTAACGTAAACTTAAAGTTCATTTTGGTGCTTATGCTGATTAGCGGCCTATGAAAAAATTATTTTTATATAAAAACAATAATATATACTTATTAAGCATTACATTCTTACTCACTGTACGAAAAAGTAGAAAAAATTATCCACTAGAACTTTAATTACAAGTATTTTTCCATTCTGTGTATCATAACAGCGACTCGTTCAGTAAGCCTCCATCTTGTTTTTTAAGAAGATTTGAAGGGCAGATAACTGAAATCTTCTTAAAAAACAAGATGGAGGCTTACTGAACGAGTCGCTGTTATGATACGCAGAATGGAAAAAGACTTGTAATTAAAGTTCTAGTGGATAATTTTTTCTACTTTTTCGTACAGTGAGTAAGAATATAATGCTTAATAAGTATATATTATTGTTTTTATATAAAAATATTTTTTCATAGGCCGCTAATCAGCATAAGCACCTTCATTTTTTATAAAAAATTTAATCATGTGATAAAAATCATCTTTTTCTTTTACAACCTGCTGTTTGAAAATATTTTATTCATTTAAAAATCCAAATCATTTTTAACCAAAACATTTGAAAACTGATATTTATTTACATCATCATCATCATCGTCATCATCATATTCGGTTAAATCGTCCATTTTACATGTTGACATGTGTTGGATGGCTTTAAGGAATTGACTTCCAAACTAACCTATCTCTGTCCAAGTTTTTATTCATTCCTCTTTCTCTGAAGTTCATTTTTATCAATTCCTTCCATGTTTTCCTTGGCCTTCCCCTGTTAACTGAACCTGCTACCTCAACTGTTCTACTTTATTAACCCAAGAACTCTCATCCATTATTTCAACGTGACCATACAATCAAAGTCGTCCGTTCTGCACAGATCTCCCTATACTGTCCAGATATATTTACAGTAAAATAAAATATTTAAGTAATTTGGTTGTTTTTAAATTTCTAAAAACGTTATTTAATTTTTTTCCTCATATTTTAGTTTACAAATATTTAAAAAAAAACTTATTTCATTTTAAATTTTAGCTTTTGAATAGATTGTTATACAAAAAGTATTAAAAAAAATAAACTTTTAAATTCTTTGTATTACTGAATTTTCTGAAACAGCAAATAAGCCACCATTGAGACTAATATTGGAGTCAAGTTTGTTAATAGAAAAAAAAGGTTTCTTTGTAGCAGCCGTACAACTACAGCGACAGCCGCATTACGATTTTGAATATGTGCTTAATTTCTAAGCTTGGCACTGATTGATGCAAGCATTTAACTTCCTTTGTGGCTTGCCCAATCAGTGGCCATCTTATGCGAGCTGACCACGTGACAATAGATTATAAAAAGGAGCGTCAGCTAGACTCTCTCTCTTTCCAACCAGAGACCTCACAGTAAGCTAACTCATCCCACGGTGCTCCTACCTACCCTCAATTTCTCTCTTGGGATGCAACAGACATCTTCCTGGGCCTTTGGGCCTGGGTTTGATTTCAACAAAAAGATCCAAGATTCCTACATGGCTACTTCTACTGACACACGTGGACTACTTAATGCAACATGCACACATACTTACATACATGGAAATTGCTTGACTTCCACACCTGTGTACCGTACAAACATTCTTCATATATGAACTCTTTCTCTTTTATTACAAACAGGACGTTCCTCCCTTCTGTTATATATGAACTCTTTTCGCTTCCCTACTAACGGGACATTTATTTAACACCATGTGGACTTTATAATTTTACCTCTTTGTCCATATTCATGGACGTATTCATTTACTAACACCCTTCTCTTTCATCTCTCCCTCTTATCACTATGTTAATGAAGACGACCAATAAAGTTGTTTTAAATATTAGAAATGGACTTTGTCTCATTTCTATATCTTAAGAACATTGTAAAATTTTGACAAACCTTTGCTGCCAACTGCAGCCCAACAATGTCGGCTTCTTTCTCAAGTTTACGGCTGTAAGGATAGTCCAGCAAAATCTGAGAATTTGAAAGAAAGAAAACGGGTGAAAAAAACGGAAAGTATTACGTATACTTACATTGCAATCAAACACACTATTTCGAAAAGAAGAAACTGAAAATTATGAAAAGGTAAGACGTATTAGAAAAAGTGTGATGTTTTATAAGTGAATGGTTGGGAAGGATAAAAGGTTAAAATATAAAAAATAGAATGGGACAGAAGAGAAAAAGAGAAAGAGAAAGGAAGAGAAAGACCTGCCATATGAGGAGAGGCTCAAAGAGATGAGACTACCGTCAATGCACTACCGACGTGAAAGAGGTGATATGATAGAAGTGTACAAGATATTAACAGGCAAGGTCAACATCAACCAAAAACAACTTCTACCACTCAATACCAATTCCAGGACAAGGGGAAACAATTTCAAACTGTCCAAGAAGCACAGCAGACTCAACACTAGGAAGCATTCGTTTGGACTTTGAGTAGTGAACAACTGGAATGAGCTTCCCAATTCAGTTGTAAATGCAAAAGACACAATTGACTTTAAAAGCAAACTAGACAAGTACTGGTCCAGTAAGCAATACACTGTTCGACCCGCGCATGCGTCTACTGAAACTATAAGACCAGGCATGGAGCAGGTGCTACAGGCTGAGTAGCCCTTTTCCTGAAGAAAAGTATCAAAGTATAAGAGAAAGAAGACAAGTTTAATGCTTCGAAACTCCTTCCTTGTAAAGGTCACAAAGTAATTTTTTTAAACTAGTAATAAGATAAAAATGGCTGACTTGTTTACAAAGAAACTGAATGCATCCTGGTAAATTTAATTTTTTAAAACAGAATTTTTCAAATTTCATTTTATTCATGGTATTGCATGTTTAATTTTAATAAAAATTTGATTAATAGTAAAAAAAAAAAAAATTCAATGTACAAGTCACAATAGTCACAAGAAAGACAGACACAGACACACGTGAAGTTATTTTCTAATTTTATTAATATAGAAATGTATTAGCCATGTTTCCTTACCTGGACAACCTTTTCGTAAAATGCCTGCGTAATGAGAGCAATTCCATCAAACGGCATAAAAGCCCAAATCGCAGCCATCAAAATGATTGCAAAATAATCAATTATTTGGGCAAAACTCACTTTCTCTGCCTGAAAACAAAAACAAAAAAAAGTATAAATATAATAAAAGTTAAAAAAAAAAGAAAAGAAAATCTCTATAATACTCATTTCGGTGCTTATGCTGTTCAGCGGCCGTATGAAAAAATATTTTTTTTATAAAAACAATATTATATACTTGTTCAGCGTTATATTCTTACTCACTGTACAAAAAAGTAGAAGAAATTATCCACTAGAACTTTAATTACAAGTATTTTTCCATTCTGCGTATCATAACAGCGATTCGTTCACTAAGACTCCATCTTCTTTCTTAAGATTTCGAATTATCTGCCCTTGAAATCTTCTTTAGAAAGAAGATGGAGGCTTAGTGAACAAATCGCTGCTATGATAAGCAGAATGGAAAAAGACTTGTAATTAAAGTTCTAGTGGATAATTTTTCTACTTTTTTGTACAGTGAGTAAGAATATAACGCTGAATAAGTATATAATATTGTTTTTATAAAAAAATAATTTTTTCATACGGCCGCTGAACAGCATAAGCACCCTCATTTCTTACAAGATTCATTTTTGCTGGTGAATTATTTCTTGTATAATTTGAACTACTTGGTTGTTATTTTTGCAATATTCCGACCTGTGATGTAATGATTAAAGGTGATAGTTAACAATCAGTCGATAACTAAGAATAACAACAATTACTTAATACTTAATTACTTAATACTTAATACTTAATACTTAATTACTTAATACTCCTACCCAGCCATGACTGACGGAACAAGAACAATCTACCCCCATGGATTAAATAAAGGGTTCAGTTTGAACTTTTGTATACGTTTCTGGGTTTGACAGAAAGATTCCCAAATTCGAAAAGATACACTTGAAGGTCAGAGTTTACATCGGCCAAAACCTTATGAAAATAAGCTGTGCGTGCGTGGTCTCCCTCTGTATGTGACTCGATGTGGCGAGTGTAAAATGCAATAAATTTGGGCAATTTGGGGCATTTTTGACCCCCCTCTAACCCCCTGGGGGCGCGAACCAGAATTTTTCTGAGGTCAAAGATGCTCATTTTATATCCAAAACAATTGCCTCTACATTTTGGCCAAGTTTCAGAGAAATTGAATGGATGGATCAAACGTTATGGGAGAAAAGGGTTATTTTTTGTCATTTTGGAGGCTTTTGACCCCCTGGGGACGCGAACCAGATTTTTTCCAAGGTCAGCGATACATATTTTCTATTAGGAACAATTGCCTCCACATTTTGGCCAAGTTTCAGAGAAATTGAAAGGATGGATGAAAAGTTATGGGGCAAAAAATGTCATTTTTTGCCATTTCGGGTCCTTTTGACCCCCTGGGGGACTAACCAGATTTTTTTTCAAAAATCGGAGAATGTCACTTTCTAACCTAACCAAAGTTACAACTTCATGCAAAATTTCAGAGAAATTGAATGACTGGTTGCGGAGAAAAATCCGGACGGACGGACATGCCTCAAAACATAAGTCCCCTGATTTTATAAATCGGGGGACCAATAACAACCAAGATGAGAATAGTAGTCTGAATAATAATCCAAATTATCAATCCTCATCTAAAAAATGCTAAATTATTTTGTGTCAATAAATTGAGAAAAAAATACAAGAACGCTCTAAACAAGAGATTGATGGCTACGAACTATGTAGAATATTAAAACTTAATCTATCAGCTTGTTCAGAAAATACTGGCCGATTTTTCAATTCGATTTTAAAAAGCTGATTGACGTTGCCAGTTTTTAGTGTTTAATAATACACAATTTTACACCCATAATAATTGATGCATTCTCTTTGATACGTTTCCAATATGTTCTTTTCGAATACAATTTTGGAGCATGTAAGCTGTTAGTGACGGAGATGAAAAAAAGAGAAGAAATGTGTATACTTTCCTTGTCTAAACTTCTCCACGACCATACCCAACATCCACTACAATCTAACACATTCTCTTTCATTTAAGTCCTTCAGCCCCCCCCCCCCCTCCGAAAGACTCACCTCCATCTCAGTACCTCACTCAATTTTTGTATATTAAAACTGGTTTCGGCAAAAGAAATATTTATTCCATGATGAAGTTTCAGAATTGAAACGAAATATTGATTTAATATAAGTATGTTTTTGTTTCATTTTCTTTTCCTGTTCTAACCAGTATGTTTATTTACCTTCTCTTCGGGAGGTTAGACATAAGGGCAGCACACTAGGATTAGTGCGCTCAGGCCTTTAAAAAATGCCTGAGCAGCCCTGTTGGCATTCCCCCGGTAAGGGGGCCTCAGGCGATTAGCAATAAACTAACCTCTTCTCAAAGAGAAGGTAAAGCCTGGGAGGATGGACCTTCTGAGACTTAACAGAACCATACCTCAGCCCGACAGAAGAAACCACAACTTCCCACCGTCTGTCGGACTGATTGTCGAAGACGTATCTTCGACTGGCACGAACACACCTACACAGGATGTTCTTTGCTTATTACTTGTTTCCTATATATATATCGAAACATTCTGTCGGAAATTTATCTTTTTCCTTTGAACAAACAGTGCTTATTTATATTGAAACTCAAGTGAAATAAAGCAGTTCAAAATAAAATAAGACACAAACTTTTAAATATTAGTGTACACCAAAAATTATCCGGTAGAATTTTAATAAAAAATAGAATTAATTTACTATTCAGAGTCCACAAACTCTGAATGACATTCACGTCAAGCCAAGCTTGTCGTAGAAGATTATCTCCCTTCTTCTAATATAAAGACTGCACGCTGGATTGTCGTTCGGCGGAGTTTGTGAACTCCGAAGAGTAAATTAATTTTGTTTTTTATTAAAATTCTAAAAGAACGACCAATATTTGAAAATGAACTCCCAGCTTATCCGGCACTTCCGTTTTACTAATGAACCGCGAATTCCATCACAGCGGACAATACGTCGTATCAACACAAGGACGTCTTCTCAATAAACAAAACTAAAAGTTTGTTTATTTTTATATAAAAAAAGAGAAAAAAATCTCTGAAGATGGAGAATGTCTCCGAAATATATAAGATAAAAGTAAAAAAAAAAGAAATAAATTTGTCTTGCATTGTAAAGGGCTTTTATTGTCATTGTAATACTTATCATTCAATGCTTAAAAAAAAAGAACGACCAATATTTGAAAATCTACTCACTTATTTTCCGTAACTTTTGGTGTACACTAATCTTTTTCACTAATAAGTAAGTATATTCAAAAGTTTTCCTGTTATTTTATTTTGAACTGCCATATTTCACTTGCGTTTCAATATAAATAAGCACCAAACAACTTCTACATACTTTTCTCGCAGGAGTTCAAACTGTCATATTTCTTCACAAACAAACAGAGCATGGGGGAGAAGGGTCTCCGAGTGATTGAGCAGTACAAAGGTGGTTTAAAAAATTCTGTAGTGATAATGAGAGCCTTGGAGATGAAGGTAAAGGATGGCCATGCATTTTTGACTATGAACATTTAGAAGCAATTGTTGAACAAAATCCACCTCAAAGCGCCAGAGAAAAGTCTAAAGATTGTCAGTATTTAAACAGTGTCTGACTACCCAAAGCAAATTGGTAAATTGAAAAAGCTGGATAAATGAATCCTGCATGAGCTCAATGAATGTTGTTCTTTTCCAAGATCAGTATTTAATTTCTGAACAACAAAGAAATCTACCAGATTAGCAATTAACCATCTGAACACAATATGATTGGAAATTTATTGGCGAGAAAGATTTCTAAATACCAAATCCATCATAAAATTAGATTTTTGTTTTCAAATAGAGGAATATATTTTTGGTGTTTACCTTTGCAAACGGCGAGTCACTTATATGGGATACAACTTGTGTCGACACTTTTGCGCCCTCGTCAGTGATAGAATCGGCTACAAACCCTGGACATGCAGCAGCGTCAGCAGAGAGCCGCAAGTAGTCAAAATATGCCGATCTTCTTGACATATTTGTGTTTCGACCGATTGCGGTGGAGACGAGTGGAGTGATATGCCCCGCCAGGCACGACTTCCTCGAGAGCCTTGGTTTGTTAATGACGCGTCACACCGGGGACAATCGTGAATTGACTTGACTTTACGAGCGCCTCTCTATCGCCATTATTCATGGAAACACCTTGAGCCTGCTCTCAGCCTGCCAAGCCAACTGGACATTCGTTGAAACTTCCTGATGCATGCATGTTGGTTTCGAAAAGGGACATGTTATTAATCAATTATTATTTGCCTCCCCATTTTCCTTCTCAATATTTTATTTGACTATCATTGTTTGTATTTTACAAATTGTTTTTTGGTTTAATGTATTTTTGGAATACATCAAAGTACATTGATTCATAACTGGTATGAATTTTCGGACTGCATTAAATGGTGAAAGTGTGAAAATTAGACAGACGAGCAATTTTCGTTTTTTATATATAGAAAAGAAGATCATCACTTACTGCATGTCCTAACAGGGCATGAGCCATTTCATGGGCTAACACGATAGCAAGTTGGTTATCATTTTGAACAAAATTCAAGAGACCAATGTGCACATAGACATGACCAGTCTGAAAGAAGAAAAAGACAACGGAAAATCCATTTAAGAAAGTAGACAGTTATCTAATATATAAAATTTTAAGTCTCAGTCCGATTTCAATGTTAGACACAAATAGCAATGCATCTGACAAATCGATAGTTGATTCTGAGTAGTCTGTTTTTTTTTCATCTTTTGTCTTCCATTATGTTATCAGCATGAATATAATTTGATTTGCCTTCTGATAATACTTAAACCAGTTAGGAATATTGATACAGTGGTAATATTTACCCATACTTACCTAAACAGCTTAAGCCTTTAATAAAAAAAAAGTTTTGCCATTTCGCTATCTATTTCGACTATCAGATAAACAATTACATGATTTTCAAAGAATGTGGCTTGAGTGAAGATATAAAAGATGAGTTTTATAACAAGCTTATTGCAATAGCTAGTAAGGTTGGTGAAAAGGAACTACTTGCTCTGACAGGAGATTTTAATGATCATGTTGTTAAAACAACCTGATTTTAAGGGTATGCATTGAAGAAATGGATATGATGATACGAATGCAGAAGGTTAAAGAATTTTATAATTTGGTGTTGGAATGGACATGTTGGTTGCAAACTAGGTTTTAGGAAAAAGGAAAGCCATCTCGTTACATATGAATCTGGTACAGCAAAAACTTAAGTAGATTATCTGCTGGTTAGGAAAAAGGACAGAAAAATCTTGAGTGATATGAAAGTAATATCTGGTGAAGAAATTGTAACACAAACTGGTTATTTGCAATTTTATGCTGAAGAAAAGGTACAGAGAAAGTCTATCCCCAGGTTGTTTGGTTTTACGGCATATCAACCCTTTTCGGGTTATTTAATGCCAAATCAGATCATTTTGGTAAAAGATTTTATGCTTCAAGTTCTTTATATGTTCAAATATTTATATATGGTGTTTTGTAGAGGAAAATTGTTGTTTTAGTTTTTGGCTTTGCAGAACATGATTGAGTTTTGCAAAGGGAAAGGAAAAAAAAACAATAACATCAATGTTTGGTGCATTTTAGATCAGAAAGGCAGTATTTTCAGACAGCCTGATTTGGTAGAACCAGATCTATCCCCAGCAAGAAGGTGTGGAGGTTGAATGAAGAACACGTGAAACATGAATTTAGAAGCTAAGTGATGGAGCGTTTAGTCACCAGATCCACTTCAGGAAGTGCGGAAGAACAGTGGAAGAAGTTGAAGGGTAATACACTGCTGGAGGTAACAGGCATGACTTTTGAGTGGACGAAAGGGCTCCCAAGGCATAGGGTGACATAGTGGTTGGACGAGGAAGTTGAGAAGTGTATCAAAGAAAAGAGGAAATGAAGGAGTCAGTGGATAAAAGGTTTAGTGAATAAGTGGCAAAGAGGGGAACAAAAAGAGCAATATACAAAGCCAAGAAGGAGGCCGAGCAAACCAGATTTCTAGATATACTATGAAAGGATGATCAAAAGAATGAATATTCAGGATAGTGTTATAAACCATGTAATTTAGGTTATAATAATTAATAACTCGTAAAACAAAATGGATGACTTTTCAACAGAAAGGTTTAACAGATTTATTAAAAGTGTAATTAGAATGAAATGAGTTATTTAGCCGCTGTAACGCGAGATGTAATTTGATCCAGTCTGATCCGTGGTCAATGTTTACTTTTCACTCCGGCAAGCCACTCGATCAGGGGCGATAACTCTTAAATGTTTCAAGGGACATAATTCCGTTTTTCTTTAGTTATTCCTAACAGATAGCTAACCCTAAACAGATGGCAAAGACAAATATGGAGATTGTTGGAGAGAAGTGCATTCGAAATGACAATGGAGTGTTAGCAACAAATAAAGAGGACAAGAGGGATGCTTGGAAATGTCATTATGAGAGATTGTTGAATGCTGAGTTTCCATGCAACTGAGCAAATCTAGACATTGCAGAAGCAGTATCTGGGCCAGCTATAAAAATTGAGAAATAAACAGTACGAGAAGCTGTGAGATGAAAGAGAATAAGGCTGTAGGACTCTCAGGTGTTGTTGCAGAAATGTTGAAGGTTGTGGGTGAAACAGACATTGAGATGATCACATACTTGATAAATCAGATCATAAAAGAAGACTGGGAACTTAGTACAATTGTGAATTGTGACAATGGTAAAGCGGGAAGATCTAGATAGAGGTAATTACAGAGGCTTAAAGTTGATGGGTCAGGTTCTGACAGTGATTGAAAGAATAACTAAGCAGCCAATAAGAACGCAGATAAGCATAGATGAAATGCTGTTTGGTTTCATGCTGAGACAAAGTATCACTGTCGCTATATTTATCCTGAGACAAATATAAGAGAACTAGCTTGGTAAGAAGAAGAACCTGTATTTTGCTTTCGTGGATCTGGAGAAAGCTTTTGACAGAGCGCCAAGAGATGTTATCTGGTGGGCTTTGCATAAACGAGTGGTTAGTGAAGGTTGTTCAACCAATGTACAGAAATGCTCAAAGTCGGGTTAGAATTAACAGCACATATAGTTACAGCTTTAATGTTTAATGTGAAAGTAGGAGTGCATCAGGGTTCTGTATTAAGTCCATTGCTTTTCATTTGTGTTTGAGAAGAATTGTCCAGGAAGTTGCATACGGGTTGTCCGGAAGAGATACTGCATGATGATAATTTAGTACTTGTTAGCTTGACAACTTGAAGGAATGCTATGGAAAGTAAAGGTTTGAGAGTAAATGTTACCAAGTGGTTGTAGTGTTGTAGAAAAGGTAGTCAGGTGCAACTCAATTTTTTGTGGTACTTGCAAGCATTGGGTACACAAGAAATACAGGGGAATTACTGGTAAGTTGAGAGAAGATAACCAGTTTATGTGCCAGAAGTGTAAGACAATAGAGATGGATGAGAACTCTGATATGAAAAGTATATTCGGATGGTGAAGCTATTGAGGTTGTCCAGAAGTTTAGTTACCTTGGTGATACCATTGGAGCACAGAGAGGAGCAGATGCTAGGGTGATTGCAAGAATAAGGAGTGGATGGTGTAAGTTCATCAAACTTCCGCCATTACTAATCAGCAGAGCGTCACCATTATGAACTAAGATAAAGGTCTATCAGACATGTGTACACAGTGTGATGATGTATGGAAGTGAAACCTGGCCAGTGAGGGTTGAGCACATGCGCTGCATGGAGAGAAATGATATGATGAATGTGTAATGTTAGTCTTAAAGAAAAGCTTAGATCTGATGACCTCAGAGGAAAATTAATTCTGGACAATATAGGGAGATGTGTGCAGTACAGGAGACATCGATGGTATGACCACATTGAAATAATGGATGAGTGTTCTTGGGTTAGTAGATATAGATCAATTGCGGTAACAGGGTCGGTTTACAGGGGAAAGCCAAGGAAAACATAGGAGGAAGTGATAAGGATAGACTCGAGAGAAAGACGGATAAATAAAGACCTGGGCAGAGATTAATTTGGAAGTCAATTTCTAAAGGCCATCCAACATATGCCAGCATGTAAAACAGATGTTAAACCAAATATGATGATGTGTTTATACCGACTATCATAAGATACAATTAATATTAATAAATAGTTGAACAATGATAGTTCAACTATTTATTAATATTAATAAATAGTTGAACAATTATAGTTCAACTGTTTATTAATGTTAATAAATAGTTGAACTATAATTGTTCAACTGTTTATTAATATTAATAAATAGTTGAACAATGATAGTTCAACTGTTTATTAATGTTAATAAATAGTTGAACTATAATTGTTCAACTGTTTATTAATATTAATAAATAGTTGAACTATAATTGTTCAACTGTTTATTAATATTAATAAATAGTTGAACAATTATAGTTCAACTGTTTGTTAATATTAATAAATAGTTGAACAATTATAGTTCAACTGTTTGTTAATGTTAATAAATAGTTGAACAATGATAGTTCAACTGTTTATTAATGTTAATAAATAGTTGAACAATGATAGTTCAACTGTTTATTAATGTTAATAAATAGTTGAACAATGATAGTTCAACTGTTTATTAATGTTAATAAATAGTTGAACAATTATAGTTCAACTATTTATTAATATTAATAAATAGTTGAACAATGATAGTTCAACTGTTTATTAATGTTAATAAATAGTTGAACAATTATAGTTCAACTGTTTGTTAATGTTAATAAATAGTTGAACAATTATAGTTCAACTGTTTATTAATGTTAATAAATAGTTGAACAATTATAGTTCAACTATTTATTAACATTAATAAATAGTTGAACAATGATAGTTCAACTGTTTATTAATGTTAATAAATAGTTGAACAATGATAGTTCAACTGTTTATTAATGTTAATAAATAGTTGAACAATTATAGTTCAACTGTTTGTTAATGTTAATAAATAGTTGAACAATTATAGTTCAACTGTTTATTAATGTTAATAAATAGTTGAACAATTATAGTTCAACTGTTTATTAATATTAATAAATAGTTGAACAATTATAGTTCAACTGTTTATCAATGTTAATAAATAGTTGAACAATTATAGTTCGACTGTTTATTAATGTTAATAAATAGTTGAACAATTATAGTTCAACTGTTTATTAATGTTAATAAATAGTTGAACAATTATAGTCCAACTGTTTATTAATGTTAATAAATAGTTGAACAATTATAGTTCAACTGTTTATTAATATTAATAAATAGTTGAACTATAATTGTTCAACTGTTTATTAATATTAATAAATAGTTGAACAATTATAGTTCAACTGTTTGTTAATATTAATAAATAGTTGAACAATTATAGTTCAACTGTTTGTTAATGTTAATAAATAGTTGAACAATTATAGTTCAACTGTTTATTAATGTTAATAAATAGCTGAACAATGATAGTTCAACTGTTTATTAATGTTAATAAATAGTTGAACAATGATAGTTCAACTGTTTATTAATGTTAATAAATAGTTGAACAATTATAGTTCAATTGTTTATTAATGTTAATAAATAGTTGAACAATTATAGTTCAACTGTTTATCAATGTTAATAAATAGTTGAACAATTATAGTTCAACTGTTTATTAATGTTAATAAATAGTTGAACAATTATAGTTCAACTGTTTATTAATGTTAATAAATAGTTGAACAATTATAGTTCAACTGTTTATTAATGTTAATAAATAGTTGAACAATTATAGTTCAACTGTTTATTAATGTTAATAAATAGTTGAACAATTATAGTTCAACTGTTTATTAATGTTAATAAATAGTTGAACAATTATAGTTCAACTGTTTATTAATGTTAATAAATAGTTGAACAATTATAGTTCAACTGTTTATTAATGTTAATAAATAGTTGAACAATTATAGTTCAACTGTTTATTAATGTTAATAAATAGTTGAACAATTATAGTTCAACTATTTATTAATGTTAATAAATAGTTGAACAATTATAGTTCAACTATTTATTAATGTTAATAAATAGTTGAACAATTATAGTTCAACTATTTATTAATGTTAATAAATAGTTGAACAATTATAGTTAAACTGTTTGTTAATGTTAATAAATAGTTGAACAATTATAGTTCAACTATTTATTAATGTTAATAAATAGTTGAACAATTATAGTTCAACTATTTATTAATGTTAATAAACAGTTGAACAATTATAGTTCAACTGTTTATTAATGTTAATAAATAGTTGAACAATTATAGTTCAACTGTTTATTAATGTTAATAAATAGTTGAACAATTATAGTTCAACTGTTTATTAATGTTAATAAATAGTTGAACAATTATAGTTCAACTGTTTATTAATGTTAATAAATAGTTGAACAATTATAGTTCAACTGTTTATTAATGTTAATAAATAGTTGAACAATTATAGTTCAACTGTTTATTATTAATAAATAGTTGAACAATTATAGTTCAACTGTTTATTAATGTTAATAAATAGTTGAACAATTATAGTTCAACTGTTTATTAATGTTAATAAATAGTTGAACAATTATAGTTCAACTGTTTATTAATGTTAATAAATAGTTGAACAATTATAGTTCAACTGTTTATTATTAATAAATAGTTGAACAATTATAGTTCAACTGTTTATTAATATTAATAAATAGTTGAACAATTATAGTTCAACTGTTTATTAATATTAATAAATAGTTGAACAATTATAGTTCAACTTTTTATTAATATTAATAAATAGTTGAACAATTATAGTTCAACTGTTTATTAATGTTAATAAATAGTTGAACAATTATAGTTCAACTATTTATTAATATTAATAAATAGTTGAACAATTATAGTTCAACTATTTATTAATATTAATAAATAGTTGAACAATTATAGTTCAACTGTTTATTAATATTAATAAATAGTTGAACAATTATAGTTCAACTGTTTATTAATGTTAATAAATAGTTGAACAATTATAGTTCAACTATTTATTAATATTAATAAATAGTTGAACAATTATAGTTCAACTGTTTATTAATGTTAATAAATAGTTGAACAATTATAGTTCAACTATTTATTAATATTAATAAATAGTTGAACAATTATAGTTCAACTGTTTATTAATATTAATAAATAGTTGAACAATTATAGTTCAACTGTTTATTAATGTTAATAAATAGTTGAACAATTATAGTTCAACTGTTTATTAATATTAATTGTGTTTTATGATAGTCGGTACAATACTTTTTGGGAGCAACTAAATAAAAATGGTCTTCGCCTTAAATGACATACGCAGTCGATTATTAATCCTTACGATTACGTTTGCTAGAATGCAATGGATGATGCATTATTTTTATGGTATGTGTCCACTCATCTACTTAACTGATATTTTCCATGAATTCTTTCGCCTTCCTTTGAAACAAATATACAAAAAAACAATTTCTCTTATGAACGTAAAATACTTTATTACTTTGAATGTTCGAGGCTAGATATTTTCCCCCATACATAATGACAAATTGTTCGATTGAAAAACCGCCATTTTTCCTTACTTTTTAACTGACATTAACACAAAAGAAGCAAAAATATAGAAATCCCGCTCCGCATTTGCCCAATATTATTTGCTTTCGATTTTATTATTTCTTTAGATACATATATTTCCCTCATTTAAGGAGGTTATGTTTTTGGTCAAGGTTTTTTGTTGGTTTGTTTCTGTTTCTGTACGACTTAGCATCCAAATCACTTAACCAATCAAAATATCGATCATGGTCTAATTAAGAACTGATTTAATTTCAGGATACCTAGGTCAAAAGATTATGGTCGCAGAAAAGGTCAAATGTACACTTTTGGCGATAACTTTTGTTCTGTTCATCGTAGAGACTCGCTACTTAGCCAGTATTGTAGCCAATGAAGTTTCATATCTTATATGACCTTTTACCGTAAAAGATTTCGGTCATGATCGACATTTTGATGGAATTTCAACTTCTGATTTTTCCAAATTTGATGTATGGATTTGATGCGCTTTGATAACAGTAACCATAATGCAAAATTTCAGCTTGATCAGATAAATAGTTTTTGAGTTATCAACATTTCCATGGCAGAAGTTTGGGAATACTTCATACAATATGGAGAAGTAAGGCCCAGATAAGAGTTTGGCCCATTCCATTACATTGTCAGGCGGTTGTATGCAGTCTCACAACTAACCTATGTTCTTGTTTTTTAATGATAATATTTTACTACATGGTGCATTGTATCATTAGACTGTTGTTGCTTGGTGTAACTATTGCAATTGTTGCTATGACACATGCATTGACAAAGAAGTCGTATGATTATGTTGTTTGACTTATAAGATTGAATTAAAACGATAAAATATGGATACTACTAAATCAATTCCGGGTAAATATAAAAAAAACTCAACAGACATGAAGTTGTTTTCTTTTCTTTTAAATATGCATTCATACATAAAAGGGGTTCGGAATTAATTACAACTCGGAATTAATTACAACTCGAAATTAATTACAACTCGAAATTAATTACAACTCGAAATTAATTACAACTCGAAATTAATTTATCAATTTTATTTGTTATTCAACTAATAAATCTCATTTTATTTTTTTCATTTGCAAAATTATATTGTACGAATTACAAAAAAAAAAGTTTTATTTCATTTTATCATCAAGAATTACAAGATTTCTAATTCCTAAGCGACATAAAATTACTTCCGGTTTGTAATTAATTCCGTCACCCCATAAAACGTAGCAAATACACACAGATGCAAGGGAGATAAGTCTGTTTTATGATTCATTTCATTTAGGATTTTTATACATACATTCGAGTATTATTAATCTATATTGGTAAAACTTAAATGCATTTTGTCACACTCCTATTTAAAAATTGAATACTTGTAACATTGATTATATTTACATCTCTTTCCCTGGACGGTCCTTTAGCCAATATGTCTCCATCATGGCAATGTCAAGGTGGTTTGAAGATTAAAAAAAATTTCAAAAGTAGTTGGCAAAACAAATTTCAAACTTTCAAGTACAAAATAAAAATAGTAATATGGAGTTCAAAGCTGGAAGCAAGAGTTTATCATCTTTTCCCGGGCACTGCTAGGACAGGTCGGCTAGTCTATTATATAAAGGAAAATTGAGTTTTTTTTTTTGTATATGTCTCTATGTGTGCATGTCTGACAGGATGTCAGAAACTACACATACAAACCTTAAATCATCGGACATAATGTGTACTCGGACAGGTTATATAAAAAAGCTACTTTAATATTCATATTCTGACGGTCAATAAGGACCCGATTCCTGCAAGGGTGGGGTTTAGAACAGATTCTACTTTTTTAAAATTTGTTCAAGTTAAATTCATCAAGAGAATGAGAGAAAATTATTTCTAATTGTTGTCTGCTCAGAAAATGCCTGTCTTTTTTTCTTTTGGCAAGTTTTAAATAATATTGTGGGGCCTGCGTTCACACTGGATATACATAAAAAGGAAATATGTTACAAACTCATCCTAAGAAGGGAGAATTATGTTCAAAAAGTAACGAGAGAGAGAGAGAGAGAGAGAGAGAAAGAGAGAGAGAGAGAGAGAGAGAGAGAGAGAGATTTTAAAAGAAAGACGTTACACACACTCTTTTAAAAAAATATTCTATTTTGTTTTTCAGCATCCCAGGCAACACCAGATAGTCTTGCTAGTACTTAGAAAAACAAAACCATTAAATGTTGCATTTAAATATCAACTTATTTAAAATTTCAGAATTAATTTTTACAGCTTCTCAAAAGTTTAAGAAATTCCAAATTTCAATGAAATGGAAAATAAAGTTTTTGCTAGATAGCCAGATTGAACAAAGAACAAACATCTTTATAAAATGGAATTGGCAATTTAGCCAGAAGGGCATCTTTTACGAGACTCAGCAGAGTAAAAACGCTAAAAAAACAAATTTACAACAAATAAAAGTAACTGTAAGCTGTAAAAGTTAGTTTCAAACTTGCCTGTGCTATTTGTTTGTATTTTTAGACCGTTACAACCGCTATTTATTAGAAATCAATAGTTTTATCACCGTAGGTTGGGAAAAACATGGCCGCTTTTGGGGGGGGGGGCATTTGGTAAGGAAGCACGTGAATCGCCATCTTGAATTTTGTGCAAGCCTTTGGGAAAAAAACAATACATTTTTTTTTTTTACATCTAATAAAAACCCATTTATAATACGTAAAAATAAAAACAAATTACATAGGTAAATAGAAAAATATCTATTCTCGTCGCAGGTCAACTTCACTTGTTGCAAATTTATGCTTTTAAACCCTTTCTTGTTCTTTTTTTGGACCCCGTTCGCGACTGTGCTGAGCGTCGTAACATATACCCCAATATTCTTTACATTTTTGCACATTTACAAAGACATTTTGGCAAAACGTTTGTATACTTAAAGTTTGTAATAATCTTCAGATTTTTATTAATGGTATTTGATTAAACTAGTTATTCAGGATATAGGTGTATGCATATACAACTGAGAGCAGTTTCATGTCATAACTGGACAGATTCTTTTTAACCCATAGATGTGACCCTGAAAAGGTACTGCCACTGTGTTAGAGTGGACCTGGGAGTAATGGAAACTAAAGGGTGGCTACATGCTTCCCAAAGATCCCAAATTAGGGCGTACTACAAAATGCAGTTCAATGTCGTACCTAAAACAGAGATGCATATAGCATAACAATTACCAATATTGATTATTATACTAAAACCGAGTTAAGCAACGTTTGTTTCCCTAAGGCTTTTTTTCCCTATATATTTTAAACAAAATATGTTCCAAAATATTCCTTGGTTTTGGTATTAAGTTATGTTTGAAAAGAAATTCTATGTTAATCCGTCTAATTAGAAATAATTTGCAATTAACTCACCAAATAACCCATTTCTTACTAAGTCTCTGCCTATCCCTTCCACCCTCTCTCATTGTATCTTGTTCGACCCCTGCTTTTATTTTATATTTTATCTCTCTCTATCTAGGAGTGAAATAGTTCATTATAAATAAAGGGAAATATAACCACAAACAGTAATCAAGTTATATAATATTTACTTTAGTTTAGAGATATGTTTTAGAAAGTTATGACAACTTAAAGGCATGAGCACTGGATGAACTGAAAAATTGGTGAGAAACGAGGTGATAAAAGACATAAAAAGACAATATGTAATAAATTTTGTTTTTATTTCTTACTCTTTCATCTTCAATCATTAGCATGTTATACGGTATCAAAGTTTTTTTTTTTATATTTCGAGGATATAACCTCCTTTTCAAAGTCTCTCTATTTCAGAGTAGCATGGATTTCGGAAGTAAGAAATAGGAAAAAAAAGGATTACATCTTGTCTTTTTATCATCTGATTTCTCACCAATTCTTCCAGTTCATCTGGTGCTTGTACCTTTGCATTATTACAGCCTTCTAAAACATAAAACTATACATGATACACAATGCTTCAAGCAAACTACAGTGCTCTCTTAGTTTAGTTTAACAACAAATCAATCATTTTGGGTTATTTAATACTGAAGCACAATACTTACTATTTTAAATGATTCATTGTATATGATTAATTGAACACAAGTCAATTTACCCATAGGTGGTAGAAACTGGGGCTTTATACCTTTCTAAACAGCATTAGCATATAAATTACCCCAATAAATCCAACTGGATTTGAACTCATAACCGATTTCATAGTTTGTGATGGAATCCATTAGGCCAATCATGCATCTACGTCTATTTTGAAATAAAATATTGAAAACATTTCCTGAATTTTGTTTTTACTATTTTATATCTGAATTATAATTTATGTTGAAACCCGTGATTAAAACCAGGTCCTTTAGATCTGCAGTTTCACGCTTTCCCATCTGAGATATTTCGGCTGGCTCTATCTTTTTTAATGATAAACATTTATATTTGCACTTGCTGCTACTGCTACTACTATCTAGGTCATTATTTCAGATGGTGTCCATTTTAAAAATCTTCTGAGGTGGATAAGTTATTCTTTGAAAGAAATTAAATCGAAATACATTCTTTTTGTTTTTAAGAACATGGACCAACATTTCACTAAAAAAAGAAAACAAACAAACTGGCAAACCAGAATCAAACATCGATTTTGTAGAAAGAAAGCTATTAATCACAAAGATGTGAGAAACAGACCTGCTCCACTTTATATAGTAGATTACAACTTTTATAGTTAAAGTTTTTTCTAATAAGTCTTGAGAAATGTCTTTACCTTGTTTTAATTTAATTTCGTCCTCTGTCGTCAGTTGATGTGACTGTGCCAGTTATTAAAGTGATGATGTGAGACATAGTACGAATATATGAAAATGAATTTGGATGAAAAATCTTAGGCATAGATCAACAATAATATTTATTAATTTATTTACGACTGAAAGAAGAATTTACTTTCATAATGAGGACATTAATTGAAGCAGCTGTGCGACGCACGTCCATTGAAATCTGCTCCTTCAAATGAATACAAGGGACACAACTCTTTTTAAAATATCTTTGAGACGAGTTACTTCCCTTTAAAATACAAAAATGTTTCCATATTTGTTCTCTAAATGAATTTGTTTTCATCTAACAATTATATTACACTTTTTGAAAGATGGATAATTAATTTGTTTGGCTTGATTTTTGTAAACTTAAAATGATTGAATTCTGTTAATAAAAATATTCGAACAATGAAAATCTATACAAATTTTTATGGTAAATGAATTTTGCAACGAAGTGAAAAGTAAAGGAAAAATTTATTAATTACTTACAGCCAGAACATAGGCATTGATATCGGAGGAATCCACAATAGCCACTTTCCACTTGTGAGTTTTCATATTTGATAATGCCCAATTACTACGAACCAATTTCTCCATGACGCACATGACTCTGTAGTATGACGGATGAGTGGCAGGTAAAAACAAATTCTCTTTCATCCTCTCTTGCTAAAAGAAGAAATGAAAAATAAGAAAAACAAACGAAAATGCAAACTTGGATATTTGGCATCGGCAAAATGTTTGCATTTGTAGTATATTGCTGCTGGATGTAAAAGAAAGATGATGAACGCTTGTGCATAAAAATATAATGGTGCAGTTTTATTGTTTGTTGTAATGAATGAGTATTGATTTACTCCTCTCCAGGAGTTAGGCACAAGGCCAGTTTTTATCTTACTCCCACAAGTAAGATGTGACCCAAGGTCGGGTCGGGAAAGTGGGGTTTAAAAATTACCTCGGCAGCCCCATCGGCATTCCCCGGTAGGGGCGCCTCAGGCAGTAAGCAATAAACTTACTCCTCCCCAAAGAGGGGAGGCGAAGCCTGGGAGGGTGGGCCTCCTAGAACTGCACAGGACAGACCCATAGACTGGCGTAAATCAAGCCCCGAAGGCCAAGACAATACCAGTTTATGGGGTGCAGTATCCATCGGAACAGATACTACACTTTGATCTTAGCCAAAAGGCCAAGAAGGAGAGTGTTGTAATGAATAAGTAGAGTGAGTGAGTTTGAAGTGTGCAACCACGAATTGACAGGAGTTGAAATCTCAAATTTTTTTAGCCAGTTGCTTTCTGCTACATCAAGAATCGGACCAGTTAAATAACATTTTTTTTTGACATCCATGCAAACTACAATGCACCTCCAAGCATGTCGCCTATGCAACTTCTTGTAGTCATGCCTCCTTCCAGTTGCTTATTGTTTATTTAGCCAGCTTATGTATTTCTTTCCGTTTTATGCAGGTGGCATCTTTGTTTTGTTGTAGTCACTGGATGTAATATCTGGTTTATTTTATTCCGAGTCCAAGGTCGTTTCATCAACAGATATCCAACAGATCTATGTTAGAATCAAATATATCTTTTCAAATATGTATATGTTTCTTTTTGGCTGAAACCAACAATGCTAATGTTTTTTAATCTAATGTTTCTCCAGTGCCTAGTTTAGATTATGAAGAAATCAATTCATTAAAATGTTGACACTCTTAGTGTAAGCCAAAATAAAACTTATAAATATATAAGCACTACAAATAACAATTTTGGTATTAATCACTATTGGATCGGATACAGAACAACTCTATTATGACGTAATAACTTTGAATGAATCTTTATATATACAGGGTGTTCGCAAGATTACTGTCTAGATAAAAACAACAGAAGTTTCTTGCAATGTAAAGCAAGTAAATCCTGATATCCATGATGTTAATAAAACCCATTCCGTGGTTACAAGTGTGAGGTAAGAGTATAAGAAGAAAATAAGCAGTATTCTTAGTTATGAAGATTCCCTTAATTCCGAAGAAAAGAGCAAACATCGATGCAAAAACGATTAATACAAAAATGTTTTTTCATTCTTAAACAAAAAAAAAAAACAAAAATGTTTTTTCATTCTTAAACTAAAAAACAACAAAAATGTTCTTTCATTCTTAAACTAAAAAACAACAAAAATGTTCTTTCATTCCTAAACTAAAAAAACAAAAATGTTTTTTCATTCCTAAACTAAAAAAACAAAAATGTTTTTTCATTCCTAAACTAAAAAAACAAAAATGTTTTTTCATTCCTAAACTAAAAAACAAAAGTTTTTTCATTCCTAAACTAAAAAAACAAAAATGTTTTTTCATTCCTAAACTAAAAAACAAAAATATTTTTTCATTCCTAAACTAAAAAAACAACAAAAATGTTCTTTCATTCCTAAACTAAAAAAACAAAAATGTTCTTTCATTCCTAAACTAAAAAAACAACAAAATTGTTTTTTCATTCCTAAACTAAAAAAATAACAAAATTGTTTTTTCATTCCTAAACTAAAAAAACAACAAAAATGTTCTTTCATTCCTAAACTAAAAAAACAACAAAAATGTTCTTTCATTCCTAAACTAAAAAACAACAAAAATGTTTTTTCATTCCTAAACTAAAAAACAACAAAAATGTTTTTTTATTCCTAAACTAAAAAAACAACAAAAATGTTTTTTCATTCCTAAACTAAAAAACAACGAAAATGTTTTTACCAATTTTGCTTCAAAGCTCGCAATTTTCTGGAACTGGTCATCTGTAAAAGCAATAAATCGTATGCGTTTTGTAATCGGCGCCTCTTGGAGATGGGAAACATAGTAAGTGGCTCCCAGACCCATCAGAACGAACATCAGCTTCAACATATTCTGCCAGTTTATGAACTGTCTTTTTTGTTCAAATGGTAATGCATGATACCAAAAACGGAACCGCCTGCAAAGAAAAGAAAACGACAAAAAAGGTTTTTGAAATTGAATCGAAAGATATATTTATTGAGTTCATTTTGGGGCATGTCCTGTTTTAAGAAATAATCTTATGTCAGCATTAAAAACAAAGAAAAAAAAGAAAAAGGAAAAAAAAGTAAAAAGAAATAAAGAAAAAGGAAAAAAAAGGAAAAAGAAAAAAAAAAGGAAAAAAAAAAGAAAAAAGAAAAAGAAAAAAAGGAAAAAAAAAAGAAAAAAGAAAAAGAAAAAAAAGGAAAAAGAAAAAAAAGGAAAAAGAAAAAAAGGAAAAAGAAAAAAGGAAAAAGAAAAAAAAGAAAAAGGAAGAAAAAGAAAAAAAAGGAAAAAGAAAAAAAAGAAAAAGAAAAAAGAAAAAAAAGAAAAAGAAAAAGAAAGAAAAATAAATTTGATCAGATACTTAAAAAATATCATTCTAAATTCATATTGTACCATTATTTCTGAATTCATCCAGTTCATTCTTAAAATGATTTATATTAAAGCTATTTTAACCTAAGGAATCTGTTTGAAAAATATATTACTCTATTAGAAAAAAAATCAATTGTGTGGTAGAATTTGTTTATAAAATCTTTCTTTCTAATAAATTATCAGTGCAAAATGAAATATTAAAAAAGTGTGTTCCATATTCAGAAATCCTAATTATTTTAAAGATCTCAATTTGGATGACCTCATGCGATCTTGTCGACAGATTTTGCGTTGATCACCCAGGGCGGGAGATGTGGACGTGGCATACTAGCGCGGCCTTCTGTCTGAGTACTTACTTGGACAGAATGTTAGTTAGAAGAGGCGACGTAGATTTCATATCTTGTCCCACGTTCACTTGGTTAGGACATTCAGACCATAAATTGATTATGGCCTGTTGTAGCTTAAGCGATAGGCCTAGGTTGGCTGGGTACTGGAAGTTGAATACCTCCTTACTGGAGATACGCGACTTCCGGGAACAGCTAACGTTACTACTCCAGCGTTAATTTTTTTGGATATTTTAAGTAGGGATCCACCCACAGAGTGAATGCGGTATTTTGCTGCAAGGATCTAGTTTAGAGTCAGCAAATGTTTTTGTTTTCCTGATTTTTGTCATTTTTATTTTTTAATAAAAAATGTCTTCATTTTTTTTTTAAATTGTTGCAAATAAAAAATGTCAAAAGCTTGTCTCTGTTATCCCCGACCCGCCCCCTCCCCCCTTCTATAGCGGGCGTCATGCCTAACGTAAATACATTCCAAAGGATGTAATTTTTATTTTATATAGAAATAAATGTTCCCGCTGAATGTATTTGCCTAAATACATAAGATCAAAGTGTAGTATCTGTTCCGATGGATACTACACCCCATAAGCTGGTATTGTCTTGGCCTTCGGAGCTTGATTTACGCCCGTCTATGGGTCTGTCCTGTGCAGTTCTAGGAGGTCCACCCTCCCAGGCTTCACCTCCCCTCTTTGGGGACGAGTAAGTTTATTGCTTACTGCCTGAGGCGCCCCTACCAGGGAATGCTGACGGGGCTGCCCAGGCAATTTTTAATGGCCAGAGTGCTCACCTCTCGGGCGCTGGCTTTTCAAACCCCACTTTCCTGACCTTGGGTCACATCTTACTTGTGGGAGTAAGATAAAACTGGCCTTGTGCCTAACTCCTGGAGAGGAGTGAATAAATATTCTCCACTGGAAGATATACTACTCGAAAACTTCCAATGGCCGACCTTTTTTACTTTCTAACTTCCTCCACTGTGACACTGTTTTAACATTCGGAAACCTACACCCAATGGTGTAAGTCACTTAAATATATTAAGTGTTATTTATAGAAGGAACTTGCTTTCCTTTCATGATTCTTTTGTTACACAATATTATAGGAGTTGGTCTTCCACTTTATTCTAAGATTAGCTCCTATACTCTTACTGAGAAAACAGAGGCAAGCTAATATACACACATATCTAAAATGCCTACTCCATTTATACACATTGTCGCACACAAACTCACACAGTGACAGCCAAAACAAACATAGCTACTCAATTTCCCCTTTTGGCTAAGATCAAAGTGTAGTATCTGTTCCGATGGATACTGCACCCCATAGACTGGTATTGTCTTGGCCTTCGGGGCGTGATTTACGCCGGTCTATGGGTCTGTCCTGTGCAGTTCTAGGAGGTCCACACTCCCAGGCTTCGCCTCCCCTCTTTGGGGAGGAGTAAGTTTATTGCTTACTGCCTGAGGCGCCCCTACCAGGGAATACCGATGGGGCTGCCTAGGCAATTTTTAATGGCCAGAGTGCTCAGTTTCTCGGGCACTGGCTTTTCAAACCCCACTTTTCCGACCCGAGCTTGGATCACATCTTACTTGTGGGAGTAAGATAAAAACTGGCCTTGTGCCTAACTCCTGGAGAGGAGGTAAATCAATACTCAATTTCCCCTTACAACTTTTTTTCACCTGGAACGTTCTTGGACACTGAACTCTCATCTATTACCAACTCTTTATTTTTTGTTGTCTTAACAAGTTGTCAATAAGAATTAATTATTTTGTATGGATAGAGTGCCATTCTTTCTTTTAATATTGCTTTTCCTGTACACATTTCATACGCATAATTTTGTAATTTTCATTTTGCTTGTGAGTAATCAACCTAATGGATAATGCCAACGACTATGGAATCAGCTACGCAGAGTGAAAATCTTATATGATCGATTACGTTCATTTATCAACCACAGATTTGAAGCGCAGGTACAAGCAACAGCAGCAGCAACAGCAGCAGCAGCAATACAATTTTGAATCTGTGCTTAATTAATCAGCTCGGTGCTGATTGGTGCTAGCATTTAACTTTTCGGGTATCTTTTACAATAGCCCTCAAACGAAAACACTAAAAAAACAAATATACAACAAATAAAAGTTACCGTAGCCGATAAAATTGAATTTCCAACATACCTGTGACATTTATTAATGATTATAATCCATTAAAAGTGCTAATTTTTATAAATCGATATTTTTATCGTACGAAAATTGGAATAAAAAAATGGCGGCTTCTTTTACAAATTTTGCAGCCTCGTTCCGGTTTCATTCTGTCGGGGTTGTTTTTTTACTGGGACTCATATTCAAAGCGCAACTTTTCATGTTTCAGTCAAGCAAAAGAACAAAACAAAACTACATTTTAAGCAAAAGTAATAAAATCATTTTCTTTTGATTTACATGTCATTGTGCTTTTATTTACATATTATTTTCATTCGTCACACCGTAATGTTTTTTTTCCTGTTGTTTCTTTAAAAAATTTCTTACCGTATCCCTAAACCTAACTCCAGCCCTAACCCTAACCAAAATGAATGTTAAAATGTTCGTTTCATAAAATTAAATTTCAAAAATGCAAACCAAAAAAAACCAAAAAAACGCTGCTTTGATTATGAGTTCCGGTAAAAAAAAACACACACACACGCCGAACGAGAATCCGAAGCGAGGCTCGCAAAACAAGCTGGTCGACGCCATGTTTGTTCAGTAAAAATATGTGCTGAGATAAAAAAATTTTTTTTTTTCATGTCTAATAAAAATCCATTTATCCTACGTAAACATACAAGCTAACTAGGAAAATCTCCAGTCTTGACGTATTTCGCATTTATTTGTTGCATATTCATTGTTTTGACCACGTTCTACAACTTTTTTTGCACCCGACTCGCGAGTTTGAGGGTTATTGTAAAAGATACCCAACTTTTCTTCTGGCTTGCCCAATCAGGGGCCATCTCTCAGGTGAGCTGAATACACAAGCGAAGTTGATAAAAGGGAGCACCAGCTCGACTCTTTCTCTTTCCGGGTAGGAGACCTCACAGCGAGCTGACTCATTCCACGGCACTCCTACCTACCCTCAAACTTTTCTCTTGAGACGCAACAGAAATCTCTTGGTCCGTCTGGCCATGGGGTTCGACAAGAAGCTCCAAGAATACAACATGACTACTTCTACCGCCACACACGTGGACTTAATATAACACACACACACACATAACTACTTACACACAGCCTGACTTCCACACCTGTGTACTGTACAAACATTCTTCATATATGAACTCTTTTCCTTCCTTTACCAACAGAACATTGCCTGAGTTCCACACCGATCTTTGCTAAAATCTTTGAATCCTTAATCAATCTAGTGATAGTCCAGCACCTCGTTAATGCGAAACTTCTTTCTGACCATCAGTATGGATTTAGGCAAGCACGATCTACTGCGGATATCTTAACGGTCATCTCCGAATGCATATATCATACACTGGACAAGGCAGGTGAAGCTTGATATATCGAAAGCCTTTGACAAAGTCTGACATAAAGAGCTTCTCATAAAAATTCACTCAAATGGTATTACTGGACAAATATTCAATATAATTAAATCCTTCCTAACCAAAAGAAAGATCCAGGTTGTCCTCGATGGCTGCTCATTTAAGCAACATGACAAATGCTGGTGTACCTCAGGGATCCATCCTTGGACCTTTATTGTTCCTGATCTTCATAAACGATCTCCCTGATGACATTGAGTCTGAGATGGGTATATTTACTGACGACACCATGCTCTACTCTTGTCATGTGGGCAAAACGGATGCGCACATATTCGAGGCAATGGCTGAATCCTTAGAAAGTGACCTCCAGGCTGTAGTGGATTGGGGGCAGAAATGGATGATAACTTTTAATGCTGCAAAGACAAAGCTCTTTTCCTTCAATAACTACAAGAAACCTCTTCAACCACCAATTGCCATGGCAAATAATACCCTCCTTAAGAGTGCAACGTTCAAACTCCTCAGCTCAACATTCATAGGGAACATGAATTGGAACAAATACATTGAAGACATTGCCAAGGCTGCCGCAAAGAAGGTGGGCTCCCTCTACCGTGCTAGTAAACTTCTCACACCTGACATTATCCTATATCTCTACAATACCACCATCCGCCCATGCATGGAGTATTGTTGCCACATCTGGGCTGGGGCACTATTCACCAGTCTCTCCCTCTTAGACAAAGTCCAAAAAAGAGTCGCTAATAGGTCCCTCACTATCCACCAACCGTTAGCCCCTGTCTCATCGCTGCAACGTTGCATACTTGTGCATATTTTACAAGTACTTCAATGGATTATGCTCCAATGAACTTGCTGCTCTAGTGCCCCCCTCGATGTAAATACACTAGATCAACCCGACAATCAGCTAAGTCCTATCCATTCACTGTGGAGATCCCCAGATGTCGGAGAGCCTTCTACTCCAATAGCTTCTTTCCTCGTGTTGCCGACCTCTAGAACTCCCTCCCTGCTTCTCTGACGAAAAGGGAGATAACTCTGAACTCAATTTCGGAGTACTTAAGCTTTTCGCCCGTGAGGTCATTTTTGCTAAAAGTAAACGGTTATCTTGAACTTTTCAACATTGTCATGGCTGCAAGATGTTTGTGATTAGTTTAATTTTATATTGCAACCGGTATAAGGGCAAACATGCTTACAGATTTTTGTGGATTAGGTAACCATGCAAATTATTCCATTTTATATATATATAAAAAAATGAATTTGTAATATATCTATATAATACTAAAAGTCTATTGGTCTTGTCTGTTTGCAATCAGCTTTCAGCTTTCCGGTTTTCAACATCCGGTTGCGCATGCGTAAATAGCATCGTCTTCAATCTGTTATTCCAATTCCGTTAATCTCTTATGATTAACGAACGCATGAAATTTTTCATTCTGGAAATTTTTATATCGCTTTTAATATAAAACAATTACATTTAATTTCATCAAATAGTTTTTTTGTTTTCTCCACGGCTAAAAACATTCAACGGCAGGACTTCGTAAAGTCTGTCGCAGTTTCAAAAAACCTCCTCCCTTTTAAAAAACAAAAACAAACAAACAAAACAACAACAATCATTATTAATATCAATAGCGGCGGTGAACGAAACCACCTCCCACTTTCCCTCTCATAGATTTCACCACTCCTACTCCCTCTGTTTTCATTACGTACGCGAGACAGCTTGCTGTACCCCCTTCCTTTCTCAAATCGCCTTTATTTTTCTGTACTTTCAACTAACAATTTCATTTAAAAGATTATATATAAAAATTTGAATTTAACTATAATAAGTATTATGGTACCTGTTCAGTGCATATTTACCTATAAGTATGGCCAACCACTTATAATTCAGTAACTGTAGTTTAATAAACAGAACGACGCATAGAAATCTATCTATATTCTTCTTCCATTTTAATATACTTTCATAGAAATGCTTCTGTTATGTAAAAAAAACCTATTTTCTTTATGCCACAAGTGTCACGCACATACATGAATTCCATAGCTAATATAACAAACTGACCCAACGGGTCACGGGTGGTCTAGTTTTTAATAAAAATGGTTCCATTTCATTATTTGTAACCGCAAAAATCAGAAAAATTATTTGCAAAAATAATAAAAAAAGCAAACAGGGCAAAAATAATACGGCGTATTATTTTTGCCCTTACATCGGTTGCAATACGAGATGAAACTAATCGGAAACATTTGGCGGCTAATGTAGAGCTGAAAAGTTAAAAAATACCCAAGTAAACATTGATCGGATACGATTCGACTTGCTAGAAATTACGGGTATCTTTTACAATAATCCGCAGAGTCGCGGACGGGGTCCAAAAAACGAACGAGAACGGGGTAAAAATAAATAAATATACAACAAGTGAAGGTGACCTACGTCGAGAATAGATATTTTCCTACTTACCTATGACATTTGTTTGTATTTTTACGTAGTATAAATGGGTTTTTATTTAATGTAAAAAAAAATTTCTTGTTTTTTGATGCACGGATTTTTACTAAAAAAAATGGCGCCGACGAGCCTATTTTCATGCCTTACTTACGACACCCCCCCCCCCCCGTTCGTGTGACAAAAATACTGATTTCTAATAAATAGCAGTTGAAACGGCTTAAAAATACAAACAAATCTCACAGATAAGTTGGAAAATAACTTTTATCGGCTATAGTTACTTTTTTTTTTGTATATTTGTTTTTTGAGCGTTTTCACTCTGCGGTAAAAGATACCCGAAATTACTGTTTCTAATAGTTTTGTTTATTTACATTTTTTTTAAGTAAAAAAACATCGTTTTAAGTATCAATGTTTGGGAATAGTGCCCGAACTCGCCAAATTACAAGACAGTGTTAATAATTTGGGTGACTTAAATAGGATTTAACTCTAATGGTATGGCTATTAGGGTTTGAACACCATATAGATTCATATTTCATTATTCTTTCGTCCATTCCGGTGTATAGATGAACCGGTTGCCTTAGCAACGATTTAGATACGTATTTTGTGTTGTTAGATGATGGATATATTTAAAATAATTTTTTTTCTTCTTTCCGTTTCAATTTTTCAAGAATACACGTTTTGATATTTTTTTATTTTATTTTTAAAACAGATAAACGCGTTCTCTACAAGAGCACGGACTTATCTTTTTGTTTTCTACTAAATCTAAAAACTTCTCATTCTCTTTCGTCTCGTCAAATAACTGTGAAAGTTAGAAAGAAAACATTTGACATCATTTATTACATTACGTCCTAACTTTAATCTCGACTCATGCAAGGCCAGAGTTCCAAACGTTTTCCTATCCTTTTCTTTTCGCACTATTTTGAATTGAATAGCAAGTTTGACCCAAAACAAACACATACCATTAGAAATCACGACCTTGAATGAGTCATATGTGCCAAAGTGCAGTATTGTTTACATACGAATTAATCAACTTTACAAAAAGAGCGAATGCCTGATTTATTTTTTCAAAATTAAAACGTACCTTTCAGTAAAATAAAGTTTTTTTGTTTGTATACTGAATAGGACTTATGAATAACCTATGTAAGTTTGTACGTACGATGAGTTTCAAATAAAATAACAGAGTGACCCCTTCCCAAACGGACTAAATTTTAACAGACATTTTCAATTCACACCGTTCGATGCTGATGACATAAAACTATTTTTTTCATATTTTATTTGAAATTTTGTGAATAATAATTTTTTTTAATCGTAAAAATATAGATTTTAAGGCATGATTTTTTTATTTACATGACAGAGTGAACCGGAACCCCCTTATTAAGAACGAAAAAAACATTTTTTTAAAAGTTTTTATTTATTTAAAATTCTATAATTTAGAGCTTAATGTATAGTACTAAAAAAATAAGGTACTTTTAAGGAATGGGTATCCAGAGAATTTCAGTACATACGAAATCAGTTCCGAGTATTGTCGGATAATCCCGTAAAGGACAGAAACAGTTAATGATTTGAAGGCCACGAAAAAAAAAATGTAAAAAGGCAGACGACACTAAGCATACAAAGTGTTAAGGCTTCTACAAAAATAAACTTGAAAAAATTTATGAATTTTTTTTTTTTTAAAGTTGCTTTCAAATTGTAAACTGCTTACGGGACTGACTTGGTATTCTCCGTCGATACTCGAAACTTAAAAATAAATAAAAATGACTAAAAAGGAATGAAACAGGGTTGGAGTGTATGTATCTTAATTCAGAGAAGTACCGGGCATCTTTTACGAGACTCAGCAGAGTAAAAACGCTAAAAAAACAAATTTACAACAAATAAAAGTAACTGTAAGCTGTAAAAGTTAGTTTCAAACTTGCATGTGCTATTTGTTTGTATTTTAAACCCGTTTGAAGTGCTATTTATTAGAAATCAATAGTTTTGACACCGTAACTTGGAAAAAAAACATTGCCGATTTGGGGGGGGGGGTTACTAACAAATGCACTAGGAGCGCCATATTGTTTTTGTGAAAACGGTGGGAAAAAAAAACAAGAATTTTTTTTTTTTACATCTAATGAAAACCCATTTATAATAGGTAAAAATAAAAACAAATTACATAGGTAAGTAGAAAATATCTATTCTCGTCGTAGGTCAACTTCACTTGTTGCAAATTTATGTTTTTAAACCTTTTCTCGTTCTTTTTTTGGACCCCGTTCGCACCTCTGCTGAGCGTCGTAACATATACCCGAAGTACCTACTACGGCAAGCCAACGAGAATAGAAAGCGACACTGAATAAACACTTACCTACCCCCGAACAAAGCAACCAATTTGGCCACGGGTTTCACTATCATCCACAGAATTGGCGATACATGTCGGGAAGGAGACGTATGGAAAATCGCACAACACAATACAGGTGTATCATTCCCTACACGTAGCAGATGTGGTATTTGTCGCAACTTTTTTGGTCTGGTTAAAGAAATTGTATAATGTCTAAATGCTAGAACTAACGGTGGATTCCTAATTACTCGTCGCAGAATAGAAGATGGTACTATTCTGTTTTTGATTGTTGAACCAATAGCTGATATAGACATCGAATTATATTTGGTGTGGATCGTCTTAGGGGTCGATGTTGAAAAAAGATTCTTTCGGTTTGTTCGTGGTTGTGTCAAGAGAAACGTCCGGACGAAACGAGAGCAGCAGAATACTTGTTGCGTTTTCGATGAAAATAAAGTTGCCATGTTGTTTTTTTTAAATAATTTATATTACAGGGGGTTGTTCAATGTAGGACGTATGAATGAAAAGCGGTTTACATAACCACGTGGACACAAACCCGCTGCCAAGAGGAAATAACAAAATTGATCATTACGCCACCTAGGGGCAGGTGTTGAACAACCAAAGAACTGTTTAGATCTACCCTCCAGTCACGCTCTGATAAATACAAGACCGATTAATACCGTTATCACAAATATTTTAATTACTGTGCTGTATTGATTTTGCCAATTTTCAACCAACGCAACACCGGCGATGCATTATCCACTTAAATAATCACAATTAGACAGAAAATTAAATTATTGTAAACAAACATAATTTAAACCGATATTTTTATTCCCAAATAAAAATTTTGGGAAATTAAGTTTTCAGAGATAGCGACCCTTTTATAGAACGTGTAAATGACATTAAGCGAATGTCTCGCCTTTTTAAGTAAACAAAGTTTTGAAATAGAAACACAAAGAGTTACCTGCCCTGTTTAAAGTAAGAGTATTCTCCCTTTGATTTTTCATTTTCCTCTTAATTCTGTAGTTTTCATAATGATTTAGCAAGAAGTAGCGTGGTGAAGTGGTTACAGGCGCGGACTGTGGACTCGACTTCTATCGGATCTACTGAATCACTTATTTACGTTAATATTACAGCGTATTACAAGAAGTCATTAATTAATACATTGTTAAAATTCTTAATAGATAAAAAATTTTTTTTTAATAAACTTCATCTATTTAAAAAATATTATTAAATGTTGCTGATTTTAAATCATTGCTTTATGTAGGGTTTACATAGGTACATAAGTCCCTCGACGTAAATACCTCCGACCAACCCAACAGGCAGCAAAATCCCCCCTCCCATCTTCATCGTAGAGGTCTCCTAGATGCCGGAAAGCTTTCTTATCTAATAGTTTCTTCCCTCGAACTGGTAGCCTTTGGAATTCCCTCCCTGTTCACTGCTTCCCTGACTGTACTCATCATCATCATCATCATCATGACGTCGTCGTCGTCGTCGTCGTCATCATCATCATCATCATCATCATCATCGTCGTCGTCGTCGTCGTCGTCGTCAGCCGGTTTATTTGTTGAATCATGCTACAATTAATCCTCTGATGATGGCAGAGCCTGATTGTCTAGTCTTGATCTAAGTCTTCCCATCGATCCTTGTCTTTGGTAAGGCCTGATGGAATCCATACCCATGGCTTTCCTATCACGTTTAACCACGTCCTCCCAAGACAATTTGGGTCTGCCAGTGGTGGTCTTCTCTGCTGGCACACTCAACTGTCGGACTTTAGCAACCCAGCCATTGCTTCGCTTAACGTGCTCCAACTAACACAGTCTGCTCTTCTGCATGATGTCCGCAAGGCTTTACATGTTGACTTGTGCGAGTAGAGATTCAAAAGGTCCGCTTTGTTCACGCCTCACCAAACTAATCCATCTGATCATTGCCTTGTTGTTACGGTGCAGTTTCTTTAGCGTGCCAGCAGAGACAGCCCAAGTTTTGGATCCATATATGAGCCCACTTCTGACACATGAGGATTATAAACGATCTCTCGTAGCCATTGGCAAGTGTTTGTTTGTTAGGATTCGTAGCAGCTCTCTAAACTGTCTCCATTTTTTGCTAAGTGTGCATACTGCACTTTCCACCAAAAACCAATATACATTGAGTCCTATAATAAAAACTAATGAAAATACAAGGAGCGAAAACACGTGCACCTTCTGCGTTAACTCTGACAAATTCACTTTGTATTCTCATTTCTTAGGCAGGTTTAGCTCTAAGCTTTCCATCGATAAACTTGAAGGGGTACTATTTGGATTATTCAGACTGCTATTCTTATCTTGGAGGTTATTTTTACAACGTTTTAGCCGATGTAACCTCTGGCCTTCTTTAAGTGCATCTTGTCAAACTCAGGAAACCTACACAGAATTTTGATCTGAACTCTTTATTTAATCTAATCCTAACCCTAATCCTAACCCTAACACTCCACGGAATTTCGATCTGAACCCTTTATTTAATCTAACCCTAACCCTAATCCTAACACTCCACGGAATTTCGATCTGAACAATTTATTTAATCTAACCCTAACCCTAATCCTAACACTCCACGGAATTTCGATCTGAACAATTTATTTAATCTAACCCTAACCCTAATCCTAACACTTCACGGAATTTCGATCTGAACCCTTGATTTAATCTAACCCTAATCCTAATCCTAACACTCCACGGAATTTCGATCTGAACCCTTGATTTAATCTAACCCTAATCCTAACCCTAACACTCCACGGAATTTCGATCTGAACAATTTATTTAATCTAACCCTAACCCTAATCCTAACACTTCACGGAATTTCGATCTGAACCCTTGATTTAATCTAACCCTAACCCTAATCCTAACACTTCACGGAATTTCGATCTGAACCCTTTATTTAATCTAACCCTAACCCTAATCCTAACACTCCACGGAATTTCGATCTGAACCCTTGATTTAATCTAACCCTAATCCTAACCCTAACACTCCACGGAGGTGGATTATTTTCATTCTATTAGCCATAGTCGGGTAGAAGTGTTAAGTAATTTTTATTTTATTCTTAGTATCGCCTGTAGCGAGGATTGAACCTTCAATCACCAGAAGACTGTCATTTAGAACTGATTATCAGTTAACAACTTTATCCGTTGCGCCATGTGTCCGAATAATCCAAATAATTCAAATGATACAAATACTCAATTCTGAAAAATTTCGAAACTTGAAGTATTTTAACACATCACTCAATAAGTCACGGCCCTAACTAATAAAACAACTTTTAAGTAAAATTCAACTTTATTCATTAACATTGTCTCCTTCTTGGGTGATACACTGATTTCAATGTTGCTCTAACAAGTCGATGCCTTATTTGTAGAACGATTTGCCTTTGACCTCAAAATACACCCCAGTTTCCAATATCATTTCTTCATTGCAGCCAAATTTCTTTCCCTGGAGCATTCTTTTAAGTTCTGCAAACAGTCAGTAGTTGCTGGAGGCCAGATCTGGAGAATAGAGTGGAAGAATGTTGTTTTTCTATCGTTGTGATCGATTTGTGACATAGTGCATTGTCTGGGTGAAAAATCACTTGTTCTTCTTCATTTGTAACCGTTGGTTTGGCAATTTCTTCCTTCAAACGCACTAATAATGCTATGTGGCACAATGAATGACCACCCTTTTGGTGGTATTAGAATTCCTCACATTTAAAAGCCTTGTACTTGACTTTTGTTGCCCTTGTGGGGAGGCAAGTAAAATCGAGACAATTTTGTTGGAACATCAGCTATACTCCACTAAGTTGTTTATAAAATCATCAACAGTTTCAAAGCAATCAGGCTGACGGGTGCATCGGATGGGACAAAGGTTGACACCAGGATCTGTTGATCTGATAACATCAGTGACTGTAGTCTTTCTCTCTGTCTCTTTCTTTTTGATGTGTATGGTGTCTCTTTCCTTTTCTTGCAGACATTTTCTCTCTCTCTCTCTCTCTCTCTCTCTCTCTCTCGTTTTTATCACTGTGAGGGAGAATTCAGTTGGTATTTTTTCTTTGTACACGACAGTCATGCTTGCCAACTCGATTTCGAGTTTTTATGTTTTCAGAAGCTGAAACGAATTAATAAAAAGTTATATATATATTTATATATAAACTATGTTTTTTCGTTCCTTTTATGCAAGCATTCAAATTTCAGCACGACGGTTCCAGCCCAGATAATTAATTCTCTGGAAAGAATTAATGACGTCAGAATTAATGACGTCAGAATTAATGACGTCAGAATTAATGACGTCAGAATTAATGATGCTAGAAACCCTATTTATCTACGTCCCACACAGTAGAATGTGACACAAGGTCGGAAAGTGGGAATGCACTCCAGAGGAGGAGTGCTAGGGGCTTTTAAAAAATTGCCTGGGCAGAGTGCCTCAGACATTAAGCACTAAACTCAATCCTCCCCAAAGAGGGGAGGCAAAGCCTGGGAGCGCCACTTCCCAGAACTGCACAGGACAGACCCATTGACCGGCGTAAATCCAGACCCGAAGATCCAGACAATACCAGTATGGGGTGCAGTATCCATCGGAACAGATACTACACTTTGATCTTAGCCAAAAGGCTGAGAAAGCAAGAATGATGCTAAAAACCAGTCAAACCAAATGATGGGATTCATCACTTCATTAAAATGGAATGTGTCTATCACTACTTCAGAATCTTGTGGTGCCATGTCAGGACAATAAGAGCCCTTCAAGAGACGTCCCCATGGCGCAGACACACCAAGATCCACTTCCCGGACAACAATAGAGTTACAATGGTAGTGATCACAATACTGTATCAGCTTTACAACATTCGCTATTGGTTCTTTCTTTTCCCAAGATAATTGATGAACAAAATACTTCGCGCATCCCAACATACGGAGGCGAAAACCTTGCCTGTTGAAGTTTGCTTCTTTGTTCACTTTGGATGGCTTTCACCTGATGCTGTCCACTCAGCTGACAGCCGATTTGACTCTGGAGTGAAGTGGTGGATCCGTGTTTCATCCACTGGAACATACTGATTCAAAACCCCATTTTTGTTGTGTTAAAACTGTTGCAAATAATGCTCTGAATCGTCGTCAAAATTGTTTTTGATTGACTGTAAGCAAACGCGACACCCACTTTAGAACACAGCTTTGTCATTGACAAATGTCAATGCAAAATGTTGAATACACTGCCTTCTCATGTCTTTAATTCCTCTGCCATTTTAGCGGATCGTAAATTGAAGTTACGTAAGAACGTAACTTCAATTTACGATCAGCTAAAATGAGATGGTGGACTTTTTTTCTGTTTTCTGAAACAACTGCCAAGTTTGGGTGACGTGAGCGTTCAGCATCATTTGTGTCTGTACGAACGCATTTAAAGTCAGCATACCACCTCTTAACAGTTATTTCAAACGAAGCAGAGTCCAAATAATACTTATCAAGCTACTGATTTGCTTGAATAGTACATTTTTCATCAGAAAGCAATGTTTTATCAACGCACGAAATTCAGATTTCTCCATTGTTTTGAAAATTTGTAACAGTAGCCAGTTCACTTAAATAACTGTAATTTGTAAACTAATAATCCGATGGGGCTCAAATTTTGACGCGTGACAGTTGAAGGTTAGTAGTTTATAAAAATCATATGGATTTTTTATTAGTTGTGCCCTCTGTACATCAGGCCCAATACTTATTGACTGATGTGTTATATTTTACTTGTTGAACTATTACTTGACATTTTTTTGAGAATTTAATAATTTATCCTCTAATAATTAAAAAAAAAATCTTTCTAAGTATAGAAATGTTTGTGATGAATTTTGTAATTATTATAGATTTAATTTAATTTAATTTTTTTAAGTTTAACTAAAATGGAGTAAATTCTGCTTTTTTTTACGTTTGTTAGTTTTATTTTTTTTATAGAGTGTGACTTTAACTTAAACTCTTAGGAATCAGCATTTGTTTGTGACAGAAGAGAGCATATTTGAGATGTAGCAAGACATTGGTAGATTCCCAACACTCGACTGATGCGAGAGAAGCAAGACTTAGCTGCTAAAAGGGGGACCATGTGTCATTTTTATCGGTTGGCCGATGGCCTTTGGCCTAAGAAAGTAAAAGATGTAAGGAAAAGATAAATAAAATCCTTTATTTTTTGGAAGCAAGGGGAAGTAATCTTGTCAAACTATGGTGAACCAATTCTCTGATCCCAAAGATTATCCAGATGAGAGTGTTATCATATAGCCAGCTGGAATCTCGTTGCGTAGATAATACATAGCAGCGGTTCAGTCTCTCCCATCTTCTTCTTCATTGTACTTCTGTCATGATAGGTTTTGATTAAATTTACGTTTTAAGGCTAACATATTTGTATATTGCTTTGCAAAAGGACATCTCAATAATTCACTATTCGTTTTTATTGTTTTCTAATTAAATTATTGTTTACATTGTATCATTATGCACAAGTTTATTTACACATTTTTTATATCTTGGATAGAAAATTAGCATTTTAAGTGAAAAGAGTTTTTCCACTGTTTACAGGATAATTTAACTTCTATGGGATGCAATATGATTCCACAGTGATTGTTTTGTGAATAATAACAGCACACAATCATATGGGGTTTAACTATGTTTTCAGGGTTTTTCTTTTTCTTTTGCAATATACAGTATACTTACATAAGTAATCCTTCCCCATAGCTGAATGGGCGTAGCTGTCTCAAACCACGACCATTCTCCTATGTGGTTCGGAGAAAAGATGTTGAATATTTGGCTTATAATACGTTTGCATGTCGGAATCTGGCGTAGTACAACAGCTCCTTTGTTGATCCAGCGAACGGCATCGCTTGCTAACGGGATGATATGTCGTTTCTCAATCCGGGCGACGTCAAGTGGTCTTGCCAGTCGGTCCCGGCTTCAATCTCTCCCTTTCGGCTGACACAGCAGTAAACCCAATTTGGGAATTATATTTCCCTTTCTTCTTGCTGTCTCTCGTCGCTGCCACCACTCTCTGCAGACGCTTTGTCGTTGTCACAATTTCGTGCCGGCGGTTTCTTTCTGTAACTGAAATCAATCTACACATAACAAAATATAATAAGCCTTCTCTTTTAGTTCATTTATTTTCATTTATTAGCTTGTCGACACCGAAGCAAGCTCGTTGAAACAGAGAGAAGCTTACGCTAGTTAATTAACTAATTACTTAATCACTTGTAAGAGAAGGAAGAGGGGGACATCGTCTGGCTCTCATTTTTGGGGATCTGAATTCCCCTATCTTATTTAATCGCTACATGGCTAAGGCGACTTGACTAGTCGGCTTCCCGTCAAGAACTAAAATCACACTGCAGTTTTCTCACCGGGAAAACTGTGACGTCACGAAATCTCGTGATCAACGCACAGGTGCGACCCAACCCTTGACCCGAGGTTTCATCAACTGTCATCGCGAATCGTGAGAAAACATCGCACCAAAATTGCACGAGATGACTCCGTTACAAATCATGCAAGTTAAGCGATCTCTCTGTGCGTCCATCATCACATGCGTCCCATTATATAACAAAGAGTTTAGTTGGAGGATTGATTGGTTTGGAAGAACGTCAGGATGAAGAAAGTCACTTTGTAGAGTTGGCCGTGTCTGGCCGCATCTGACTGAAATTGAATATCGAATAAGAAAAAGGTCACCATCTTCCATGAAAAAAACACCAAACACCTCCACTAAAATATGAATACAATTTTATTCAGTGGGAACACTGGAACGTAAAGAGAGTTGCTAGGTCAGCTGGCTTTTGTCCCAAACAGAATGTGGTATCCTGGAGTTCCATCTCGTTTGGCCGCTTCTGGTGCAGGATGAGAACAGGATAAGAGGGACGTCTTGGCTTGACGAAATCGACTTAGGAACTGATTTGTATCTTCTCACTGAAGAGGTGAGCGAAAACCATTAGGCTTTGAGTGCGCATGTCACGTAGTCTGCTAACCGCCTGTGTATCAATATGCCGACCGAACTACAACTCGAAATAATGTAAAATATTGTGCGTACATATAAGCATACAACTCATATAACTGCTACAAAAGGAAGATCTGATTAGCTTATCTGTTATGTGTTAGTATCAACTCTCTGTTTGTGATGCAATACCGCTAACTCTAAACTTTTCACTTTCGATAGAATTTTCCACCACTCTAACCTTACTCTAACCATTACCGTTTTGAACATTATTTTCTACATCAGCATTTAAATATTACTGCACTCTTAACTTTCTATACCTGGAATGATTTAAAACTTCCCCAAACAATCGAGAAGATTCCAATGGATCGTCTTTATATGGGGTGTTCAAGATAAATTAAACATTTTTTTGATATTCTTTCATTTCAGAACAATTTGAAGTTTTTAATAGAGGTAAAGTGCAAGGGATAGCTGTTTCTGTGTACTAATGGTGAGGTTGAGAGCTCGAGACCATGGATGACTGGAAAGCACCGGAATATTAGAAGAGTGTGAACTGTATCACTGGATTAATAAAATCAGAAATATTAACTGCATCTCAGTGCTCTTTGGATACCTTGAAGGCCATGAGATGTGAGCTGGAGAAATGTGATGGAGATGTGGAATCAGTGGCTAGCAGCAAGTGAAGCAGACGTTTTGACTGTGTCCACACAAAAAAATTTATTGAGAAGCTGCAAAGAAAAGTGTTGCAACATCCAGGCAAGACAATGGGCATCGGAGTGGAAACTTTGACAAAAGTTCTACCTGTTGGCCTTTTGGCTAAGATCAAAGTGTAGTATCTGTTCCGATAGATACTACACCCCATAAACTGGTATTGTATTGGCCTTCGGGGCTTGATTTACGCCGGTCTATGGGTCTGTCCTGTGCAGTTCTAGGAGGTCCACCCTCCCAGGCTTCGACTCCCCTCTTTGGGGAGGAGTAAGTTTATTGCTTACTGCCTGAGGCGCCCCTACTGAGGAATGCCGACGGGGCTGCCCAGGCAATTTTTAAACCCCACTTTCCCGACCCGACCTTGGGTCACATCTTACTTGTGGGAGTAAGATAAAAACTGGCCTTGTGCCTAACTCCTGGAGAGGAGTAAATCAATACTTCACATACAAAAGTTGGAATGGCTAACTACTAACTGCCAAGGCCCAATAGATCCACCTTATGCAAATCAAGAAACTCCTCAAGAAGGTCAAACACTCCGTGGATGCTCTGGTTCTTCTCAGAACCATTTACACATGGTCTGGTTCTTCTCAACACACAAAACAATAAGTAGCTAGTCTACAGTCCGCACAAAGTCCCGCGCATCATGAAGACCCAGTTCCTTCAAGCTGTGATGGCCTTTGAGTGTGTTTCCAGCGAATACTATGTCATGCTGCCCAACATTTTTGAAAAGAGACCCAGACACAATTAAGATGGCTATATTGAGTTGCTGTCCACTGTTGTCAAGTGCTGGCTGGAGAAGGTGACTGCTAGAAGGCTATACGTTTGGTAGTAGGACTCAGCTTAATGTCACACCTCTGGGAAAACCCAGAAGTGGCTGTCTGAGAACTTTCACGATTTCACTAATCCCAACATCTGATCTCCGCCCAATTCGCCTGATTTCAACCCCATGGACTATTATGTGTGGTGTGCAGTTAAGAAAGACGCTAACTGTATCGCCCTAGATTCATGTCGTGGTGGAGGTTAAGGGTGGCTTATTCGAGTAAGCTGTATTCAGCAAAAAGTTCTCTGAACGATTTACTTTGAATTTTGAAAATACATAAATTATTAGCTGATGTATGACGTTTTTTTTTCTTTCCTTTCTAAATGTTAGATAATGGCCCGATGGAATTGGACGCATCTGTTGGAGGCGGGTTTGACTTGCGCGAATTGTAGCGGAGTCACCGCGTGCAACTTTGGTGCAACGGTTTTCTCACGGTTCGGGTGACAGTGACGAGACCCGGAGGGTCAAAGTTTAGGTCACACCTGGTGTTGATCACGAGATTTTGTGACGTCAGTTTTCTCTCATGGGAACCGACGAGTCATGTAACGATACAAGCTAAGGGATTTCGGATCCCACAAAGTTAGGGCCAAACGATATCCCCCCCCCCCCTCTTCCTCCCTTGCAAGTGATTACGTGATTAACTTAGCTGCGACAACGGACTTCTCAGTGTCGACAGCAGAATACCAATAAATAGCAAAATTAAAAAGAAAAAGAAGCCTTGTTATATTTTATTGTGTACGGGGAGATTGAATTCAGCCCACGAAGAAACCGCCGGTATGATGGAAGAAACGAGCGAAGTTGACGTGAGAAGAAACGAGGATTATGGCGACGGCAGTTGGGTTGCAGACAACAGAGAATCGCGTCTACTGCTGTGTCGGGCGACAGCAACGAGACAACGAATAGTTGCATACGGCGGCGAGGCAATGGAGAAAGAGAGAGACAAGGTTAGTACGAATAGTATTCATGCGATTTGGGAAAAGCAGAGAGAAACGGCATATCGTCCCCATTAGTAACGATGCCGTTCGTTCTGGATCAACAGGCGAAGAGTTCTACGACAATGACAAGAGATTCCTGACACAACGTATTAAGAACTTGTAAATTTAACACAAAAAGTGTCAAATTTATTCTGAACTCCCTGTGTATGTTCCCATTTTGAGGATTGAGAAGAGTCTGTTTTTCACGCATTGGACAATTCACACATATATATATATATATATATATATATATATATATATATATATATAACTAGCTTTACCTATCCAGCGTTGCTCGGGAGTCTTTTTACTTTCATTTTTGTGTCGCCAATTTCCCTCTCCCCAAATTTTTGCCCTTTCTCTTACTTAATTTATTGTGAGAAAATATTGACACTTTTGGAAAAATAATTCAATGAAAGATTATGTGTCTCAAATGAATCGTACATGTTATGAAATGTTGAAATTTAAATCGCATAAACACTTTCGATTTTTTTAAAACTATTATATCTATAAATAACTAGCAGGGCTTCCCGGTGTTGTTTGGGTCTAGGAAAAAAAAATAGAATAGTAAAAAAGTGTGAATCAACCCCCTCTCTCTCTCTTAGTCACGTTACATTTTAAACATACCCCCCTTCAAATACTTCCAATTTTTGCCACTGCTTAAATATAATAGAAAGAAAAAGAAACGGTAAATAATATAACAAAATAAAAAGGAAAAGTAATCAGCAGCTGACTGTTTGACCTAGTTTCAGTTTTTTTTTCAAACATTGAAAGAAAGTAATTTTTTCCTGACTCTCACATGCACTAAATTGGCCCATGGAAACCCCAAAGCGACTGTATATTAAAATATTATTTTTTTAGCAAATCTTAGGTGCTTAACGTAAAACCGTGTCATTGGGAGCTACCAACCTACAAATAGAATGAATAATTATAAGCCGTTAGTTGTTATCTGCGCCCACCATACACTAGCCGGCGATGACAGATCGATTTTAGATTCATATTTGTTTCTTCAAAAATTAGTCTATTTATTGGTCCCCCGATTTATAAAATCGGGGGACTTATGTTTTGAGGCATGTCCGTCTGTCTGTCTGTCCATCCGTCTGTCAATCCGTCCATCCGTCTGTGTTTTTCTCCGCAACCATCCATTGAATTTCTTTGAAATTTTGCATGAAGTTGTAACTTTGGTCAGGTTAGAAAGTGACATTCTCCGATTTAAAAAAAAAATCTGGTTAGCCCCCCAGGGGGTCAAAAGGCCCCGAAATGGTAAAAAATAACATTTTTTGCCCCATAACTTTTCATCCATCTATTCAATTTCTCTGAAACTTGGCCAAAATGTGGAGGCAATTGTTCCTAATAGAAAATAAGTATCGCTGACCTTGGAAAAAATCTGGTTCGCGCCACCAGGGGCTCAAAAGCCCCCAAAATGGCAAAAAATGACCCTTTTCTCCCATAACGTTTGATCCATCCATTCAATTTTTCTGAAACTTGGCCAAAATGTAGAGGCAATTGTTCTGGATATAAAATAAGCATCCTTGACCTCAGAAAAATTCTGGTTCGCGCCCCCAGGGGGTCAAAAATACCCCAAATTGCCCAAATTTATTGCATTTTACACTCGCCACATAGAGTCACATACAGAGGGGGACCACGCACGCGCGGCTTGTATATTATTGTTTGCGAATATAACTATTGTAATCATGTTTGTTTTTAGCAATCTTTCAATTATTTTGTCAGCTATGATATTCCGTAAATATCTAAAATAAGTCATTATTGAAATATGTTTATTCAAGAACCTACTTTAAAGTGTTTGTCTTTTAACGCATATTTTTAAAGAGCAATAATTTTATATACTCTCAAATATTAGAGGATTAAAATGTGTTAGAACTTGACCACCAACATTAAGTGCAGTACTTTTAGGAGAGACATCGACGAACACGCACAACCAAATTTAGTAGCGTGCGTTCTTTTCCTGCTTTGAAAGATTAATAGTATTATAAAAGAACTTGTTTAAAAGTGGGCCGTTCAATGTTATCTACACTGGCCTGCTATATTTTAGATAGATTTTAGATTCATACTTGTTTCTTCAAATATTAATCTATTTATATATTATAGTTTTCAACTATAATATATAAATAATTATTATAATCATGTTTTTTTAAATTATATCTCAATTATTTTGTCAGTTATGATATTCTGTTAATAGCTAAAATAGGTAATTATTGAAAAATGTTTCTACAAGAAATCTGCTTAAAATTAGCCAATGAAAACACTTAAATATGATTTACTACTGGTGAATATTGAAAATTGTCTGTTATTAAATGTAGTCCCGGTGTTCATATGTGACAGTAGTAGTAGATCGCAGTGTGAGAGGAAAAACTCACCCGCCTTTATTTATGACTAATCAAAAATAAAATATCGATCAGGACTAAATATTAAAATATTAAAACCAACCGGAAATACAATTTTTATTTTTTTAGAGCACAGACCAATATTTATCCTAAATGATTGACGAAACTGATTTAAGTAGGAATCTTGTATTAAATACGGCATCAATCACAAAGATACAGGAGGGGTAAACTGCCTCTATTTTATATATAAGAGAAGAAGCTAAGAGTCAAAGGTTCCATGCATGCCGGTATTAAATAAAGACTGACGCACATAGCATCTCCTTCTTTCCTCTCCCTCCTCACTCATTTCGTGTATATTTTGTAACCGTTAAGTTTAATAGCACCTCCGATTTCCTTGTCATGCCACCATTTACAGATAAGTACATAAATATGCCGTCGCGCGTTCATATCTGTGTGCTTTCTATTATTTAAAGGAAAGTCACATTTCAATCTGTGGGTGTCTGATTAAAAGTCAGAGACTAGCAAAGATGCACTTACAAAAAGACAGCTCAGCACCATTTCACTACTAAAACGACGATAGTCAGCAGTGGCAGCCCCGACTCTTCCTTCCACAGCTCTCTACAACCCTGATTATCATCATCATCATCATCATCATCATCATCATCATCATCATCATCATCATCATCATCATCATCAGCAGCAGCAGCAGCAGCATCACCATAGCAACTCTGTCACGGTAACGATCCACCCTTTCCTGTCGATCACTGAATCATAAGTTTCTTTTTCTCACAGACGTACATTTTTTCAAAAATTTTTTTTTTTTAACATAGTTCACCCCAAACAAGGCAGGCCGCTACTGTAGACGTAAGGGGCTACTGAGAAAAAAGAAAAGGGGAGATTGTTGGGGGAGAGGGGTCAGCCTAAATTGGGATCTGCGCAGCGAAATGTCTGTTTACATTAATTTTAAATTTCTGCATGTCAGTACTGTCGGGGAAACAGGGGGCAGGGAGGAAGTTCCAGAGGCCAGCAGCACTTGAGTAGAAGGCTCTCCGGCATCTGAGTTGATTGTCGAGTTGGTCTAGTGAATTTACGTCAAGGGGGCACCAGAGTAGCCAATTCATCGGAGCATAATCCATTGAAGTATTTGTAAAATAAACATAAGGATGCTACATTGCGGCGATGGGACAGGGACTGGAGCTTGGTTGACAGTGAGGAACCTATTAGGTTGGCGACTCTTTTTTGGACCTCGCCAAGGAGGGAGAGACTAGTAGATGATGCACCAGCCCAGATGTGGCAACAATACTCCATGCATGGGCGGATGGTGGCTTTGTAGATATACAGGATAATGTCAGGTGTGAGGAGTTTACTAGCACGGTAGAGGGAGCCAACCGTCTTTGCGGCAGCCTTGGCAATGTCTTCAATGTATTTGTTCCAATTCATGTTACCTGTGAAGGTTAGGCCGAGGAGTTTGAATGATGAACTTTCAGGTAGGGTGTTATTCTCCATGGCAATCGGTGGTTGGAGAGTCTTCTTGTAGTTGTTGAAGGAAAAGAGCTTTGTCTTTGCGGCATTAAAAGTTACCAACCATTTATGACCCCAATCCACTACAGCCTGGAGGTCATTTACTAAAGATTCAGCGATTGCCTCGGATATGATCGCGTCTGTTTTGCCAACATGGCAAGAGTGAAGCGTGGTGTCGTCAGCAAATAAACCAATCTCCGACTCTATGTCATCAGGGAGATCGTTTATATAGATCAGGAACAACAAATGTCCAAGGATAGATCCCTGGGGTACACCAGCATTTATGTCATGTTCCTTAGATGAACGGCTATCGAGGACAACCTGGATTTTTCTTTTGTTTAGGGAGGATCTAATTATATTAAGTAGTTGCCCAGTAATACCGTATGAGCGTATTTTCAGGAGAAGCCCTTTATGCCATACCTTGTCAAAGGCCTTGGATATATCAAGCGCTACTGCTCTAGCTTCACCTGCCTTGTCGAGTGTACGATACATGCATTCAGAGATGACCGTTAGGATGTCCGCAGTAGATCGTGCTTGTCTAAATCCATACTGGCGGTCAGATAGAAGTTTAGCATTAACTAAGTACCGTACTATTGCTAGATTGATTAAGGATTCAAAGATTTTGGCAAAGATCGGCAGTAGACTGATTGGGCGATAGTTCTGAGGGTCGGTTCTATTCCCAGAACTCTTGTAGACTGGTACCACAGAGGCAATTTTCCAGCTATCGGGGAAGCAAGATTCAGCTAGGCATTCATTGTAGAGTTTGGAGAGGACAGGGGCCAGTTCAGCAGAACATTTCTTTATTACTATTACAGGTATAAGATCAGGCCCACAAGCTTTAGAGGTGTCAAGGTTTTTTATGATGTCTCTGACCTAGGATGGGGTGATGACCAGGTTATCAAGTGTGACTTCGGTCTGCAAAGGGAATTCAAGGAGGGGGTGGTTATCTGAGTCCAAAGTAGAGTTAGATGCGAAACGCTGGGCAAGTAGTTCAGCCTTATCAGTGGCCGTGCAAACGACATCATTGTGGTTTGATAGTGGGGGAATCGTTGATTGACCATTATTCACTACACTATTGTAGATTTTCCAGAAATCACGAGTACCTAGTTTCTGTGACTGGATGCGTTTTTTTGTTAACTCATTATACCTTCTCTTCGCTTCGCCTATCACGGCCTTACAATTATTTCTTGACTCTATAAATTTATGTCTATTATGGCGGCCGAATTTACGGAATGCTTGTTGCCTCTCAGAAATGGCAGCTGCACATTCTGAAGTGAACCATTGAGGAGAGTGGAGCTTGCTAAAGAATTTTCGTATGGGGACATAGGCTTCAATGCCTGCTTTGAACTATTCAGTTAATTCGTTTGCACACTGGTTGGCAGGTAGTGAGAAGTTTTCCCTCCATGGGGCGTCACTGATGTGATCTCTGATTGACTCGAAATCAGCCTGCTCGTAGTATCTTGTTGTTTTGAGCAACGGTTCATCAGCTTTTGGACGACTTTTTTAGGGTGATATGTATCATTAGCACGAAATAGATACCAGCATATATATATATATATATATATATATATATATATATATATATATATATATATATATATATATATATATATAAATGGAAGTATTTTAAAATGGCCCGAATTCTCAAAATTACTTCCGAATAAGTGCGTTCCACCTACGATTGAACTAAACATCTTTCTATTGGGTTTACTTCATTTTTGAACATTTTCAACGCTGCCTTCACGAAACCCCTTTTTTCCATCTTTAAATCCCCTTTCACCGGACACCTTATCTACCGACATTCACCAACTGGACAGCCCCATATATTTTTTTACACGCACACTCCATTACTTAATATTTTTTCAAATTTTGAATTTTGGCTTTTCCACTGCCATCTTATCCATCTATGTAATTCCTCTGATGATAAGATTTTAATCTTTGAAAAGCCTTGGCTTAAGGAAAGAATAATAAACATGTTTTTACCGAGTACACCTTGCATTGAACAATCGAAGTTGAAATAGATTTGTCATTCGTACATGTTTATCACTCTTCTTTCATTTATATATATATATATATATATATATATATATATATATATATATATATATATATATATATATGTATATGATTTTATGAAGGTTTACCAAAGCATTCCTTTCAGGACACCAATGATCACCATTAAAGATATTTTTTCTTACAAATATTATTTATTGAAATTAAATGTTTTTTCCTACACGTGTTTCACTACAAAGCAGGTACTTGCTTGGCAGATCATCAGGGAAATTAATTTGAATAAATAATATTTGTAAGAAAAAATATCTTTAATGGTGATCATTGGTGTCCTGAAAGGAATGCTTTGGTAAGCCTTCATAAAATCACATATAAATGCTCTGTACTCTGTAATCGAGTATCATCGAGCTTGTTTTTATTGGAACAACCCCAGTCTTCACTGAATGATCTATTTTATAAGTGAAAAATCTAAATCTCTCTCCCTCTCCTTCTCTCTCTCTCTCTCTCTCTCTCTCTCTCTCTCTCTATATATATATATATTGTTGCACACACAAGTTTGATTTTCTTCCCTTTTTCTTTTATTGTTTTGTTCTTGTTAACAGTGGTCATGATATACTGACTGATTATATCATCGTTTATCCATGTGTCCCACCGCTGCTCCCGCTATAGAGTCACCAGGGACCAAATTAGTGCAAGGGGGTTAAAATAGCTTTCTCTCATTCTTACTGGTAGGTATTCCCGATTACATTTCCTTTTTCGTTTTCTTTTTCCTTTTTTTTCTATTATATTGCACCAGTTCTCACCAAGAGAAGAAGATAGATAGATAGAGAAGAGAGAGAGATAGATAGATAGATAGATAGATAGAGAGAGAGAGAGAGAGAGAGAGAGAGAGCATGAAGCCACTTTGAAGGGTGACGTTGCAGATGGTGCTTTAATGTGGCTAACCTGTTCCTTTCTTACTTTGATTTGAACTTGTTCAGTAGCATGCACATGGACTGACACACGTGGCTCCTCTTTCTCCTTTAGTTAGTGGCCTGTAAATATATACCCATCAATAACACCTCACGTTTCCTTGTCGTGCCGGTACTAACCTCCCTTTACAGTGTGCGCGCATCTGTAAGAAACGAAAATGTCTTTTGTGGCGCAGTGAAATGTCAACGACACACAAAAACTTGCGCAGAAAAACACCAGAAAAACACCAGAAAAACACACTAATAAAACCTACTAAAACGCTATCCCAACTGCATAAATCTCTTTCTCGTCTGTTCATGTCTACAACTAATTTTCTTCTGGCTTACTGTCATTGGATCTCATCTTTTTCAAATGGGTTTGCGTTCACACATGTAAATTACTAACACCTACATTATTCCATAACACTGAGCATGCGATTTTGATCTCTTGCAAATAGCCACTTAACAAGAAAGACATCATGGGCGCTTCGCATCTGGTAAGCGTGAATTTATATCGTCGCATCAACCTTTCACTGAAGTCAGATGGATACTGTACCCCATAGATTGGTATTGTCTTGGCCTTCGGGGCTTGATTTACGCCGGTCTATGGGTCTGTCCTGTGCAGTTCTAGGAAGTCCACCCTCCCAGGCTTTGCCTCCCCTCTTTGGGGAGGAGTAAGTTTATTGCTTACTGCCCGAGGCGCCCCTACCGGGGAATGCCGACGGAGCTGCCCAGGCAATTTTTAATGGCCAGAGTGCTCACCTCTCGGGCGCTGGCTTTTCAAACCCCACTTTCCGACCTGACCTTGGGTCACATCTTACTTGTGGGAGTAAGATAAAACTGGCCTTGTGCCTACCTTCTGGAGAGGAGTAAATAAATACTCGATAAGAAAGGCACCGCGAATGGAATGGATCCAGTATCTATTGTAAAAACATCTTTTATCAAGATTTGTCTCAGCAAAAGATCTGTTCCAGCAAAAGATTTGTCTCAGCAAAAGTTTTGTCTCAGCAAAAGATCTGTCTCAGCAAAAGATTTGTCCCAGCAAAAGTTTTGTCTCAGCAAAAGATCTGTCTCAGCTAAAGATCTGTCTCAGCAAAAGATTTGTCCCAGCAAAAGTTTTGTCTCAGACAAAAGATCTGTCTCAGCAAAAGATTTGTCCCAGCAAAAGATCTGTTCCAGCAAAAGATTTGTCTCAGCAAAAGATTTGCCGCAGCAATAGATCTGTCTCAGCAAAAGATCTGTCTCAGCAAAAGATTTGTCCCAGCAAAAGATCTGTCTCAGCAAAAGATCTGTCTCAGCAAAAGATCTGTTCCAGCAAAAGATTTGTCTCAGCAAAAGATTTGCCGCAGCAAAAAATTTGTCCCAGCAAAAGTTTTGTCTCAGCAAAAGATCTGTCTCAGCAAAAGATCTGTCTCAGCAAAAGATTTGTCTCAGCAAAAGATTTATCTCAGCAAAAGATCTGTCTCAGCAAAAGATCTGTCTCAGCAAAAGATCTGTTCCAGCAAAAGATTTGTCTCAGCAAAAGTTTTGTCGCAGCAAAAGATCTGTCTCAGCAAAAGATTTGTCTCAGCAAAAGTTTTGTCTCAGCAAAAGATCTGTCTCAGCAAAAGATCTGTCTCAGCAAAAGATTTGTCCCAGCAAAAGTTTTGTCTCAGCAAAAGATCTGTCTCAGCAAAAGATTTGTCTCAGCAAAAGATCTTTCTCAGCAAAAGATTTGTCTCAGCAAAAGATCTGTCCCAGCAAAAGATCTGTTCCAGCAAAAGATTTGCCGCAGCAAAAGATTTGTCCCAGCAAAAGTTTTGTCTCAGCAAAAGATCTGTCTCAGCAAAAGATTTGTCCCAGCAAAAGATCTGTCTCAGCAAAAGATTTGTCTCAGCAAAAGATCTGTCCCAGCAAAAGATCTGTTCCAGCAAAAGATTTGTCTCAGCAAAAGATTTGCCGCAGCAAAAGATCTGTCTCAGCAAAAGATCTGTCTCAGCAAAAGATTTGTCCCAGCAAAAGATCTGTCTCAGCAAAAGATCTGTCTCAGCAAAAGATCTGTCTCAGCAAAAGATCTGTCCCAGCAAAAAATTTGTCTCATCAAAAGATTTGCCGCAGCAAAAGATTTGTCCCAGCAAAAGTTTTGTCTCAGCAAAAGATCTGTCTCAGCAAAAGATTTGTCCCAGCAAAAGATCTGTCTCAGCAAAAGATTTGTCTCAGCAAAAGATCTGTCCCAGCAAAAGATCTGTTCCAGCAAAAGATTTGTCTCAGCAAAAGATTTGCCGCAGCAAAAGATTTGTCCCAGCAAAAGTTTTGTCTCAGCAAAAGATCTGTCTCAGCAAAAGATTTGTCCCAGCAAAAGATCTGTCTCAGCAAAAGATTTGTCTCAGCAAAAGATCTGTCTCAGCAAAAGATCTGTTCCAGCAAAAGATTTGTCTCAGCAAAAGATTTGCCGCAGCAAAAGATCTGTCTCAGCAAAAGATCTGTCTCAGCAAAAGATTTGTCCCAGCAAAAGATCTTTCTCAGCAAAAGATCTGTCTCAGCAAAAGATCTGTTCCAGCAAAAGATTTGTCTCAGCAAAAGATTTGCCGCAGCAAAAGATTTGTCTCAGCAAAAGATTTGTCTCAGCAAAAGATCTGTCTCAGCAAAAGATTTGTCTCAGCAAAAGATCTGTCCCAGCAAAAGATTTGTCTCAGCAAAGAAGACATTGTCACTCGACGTTCTAGCTGACATCAGCTCTGTCAACGAGGGGTGCATAATCTGGAAGGTGAATAGAGTGGGGGCAAAATCACAATTGGAACTAGAGATATACCAAGGCGAAATCAGTATCTGCCTGTGCTGTCCCTATTTACTTGCCTCCTCACGAGGGCAGAGTTAGACACAAGGTCGGTTTTTTAAGTTTTTTAATATAGAAAAAAATCTAGCTTCCCAAAAAGAGGCATTCTGTAATGAGACAAAAAATTCTCCTTTCACTGATTGAGGACAGAAAAGACGCAGTGTAGTATGAAAACACATACTATACTTCAATCTTAGTTGAGAATTGGACTCATTGGTGTCGGAGACAAGACTGTTATTGTTGGACTAGACAGACAACATATATAGCGAAATATGTGTATGTGTGTGTGTGCGTATGTGTGTGTAAGAGAGATAAAAGTGTGTGTATGTGTCAGTGTATGTGTAAGAGAGAACGAGAGAGAGGGAGAAAGAGAGAGAGAGAGAGAGAAAGGGAGAAGTGTGTGTGTGAGAGAGAAAAAGAGAGAGTCGGAGGGAGGATTGCGTTAAAAAAGTAACATGACTGAGAATGCGTGTATGTGTGTGTGACATAGATAAATAGATAGATAGAGAGAGAGATAGATAGATAGAGATAAATAGATAGATTGATTGATAGATAGATATAGAGAGAGATAGATAGAGATAGAGATAGATAGATAAATAGATAGATAGATAGATAGATAGATAGAGAGAGATAGTAAGATATATATATATATATATATATATATATATATATATTATTAAAAATAACCGACAATTTTTGTCTGGCTATTTTAGTGTTGATCCCTTCAATTTTCCGGATTAAAATCTTAATCTCGGAAGGAAATTGGCTGATGAAACTGCCATAGTGTACATGTTGGTCCAGAGTACTTTCTGACCCGTATTATTTTTAATAATACGTGTCTTAAAGAAAAAATGCTGCCTCGATACACACATATATATATATATATAGAGAGAGAGAGAGAGAGAGATAGATAGATAGAAAGAGAGAGATAGATAGATAGATAGATAGATAGATAGAGAGATAGAGATAGATAGATAGAGATAGATAGATATAGGGAGATAGATAGATAGATAGATAGATAGATAGATAAATAGATGGATAGATAGATTGATAGAGATAGAGAGATAGATAGATATATAGAGAATATATATATATAGAGAGATAGATACAGATAGATAGATAGATAGAGAGAGAGAGATAGAGAGAGATAGACAGATAGAGATAGATAGAGATAGCTAGAGAGATAGATAGATAGATAGATAGATAGAGATAGATAGAGAGATAGATAGATAGAGATAGAGAGAGGTAGATAGATAGAGAGAGAGATAGATAGATAGAGAGAGATAGAGAGATAGATAGATAGAGATAGATAGATACATAAATAGATAGATAGAGAGATAGATAGATAGATAAATAGATAGATAGATTGATAGAGATATAAAGATAGATAGATATAGAGAGAGATATATAGAGATAGATAGATAGAGAGATAGATAGAAATAGAGAGATAGATAGAGAGAGAAATAGATAGATACATAGATAGATAGATAGAGAGAAATAGATAGATAGAGAGAGAGATAGATAGAGATAGATAGGATACATAGAGAGATAGATAGAGATAGATAGATAGAGATAGATAGATAGATAGATAGAGAGAGAGAGAGAGATAGATAGATAGATAGAGAGAGAGAGAGAGAGAGATAGAGAGAGGAGGGGGAGTTTAAAACCTTTTAAAAACTTTTCTATTTTCTTATCCATGTCATCTGCTAGTGTGAAATGAGCTTCGTTCAATTAAAATATTGTATAATATTATAATAAATGATGAAGAAAATGATACGGCCTCGCCTACCGATTGAGACCTGTCCCGTCTGTCTACTACCATTACAGCCCACACAGTGTCGACTTCAAATGTGGGAGGTCTTTCTGCCCCACCATCTATAATAAAACTAACGTTTCTAAATGATTTCAATCTATTAATTGGGGTTTCCCTGACATCACATGGTTTCCTTCTACAGGACCCAAATGACTGCACCATATTTAATTGATTCCGACTGCAGCAAAATGTGGTACAAGATCGGAAGGCGGGGCAAACTGTCTTCTCTGAGGAAGTACCCTGGTCGGGTACAAAAATAGCCGAGAAGGTACTTACCGATATTCCTCGGTAGGGGCACCTTAGACGACCGGTAATAAACCGATCCGATTCCCGACGGAGGAGATAATACCTGTGAGGTTTTGTATTATTTGGACTACTGCTCTCATCTTGGATGTTATTCCTACAACGTTTCGGCTGCTGTAACCCCAGACCTTCTTCAGGTGCGTCTTGTCGAACCCTGGAAGCTTTATATCGAATCTGTACGGAATTTCGAATGGAACCCTTTATTTAATCCTAGCTCTTGTTCCATCATCTATGACTGGGTAGACATCTTAAGCAATTCGTAATTGTATTCTTAGTATCGCTCGTACTAGGACTGTCACTCAGAATTAATTATTACTTAGCACTTTTATCCGTTGCACGACGGGTCCTTACACCCTTATGGACAGAGTCGGATCATATTCATTCTAATATAAAAGAGTCGGAGGGATCAAGCAAGATCCTAAGTGTCAGTATGGTTCAAAGGCGAACCTTAGCTGGTATGAACACTTGGAAGCAAAACCCTAACTTGACGTCGCTTGGTTTCTCTTTTTTTCTTTTTTTTTTCGAAATTTCAAGTCCTGTATGTAAACTTTCTACGGATGCATCTATACTTTCTTTATCTTGCATATTTTTTGCAATTCTTAAAGTACATTAATTGACCGGAATCTATTTCAAGGTGTGCACCACAAATTCCCCTCTTTTAAGACATTCCTCGGTTATCATTTTAAGACCAACATTTCCTGTTTCTAAAAATACCGAAATGCCTATTTTTCAAAACAATAACATGTTTTCTTTACTTACTTTTCTTTTCTTATATAAGTTTTACTTGAATTTAATTGACAAATGCAAACTGTTCCCATTTTTATTCTTATCTATATAACAATATACTAAGGAATGTCATGTTTGTACGTACGTTATCACTTTTCACACACATTAAAAAAAATGAGATCATCCGATTGTCGGATGCTGATTGGCGATTACTCTGCTGTCGCTAAGACAAAACTTCCGACTTTACTCATTTTAAAATTAATTGTTCCCAAGTCAAATTATGTCGCCCTGTCGAATAAAACTACAATTTTAAATAAATACGTTTCCAAAAGTGACATTGTTGGAATTTATTAAAGCCCCCCCCCCTCACTGATTGCCTTTTGCCATGTCCCTTAAGGGCCTCACGGATTGGTTGTCAGGCATTGCAACCCCTTTTTCCTTAGGTGTCACGTGAGCCAGCCTTTAAAAATCCTTGCACACGGCATCCCGGCCTCTTTTTCGACGACACTGCTCAAGTCGGCTGGTCTACTTTATGACAACAGTCCAAGACGGCAGTCACAGAGAATGACCTCCCGCCGTTACCAGAACTCTATACAGATAAGTTCCCGCGAACCACGTTTTCTCAAACCCTCTCTCAAATTCACCAATGCCTAACTGAACTTTTAAAACTCTGTAAATATTCTATGACTCCACCTTTCTCTTTCTTACTAAAATTGCTATGAAATTACATTCTTGTGTTTTGTGTTCCTTCTCTCAGACTTCCGTCCTATATCTCTACTTTGATGATTTTATCTGCACATTGTTACCCCATTCTCACATTGGAAGAATTGAACTTTATTTTCCGGATTATTTTAATCCCAACAACATCGTTTTTTATTGAGTAGAAGAATATTTAGCTGACAATTATCTTTATGGTAAGAAAACAGACAACAATTTTGTTTTGTTTTAAAAAGAATTAAATTGCTACAATTTTAAATAAAGAAAAAAAGAGACGGATTCAAAAAATATTTAGCTGACAATTATCTTTATGGTAAGAAAACAGACAACAATTTTGTTTTGTTTTAAAAAGAATTAAATTGCTACAATTTTCAATAAAGAAAAAAAGAGACGGATTCAAAGAATATTTAGCTGACAATTATCTTTATGGTAAGAAAACAGACAACAATTTTGTTTTGTTTTAAAAAGAATTAAATTGCTACAATTTTAAATAAAGAAAAAAAGAGACGGATTCAAAAAATATTTAGCTGACAATTATCTTTATGGTAAGAAAACAGACAACAATTTTGTTTTGTTTTAAAAAGAATTAAATTGCTACAATTTTCAATAAAGAAAAAAAGAGACAGATTCAAAGAATATTTAGCAGACAATAACGATTACTTTTACGCAAGAAGAAAGAGTCATTTCTTTAATAGTCTTGACCCTGACAGACATTTATTATTTAAACAAAAAATATTTAAAAGCAATATTATTATTAACAGTAAATTATACAGATTGATGTAGAAAGCTCAGTGGAATTTTCATGGGGCCCTGCCAGTTGTTTTTAGCTCTATGTGATACATATGAACAAATTTATCATTTATCGACAGTTCGATTCAATATAAAAGTACAAAAAAAAGTATCTATAAAGTTAAATTTTTATCAAATGATAAATAACTAACTCCTTGTCATTGAGTGCTCGTAATTTATTACTGAAATATAATTCTGACAAGAAATGAATATGATAAGAAAGTGAATAGCATGGGGTCTCATTTAGAATTTAATATGGCCGCCAGAATTCGCCACCAGCTTCTCAAGCTACCTGGTAACCGCATCATCTGATTTCACAAGGAACGCTTTTTTTTTTTTTTTTACTAATGAGTCATCACTAATGTGAGGAGTAAAACACAACCAGGGGTAAGCGAGAGTTACAAGCCTGTCGCCTTCTTTTGTGCTTTTGTCTTCACATTCAATAGCAATGTTTCCAAGAAAGGGGGAAGAATTGCTGTTTTCTGGGTCGGTTGTTTTTCTGCGTGTTTCAATCCTCTCATAATATTCACCATCATTTAACTGTCAAACTATTCATATGATTAACTCGTTAGCCTTTAATGTGTTTTCAGCCTTGATAAGTGGTGACATTAAAAAAAACATCCAGCAACGTGGGACAAGTGCAAAGACAAACGCAGGGTGTGTTGAAAAACAACTCCCTATTATTCCGTGCTCGTAATTGGTCCCCCGATTTATAAAATCGGGGGACCTATGTTTTGAGGCATTTCCGTCCGTCCGTCCGGATTTTCCTCCGCAACCATCAATTGAATTTCTCTGAAATTTTGCATAAAGTTGTAACTTTTGTCAGGTTAGAAAGTGACATTCTCCGATTTTTGAAAAAAAATCTGGTTAGCCCCCCAGTGGGTCCAAAAAAACCAAAATGGCAAAAAATGACATTTTTTGCCCCATAACTTTTCATCCATCCATTCAATTTCTCTGAAACTTGGCCAAAATGTGGAGGCAATTGTTCCTAATAGAAAATAAGTATCGCTGACCGTGGAAAAAATCTGGTTTGCGCCCCCAGGGGGTACAATGGGGGTCAAAAATGCCGCTAATTTCTCAAATTTATTGCATTTTACACTCACCACATCGAGTTACATACAGAGGGGGACCACGCATGCGCGGCTTGATTATTATTGAAATATAATCCTTACAAAAATGAATATGATACGAAAGTATTATTTGGGGTTATATTTAGAATTCAATATGGGCGCCAGCATTCGCCACTAGCTTACAAAAGCGACTATCAAACTGACAAGCAGATTTATAAAAGAAAGTGAGCAAACTAAATGATGAAATAGAAAAACATTGAGATAAGGTTTTGCTGAAGTTGTGAAAAATGAAATATCAGTACTTCTGCAGTTTACAGTTAAATTCAATTTTTACTGTATCTTGGTTATCAAATTGTAAGGTGAAAGTACAGAATAGTTAACAACCCCCCCCTCTCCATGTTAAAAATGGGTTTCTAAAAAATAACGTCATTATTTCAGCGTGGTCCGTAAACTGCATAAGTACCAAAATACATTCAAAAGGTCATCAAGACGAAGTAACTTTCAATATACAGGGTGATTGAAAAGTAATCCCTTGTCATTGAATGCTCATAACTTATTATTCAAATATAATCCTTACAAGAAATGAATAAAATCATCTTTGGCCTTTTGGCTAAGATGAAAGTGTAGTATCTGTTCCGATGGATACTGCACACCATAGACTGGTGTTGTCTTGGCCTTCGGGGCTTGACTTACGCCGGTCTATGGGACAGTCTTGTGCAGTTCTAGGAGGTCCACCCTCCCAGGCTTTGCCTCCCCTCTTTGGGGAGGAGTAAGTTTATTGCTTACTGCCTGAGGCGCCCCTATCGGGGAATGCCGACGGGGCTGGCCAGGCAATTTTTTAAATGGCCAGAGTGCTCACCTCTCGGGCGCTGGCTTTTCTAATCCCACTTTCCCGACCTTGTGTCACATCTTACCTAATGGGGGTAGATAAATTAGATGAATATGATAAAAAAGTGTATGGGGTTAAATTTAGAATTCAATATGAGCGCCAGCATCCGACACCAGCTTCTCAAGCTACCTGGTAACCGCATCACCTGATTTCACAAGGAACTCTCTTGTTTACTAATGAGTCATCAAACCAGGGGTAAGCGAGAGTTTCAAGCCTGTCCTCTTGTTTTGTCTTTTTTTCCACACATTCTATGTTTGTAACAAATTGCTCTTTTCTTGGTCGCCTGTTGTTTTGAGTGGGTTGTAAGTAGATATTTTCAATCCTCAGTAAAAGTGAAAACGTGCACTTGATGGCGGCTGATGGCGGCTATTCCGAATTCATAACGCAAGAAGACTTTTTATCTTTCACAAAAAAGAAAGAAAAAATCACATAAAATCTTTTTCAGGTTATATTTTATAGTAAAAATTTTATTAAAATTTGCTGGAATTATTTTTTTAATGTAAATTAGATATCAAGTAAAAATGAAATTTTTACTGAAAACCATCGAATAATTTGAATGAAAAAAAAAATCGATTTTTAAAAATTAAATTTTTTTCAGTGAGCAATAATTTATATGGTTTGAAATCGTTTAAAATTCCACTTAAAATGTTGTTTATGACCGTTTGCTACAAGAGAAACAGTCCACTGGTGGCGACTTACGGTTATTAGTTCAGAATAGCCGCCATTAGCCGCCAGCAAGTCAACTATTTCACTTTTACCCAATACTCTCATAATATTCATCATTCAATTTTCAAACTATCCATCTCATAAACACTTATCCTCGAGTTGTTTTTTATTTAGCTTTTAATATTTGTGGTACTATCCGGTGATGCAAATATTTTATCCATGATATTTGCTTATTTGTTTAGATAGTCCAACCGTAGACGTTTCAATATTGACTCAGCCATTATCTGTTTGTTTAGATGTCCCTTCATGTGCCGTACCAACTGTGATGACGTTTTATCACGAGTTGTATGTTGCTGCACACTTCACAGATCATTTGTTCCTCGTTTTAATGATACACTACTTGAGCACGTCACATGAGTCTGCAACCGAAACATTTTGGTAAGAGATTCGTAACCTCATTTACAATCTCTGGTTTGCACAACACCGACAAATGTTATTCGCACTTTAGCCATGGTGGGCAATTACCTACAGATTGTATCTCAATAAACACATTGGTCCCCACCACCTCACTAGGTTGGCGTCAGGAAGGGCATCCGGCCAATAAAAATCTTGCCTCAATTAAGGAAATGACTTCAGAGATAAGTTTGGAACTTTAGCCTTGGCGAGCAATCACCTGGACATTTTGTCTTGATAAAAACACTGGTCCCCACCACCTCACTAAGTTGGCGCCAGGAAGGGCATCCGGCCTATAAAAATCTTGCCTCAATTAAGGAAATGACTTCAAAGATAAGTTTGGAACTTTAGCCTTGGCGAGCAATCACCTGGACATTTTGTCTTGATAAAAACACTGGTCCCCATCACCTCACTAGGTTGGCGTCAGGAAGGGCATCCATCCGGCCTATAAAAATCTTGCCTCAATTAAGGAAATGACTTCAGAGATAAGTTTGGAACTTTAGCCTTGGCGAGCAATCACCTGAACATTTTGTCTTGATAAAAACACTGGTCCCCATCACCTCACTAGGTTGCCGTCAGGAAGGGCATCTGACCTATAAAAATCTTGCCTCAATTAAGGAAATGACTTCAGAGATAAGTTTGGAACTTTAGCCTTGGCGAGCAATCACCTGAACATTTTGTCTTGATAAAAACACTGGTCCCCATCACCTCACTAGGTTGCCGTCAGGAAGGGCATCCGGCCTATAAAAATCTTGCCTCAATTAAGGAAATGACTTCAGAGATAAGTTTGGAACTTTAGCCTTGGCGAGCAATCACCTGGACATTTTGTCTTGATAAAAACACTGGTCCCCATCACCTCACTGGGTTGGGATCAGGAAGGTTATCAGGTCTATAAAAATCTTGCCTCAATTAAGGAAATGACTTCCAAAGAAACCTGACCAGAGATAAGTTTGGAAGTCAATTTCTAAAAGCCGTCCAACACATGCCAGTATGTAAGACGATGACGATGATGATGATGATGATGATGATCATCATCATCATCATCATCGTCGTTTTACATACTGATGATGATGATGATGATGATGATGATGATGATGATGATCCCACATACAGAAAACATTGCTTGCAACTGCAGAAACAAATTTTGAATGTTGATAGCGTTGAACTGAGGCAACTGTAGAACTGAAAAGGTACTTGATGCAATGAGCGTTTGTTCGAAGTTCGTTTCTGCTGACATCTCCATTATTTTCAGAGACGTGGTGGTCTATAAAAAGAATAAAATGCCGATTGTTTTCTGTAAGGGGGGGGGGGTTATCTCTAGCACTATTTTGTGATTGAACTGTTTATTAGTATAACGTCGCGTAAAAAGACAATGTGTCATAATTAATCCCATCATTATCAAGTAAAATAAATTAATGCACGCCCCCCCAGATGAGTCTAGACATCCCATATACACTTTGACGTGTGACGAGAGTAACACGCTCACAGAACATCATTCTTGATAGAATGCTGCGCCACATGTTGGATCTACTCCTAGTTGTAGGGTCAGGTAGTTTTAATACTTCAAGGAGTAAAGTGACAGCAAGTTTTCCACCCAGAATGCAAATATGATCGTAGTCAGCGATACACATAGTGATCCTCTGGACGCTAGCAGCCCCGGGCCTGATGCGAATGCACCGGATGGCAGATCATCAGATGGGACATCAGAGGTGGTAGATGAGGTCGTGTTATAGTGAAAGAGGACACGACATAAGAGGATGGCTCTAGGTTGCACATATGTGATCATGAGATCAGGGAGGCGTGTAGTGAAGCTTATAGGCAAATTAGATGAACGAGATATTAATGTAGGTGTTGGGAGCTTTATGAAAGTGGTCAGGTGAACAACCACCTAGTGTGCACATATATAAAGTGGCAGAATATCGACACGAGCTTAAGACGTGGCTGAATAATGGATGACAAATTCTTTATTTTGAGGAGAAAGCCCGTCTCCAAGACATAATTCTATTGATGACTGTCGTCTACCAGAATAAGTATGAGATGTGCCTGGTATTAAATTTCCCCAAACTAAGTGTAAGAAATTGCGAAAACATGGGATTACCTGGCAAATGGTCTCGGTGCGCGCTTTGCAGGGCTGGATAGCACAAAAAATGGCAAGATTGCGTCGGTGGCTTAATATTACCCGGTGATCACGTGAAATCTCGTGTTCTCTCGCGCACACGAGAGTCCGGTTTGAAATAAAAGCGGGTTGCTGGAGGCAAGAGGTGCGGAGGGAAAAACGTAGTCAATGGAAGACGACGGCGATGCTTTTAAAGAAGAAGAAGAAGACGTTGGAGAAGAAGGCGGTGTGCACTAATCCAAAGTCCCTTGCGAGTGTTGTTCCGGTGTCTACTAAAAAGAGTTTCTTGGGCGTTTTCGACCGTCGTGAGATTTTTCTGCCACAAATGCTGATGCCTACACAGCCCATACTAACAAGGGAGTGTCGGAAAAATGTTCTAATATGTCAGTGGTACTTCATCTTTGAATGACTTACTTACATATGTGAGTACACCAGTCATTTTGATCATAGCAAACAGGTATTATTGTGGAAAAATTACGGTTTGACTCGCACAGGATTTCGTCTCAATGTAACGCCATCTATCATGCGAATTATCGTAAATGTAGCATTATCACAAGATAACACAATTCGGTATGTGACGTCAGCATACATCGACACTGTCTACAGCAAGGAGGATGTGGTGCCTGCAACCAGAGTGAGGCAGTATCTCCTTAATTTTGGATTAGTGAGCAAGAATCTCGCACGATTGAAAATCTAGGGGAGTGGGCACGATACCCTGAAATGGAAACGAGAAAACGAAGTTCTGGGTATGGTACGTGTTCACTAAAAATAAAAATAAATATCAAGATCTAAAATAGGAATTAGACTATGGAAATGTAAAGAAGTAAAGGTGATTCCCGTCGTAATTGGAAGGCTTGGAATCATAACGAAAAGCCACCATAAATGACGAGACAATTTCTTTTCCAATTCTGCAGTAACAGCGAAAGTGTTAAGGTACAGCTTGAATGTCTAAGGTCAAGGAAATTGACTTGATGTTCAAAAAAAGAAAACTCCAACGTAAACATCCAAAAGTTGAGACTACTACTACTACTACTACTACTACTACTACTACTACTACTACTGATGATGATGATGATGATGATGATGATGATGATGATGATGATGATCTTGCCAGCAGAGCGAAGATGCAAAATGCGACCGGGATTCAGTCTTGTTTTGCTCAATTCGGATTTAACGGGTTTTACTAATTAAACAACGAACTTTGATTTGACTTGGGTTGCACATATCGGGATTTTGGAACTTTGATTGGACTTTCTGTATTATTTGATTTATTTATCCTTAACATTGAATATTGACACATTTCGCGACTGGATAACTTTGCCAGCCCCTTCAATTTCACGTATATGGACTGCTGTTTATAACTTGGAGTAATGTCTTTCCTGATTATGCTTCTCAATTTGTATGACCTGGATGGACTGTATGGATTCAACAAAAAGTATGTTTTTGGGTTGATATGTTTGATGTTATGTATTTTTTATGTATTTGTGTATATAATTTTATATATTTTCAAAGCGTAATTTTATTACCTGTAGTAGTATAACTGCAGTAATGGTCCTCTGAAGAGAAGAATTATCTTTGAAATCTCATGAGCTAAGGACTTAAGGATACTTTGCTTGAACTTTGAATTCTAATAAAATTTGATTGACACCTTATTTTATTACTTCATTTTATATTATAATATTAATGCTCTATTCAGTATATTGAGCTTCAGTTTTTATCCGGATGTTTCACTAATTATAAGATATTAGTTGACGCTTATATCTTTTGTTGGATTGCTTCATGTATATATATATATATATATATATATATATATATATATATATATATATATATATATATATATATATATATAAAGAACAAAAAAAAGCAATTTATCGATTAATGTACTTTTTATATTTATATTATTTTCAATGAACAACAGGATAAGACTGCGGTGTTTGCAGACTTGAACCTGGGAACTACTTAATGTATTATTCTGTGCTCAAGTGTTATTAAGTGTTGTCAGGTACTCACATGAGAGACCACGTCAAGGTTTCCAACATCCACAAGTGAAAGCTCCATGGCACAATTTCACTTATGGATGTTGACAACTTTCACGTGGTCCCTTTTGTAAGTACCTGTTTCTAGAAAAAAAGCGGGAAAGTAATGCCAGCAACAGAAGCAAGCCGTTCAAAAAGCCGTTCAAAAAGCCGTTCGAAAAGTCGTTCAAAAAGCCGTTCAAAAAGCCGTTCAAAAAATCGTTCAAAAAGCCGTTCAAAAAGCCGTTCAAAAACCCGCTCAAAAAGCCGTCCAAAAAGCCGTTCAAAAAATCGTTCAAAAAGCCGTTCAAAAACCCGTTCAAAAACCCGTTCAAAAACCCGTTCAAAAATCGTCGAAAAAGCCGTTCAAAAAATCGTTCAAAAAGCCGTTCAAAAAGCCGTTCAAAAACCCGTTCAAAAAGCCGTCCAAAAAGCCGTTCAAAAAATCGTTCAAAAGGCCGTTCAAAAAGTCGTATCATGCTGATTCATACGCATTTACTTTATTAAGTGTGTGTGTATGTGTGTATGTGTGTATGTGTGTGTGTGGGGGGGTGTAAAAACATGTCCTACATGATATTTACAATGCTAATCGTTGATTAGAATGTCGTTTGAGAGCCCTTAAAATGTCAATTCGAATTTTAATTCAGTTTTAAGTAGTTCAGTTGAGTAAGATGGTTTATGTATACCTCTAAATCACATCCGGCCCGCGAAGGCTTAGCGTCCGGCCCGCCACCCTGCTATGCTTTATTATTGCAATCATTTTGTGACATAAACGTAAAAGTAGGATTCAATTAAGATTTACAGTGGGATGAAAATGTATAAATATCAGCGTGCGATGATGCATGTATATTTCATTTTTCTTTAACTATTAATTTCAAATCCTTTGCCTGAGATAAAAAAAATAGAAAAAGAGAAAGAGAGAGGCAAAGAGAAAACGAGAGACGAGGAAAGGGCATAAAACAGAGAACCTATGTGAGGTGTGTCAAAACGAATGCTGAATCAACTTGCTACTTCCCCGTCATTATTTTTTATGATTCCAAAATAGCTCTTCGTCGGCACCTTTTATAACATCACATACAGAAGTCTCCTGAGAAAAAATATCAGATTTGTAGAGTGTTCAATGCAATTTTTGTACAATTTATTCATGTAAACAAAATATAGTAATTCTGAGATTTCGTTTTTCACTCCGGCCCGCGATCTCCTTCCTAAAGTCTCATCTGACCCTCACTCTGAAAAGGTTGCCCGCCCCAGCTTTAAACCAAAGAAAAGTAATATCTCTCGGAGGAGCCACTATTCTAGCAAATAACCCCCAAATCTAACAAAAAAAAACAAAACAGTCAAGCATACATTTTATTTTTTGGCAGCATATCTATATATGTCTATCTTTATTTGATTATGTTCATATGTGTGTGTTGTATTATCTATATACATATAGGAACAAGCTGAAAAGTAATGGAACTGGGTGTGCTGTGTGCGATATGGGCAAAGGAGAGATAAACGGATTGTGTTATTATCGAATATGATATTTTCAGAGCATGTGACTGTAATGCTAGCTTTCTGTCGCTATTGCATTTTTACATCCTTTTGTTGACTCCTTTCTTTAGGTCGTTCAAATATGAGCACCGGGGAAGAAACACCGAGCAACGAATAACCCTGACATTTGGTTGTCCTGTTTGGAAAAAACTCTGTTACAGGCATTAGACAGTTGTATGGATAAACCATGTCGTGCACATGTGTTTGTTTTAGTTGCCCAATAGCTTCAAAGAGGGACGTAGTTAGTAGGAAGATGACACCAGAAGCAGGAAGCCTTCAAAAAGCCGGGCTGAGATCGTTATTTGCATGGTAGATGATTGACTGAACTCAAATCTCTGGTCCCCCCCCCTGTAAAACATTCACAGCAAAAACTCGTCCAGCTACAACCACTGTAAAGAATTCCCCCTTCTCCCTCTGTATACCAAAACCTAAACGCAATTTCCATGAACAAAGTTTCTTTCCAAGAATTTCCACCCTGTTCAACACGATACCATGGGGCTGCTTCCTGGCTGACTACAACATGGTCGTTTTTAAGTTCACTGTTAACAAAGTCTTGTCGAGCTGTGCTCTTTAATCATCAAATGCTCGTTATTTACCCACATCGTTTTCCAGTCCTGTCTAGGTGTTGTTCCTGGTCTAATTGACTAAATTCATTAACCCTTATAATTGAGTGACATTTTGTTTTTGAAAAGAGGTGATTCGTTTGCATAAAAAGGTCAATGCCGAGTGAATAAGGGAGGTGGGTAGTAGGGATCGTTGGTTGGTTTTCGAATAGATGAAAATCAGCTGGACATTAAACAGAATGGTATTTGTAAGATAATCACGGAAGGTCATTTTTAACGGAAGTTCATTTTTAACAGAAGGTCATTTTTTTTTATTTGTAAGACAATCACGGAAGGTCATTTTTAACGGAAGATCATTTTTAACAGAAGGTCATTTTTAACGGAAGGTCATTTTTAACAGAAGGTCATTTTTTTTTATTTGTAAGACAATCACGGAAGGTCATTTTTAACGGAAGGTCATTTTTAACAGAAGGTCATTTTTAACGGAAGGTCATTTTTAACAGAAGGTCATTTTTTTTTATTTGTAAGACAATCACGGAAGGTCATTTTTAACGGAAGATCATTTTTAACAAAAGGTTATTTTTAACGGAAGGTCATTTTTTTTATTTGTAAGACAATCACGGAAGGTCATTTTTAACAGAAGGTCATTTTTTTATTTGTAAGACAATCACGGAAGGTCATTTTTAAAGGAAGGTCATTTTTAACAAAAGGTTATTTTTAACGGAAGGTCATTTTTTTATTTGTAAGACAATCACGGAAGGTCATTTTTAACAGAAGGTCATTTTTTTTATTTGTAAGACAATCACGGAAGGTCATTTTTAACGGAAGGTCATTTTTAACAAAAAGTTATTTTTAACGGAAGGTAATTTTTTTATTTGTAAGACAATCACGGAAGGTCATTTTTAACAGATGGTCATTTTTTTATTTGTAAGACAATCACGGAAGGTCATTTTTAACGGAAGGTCATTTTTTTATTTGTAAGACAATCACGGAAGGTCATGTGATCATGTGAAAATGATGTTCAGAAATGATGCCAAGACTGTTGGTTGATGATCAGACGACGACGACGCGCCGCATGCGGCTTGGTCAGAACATTATAGAGCAGGCATGTCAAACATGTGCCCGTGGGCTGCCGTATACGTCAGTTTGCAAGCATACTTGAGACCCACGCAAAAAACACTGTAATTTCGTCATTTACCGATCAAAATTGCATTTTTTTTCTAATTTAATTCAAACGAACGTCGTTCACTGAAAAAATGGCGTGTTTTTCTATATTCCCAACGTTTCTTCACATTTTATCAAAAGCACAAAAGATACACGAATGCAGCTATGAGAAAGATGTGACCAAAACATTTGTGTTTTTCTAACTATAATTAATTAACATTTCAGCAGGCTACCGGCCTGTTTGACACAATGGTAAGAGTATTTGCTGATGAGCTGGGAGACCAAGGCTCAATCCTCAGTCGAGTCATACCAACTACTTAGAAAATGGTAATTGTTACCCGTTTCTAAACGCTCACCAATAAAAGGCGAGGATCAAGGGCAAGTGGGGTAATCTTGGGAAAAGAATGGTATCTTATCCTACACTTCGGTGTAGTATTGATTTACTCCTCTCCAGGAGTTAGGCACAAGGCCAGTTTTTTTTAATCTTTTTTTTTTATCTTACTCCCACAAGTAAGATGTGACCCAAGGTCGGGTCGGGAAAGTG
>OY744537.1:84950865-85008365 GCA_963556195.1 Sepiola atlantica | reverse complement strand
GGGATGAAACACGGGAGCCTCTGTGTAGCTTGATTGCCATATATATTTTCATTGCTTACTATATATATATATATATATATATATATATATATATATATATACACCCCCCCCCACACACACATATATATATATATATATATATATATATATATATATATATATATATATATATATTATTTCATGTATCCACACAAAATGTTATAAGGAGATATAATTTTTTAGGTATCAATTTTCAGTATTTACTTCAACAGTGCTCGATAGTGAGTAGAGCTAGGTAGTAAGTAATGAAAAACTAATTTATGGCAATTAAGCTACACATAGGCTTCCGCGTTAACTAGCTAGACGTGTATATAAAAACATTCGGCAAAACTAAATCCATGCATTTTAGCCTGACGATTCCCTCCGGGTGTGAAACGCGGAAGCCTCTGTATAGCTTAATTGCCATAAATATATTTTAATATCTTACTATATATATATATATATATATATATATATATATATATATATATATATATATATATATATATATATATAATTGGTAATACAAATTTTTATTTATACAAACATAATTTGGCTACACATTTGCAAAACATGTTTCAGGCACAGCTGTAAAATGCCAGACCTTTTAAAGCCAGAACGTCTTTGCTTTACGCTTTAATTTTGTGGAATCAGGCATATCTAATCTTCAAAGCTCACGTGATTAATATTTTATGATGAGGTGAGCACTCTGGCCATTTCAAAATTGCCTGGGCAGCCCCGTCGGCATTCCCCGGTAGGGGCGCCTCAGACAGTAAGCAATAAACTTACTCCTCCCCAAAGAGGGGAGGCGAAGCCTGGGAGGGTGGACCTCCTAGAACTGCACAGAACAGGCGTGCAGTATCCATCGGAACAGATACTACACTTTGATCTTAGCCAAGGAAGAATGACGTTTCCGGTATGGCTGTCTGGTTCATCAGAGTAAAGCGTGGTGACCATCAACGAACAGAGTGACGCGTTAATACGCCCACAAGTTAACATGGGTCGTAGAGAAGAATACACCCAACTGCCCGAGTCTTCGTTCTTTCAGGCATTATTAGTTGAGGCGATCAGGTCTCTTGATCATTCTTTCCGAAATTCGAACAAACTTTCGCAATTCAGAACGCTAGCTAAAAAACAAACAAAACAAAATAAAAAACAAAAAAACGAATGACATCACACAGTCTCCTACAAACCAAATATTTAAAATTCAGCATTAAAAGTGTCTCTTTTCCTTTGTGTCTCCAGTATTTGATTGGACACTGCATTTCGAATTATAATTTCCCTCCCCTCCCCAGAAGATGAGCGAAGGTTAGTCGAAAGCTCGTGAAATAAAGAAAGTCGAACGAAATAACAAAACTTTTGGAAAAATTTTTTATTTATTTATTTATCTTACACTCTGATTTGCGAAAATTTGGTAACATATCGGAAAGAATGAACACCAGGTCTTATAGACGCAGCCTGTCTAAATTATTCACCGAATATATACATATGCATATAATGTTAGAATAAGTGTTGACTTTTGAAGGTCTCTCGCGTGTTATGTTAACGAATACTAATTATTCACGGGGCTGGAACATAAAAATTCCGCAAAGATAAGAACGAGACCTGGACAGGATTCGAACCTGTGCGCAAGAGTAGGGACCACTGTTAGCCAGTGTCGTCTTAACCACTTAGCTACTGAGAATCTTATAGTCGAATATAGTCGCCCAAGTATTCAGTATCCCCCGTTTGCAGGCGTTCTATGCGTTTGCTTACCATATCTCCTTATATTATATTGTATCCACAACGTGAACAAAATTAACTTACGTGAATTAAGTAAATGACGAACTTCAAATCTGACAGTATTTTTTTTTTTATATATAGTAGACACCGCTTCTTTACAGAGTACTCGTTTTCGGCGTAGACAAATTCCACATGACATAAACGGATACCAATTATCTCTGATGTTGGGGCGTAGAATCGAATCCCGAGACGCATTGTTCTATTCATGCATGTCTTAGGTTCTAGCCCCGTAGATAATTATTATCCGTTTATTTATTTGCGGAATTTGTCTACGTAAAATACGGGTATCCTTTAAAAAGGAAACTTTTACTCTAAAGATATGAGTTTCATATCATGAAAATGAACTTCTCAAAATCGGAACTAAACCGAATGAAGACAGACTACTTTGTACATGTAAAGGGCTCAATATCTTTTCAGGTAAAAACTTATATGCAATAATAATAATAATAATAATAATAATAATAATAATAATAATAATAATAGAGGCGGAGAGTGCTGAAAATCTGGGGGGACTTGTTGACACTCAAATTCAAGGGAACACCACTGTTTATTATCAGTGAGCAATCACTTGTGTTAAAACTCTTAGCGAGTAAATAATAATACTAGTAATAATAATAATAATAATAATAATAATACAAATAGTACTACTACTACTACTAATAATAATACAAATACTACTACTACTACTACTACTACTACTAATAATAATACAAATAATAATAATAATAATAATAATAATACTAGTAATAATAATAATTATACAAATAATACTAATACTACTACTACTACTACTACTACTAATAATAATACAAATAATAATAATAATAATAATAATACTAGTAATAATAATAATTATACAAATAATACTAATACTACTACTACTACTAATAATAATAATACAAATACTACTACTACTACTACTACTACTAATAATAATACTAGTAATAATAATAATACTAGTAATAATAATAATAATAATAATAATAATAATACTACTACTACTACTACTACTAATAATAATAATAATACTAGTAATAATAATAATAATAATAATACTAGTAATAATAATAATAATAATAATAATAATAATAATAATACTACTACTACTACTAATAATAATAATAAATAATGAATGGTCTATCTTCGCCTAACCCTCGGAATTGTCTTAGAAATTCCTGAACATTTTTAATACATCTGAATACAAATGAATTCCGGTATACATAAACGGATACGAATTATCCCCGAGGTTAAGAGCATAGAATCGAATCTCGAGCCGAATTTTTCTATTCATTAATTTTCCTAGGTTCCAGCCTCGTAGATGATTATTACCCATTCATTTAATGCAAAATCTGTCTACACAAAACACGGGTATCCTTTTATTAAAAAAAAAACAACAACAAAACGTTCAAGAGTTTATTAAGGCATTCCCGAGGATCGTATGTTTCTGAAACTACAGCAAAGTTAATATAAGCAACATTATTATTTTTTTTTTTATTATTATTATTATTATTATTATTATTATTATTATTATTATTATTATTATTATTATTATTATTATTATTATTATTATTATTATTATTCATTGCATGTATAAATACGATGATAATTATGGAAATAATCATCTAACGTAATGAAAAATGAAAAAAGGAAAACCGAAAATTGTTCATATTTTCATCGATGTTTCGTCTTTATTCGAAGACTTTCTCAAGATAATTGATTTGAAAAACAAAAACATAGAAGTCAAATCTTGAAAAGACGTGATGCGTCTATGACGCGGAAAGAATGTTTTCATTCTTTTTTCGAAACGAAACATAAACATTTAAAATTCAAAATATCAAACTGACACAATTAAACAACGTAACGGCTTCTACAATTCATCTCCTTTAATCAGCAAACTTATTCTATCCGAGCAGAACTTGAATTTAGACCATGGCTAGCTATTTCACACCACATTCCCAACAAAACAACATCGATATTTAAAAAAAAAAATCATCCCACTTCATAAACGCACAACATATTTTGAATTTTACACATCTGTTTCGTTTCGAAAAAAAAAGAATAAAAACATTCTTTCCACGTCATAGATGCATTACGTATTTCTAAAGTTTTATTTCTACGTTTGTTTTCAAATCAATCATCTTGAGAAAGTCTTGGAATAAAGACGAAATGTTGATGAAAATATCAACATGTTTTTGTTTTTCTTTTTTTCAGTTTTCCTATATAAATATATAGCTGTGTATGTGTTTAGGTGCCCGTGCTTTAGTATCATTGTATTTGTTCTTTTAGTAAATGTTAAAATCGTTTCAATATGCCCTGCCATAGTTTATTCTTTATTTCATTAAGATGGCCGGAAGCCAATTGCGCTATTCTCTTGCTTTATTTAGTCACATTGTGTTATGCCTTTAATTATTTTTTATTTTAACTGTATTATCTATTTGTTTTGTTCAGGTTTTGGTACACGTTTGAAGTAAACTAGCTATCGCTCTTGTTCAAGAACGCTTCACAGGATTTGCAGCAGAGGGACCTGTATCCACTGTAAGAGCAGGTGCGGGCCGAGGAGCCATATTTACAGAAAGGTGTGTTGTCCTTTGTGCATTCAATCACCTTGACTGCAAAGAAACAAACAAAAAAATACATGATAAAAATTAAAAAAGATAAAATAAATAAAATAAAATAAAATACTATTAAAATCTTATGGTATTTTTAGAGTTTTTTTAAATAAGTTTTATTCACCCCAAACAAGGCACATTGCAACTGAGACGTGAGAGGTTACTGCGATTAGGGGCAAGATTCATAGGCGTCCCGCTGAGTGGGGAGTTGTGCAGAAATCTATCTATCTATCTATCTATCTATCTATCTATCTATCTATCTATCTATCTATCTATCTATCTATCTATACACACACACTATATATATATATATATATATATATATATATATATATATATATATATATATATATATATATGTGAAAAATGACAAACGGGAAACAGGTTAAAATGCAGGAGAAAAACAAAAACGAGAGATTTTACCGGTTTCGTTCGTGTTAGCGTGAAGATTTGGAAACAATTTTATTTTGAACCTGTTTTCCGTTTGTCATTTTTCACACATTTTGTCTACCACGGCATTTCATTTTCATGACTTGTCGTGTACCTTACCCCATATATATATATATATATATATATATATATATATATATATATATATATATATATATATATATATATATATATATATACTAAAGGTAGGGTATCATTCGTAATATCAATAACCTGTAAGTAGTTAGTGGACAAATAAAAAATGTTCGTCTTTTATAAATAAGAAACCGATTACTTACAAACAGAGGAACAGCCGAATTCTCCATTTTTTTGTGGGAGTGGGCTTACGTGGGAGCAACATAAATAAGTATGAAGTTTGAGGGTGGATTTTATTTATTCCCTGTCTCAAGGTGGGAAGATTAGACACTGGCCAGGAAAGTGGGATTTGAAAAGCTAGCGTTCTAAAGGAAAAACACTCTGGCCGACCAAAAATGCCTGAGCAGCCCCGTCAGCATTCCCGGTAGAGATGTCTTAGGCGATTAGCAATAAACTAACCCCGTCTCAAAAGGTGAGAAGGTAAAGCCTGGGAGGGTGGACCTCTTAGAACTACACAGGGCCATACTTCAGACCGACAGAGAACAAGGCAACACAAACATAGCATGCCTAGGACTCTGTCAGTCTGATTTTAGTATTTTATTTACATCCTCTCTAGGAGGTTAGACACAAGGTCAGGTGGGGTTTTGATGAAAGTGTTTCTGTGGAACGAACTGGATTCGAACTCGGCACACCCAGATCCTCAGTTCACGTTGTTAACCACTTAGCCACCGTGTCATCCCCTATGCAATGGTCAATCCGAAAGGGCTGGAAGGTGGATGGTGTACTTCCAAGATAAAATAAACAATTTCGGGGGAGGAGGGGGCAAGTTAATACCCTTTGATCGTTACGATAAGTTCCAAGTACCTAACTTGCACATCATCCGAGTATGAATAACGGTTTTCAATTCAATTGAAATATTTGTTACGGTAATTAAAAACATAACCCAGTCGACTCACACTTACCTTCGCATGGGTCCCTGGCACACTTTTGCGACGAAAGAGGCACCTCTTCTTTACACTTGAAATCGTTCGATGACCCCGGCGGTTTAATGCAGGTAACTTTCCGGGCTTGTAAACCCACTCCGCAAGATACTGAACACTGCGAAGAGGAGCAAACAGACATATTATTCATAAAGGAGATGAGATAGTATTTATTTACAAAAAAAGAAAAGAATTCTTCAAATTAGGCATTGAACCCCCAAAATTTGGAGAGCGGGGGGGGGTCTTTGGTCTTACCGCTGTCTATCCTTCTCTTAACTAAACACAATCACAACTCATTCGTACAAACAATGTTCGTTTTGTTCTGTCACCATTTGCCCATCTGTATTATTCTCGTTTACCTTCTCGTGGGTACCCAGGTTACTTCTTTGGTGTTCGGTGTGTGTCGGGATTCTCGCCGCTGGCTCCTGTTCTTTGCCCGTGATCGATAACACATGGGCTCTGGGATCTAGTTTTAGAAGTTCATTCAACATGAGCAGACGACACAGATTGTGTGGCTGTTTTGCACGGGAGAGAGAGAATACAGAAATCAGAAAGGGCTTTAGTTAGGCTATTTTTGGCAACCGCGCCCCACCCTCCTACTGTCAGCGAGTGGACCGGCGCTTCTTCACATCTGCTTCTGTCGGTGGGTCAGGAACAAAGAGACAGAAAAAAAACCTCCAACCGACGTGACGTCACTTCCGACTTCCGTTGCTACCCCTGCCCACTGATACTCTATGCGCCCCCACTATCTAACACACACCCGTTACTTCTTCAATTGCCACAATACCACATTTACTCTAATGACTATATATTATATATCTAAATGAATAAATGCGAAAGTTGGGTCCTTTTCTTACACTAACGGTAAATTCAAAACGGCGTATTTCAAGTTAATTCAAAACGGCACAATACACGCACCATCTTTTTTATATACTGCTTATGTATATGCGATGTCAGTTGCAAGATGAACTAATTTGCATATTAGTTACAAAAATAAATTAAATGAATTAATTATTATTTCTTATCGTTTTTTAATTCAATGATTGTTTTAATTTTAATATGACAATTTGTTCTGTTTAAGCATATATTTTTTATTTTGTAGAAAAACGTTTAGGATTTGTGTACAACTGTTCCTAACCCTAACCCTAACCCAACTGTTCCTAGCCCTAACCCTAACCCTAACCCAACTGTTCCTAACCCTAACCCTAACCATAACCCAACTGTTCCTAGCCCTAACCCTAACCCTAACCCAACTGTTCCTAGCCCTAACCCTAACCCAACTGTTCCTAGCCCTAACCCTAACCCTAACCCAACTGTTCCTAACCCTAACCCTAACCCAACTGTTCCTAGCCCTAACCCTAACCCTAACCCAACTGTTCCTAGCCCTAACCCTAACCCTAACCCAACTGTTCCTAACCCTAACCCTAACCATAACCCAACTGTTCCTAACCCTAACCCTAACCCAACTGTTCCTAGCCCTAACCCTAACCCTAACCCAACTGTTCCTAACCCTAACCCTAACCATAACCCAACTGTTCCTAACCCTAACCCTAACCCAACTGTTCCTAGCCCTAACCCTAACCCTAACCCAACTGTTCCTAACCCTAACCATAACCCAACTGTTCCTAGCCCTAACCCTAACCCCAACTGTTCCTAACCCTAATCCTAACCCCAACTGTTCCTAACCCTAACCTCAACTGTTCCTAACCCTAACCCTACCCCCTTGGACTGCTGTGAATTTCAACAAGTTGCAATTTATTTCTAAGTTAAAAACAAATCGCTCTCACACCATCGCTTAGGCAAAATGATTTTTTCTTTCTTTTCCTTTATTTACGGTAATTTTCTAAAAGATAAATAAAATCTTAATGTTTCTGCATCTACATGAATAATGCGAAACTTTCTGTTTCGTGTTCACAACAAACTTATGAATGTAATTAGTATTTATACGACAGAAGCCCAACAGAAAAGGTTGGCGCAGAACAAAGCCTTTACTTCCACATGAAAAGAGCCAGAATTGAGGGATCCTAACGTGCAAGCAGTAACTTAAACATTCTTAATTAGATAAGTTCTCGTGAAGCACGTATTCGCAAACCTCTTCTTTCTGAACAAACCCCATTTTAATGTTGCATGTATACCTTTATTGCTTCACAAGTAAAACTTCCCGATTATATACAAGTATTGTTGTCGTTCCGTCTCTCAAAAGCTGTCGCCACATTTCAATTTAAGCATTTATCTTCAGAATATCGTCCTGCATTCTCACGTGCGGCAAATGAACTTTCTTTCGGACATAAAATAGTCCGCATATATTCTATTCTAGTTTTGTTTAAACAGTTCCTTCACGTTGCTTGTACTACAAAAAGGTTTCTCTTCTAGGTGTCAGGTTGATACATTCAGTATAAATATGTTTTACCGTGAATATATTCTGGCATGCATGACATATTGGTTATTGTTTTGCTTTTAGTAAGTAAGAATATGTTATCCTTGTATGGTCTATACGAAGTCTGAATAATATCACTTATTTTTTTGGTCCCCCGATTTATAAAATCGGGGGACCTATGTTTTGAGGCATTTCCGTCCGTCCGTCCGTCCGGATTTTTCTCCGCAACCATCCATTGAATTTTGCATGAAGTTGTAACTTTGGTCAGGTTAGAAAGCGACATTCTCCGATTTTTGAAAAAAAAATCTGGTTAGCCCCCCCCCCCAGAGGGTCAAAAGGCCCCGAAATGGCAAAAAATGACATTTTTTGCCCCATAACTTTTCATCTATCCATTCAATTTCTCTGAAACTTGGCCAAAATGTGGAGGCAATTGTTCCTAATAGAAAATAAGTATCGCTAACATTGTAAAAAATCTGGTTCGCGCCCCCAGGGGGTCAAAAGCTCCCAAAATGGTAAAAAATTACCCTTTTCTCCCATAACGTTTGATCCATCCATTCAATTTTTCTGAAACTTGGCCAACATGTAGAGGCAATTGTTCTGGATATAAAATGAGCATCCTTGCCTCAGAAAAATTCTGGTTCGCGCCCCCATGGGGTCAAAGGGGGGTTAAAAATGCCACAAATTGCCCAAATTTATTGCATTTTACACTCGCCACATCGAGTCACATACAGAGGGGGAGCACGCACGCGCGGCGTGTTCTGTTTGTCCTGAAGCTTTGTTGCCATTCTCCCAATGTAAGTTTACTTACCAGTAGTAGATTATGTTTACTGGTGTTCCAGCAATATTGTATCAGTTGCAATGAGCCTTGTACTTTCAAATTACGTGTTCTATACCGGCTCCAAGTTGAAAGTATGCCCCTCCACAAGATTCCAGTGGAGGTCTGGATGGTACTCTTCCTCTTCAGATTTTCGATCCTCCTTCACCCTTCACGCTAATCCCAGCGCTTACTTGGCCTTTTGGCTAAGAAGAAAGTGTAGTATCTGTTCCGATAGATACTACACCCTATAGACCGGTATTTTGGTCTTCGGGTCTTGATTCCGCCGGTCTGTGGGTTTGTTCTGTGCAGTTCTAGGAGGTCCACCCTCCCAGGCTTTGCCTTCTCACCCTTTGAGAAGGGGTTAGTTTATTGCTAATCGCCTGAGGTACCCCTACCGGGGAATGCCGACGGGGCTGCCCAGGCATTTTTTGAGGGTCACAAGGGTGATGACTTATCAAATCCCACTTTCTGACCTTGTGTCACATTTTGTGGGCGGCAGATAAATACCCCCCCCCCAGCATAGCTTTTATTTAATGTCAGATTATGAGATTTCTAATAGTTTCAGTTCCCTTTTGTTCTTCTATATTTTTTGTTTTATTTCTATTTCAATTGGTTATGTGGGGTGGTTTCGGCACTGGAGGATTTTCCTTAATATTTCAGCTGTTTTAATCAGTACCTCTGGTCGGATTGGACCGGCTTCCTCCGAACGAAGTAGTTTCTAGGGAAGGGGAGATGACGACACGTTAGTTTCGTCGGCCTCCCATATATTCACAAATGGTCACCCATCTGGTACTGACCAAGCTCAACGTCGCTTAACTTCGATGATCTAACAAAGACCGGTGCTGTGAGTTATATGGTGTCAATCCTCCCGTTGATTCTAATTTCTACTTGTCTTTTTCCTAGGTTTCTCAGAATTGTTCCCAGTGCTCCTACACTTATTCTGATTACAGTAATTTTCTTCATCTTCCATATTCCTTTCACTTCTCTGACAAGTTACATGTATTTGCTTTGTTTTTTCTGTCTCCCTGATTTTCACCCTGTGACCTGCCGGGGCGGCGAAATCTACGATTTCGCATTCTTTTCCCGCTTGTTAATTATTATCATAACTGGTTTCCTTGCTTGGATGAGTTTGTTCGTTTTCACGTCCATGTTCAAGAGAACTTTATAACTTTCATTTTCCAATATTGTCTCTGATTTGTGTTTGAAGAGGTGACATTAATTTTAATGTGTATTTTTAAAGAACATTTCAGTGTTTATTTAAAAGATAATAGCCGTAAAAAATTGGAAAAACGATTTTATAATGATGCCTCTTAATGGCGAAAAGTACAAAATATTTACGTCTTTAAGCGTTTATCATTGATGTAATATCTTGCCAATAAGGTTATATAAATGTAGCAAAAAAGGCGGTTTCATTTGAAGACATGATCTACTGTGAAAATCATTTGTTAGAGAAGGAACGTGAGAACTTTAGTAGAACATAACGGAAAAATATGCATTCGAGCAAATCCTTACTATATTTCGTAAAAGAATTCAAACTCTAAGAAAATTGATTTCGTTTACAGATTATAAACAGAACATATAAATTGCCTGCAAAACATGTAAATCAGGGGAGGGCAACCGTTTCAGAGTGAGGGCCAGATGAGACGTTTGGAAGGAGATCGCGGGCCGGAGTGAAGAACGAAATCTCAGAATTACTATATTTTGTTTACATGAATAAATTGTCAACAAAATTGCATTGAACACTCTACAAATCTGATATTTTTTTTATCAAGAGACTTCTGTATGTGATGTTATAAAAGGCGCCGACGAAGAGCCATTTTGGAGTCATAAAAAATAATGACGGGGGAAGTAGCAAGTTGATCCAGCATTCGTTTTGACACACCTCACTTAAGTTCTATGCTTCATGCCCTTGCCTCGTATCACGGTTTCTCTTTGCCTCTCTCTTTCTCTTTTTCTATATTTATCTCTTAATAGTTAAAGAAAAATGAAATATACATGCATCATCGCTCGCTGATATTCACACATAAATCTTAATTGAACCCTACTTTTACGTCTATGTCACAAAATGATATGAGTTATACTGGGAGGTCCGCGGACCGGATTGCAATAATAAAGCATAGCAGGGTGGCGGGCCGGACGCTAAACCTTCGAGGGCTGGAGGTTGCCCGTCCCTGATGTAAATGGAAAAAATGATCAAGGATAACCCAACATTTTAAAAGAACAATCTGTGTCGCCAGCAGCTCGCACACAAGAAGCGAAATATATATTAATTTTTGTACAATTTTGTTTAGTAATTTGGGAGCCTATACATTTTTATTTTGGTGTTGTATTAGCAACAGTAGCAGCAGCAGTAGTAGTAGTAGCAGTTTTAGTAAAAATTATGCCTCCGGTATCTGAAGGGTTCTTTATGCCAAATTCTTGCACAATTCCGCCGTGTAGTTTTATAGCCTATAAGTGACCAACGGATGGACAAAAAATGCTCAAATTTTCAAGTAGATAATTTACCTGTGACCATTCGCCAACATTCCATTGTCCGGCACAAGGACGTCTATTACAAGGTCGAGTCGTGTTGGGGCGCAGCAGCATATCACAGTAGGCATCAGAGAGAACTTCGCCTTTCTTGCCCCGGGAGTCAGACACGCAAAAGATTATGGGGGACTCTGCACCTTCGACACCGCAGTCTTCAGAACAAGTTGTCCAACCTTCAACTTTCCACCTGAAAAAAAAAAAAGAATAGTTCGTTTTTAAATCGATTACACAACAATAAAGAGCAACACCAATGTGTGAAATAGCAATGGCGCGATTGTTTGAAGCTGATACAGAAAAAAACGGTAAAAAATCTATTCTCACGGGCCAAGGGCAATAACTCAGTTCGGAAAGGTATGTGCGTACCGTTTCATTCGACCAACTATAGTTTTTGTTGAATCTCTAAAACTTTAATTTTTTTATTTTTTAAATTTTTATTCAAACCAAGCAAGGCACATCGCCACTGAGACGGAAGGGGCTACTGTGAATTAGGGGTCATACCTACAGGGACTATCTAAGTGGAAGGTTGAGCAGCGAGATGTCTGCTCACATTACATTTACATTTCTACATGTTAATACAGTCAGGGAAACAGGGAACAGGGAAGGGAATTCCAAAGGCTAGCAGTTCGACGGAATAAACTATTAGATTATAAAGTTTGTTTGTTGGCCTTTTGGCCAAGATCAAAGTGTAGTATCTGTTCCGATGGATACTGCACGCTGTCCTGTGCAGTTCTACGAGGGTCCACCCTCCCAGGCTTTGCCTTCTCACCCTCTGAGAAGGGGTTAGTTTGTTGCTAATCGCCTGAGGCGCCCCTACCGGGGAATGCCGACGGGGCTGCACAGGCAATTTTTAAATGGCCAGAGTGCTCACCTCTCGAGCGCTGGCTTATCTAATCCCACTTTCCCGACCTTGTGTCACATCTTACCTTGTGGGAGGTAGATAAATCAATATAAAGCTTTCCGGCATCTGGGGACCTCTACAATGAAGGGATAGGATTTAGCTGATTGTCGGGTTGGTCGGAGGTGTTTACATCGAGGGGGCACTTTGTAGAATGAAAATTGACGAGTTAAAAAAAAATGGTTATCTTGAACTTTTCAGCTTTAAGATGGTTTCGATTGAAACAACATTATCTTAACTAAATCAGTTCTTGTTTTATAATAATTGTTTCAATTAATAATGTAATGAACAAACGATAGCGTAATACTTAGATTATATTATTACGGTATTGTTTGGTCATTAAATTATTGATTGAACCAAATTGTTATAAAACTGGAACCAATTTCGTTAAGATAATGTTGTTTTAATGGCAGCCATCTTAAAACTGAAAAGTTCAAGATAACCAGAAAAATTATATATTTATTCCAGGCCTTGTATATTTTAACTTTTTTTTTTGTGTATACGAAAGCTACACTTAGGGTCAGTGTTTAGGTTAATGAAAAATGAAAATGTTTTCTTTTGCTAAAAAATAAAAAAATAAAACCTTTTTTTTTTAAAAAGCAAACAAACATATTTTTTTAGTTTTTAAATCCGGGTGGCAATAAAGTTTTGGTTTGCAATATGAAAAAGAAAAATATAAAATATAAAAATGGAGGAAAAGAGTTATCGCCCTTGGTCCGTTAGGAAAGATTTTTACCCAGAAAAATGCGGAGCTTTGGAATAGTGTCCGCATTGTATTTTTGACGATTAAAATATGTTTTTCATAAAAATTGCAAATTATTGTTAATTATACCGATTATAGTAAAACAAATGTTTTATTATTTATTTTCATGCACTGATTGAGGGTTACTTCGCTAGTATACCTTCAAAATAAAAATAAATTTCAAAATAAATTTCAAAATAAATTTCAAAATAAATTGGACACTTACTTTATAGTCGGTGTAACTAAATTTCCTCTTTTAAAATGTAGAACGTTGTTTTCGCTGTTTTACATGAACATTAGACATTTCAGTTACGTAAAATGATCGCCCATTTCCGGACTATTATAGCGTTTATTGCAGTTAACAATGTTTGTTACCACTAAACCTAAATCTGAATGGATGTCACTTACGGTTAGGGTTAGGCTAGGGATAGTGGTAAAAATTAATTTTTTGGAGAAGGAATATTTATTGGCAAAAAATAATTTATTGAATAATTAGAATTTGAAAAGTTCTTTGAAGTACTTTTCAAAATTTTAAATTTGAAAAATCAAACAAAAAGCCGTTGAAAGCCACTGATAAGATGCAAATATTTTTATTTTTAATTTTTAAAATTTTTGTCTGAAATATTTTCGGGTATGGAACCTTTTCTCAGATACGATAGGGGTATCATGCCAGTAAAAAAAAGTTACCCTTTTTTTATTTTAGTAAAGTCCGTTAACCCACTTGATGTTGCCGTGTTCCTTGTTATATTAAGTATGTTTATACACGCACCGTTTCATTACAACAAAGAAAACGGCAACATCAAGTGTTAACAAACTTCACTAAAAAAAAGAAATGGTAGCATTTTTTACTAATATGAATCTCCTATCATCTCTGAGGAACAGTTTTATACCCGAAAGAATTTATGTCAAAAGTTGAAAAAAAAAAAAAAAATTTGCATCTGATCAGTGGCTTTCAACGGCCTTTTGCTTGATTTTCAAATTAAAAAATTATTGAATGTTTAAAAACTAATTTATTGGGGGAGAACGAATGTCTAAAAAGAAAATGGGGAGAATGAAATGCAGCTATATCATTGGCAATTTTATCGAAAGTTATTTTTGTCTTTATGATTTTGTCGCCACAAAAAGATATAATATCGGATACGAAATTGACTTAAGTTTATCGGCAGGAGGAGACAATACAAAACGAAGAAGAAACGAAACGAAATTTTCATAGTCAAGAAAACAAGTCTGCAATGTGAACATTTACAGAAATAATCTTATATTAATTACTATCTGTACCGACCCGACGTTGCTCGGGATCGATTATGTTCAAATTTGTTTTGTAAATATTTCTATATTCTATAATACACGCCATTTTTGTTATGTTCAGTGTCTAAGCTAAGAGTGAACCTCGTTTTGGTTTAATAAAAACAAAGTAAGAGGTAAGTAAGAAAAAAAAAAGAATTAAAAGGGCAAATAAAGAACGATAACTCTTACCACAAGAATAAAGAGTTATTTCCTTTAGCAGATATTTATGTTAATGTAACTTGAAGAAATTCCACATATTAGAAAACTGCCGGATTAGATTACGTTTTTTTAAAAAAATACATTTTAGCGAAGTACGTTAAAGATTTTCTAAATATTTATATTTTCTATAACTGCGTCGTTTTAAAAACTGCCGGATCGTATTAAGTAAATTTTAACAAAATTATAATACGTTAGTCAATAGTAAATAATATTGTACAACAATAAAAACTGAAAGTTGGCTAGTCAGAATCAATGTTTTATTTATTGGTTTAAATGTTATTTAGCTCCAACTTTTTAAATCCGACCAACTTTATTTTATAGAGTAGATACATTAAATTAATAATAATAAAATTTAACTTTGAAATTCCTAATCAAAAAATATTTACTTTCAACAATAATTAATAATTGCTTTTATTTATATGAAAAAAAAATGATAAAAGGTAATTGTAAGTAAACCTTAAATGATAAAAAAAACAAGGAAGGAACACTAACTCTTACTAAACGAATAAGAGTTATTCCCCTTAACGTATATTTTAAGATGATTATTTAAGAACTAGCGGGATGACTCCGTGGAAATTCCACGGTGCTTTCTACACCAATCTGTATAATTTATTGTTAATAATAATAATACTTTTTTTGAAATAATTAATGTCTGTCAGGGTCAATACTATTAAGAAAAATGACTCTTCCTTCTTCCATAAAAATAACTGTCATTGTCAGCTAAATATTATTTTAAAAAAATTATCGGTTATGTCTCTTCTTTCTGTCTTTATTTAAACTTGTAGTCATTTCATTCTTTTTAAAACTATCAATATTATCCGTCTTCTTACTGTAAAAATATTCTTCAAATCATTTAAACGAATGTCACTTTTTCAAATGTATTTATTTAAACTTGTACTGTTTTAGTCGACGGGACGATATAATCTTATTTTGGAACAATTCATTATAAAATGGGTAAATTCGGGATTGGTTAATTAAGCGACATCAGATTGATCACAAATCACCATTTGGAGGATCTCAGTTTTCTTTAATGTGTGTGAAAGGTGATAACGTACGCACAAACATGAAATGCCTTAGCGTATTATTTATTATATAGATGTCTACATATTACCGGACTGTCAGACTGGGTTAAGTATTATTTTAATAAATTATAGCGAAGTACGTTTGTCTGTTGTCAATAACATAGTATAACAATAACACATAAAAAGTTTAATTTGTCAGCTTAGATGCTATTATGGTCCAACTTTTAAAATCAGGGCGAAATAATTTTATATATTAGATTGTATACCGGAACTTATATTTATTTGAGTTACATTACGAAGATTTACAAATTAGTTTAGAATCTCATATTTTGGTTTGATAAGACAATTGACAGCCATTAACGTGTCGATTAGGCATTTTAGTTACGTAGGTTAATTGCCAAAGAAGTGAAGCTAATCGATGCTGCACAGATCCGTTGGCGGGAAAAAAAATGGCGCACCATTGGCTTGCCGGTAGCGATAGAAGAATCTCATTATTATTTTTGTGCGTGTGGAGGTCTGAAACTTAGTAGTGTCTGTGTTAGAGCTGTTGGTGTATGTAATGTACGTATGCTTATTTGACTTACGTCGTCACCAAGCACTGTTCCCGCTTGCAGTCGACTGTATCAATACGGGGGGCGTCAAGATGAAGGCAGGACGTCTTGTCAAGAATGTCGTTCGTTTTGATGTCAACACAATCGTAAGTTGTGCTTTGTTTACCTGCAAAACAAACAACAAAAAAAAAAAGATCAGATTAGCATACCTGTGGTATCCTTTAAATAAGAAAGTAGGTTGATACTATTTTTAAGCCTAAAAATTGTCTGAATTAAAAACACAGTGGCTTAGTTGGTATCGACGCGGACTGAGAACCTGGGTGTGCCAGGTTCAAATCCAAGTCATTCCACTGAAAAACGCTTCCATCAAATGCACACTTGTGTCTAATCTCCTGGAGGGAGGATAAATAGAAATCACATTAACACTTGCCCACGGGTGGCTTCAGCTTTGATAAAGTGTTTTTTTTTTTTTTAATTAAAACATTTTTTTTTTTTAATTAAAAATTTTTTTTTTTTATTTTTAATTTTTATTTATTTATTTTTTTTATTATTATTATTATTATTATTATTATTATTTTTTTAATATTTTTAATTATTTAAAAAAAAAATTTTTACAGCTTGCATAGAAACGTTAAATGATAAAAAATTTGGCAACTTAACAATTTTGTTAACAGTTTATTATCGTTTCTGTACATAAATTAATTCTGAAAGATAAATAGAAATCACATTAACACTTGTCCAAGAGTGGCCTCGGCCTTGATAAAGTGGTGGTTTCTGTTTATACTTAAAAAAATTAAAATTAAAAATGAAATAATAGTTCATTACTAGGTGGTTTCCCGTCGTTCTGTGGGGGAGCTATAGATGCGATGCTAATGAATGTAAAAAGAGTCACTAGCTTTGTACGCTTCTCTCTTTCTTTCCCCCTTCTTTCTCGTTGTCTCCGAATAAAGAAAAAAACAAGAGTTCACATAAATATGCGAAATCAACAGTTTCCACCAATAAAAATGATTATTACTCGTTCGAAACAATAGAGTTAGCGAGCCAATGTGAAATGCCAACTTCTAATAAAAACAGCAAACTTGACAACCAAATAGCCAGAAGCAGAGAATTGCCAACAACAGTAGAGACAAGACACAACGTGACACTACGCTAACCCTATGCCCTTCAAACACAGGCGGGGATAGATACTCAACTCCCGCACACAGAAGCAAACGACTAGTCCACTCACACATACACATATACTCGCACTAACAAACGGAAACATATTCACACATTGACAAAAGCTGCACACACACAATGTTTTCTGAACTCACACACACATAATCACACACTGACAAAGGCCGCATTAGCAAATCACCACTAAACGCACTCACACGGGTGCTCATATATTCACACACTGACTAAGGACGTAGAAACAAACGAATACTCAACTCACACATATTGGCAGAAAACGAACATTTAGACACACACATACTTCTAACACCCGCATCTTCTTACACACTGGAACATTCTAAAAAACACGAGAACTTTGAACTTTTCTAAACAAACAATTTACTCACTCTAAATAGGGGTGGGACGTAATGGGTGAAAATTGCAGATTCATGCGAGTAGTATTTTTTTGTGTTCATTTATACATTAATAACACTAAACAATCAAACATTTTGAAAATTTTGCAAAATTCAGAAGGTGCAGGCCAATAGTTTTTGGCTATTTTACATTCATGAAAACCCTTTCACAGCCTGAAAATGGTCCTAAATTAAAGTACTATATCAGATTTAACCATCTATATCCATTCATAGCTTTTGAGGATGTTTTAGGACCTGCAATGTCGCATGAAACCACTTTTTCACCGAAAAATGATGGATTTTGAGTCCCGTGGAGCCCTAACGGCTATTTTTGGCCTGCACCTTCTGAATTTTGGAAAATTTTCAAAATGTTTGATTGTTTAGTGTTATTTATGTATAAATGAACGCAAAAAATACTACTCGCATGAATCTGAAATTTTCACCCATTACGTCCCACCCCTTCTGAATTTTGCAAAATTTTCAAAATGTTTGATTGTTTAGTGTTATTTATGTATAAATGAACACAAAAAATACTACTCGCATGAATCTGAAATTTTCACCCATTACGTCCCACCCCTACTCGAAATATATTTCACACCACTGTAAATTTGTATTGCTATAACTATGTTTGGTATTCCTCTCTTTCTTTCACACCATCCTGTTGGTGAATTTATCACTTGCTAAATCGTGACACTTTGATTCATAACAGTCACGTTTTTATACAGTTTTCTCATTCACCACTTTATAACGTTATTAAATGCCAGTGTGGGTCTTGGTACATTTCCAAAGGCGCAGACATCGTCTATAGCCTATCCAAGCCAAGGGCCACGATACAATGCGACCACGATGGATAACCCTTTCCAGTTTTTATCCCAATCCTGACTTACAATTTACATTTGTTTGCCAAAAAGACATTGCCCTTGTTGTGGGATCTGTTAAAATAGTTTAAGACGCGACAAAGAAAAGAATGGGACAAGGATCATCAAATGACGTAACAATCAATATTTATTTCTGAATAAAACAAAAATGATGTGTGAAAGTGTTGGAACTTGTATTTCGTGTGTTGTGGTAGATATTCAACCTAAGAGTTAATTCAAAGGGAGGTAAATCAGCAGGAGATTAAACAGTTTTTATTCACCTTAGTAGTAATTTTGACGAGATTACATACATGCAGCAGTTCTACCCATGTTACCGTCGCCAAGAGAGAGAGATAGAGAGAGAGAGAGAGAAGAGAGAGAGAGAGAGAGAGAGAGAGAGAGAGAGAGAGAGAGAACTAAAAATGCTACAATTGCCTGTAATTGACGTGATGGAATTCAACTGCGGGTGGTTGAATTTGAAACCCCATGTCATATTGTGAAAACAGGAACCAGGTAATTACTGGTTTATATAAATAGATAGCCGTAATATTATCAGGTGATTAACAGCTATCCCTATAAGAAGGCAAATTGACGGCTTTGGGGCGGCTGATTCTGGGGTTAATCCATGTTAATAAAATAGAGTCTCCAGTGCGTCCCCTGTTAATATTACAAGAAAATAATTATTATTTGTAAGTAATGGCGAAACTCGTTGCAACCTTACCAAGACACCTTTTTTGTAGCATTTTTAACCGTTACAATAGTAACGTTGCCTAAAGCAGACAGGTTTTTGTCCTCGCTCCCGAACTCGTCGGTATAAAATTCAGTCGGTATAAAATTTAAAATGACAATAAATCCTTATGGGCGGATGAAAAAAAGGTGGTTATGGTTTAGGCGTTTTTGTTATGGCGCGAAAATGCCAGTCAGCAAGTCTTTTTTTAGACAGTCTTATTGTGAAAGTCAGAGACGTCATTCTTACCATGTCGAGGATTCGTTCTCAACAATCAGTTCGACAAAGGTGGGCCATTATAACTGATGGTGCTTTTCTTCTGTCGGGCTGAGGTATGGTTCTGGGTAGTCCTAGGAGGTCCACCCTCCCAGACCTTCCCCCCTCTTTGGGGTGGAGTTAGTTTATTGCTAACCGTCTGAGGCGCCCAGACGGTGCTGCTAAGGTATTTTTTGCGGGGCCAGAGTGCACTACTTCTAATGCGCTGCCCCACCAAATCCCCCTTTCTGACCTTGTATCACATCTTCATGCGGTAGGAGGGAGGTAAATAATCAGTCAGCAATGTTGTAGCTTTATTTGACAGTGTAGATATCTCGGATTTATATGTCATGCTTGCTTTATGAAAGTAAAATAGTTTGCTGCTAGAGAGACATGTGTGTGTGTGTATATTAGCAGCACTAGTAATTGTAGCTGTTTTCTGGTTGTTGTTGTTGTTGTTTCTTCCCATAGCTGATTTAATATTGACGATGCTGATGATTGTAGTTCGCTCTTACGTGGCGAAATATTGCAGTCAGTTGTTGTTGTTGCTCGGTAGCTGGTTGCTGTTCGTGAGAAGTTCGCGCTTGCATAGCGAACATAGAAAAGTTTTATTTCTCTAACGGAGATTCTGGCTGAGATCAAGTCTGTGCAAATCTGTTGACATGAAAAGCATAATTTGCTTCGACATGGAGGCAAAGAGGCATTAACTTGGCTTTTATAGAGGTTCACATCGAACATTGTAGAATAGTTTTTCTTCCGTGCCTAACACATCGATTGGCTACTTGTTGCGTTGGCTTTTTGTTTGCGCCCACACCTTATCGTTTTGTGTTGTGTAGTCTAACTGATAAGATTTTAAATTTCAGTCCCGATAATCTGTTGCAAGTTTGTCATCCTTTACTTGAGTACATATCAATGCTCATGAAATAGTATGCATATAAAATACAAATTTTTATCGTAAGCTAATTATGAACAATGATGGAATAATAGATTCTCTCTTTCTCTCTCATATGTATATATAGTATATAGTATTTTATTATTATTATTATTATTATTATTATTATTATTATTATTATTATTATTATTATTATTATTATTATTATTACTAGTATTACTATTGTTATAAAGAATTTTATTTGATATGCAAATTACCATATCACACGGTAGTCTTAAGGGTAGTATATTATTATTATTATTTTATTATTTATTTATGTATATATAAGTAACATTTTAAGCTGAATTATTTTGACACTTGATTATTGGGGAAATGGTAGTTTTATCTGTACCATTGGAGAGCCATGCATATAACTGTCCTGTTTTTAAATCTCCGAAACAGTTACATGGTAAACAGCTAAAGATCCCCGTGTTAATATTAGATGCTTACGTTAAGGTCTCCTGCTTTTGTTTCACTGTCAGATACTTAATCCCCCTTTTTATTTGTATTTACTTACTATTATATATTATTTATTTATGAATTTTCCAACAAATGTTAAGTCTACACTATTTTGGATTTAGTTAGTTTCTCTGGGAATTTAAACTGCATTTTCCTTTTTTTTGTCTTTTTGTTTAAAATAACTCAAAGCTTCTTTAGACTATATATATATATATATATATATATATATATATATATAGTGAATATATTAAGAAGGCTGGGGGCAATGCAGAGAGCCGGATTGATGAGAAGCTGGAAAGAACAAAAATAATAAATCGAAGGAGGTACTTAATATTTTTCTTTAAAACCTTACATAACAGCAAATGTGGTGTCGGCTGTGTGTGTTGTCCAGATGATGATTAAGAATCATTTGATATTTCGGGAAAAATCTTCCCTTTGTCAAAAATAGACACAAAAGAAAAAATCCGTCTGTGTGGAGAATTCGCCAAAATCGATTGCGCATCCATTTTGGCGAATTCGATTTATTATTTTTGTTCTTTCTAGCTTCTCATCAATCCGGCACTCTGCATTGCCTTCAGCCTTCTTAATATATTTACTACAATTCCCAGCAATGCTTCAAGCGAACTACCATTCTCTATTATATATATACTAGCAAATATATGCTCCCTCCGGTCGCATTTTGCTAGGCTAGGATGATATCATGATGAACGAACTACATACACTGACCCCAAAAGGAGGAGGTAATAACGAACATATGCTACACTAATCCTCACAGGAGGAGGTAATGTCTGGTAGGATGGTATCATGACAACAGAACAGGTACAATACCTCTTCCAAAATTGAGGAGGTAATACTTGGGAAAATATCCCCATAAAAGCAGAAGGTAATGCCTGTGAGTATAGTATCATAGCAACAGAAAAGATATTACACTACCACTTGCCCCCACCTCCCCCCCAAAAGAAGGTAGTCCCTGGGAATATGGTATGACAAAAGAAGAGATACTACATTAAGCCTTCCTCACAGTAGGATGTAAACCTGGGAGGATTACCTCCATCCTCTTAAAATAGGAGGATGTAATTCCTGGGAGGACGGTCCCATGACAACAGAACCGATACTACACTAACGTATTCATATTAAAAGATAATATAATAATAGATTAAATAGGTTTTATTGAAAGGATCATAAAACAATTTGTTTTGCTGATTATTTGGATGCCAAATCTCCTCTTTTGTGTTAACACCTGAACATGAGCTGCTTCTTGTTTTTTCATTACACTTCAAATAGTAATTTGTCCCATTCAACGGTAAAAGACCACACAAGTTTTGTTTCCATCGTAATGTTTCAGATATAAAACGATACAAAACTTCTTCCGTGAACGAGAATCTCAAGATGGCCGAAAATGAATGTCACACGTGGCTTTATTATTATATCGAGCGTTCGTCTGGGCCCATAACCTCTGTGAACAATTGTTATCAATATAAAGCTAACTTCACACGAATGTGAGACATACTTTGTGTTCTCGGTAATATTCTGATATTCTTCATAGCAGGACGAATTCCAGTTAATAAGACAAACACATTTTCGTAAGCTTCCACGTGAGACGTGCGTTTATGTTTTTTACTACTAGATAACAATAACAGAGCAAAGAAAAGAACAAGGGCAGATAACTCTGACTCATAATTTACTTACAGTAAATTCGAATTTGTTAATAACAAGTACTGATTATAGTGAGTAATTTTAACACAATTCTCAGTGCGGGCGATACTAAGAATACAATTACGAATTACTTCAGACTTATACCCGGTCATGGCTGACGGAACGAGATCGAGATTAAATAAAGGGTTCCGTTCGGAATTCCGTGCGGATTCTCGCGTTTGACAAGACGCATCTGAAGAACGTCGGAGGTTATATCGGCTCAAAACATTGCGAGAATAACTTCCAAATAATATTAATGCCATAATGAATCATTTTATCTTAACTAAATTAACAATGTTTTGCAGCATTTTTTAACGTCAACATGAGATTTATTTTCTTGTTAAAAAATTGAATGATGTCGTAGTCTGAAAATAATTACACCTCTTCAATTTGTTTTTGATAAAAATATTAATGTTCTGATCATTTAAGCCAAATCTGCTGTTTACCGCTGTGCATAGACTAGAATGGGCTTCAATTTTATATTTTAGGAGGAATAGACCAATTCCCATGTTTTTTTTCATACTAAACCCCAACAGGACTACTTCTTCAGTGAAATCAGATGGCACTTCTTGCGTACGTCACATGTAACATTGTTGGATAATAGCCCTGTGAGGCCGGACGCATGTTAAAGTGGACGTATGTGTGAGGGGATCGTTTGGTTAGGCTTGCGCGATTTAGTGCGGGTAAACCCGTACAACCGAGTGCAAGATGGGGCTGTTCTCACAGTTGGAGCTCACAAACGTTGACAGGGCCACTACGTTGACGAGACCTCAGATCAAAGGTCAAGGTGCACCTGCGTATAGGGGCTCTGTGACGTCACTGGCTTTTGTGTGGGAAGCTGTGTTTTGCAGTCTGGTTTTTGGAAGCAAGCCGAACAGACGATTTCTCTATGTATTCAGAAATGAAAAATGGGAATTTATTTCCCTAAGAGAATACAGGCATGAGATCCCTTCTTCCCCCCTCCTCGAATGGCTAAGGACTTAAGCTAGGAATGAACTACGATAAAGTAGTAATTTAATCTCTCCCTCAGCGTTTAGTAAAACATCTCCATGGCCGATAGAAAACTGACGCCTGAATAAAACAGTCAAAATTTAAAAGATTGTTTGCCTCCTGAATTGGTTATGAAGGTTGTTGTTGCAGACACAGCGGACGGCGATGTTCACGGCAGTACAGAAGCGAAGAAAGAACTCAACCACTAGACGACATCGAGACGACACTCCTTCAAGCGACGAGGAAGAGAAGGTACGAGAAATCAAAGGTATGCAACAGCATGAGGATTGTACATACTACTTTGTATATGACATTATTCACTGCCGAATTACTCCTTTTAATAAATACGCCCACCAAAAATTCGATCGCACTATAGAGCAACATAGAGCTGTTCGTGCAAATGAAAATGTTATAAACTATACTCAGAAAATGTTATAAACTATACTCAGAAAATGTTATAAACTATACTCAGAAAATGTTATAAACTATACTCAGAAAATGTTATAAACTATACTCAGAAAATGTTATAAACTATACTCAGAAAATGTTTGAAACTATACTAAGAAAATGTTATAAACTATACTCAGAAAATGTTATAAACTATACTCAGAAAATGTTATAAACTATACTCAGAAAATGTTTGAAACTATACTCAGAAAATGTTATAAACTATACTCAGAAAATGTTTGAAACTATACTCAGAAAATGTTATAAACTATACTCAGAAAATGTTTGAAACTATACTCAGAAAATGTTATAAACTATACTCAGAAAATGTTATAAACTATACTCAGAAAATGTTATAAACTATACTCAGAAAATGTTTGAAACTATACTAAGAAAATGTTTGAAACTATACTAAGAAAATGTTTGAAACTATACTAAGAAAATGTTTGAAACTATACTCAGAAAATGTTTGAAACTATACTCAGAAAATGTTATAAACTATACTCAGAAAATGTTATAAACTATACTCAGAAAATGTTATAAACTATACTCAGAAAATGTTTGAAACTATACTAAGAAAATGTTATAAACTATACTCAGAAAATGTTATAAACTATACTCAGAAAATGTTATAAACTATACTCAGAAAATGTTTGAAACTATACTCAGAAAATGTTATAAACTATACTCAGAAAATGTTTGAAACTATACTCAGAAAATGTTATAAACTATACTCAGAAAATGTTTGAAACTATACTCAGAAAATGTTATAAACTATACTCAGAAAATGTTATAAACTATACTCAGAAAATGTTATAAACTATACTCAGAAAATGTTTGAAACTATACTAAGAAAATGTTTGAAACTATACTAAGAAAATGTTTGAAACTATACTAAGAAAATGTTTGAAACTATACTCAGAAAATGTTTGAAACTATACTCAGAAAATGTTATAAACTATACTCAGAAGAAGATCAACACACAGACTAGAAATCAGTCTTAAAGATTCACGACTAGAGGGAGCATATCTTTGCTAGTATATATGACGAAAAAAACATATACTACACTGGCCTCCAAAGGAGGAGGTAATGTCTAGGAGAATAGTCTCATGTCAACAGAACAGATACTACACTACCCCCAGAAAGAGGAGGTAATGCCTGGGAGGGTGGTATCATAACAAAAGAACATATATTACACTATGCCCCCCTCTCCAAAGCAGAAAATGTAACCCCTAAGAGGATGGAATCATAACGACAGAACAGATACTCTACTACCCCCACCCCAAAAAAGAGAAGGTAATGCTTGGGAGGATGGCATCATGATAAAATAATATACTACACTGACCTCCAAATGAGGAGGTAATGCTTGAGAGGATAGTATCGTTACAATAGAACAGATATTACATTACCCCGCCCCCCCCCCCCCCCCCAAAAAGGACACAAAGGAGGAGGTAATGCTTGGTAGGATGATATTATTATAACAGAACAGGTACTACATCACGCCCTCTTTAATTGATCAGTGAACGATAGTACATTAGTTCGAAATAGTATAGTAAACGGAATTGAGCATTGGAAGATAGTAATAGAATAAATAGTTAAAGAATAAATAGTAATAGTATAAATAGTAATAGAATAAAGAAAGATATAATAAATAGTAATAGAATAAAAAGTAATAGAATAAAGAAAGATAGAATAGTAATAGATAAATAGTAATAGAATAAATAGTAATAGAATAAATAGTAATAGAATAAAGAAAGATAGAATAAAGAAAGATATAATAAATAGTAATAGAATAAAAAGTAATAGAATAAATAGTAATAGAATAAAGAAAGATAGAATAGTAATAGATAAATAGTAATAGAATAAATAGTAATAGAATAAATAGTAATAGAATAAATAGTAATAGAATAAAAAAGATAGAATAAATAGTAATAGAATAAATAGTAATATAATAAATAGTAATAAAATAAAGAAAGATAGAATAAAGAAATATATAATAAATAGTAATAGAACACAGAAAGATCGAATAGTAATAGAATAAATAGTAATAGAATAAAAAAGATGGAATAAATAGTAATAGAATAAATAGTAATAGAATAAAGAAAGATAGAATAAATAGTAATAGAATAAAAAGTAATAGAATAAAGAAAGATAGAATAGTAATAGATAAATAGTAATAGAATAAATAGTAATAGAATAAATAGTAATAGAATAAATAGTAATAGAATAAAGAAAGATAGAATAAATAGTAATAGAATAATAGTAATAGAATAAATAGTAATAGAATAAATAGTAATAGAATAAATAGTCATAGAATAAAGAAAGATAGAATAAGTAGTAATAGAATAAAGAAAGATAGAATAAATAGTAATAGAAGAATAGTAATAGAATAAAGAAAGATAGAATAAATAGTAATAGAAGAATAGTAATAGAATAAAGAAAGATAGAATAAATAGTAATAGAATAATAGTAATAGAATAAATAGTAATAGAATAAAGAAAGATAGAATAGTAATAGAATAAATAGTAATAGAATAAAGAAAGATAGAATAGTTTCGACTTAAGACAGACATATACCAAATCCTCATTAGTACCAGAAGTAATAGTATAATTTCGGCTTTAGAGAGAGAGAGATACCAAATCTCCATTATTAATAGATATATGGTACTAGATAATGTATTACAAATAATGAGACTCATTTATTGCCACTTACCTGTCCCACAGGAAACACTGCAGTCACTCCATTTATTAAACCGCCACTTGTAATTATTTCTTTCAAATGTGTAATCGCCTTTCACTGATGTGTAATAATAGCTGATCATGGAGTCATTATTATGTTCAGTTGAGTATAGCTAGAGATAATAATAAAATAAAATACAAAAAATTAAGTAAAATTGATACGCATTCATTTGTGAACAAAATGAATTCAAACGCACATCCTTAAATATTCACATGAAAAGGTAATAAATCAATAAGGAAAAGTTGTATTTATTAATTAATTTATTTATTTATTAATAGGGGTGGGACGTAATGAGTGAAAATTTCAGATTCATGCGAGCAGTATTTTTTTGTGTTCATTTATACATAAATAACACTAAACAATCAAACATTTTGAAAATGTTGCAAAATTCAGAAGGTGCAGGCCAAAAATAGCCGTTAGGGTTCCACGGGACTCAAAATCCATCATTTTTCGGTGAAAAAGTTGTTTCATGCGACATTGCAGGTCCTAAAACATCCTCAAAAGCTATGAATGGATATAGATGGTTAAATCTGATATAGTACTTTAATTTAGGACTATTTTCAGGCTGTGAAAGGGTTTTCATGAATGTAAAATAGCCAAAAACTAGTGGCCTGCACCTTCTGAATTTTGCAAAATTTTCAAAATGTTTGATTGTTTAGTGTTATTTATGTATAAATGAACACCAAAAAATACTACTCGCATGAATCTGAAATTTTCACCCATTACGTCCCACCCCTAATGACATTTTCACCCATTACATCCCACCCCTATTATTAGCAGTTACTCGACGTTTTAAACTAATACCTGTTGTGAATTATTTAATTAATTAGTTATTTAATTAGGAGGGTGATGTAGTTTGCTTGAAGCATTGTGTGTGATATATAGATAGTGGGTTCTTTAAAAATATCCAACGGAACAAAAAAGGGATAAACACAAAACAAAACAAATAGGCAACGAATAAATGTTGCCAAAGGCAAGATAAATTACTATTCTACATATCTGGATAAGATTTGTTGTGTTTTAAATTATTTTAAAGCGTTTCTTTTAGTTCAATACAAAAGTAAGGTCAAGTCTGTTACGTTAAGACGAAAAAAAGAATAATGGTTGACATCAGGCCGACACGTCGAACCTCGGTAATCGCTCAAAAATCGAAACTTGAAAACAGAAACAACGCTAATAACGGTTACCAATCGGGCAAAAAATTAATGTTCAACTGAACTGTATTATTCTATTACCAGAATGTTTGTTTTATTTTCGATTTTTGTACGATTATCGAGGCTCCACGTGCTGGCTTTATATCTGCCATTATTTTTTGTTCTTACTTAACAGACTTGACCATACTTTTGTATTAAATTAAAAACGCTTTAAAATAATTTAAGACACAAAAATTATCCAGGTAAGTAGAAGAGTAACTTATCTTGCCTTTGGTAACATTTACTTATTGCTTATTTGCTTTTATTTTTGTTATCCTCTAGTTTTTCTATTTTTCTGTTGGATGTTCTTAAAGAAACCCATAGATAGTTTATAGAAGGCTATAACAATGCGAGAATATACCGGGGGTTGTAAAGAAAAAATTTTAAAAACAGGGAGCTTCATTATTTTTTTCAAATAATTTAAATCTTACTTATTTTTAGCTTTTATCTTCTATTATACTAATAAACATTTAAATAATTATAACACCACCGCGCTGACAGTTTTTTTTTTATTACTTGACCGCATCTTATGTGAATCCAGAACTTCACGATGTTTCGAGGATATTATTTACTCCTTCCCAGGAGTTAGGCACAAGGCCAGTTTTATCTTACTCCCACAAGTAAGATGTGACCCAAGATAGGGTCGGGAAAGTGGAGTTTGAAAAGCCAGCGCCCGAGAAGTGAGCACTCTGGCCATTAAAAATTGCCTGGGCAGCCCCGTCGGCATTCCCCGGTAGGGGCGCCCCAGACAGTAAGCAATAAACTTACTCCTCCCCAAAGAGGGGAGGCAAAGCCTGGGAGGGTGGACCTCCTAGAACTGACCAGGACAGACCCATTGACCGGCGTAAATCAAGCCCCGAAGGACAAGACAATACCAGTATGGGGTGCAGTATCCATCGGAACAGATACTACACTTTGATCTTGGGCAAAAGGCCAACGCAAGGATGGTTCAGGATGAGCACGATGTTTCGAGGATATACTCCGGTATCAAGTGTTTATATTTCTTTGTGAAATTGTTGTTGTCAAGGTCTGCATACGTTGAATGTCCGGCGGTACTCAAAGTCCAAGTTTTGTATAATTAAGAATATTTGTAACATGTAAATGTTATGTGTATTTAAAAAATATATTTTTAAAATTATTTTTTAATTTATTTTTCTTGTATTTAGCCTTAACTTAAGATACATTCTTGGGATAAATATGCGAGTTTTTTTTTTCTGGATTTAAGTAGGTTCGCAGATAATACAGGGGAGGTAATTGTAAGTGCAGATATTTGACTTAAAGATCATTGGATCAATTGTCTAGATTCTAAGTAATGTAATGTGTGAATAGAGAAATAGCCAGAAAGAGCCATGTCTCGTCATCACTTCAGATACTAGTTATCCTGGAGTAGAGCTAAACACAAGTAAGATTTAAATTAATAGAAAATCGCCATGTTTTTTTTTTTATTTGTTTCTTACAACTCCTGGTATATTCTCGCATTATAAAACCTTCTAAATACTATCTAATTATTTAATTATTAACATTGGAAAACTTAGCGAAAAATATAAACAGTTCCTTTCCGACCAGTAATGGACGCATTCGGGATACATTATTTGTAATTTAATGTATATTTAGTATATAAAAGTCAATGTTTACTTGTTTGTTGGCCTTTTGGCTAAGATCAAAGTGTAGTATCTGTTCCGATGGATACTGCACCCCATAGACTGGTATTGTCTTGGCCTTCGGGGCTTGATTTACGCCGGTCTATGGGTCTGTCCTGTGCAGTTCTAGGAGGTCCATCCTCCCAGGCTTCGCCTCCCCTCTTTGGGGAGGAGTAAGTTTATTGCTTACTGCCTGAGGCGCCCCTACCGGGGAATGCCGACGCGGCTGCCCAGGCAATTTTTAAACCCCACTTTCCCGACCCGACCTTGGGTCACATCTTACTTGTGGGAGTAAGATAAAAACTGGCCTTGTGCCTAACTCCTGGAGAGGAGTAAATCAATACTTGTTCGTTTGTGTGTTATAGAAATCAATATATTAACAATTAGAACATTCAAATAAGTTTCAATAAGTGTTAATTTTGTCAACGAATCTAAAGACACCATTTAAATTTTTCTTTCGATTCCAGTTAGGGCGACTAGGAGAATTTATCGTTAGGTTCATAACATAACTGATATATATTAGAACTTAAAGAAACGAAATTCATTTTATTAAATAAATTTTCTTCGTTTCATAAAACAAAATTAAATTTTAAAAATATCACAGTGAAGAATGTATTTAAAAAGGTTTAAACATTTAAATAATTATTTTTATTGTCATTTTAAAGATTTAAAATAATTAAACAAAAAAAGAATTCGTTTGATTTGTTAAATCCATTCGCCTTTAGAAACGCGGCATCAACAATTAGTTTTTTTTTAATTTGAAAAAGTGTAACATTGCCTATTACCTTCTTAAGAGGCAACAAAGCATCACGCAGTCGTCCGTAACACAGCGGGCAAATTTTCGCCATGTAAATAAATATGTTTCACGCGTGTCGTGTAGCATTGTTGGTGACGCCTGGTGTTGTTCGTAGTAGCAGTTGTAATGCATCGAAGGGTTGAAAATTGAATTAGACTCGGCATCGATTACTTTGAAGTTTAAAGATTCGCTCAAGGTAAGTAACTCTGGTTAAAGGCCCTTAAGTTTACCTACCTGAACACCCAATGTTTAAGCATGTTATTTTCGGACTCCCTCTTGTCTAATTATTATCCTATACATATACTAGCTGAAGTACTCGTCAACGCCGGATGTCTCAAACCTTTATCTTCTGCACGCAAATTTAAATGAAACATAGTTTAACATTTTTATTTTTATTTTGAATCACAATAAAAATAAATAAGTGCATTAGGATTATCGATATCGGTTAGGAAATCACTGAAAGGTTAGAGAAAAAAACAATTGTCTAGTGTGAGATTGGAACCGCCACAGATGGCATCAAAATATTAAAACTGAATGCGAACGCTTTATCCAAACGGTGACCGATCAAACCAAAATATTGTGTCGTTGTAACCTACTTAAGCCGTAAAAAAGTTCGGCGTAAGGATATAAACTCTGCATTGTTCTAAAATAGTTCGATTATCTAAAATAAAGAAACATTTAGAAAAGTTCCATTTTAAATAAAAAAAAGAATTGACTAAAGAAACAATCTTGACTTATTTTTATGTTTATTTATTTTTACTGATAGTGAAAAGGCTCAGAATGATGATGTTCGGTCGGCTTGCAAAGGAAACGCTAAAAAATGTTGGAACAATTGTTTCTAATGTTTACGTACTTTAAATTTTGAATAATGAGTTTTTGAAAGTGTTCAATGACTTCTAACATCGATAAGGACATCGGGTCGAAGGTGCTGATTCCAAATCTGCGGTTAGTTTGGCTCTTAGATCAATCGTTTAACTGTGATGCCGCGACACACATACACACATGCAAACGACTTTACTTTATATATAGAGATACACATTTATATATATATAATATTTTTTTCCAAAATTGCGTTCTTTGTATAAATTTGAAAGCTTTTCTGTTTTTAATTAAAGTTCTGCTACCAATTGATGATGATTGTATTTTTACAATCGAAATATTTTGGTATTCAATATGTGTTTTTGAGTTTATTTTTGCTAGTTGTTGATTTGCTCATCCTTTATTCCATTTTTATTTTTACATATATAATATGTGTATATATATATGTATATATATATGTATATATATATTTATATATATATGTATATATATATTTATATATATAATATATATATATGTATATATATAATATGTATATATATATTTATATATATATATGTATATATATAATATGTATATATATATTTATATATATATGTATATATATATATTTATATATATATATGTATATACATGTGTATATATATAATATGTATATATATTTATATATATATATATATATTTATATATATATATGTATATACATGTGTATATATATAATATGTATATATATATATATATATATTATATATATACACATGTATATACATATATATATATAAATATATATATATTTATATATATATATGTATATACATGTGTATATATATAATATGTATATATATATATATATATATATATATATTTATATATATATATATGTATATACATGTGTATATATATAATATGTATATATATATATATATATATATATATTTATATATATATATGTATATACATGTGTATATATATAATATGTATATATATATATATATATTTATATATATATATGTATATACATGTGTATATATATAATATGTATATATATATATATATATATATATATTTATATATATATGTATATACATGTGTATATATATAATATGTATATATATATATATATATATATTTATATATATATGTATATACATGTGTATATATATAATATGTATATATATATTTATATATATATATATAGAGAGAGAGAGATAGATAGATACACATTTTATCGCACAACGAAAGTCTCTATGAATTTTGCCTAATTTATTTGGAAATGAAATAAATTATTTGTGATACCAGTCCCGTTATTTTTCAGACACACCACGTGTATTCAGGAAATGAAAGAGAAGCAAAACAAGTCTTTTCAATAGTTACCATGACAACCACAAAGCCGTTCAGCGGTCCGACTGTTTCCAGAATTTCCGTTGTGCCATTTTGCGTGTAATGGAACCGAGCTCCTTTGGACACAAATTTCTTAGAATCTTCTTGAAATCCATCACCATTCAAAAGAAAGACGCCATATTTTTCATCGTGCAGGGCTGAAATAGTAAAATCACATCCCACCATTAGTTTATTTATTTATTTATTTATTTATTTATTTACATATTTATTTTGATACTGTTATCTATCTTGAACCAGCTGTCGTGACTTCCGACTCGGAATCATTCGGCTGTCCTACGCAAACGGCCGAGTGTTGACGAGCCGATTGCGATTAGCCAATCAGCGAGCAGCGAGCAGCCGATAACTTTGTTGCAAAAAAATATGTCGTATTAACAGTAATTTTGGTAAGTTTTTTTGGGGGGGTTTCTTCAAAAAAACTTCCTTGTAAATAAAAATACAGTATTCATTTTATAACAGTAACCTCGCTATGTTTTTTTCCTGTTGTTTCTTCCAAAAAAAATCATGTAAATAAGTTTAATTTTCTTTGTTGGTTTCTTGAAAATAATCCTTACCCTAACCCTAACCCTAAATCCTAAACTCTAACCCTAATCTAAACCCTAACCCTAAACTCTAACCCTAACCCTTACCCTAAACCCTAACCCTAAAAAAAACAAGCAAAACATTATCATAGGACGCAGCACCGTATAAAAAATGTCGGCTGCTCGCTGCTTCAGCTCGGCAACTCTCGGCCGTTTGCGTAGAACAGCCGAACGCTTCCGAGTCGAACGTCACGACAGCTGGTTCAAGGTAGATAAGAGCACCTTTATTTGTTTGTTATGCCTCCTTGGGCATCTCTCCTTTAACTATCTTCTCAATTCAACTGTTTAAAAAATAAATAATCAAACTCTTAGTACAGTATCGATATCCAGATCAAATTCTGTTAAATATTTCATTTGATAACTCCCAAAAGTGCCCCCTCAATTTCTCCCTCCTATCACTTTCTCTGAATTCATCCAACCTCATCTTAAACTGATCCACGCTATTGCTGTTCTTAATTTGATCTCGCAAATTATTGACGGTTATTTTTTTCTTCTTTTCTAAAAATCTATTATCTTTGGCTGAGGAAAACGCATGGACTTTAATACTCGACGTTCGCCTATAAACTTTAATTCTAGCAAGGAATTACTTTCTATCCGCGAATTCAAAATTACTTTCGAATTTCTAACAGCCGCGACGAAATCAGCGACACCGGCATTATTAAATATATAATAATGAAAGCAAACATATGTGACATCATGTTTACAGTCGCCGTAAGGAAATTCGAATGTGATTTTGTTAAATCCTTTAAAACAACATTGTTCAAGAATATATTAAAACATTTCTGAAATGTGGATAAGCCATGAAACTGCAGTAACATGTTCAATAAGCAAATGAGCTAGCCCCTTTTCCAATTCGGTTTTGATTTTATTAAACACTCCTGACTAATCGCCACCACCACTTTCACAAAAAAAAACGTTCTTACCGACAGATTCAAAATTTATGAGAGTTATATAAAACTACATTAGACCCCGTCTAATTGGTTATCTGAAACCAATTTAACGATGGTCACGCGGACATTTCTCTTCTTCGTTTCTTTTTTTTCTTTTTTGCTTTTCTTTTTTTTTTTTTCTTTTTCCTCAATTAATTATCTTCCCTTGTTCATATGTGATGTTATCTCCGATATGAAAGCATAGTTGATCTTTTTATTATTGCAATCAACACTGGTGATAGTCGATGAGCTATCTACTAATTATTCGTGAAGCTGATGGCATCACACTTGTTGCTTCTGTCTTCAATAAGCTGAAGCTTTCTACTCCGGAGTTTGAAGCCTCTTGAGAAAAATGGGGGATTAAAGTGAATCCAGGTACTGACATTATCCTGAATCTCTACAAAGCCACCATCCGCCCATGCATGGAGTATTGTTGCCACATCTGGGCTGGGGAATCATCTACTACTCTCTCCCTCCTTGACAAGGTCCAAAAAAAGAGTCGCCAACCTAATAGGTCCCTCACTGTCAACCAAACTTCAGTCCCTGTCCCATCGCCGCAATGTAGCATCCCTGTGCTTGTTTTACAAATACTTCAATGGATTATGCTCTGATGAATTGGCTACTCTAGTGCCCCCTCGACGTAAATTCACTAGACGAACTCGACAATCAACTAAATCCCATCCATTCACTGTGGAGGTCCCCAGATGCCGGAGACCTTTCTACTCAAATAGCTTCTTTCCTCGTGCTGCTGGCCTCTGGAACTCCCTCCCTGCCCCCTGTTTCCCCGTCAGTACTGACATGCAGTAAATTAAAATTAATGTAAACAGACATCTCGCTGCGCAGATCCCAGTTTAGGTTGACCCCCCTACCTTCTCCCCTTTTCTTTCTTCTCAGTAGCCCCTTACGTCTACAGTGGCGGCCTGCCTTGTTTGGGGTGAACTACATTTAAAAAAAAAATGCAAAAGATATTATCCCAATAGACAACAAAACCTAAAGAAGATCGGAGGTTACATCGGCCGAAACGTTGTGATAAAAACACCCAAGATAAGAAGTCCGAATATACCAAATTCTACAAATTATCAGCCCTCATCTAAAAAATTCCGAAACAGAGAGCTAAATGTTTTTGAAATAAATATTTAAACCCATCCTTGGAGTAACTTTGCGAGATATACGAAGAAATATAGACATAAGAAAGAAGCTTAATATTAAGAGTGGGACGTAATGGGTGAACATTTCAGATTCATGCGAGTAGTATTTTTTTGTGTTCATTTATACATAAATAACACTAAACAATCAAACATTTTGAAGATGTTGCTAAATTCAGAAGGTGCAGGCTAAAAATAGCCGTTAGGGCTCCACGGGACTCAAAATCCATCATTTTTCGGTGAAAAAGTGGTTTCATGCGACATTGCAGGTCCTAAAACATCCTCAAAAGCTATGAATGGATATAGATGGTTAAATCTGATATAGTACTGTAATTTAGGACCATTTTCAGGCTGTGAAAGGGTTTTCATGAATGTAAAATAGCCAAAAACTAGTGGCCTGCACCTTCTGAATTTTGCAAAATTTTCAAAATGTTTGATTGTTTAGTGTTATTTATGTATAAATGAACACCAAAAAATACTACTCGCATGAATTTGAAATTTTCACCCATTACGTCCCACCCCTATTAATATTAACAGATCTATCAATAACGTTATTAAAAAAAAGAGATTGATTAACGTGGCTTGGACATGTTTCTCGACTACCAGACTCCAGCTATGTAAAAAAAATCATACGAACAAGATTTCATTAAAGAAAGATTAAGAAGACGACCACTAAAGAGATGGCCGACCAGATAACGGTTGATACTGTTATGCCGCTCCTGACGACGGAAAAACTGGCCCAAGACCAGGAAAAATGGTTGAATATTGCCCTCAATCATGTGGCAAAGCTCTCTAGAGTATGCAAATAAGTAAAGTCAAGTATAGTTTTGCATATCTGTAGAAGGTATATCAGATATCGAAAAGTACATATGCAATGACAAAAAACTTTTTACATGTGAATACTATGAATGCAATGGAAAAAAACTTTTTACATATGAATACTATGAATGCAATGGAAAAAACTTTTTACATATGAATACTATCAATGCAATGGAAAAAAACTTTTTACATATGAATACTATGAATACAATGAAAAAAAACTTTTTACATATGAATACTATGAATGCAATGGAAAAAAACTTTTTACATATGAATACTATGAATGCAATGGAAAAAAACTTTTTACATGTGAATACTATGAATACAATGAAAAAAAACTTTTTACATATGAATACTATGAATGCAATGGAAAAAAACTTTTTACATATGAATACTATGAATGCAATGGAAAAAAACTTTTTACATATGAATACTATGAATACAATGAAAAAAAACTTTTTACATATGAATACTATGAATGCAATGGAAAAAAACTTTTTACATGTGAATACTATGAATGCAATGGAAAAAAACTTTTTACATATGAATACTATGAATGCAATGGAAAAAACTTTTTACATATGAATACTATGAATGCAATGGAAAAAAACTTTTTTCATATGAATACTATGAATGCAATGGAAAAAAACTTTTTACATATGAATACTATGAATGCAATGGAAAAAAACTTTTTACATATGAATACTATGAATACAATGAAAAAAAACTTTTTACATATGAATACTATGAATGCAATGACAAAAAACTTTTTACATATGAATACTATTTTCTAACCATCTGACATTTTACAAAATAATTTTTATTTATATAATGCCTTTTTAAATAATTGCGCCATGATAATTTAAATAGATCACGCTACTTACCGATAAAGTTGTATTCACTCGGCGATTCTTCTTTGATAATAATATTCCTTGCTCCTTTAGGAAGAACCAGGATTTTTCTATAGTTGTTCAGTTCTGAAATTATATAAATAAAATACTTTAAGAATTCGATGCTGGGCAATGCGAGACAAGTCTGCTAGTGAAAATATATGATTAGAGTAATATGTAAGTCCAAATATATGCATAGAAAATGAAATTCCCCAGACTGATAACACTATAAATAAATAAATAATAATAATAATATATATATATATATATATATATATATAAATGAATAAATGAAATATTTTCTTATTTATCACTACTATATTATAATCAAAACAGGTTACTCTAATTTAAATACTTAATACGCTATATTCTTTTGAACTACTTTATTTATAGTCAAGCAAAGTTGCAAATACAATCTTTCGTTTATATAATTTGCATAATTATATTTTTAAACAGTTCAAAATAAATAATTGTTTGCTGTTATTCGATGATAATTTGATTGCCCTATTTGTCCTCTTTGTTGATATTACCAGTTATTAATTAAAGTGATAATAACAAAAAATCACAAAAAAATGAAACTACGTTCATTATTTTTTAAGGGACGTGCGCCCCTCTCTTGCAAGGGAAATAATTTCTTTCAACAAATTATTTATTTCAAATTCTCTTTTGCCGCCTCCTCCACAACAATCGATAAGTTTTTTTAAATTTAACTAATTATTTTTTACAAACCTCATTTTTAAAGCGTAGTTTTTCCTAAAATAGCAGCATTCATTATAACTAAACGCTTTAAAAATATTTTTTTTATTATTTCAGCATTTAATTTTCGTAGTTTTAAATTTTCCGTGAAAAATGAATAACAACAACTTATTGTTTAATGTTTTGTTTACAAACCGCCGTTTTACTGTTCTGTCCAAATTACAAAAAAAAACATTCATAGTATAAGTGTAGATTAACATCTTCTGTTAAATCTCATCACTTTTTACAAAACAAAAAAATATATTCTTCTTTTTTAGGCGTTTACGTATGAACACTCTTAAACACTTGGCAGAAAGATGAAAAAACGCTTTTTTTTTAAAGAATTTAAGGTAGGGATCATTTAATTTAAAATGATCCCCTCACTTCCGGATCATTCTAGCGTTTGAGGGCAGTTAATTAAATTCCTTTACTTTGCTGTGGGAGCTAAATCTGTTGTGTTTTTGGGGGCAGGGGATGGGTTTATTTTACTTGTGGTTTTGTGACCTTGTCACTCGGACTTAGGGTTAGTGGTTAAAATATTTTTTATCAATTTTTCTAAAAAGTTAGAATGGCCCGGGGATGAGGTATTATTTTACGTTAAATATATATGAAACTGATCGCCCGCTCTAAATTCTAAAATAATAATTTATTTTTCGTCTTTATGTTTTCTACAGTGTTCACTCTTCATACGTAATCGCTAAAAAAGATGAATTTCATTTTGGAGGAGAAGGATTTAGCGGAGGCTCTTTAATCTTATATATATATTTTTTAACTATACATCCCCTTTTAAAATTTTTTTAAAATTATAACAATTGATTTGTTTAGTTGTGTTTATCTTTCCCGTGAAAATTAAATAAATAACTTCTTTCAAATTGGCTAATAAAATATCTTATTTTTAAGGCGTTAATAAAAATGTTAAAATTTTGGGTATTATTTTAGATTGACACCCTTAGCCCCCCAAAAAATTCAACTTTTCAGGCGATTACATGTGAATACCCTGAAAAACTTTATGATGTTGTTGTTGATGATGATGATAACTAACATTTGTCATGAAAAAGAAAAAAAGACTTTCTCTAATCTTTCTAAATTACAAAAAATATTCTTTTTTACTATTTATTAGTTCTTTTTTTCTGTCTTTAACAATAAAAGCGAAAAGCACAAAGTAACCATTTAAAATTACTCAGTAATATGAAATTGTTTTATTTGACCAATCGACGTTCCAGTCTTTCATTTATTCATTTCATTATGCAACCACTTTTTAATGGGGAATTCATTTTCATTTTTATGCTGAAACAAAATAAAATTCCTCGACTGTGAATATCTTAGAGACCATATCAATTAACCTTTTTTTTTCTAATAAATAAAATTTGACGACGTTTATGCAGAGTAAAATTTCCAACATTAGAATGTATCAAATAACACTACGACAATCATATTTTTGTTGTTTTCCTCCAAATTACCAAAATGTCAAATGAAAATTATTTCTTTTTTTTCTGTAAAGAAAACTATTGTTACAGTAATTGCTGCCCGGAGGGCGGGTTGTTTTTGCTAGTATATATATATATATATATATATATATATATATATATATATATATATATATATATATATAATAATGGTAATAATCCAGGTGAAAAATATCCACAGGGTGGTAATCCAGAGAATATATATATATATATATATATATATATATATATATATATATGTGTGTGTGTGTGTGTGTGTGTGTGTGGGTGTGGGTGTGGGTGTGTGGGTGTTTTAGCATATAATATTAGTACCTTCTATTTAACAATCTCTTTAAAATTCAGCTCGATAATTGTCTATCAGTAACAATAGAGCATATATACATAAGTAAAGTTCATTTATGTTCTAATTACCATAGTTTTACTTTTTCAAAACATTCTAAAAATCCAGTTCATTCTAGTGTGATATATTTTTACGATTCGTTTCATTTGAAGTAAACCAACTAACATTATTATGTCAATATTAGCTCTGTCCACTCCAAGTTCATCAGAAAATTCACAAAAAAGAAAGTCCTCAATTTGAAATTTTTCTAAAAACCTATACCACACAGTGGGTCATATTGGGAAAACCTTAAGAAGAAGAACGCAAACACCACTCACACGTAGAACCTCAGTACTCCGCCATTTTGAAATTCTAAAATGGCGGAACATGTACAAAGGCGACACATCCATGGAGGCGTTTTGATCATTAGCTCTAAAAAGCTACGATCTCATCCTTTATCTTCTTTCTTCAATATGAACAATTGAAAAACAGAAACTGTTTTGTTAGCCCGATAAGATCGTAGCTTTTAAGAGCAAATGATCGAAACATTTCTATGGGTGTGTCGCCTTTGTACATGTATGTATGAATAAAAATATTACAGTGTAACCCGGATATAAGAGAGCTGTCGGGACCGGAGAATACGTCTCTTATATCCGGGTTCCTCTTATATCAGGGTATTGTCTATTTTGTTTATGTAAGTATGGAAACACCACATATAACGCTTTTTACGCACAGAACACTAGTTTATTTAACAGTTATAGACATAAAAAATACTTTTCAATCAGTTTTCACAAATCATTCAGTCAAAAAATACTTTTTCTTAAAAAAGGCAGTCATTTTTGATTGTACACAAATCTCTTTGTTAAAACCGGATATAAGAGAGCTGTCGGGACCGGAGAATAAGTCTCTTATATCCGGGGTCGCCTTCTAACAACAACAAAAAAAGAAACCTTTTTTATGAATATTTCACGGCTATAGTGAAGGTCATAGAAAGACTCACCAATGAGGTGAGAAAATTTAGCCACGTCTTTTGACTGATTTACGACATCACACTGTCACTCAAAACGAACTCTCTTATATTGGGGAGGACGGGACCGGAGAAAAAGTATCTTATAGCAGGGTTTCTCTTATATCCGGGTCTCTTATATCGGGGTCTAGTTTATAGACATTAACACAGGCTGTAATTTGGGACCAGAGACAATGTCTCTTATATTCGGGTTTCTCTTATATCCGGTGCTCTTATATCCGGGTTACACTGTAATATAAATAAATAGCTCTAATTATTATTGGGTACCATAATATAAATACAGTAGAAATGCTCTGGATTTTTACTATTTGTTTCACTTCACCTACCTAGACACCGAATACGTATTTTTTTTTGGGGGGGGGCGGACCTCTTTTTGTTTAATTAATGTAATATATATTTATCACATGACAACGGTTTCCTTGCATTTTAATTTAGCTAAAAGTGTTCTTTTGATATAGGCAATATAATTATTTTCAAACATAAAAAAGACCACCGAAGAGGAAAATAAAAATAAATATTCCACCACGGTAGGTAACTCTGGTTCAAGGGATATAACTTTATCTACGAGTACAAAAATGTAGTATTTTATATTTACAGAAATTATTATATACACAGTGGTGAAGAGTCTATTGGATAAAGCCACACTGATGAGTCTTCAAAAGACGAAACATGTATTTATAACATATATAGTGGCCTCGAGAGGGGAGTACTCTAATACAAGAAAAAAGTTTTCTACCTAAGCTAATATACGAGATTCTCCCCTGAACAGAATTGAATGGTTTCGAGCCTTGAGGTTGATTTATTAAAGCCACGCTTCAATAGACGAACCACGTGTCTTGGATGTTAATATTTATTGAATAAAAATTATTATACAGGGTGATTCATAAGTCACTTAGCTATTTATTTTTGAAATTCTTAAGTTAAAAAATACGGTAATACAAAACAGAAAATTTATTCAACAAATTCATTTATGGGAGTTTAAAATTACATCAAATTTTCGAAATTTCCTCCTTCGTTTTGCATGCATAGCTCCATTCTGTTTTTGCAAGGAATTTACGACTCTTTGTAGCATATTTGATTGATTATGGTGTTGTGCGAAGGAGGCTTTCTGTTAACATCACGTTTCCATTGCCTTTCAGCAAGTGTGGGAGATTCATCAAATTTGACCACATGAATAACAATAAAAATTCGTTCTTCAATTGTAAATGACATTTTAAATAGCTAAGTGAAGTGACTTATGAATCACCCTGTATATGTAGCTACGTTTGTCGCTTCTTTAATAAACACAAAAAAACATGAGTAATTTACCATTTTCCTCAGAATTATAAAATGTTCCGTTGACAATTTTACATTTTGAATTATCTCCTCCGCATATTCCACATTTGTCCAGGGTTCGTGTCGAGCCTAAAACTCCGTCACAGCCAAGATCCTGAAAGTAACACAAAGCAACTACGGTTAAATCAAAAAATAAATTTAATTGCAAAATGTTACAATTAACTCTGGTATACGATAGTGTCAGGGCAATAGGGACATGGAAGTATTTAAGTGCTATTTTACTTCTAAAGAAATTTGTTATTAGAAAATTCATTTTTCAAAAAAAAAGTTCTGTTTGTAGATTTACAACTTAGTACTGGACTTGACCCGAAATATAATGTTCACGGCTTTACAAAATGAAAAGTTATGTAATTAATTTATGTTAACTTAACCACAACAAATGTTTGTTATTTTAAATTTCGTGTTTGTTCTTTTTAAAGAAACTAGTAAAGACGATTGTGTGTTTCTAATTGTACCTACATATGTAAATGCTTTAAAAATGTGAGTGTTATAATTTTTGTTTTTTTATTTTCTGATGTATTTGGAAACCGTTTTTGGACTTTCCTTCTGACGTGTCGCACTTATGGAAAATACAGGATATATAACTCTATATTAGGGTTAGCCATGTGTTGACGAAACAGCCCGTCAAGATCTGGATTAAAAAAATGAACAAAGACATGACTACTAAAATCTAACTTTCTATTGTTTTTTTTCTCTCTCTCTCTTATATATATATATATATATATATATATATATATATATATATATATATATAGTCTCAGAAGTTTCTCAACCATTAAACCTATATATATATAAAAGAATAAAACAAAACAAACTTTTTAGTCCCAAGTCGTTCAGTGGAAAATCACTCATGTAAGTCAATTTATTTTTTACAGTTATTATATTAGTTTGCTTCTAACATTATTTAAGGGATCATCAGTTGTTTACCATGAAAAACTGTTTCGGAAAATTAATTATATATATATATATGCAGAGTCAAAGAATTTATAATAAGCTGTCAATCTATGCCTAATGCAAAACAGAAAGTTTATTTCCTCCACGTTAAATATTGAATCCATATTTATTCAGGGTTGAACGATAACGCCGAAACAACCCAGCATATCGAGGGACTCTTTAAAACGTCTTATTTTCAAGTGTGGCTATCTAATTTAGTATTAAGATTTTTATGCTGGCCTCAATGCTATTTTGTGAAATAGGTTTATCAAATTGATAAAAATGTTGCATTATTTTGAGGAATCAAACAATGCTTATATACGTTACCTGGCAGACACCACTAACACAAATATTTACTCTGTCTTCATATGTACACAAAGTTCCATCTTTTACATCAGCTTCCGTTTGCAACATTTCATTGGCTTCTTTCGAGATGCATGTCAACTTGCAATGATTGGTATCTGTAGAAATATTCCAACATAAAAACTTTAGATGCTTATGCAGATGAGCAGCCACAGTAAAAAATTATTAAAAAAAAAAAAATAATATATACTTATTAAGCATTATAATCTTACTCACTGTACAAAAAAGTAGAAAAAATTATCCACTAGAACTTTAATTAAAAGTATTTTTCCATTCTGCGTATCGTAACAGCGATTCGTTCACAGAGACTTCAGTTTGTTTCTAAAGAAAGAAGATTTCGCAGGGGAGATAATCAACTCGCGAAATCATAATAAAAAACAAGATGGCGTCTCTGTGAACGAATCGCTGTTACGATACGCAGAATGGAAAAAATACTTGTAATTAAAGTTCTAGTGGATAATTTTTTCTACTTTTTTGCACAGTGAGTAAGAAGATAACACTGAATAAGTATATAATATTGTTTTTATAAAAAAATAATTTGTTAAAATTTTTTAAGGGTCCGCTCATCTGCATAAGCACCAAACTTTATAATGAATTCATCATCTCAATTTTAGCAACGCCCCCTCTATCTTTCCAAAAATAAATTCGTTGAACACTTGAAACATTATTATTATTATATATATGTTGGTAGTAGGCCGAAACAATTGTATGCTGCAAATAAAAATATTGATTTTTTGGTGCAATTGGTGAGAATTTGTTCTCTGTATTTGATGTGGTTTGAATAACATTAAAATATTTCCTACTAGCGGAGCCCGTCGCCCGGCGTTGCACGGGAGAAAGTACTACCTATTGCATGACGTCGAATTAAAAAACTAAAAAAACAAAAAAAAAAACGGCTATAGTTCTTTCTCCCCCACCCTACCGTGTTGGCGAATTTTTTAAATTAAAAAAAAAGAAAAAAGTAGCAGAGTAGAATGGGATCGAACGCTGAAACTGGCGATCATGAAACAATATTGTTTTATTTCCTGGACAAATATTTAGCATTTGTCTTTATAGAGACCGACTTTATTTTCAACAAGTTACGATCTATTTCGAAATTGCAAATGAAAAGGCAAATTAATTTCTTCTTTTTTTCTTTTCTTTACGGTCAGATTTAAACGATAAATATATTTATATCGAAATTATCAAAATATTAATGTTTAGATATATGAATAAATGAGACATTTTTTGTTGCTGCTAACAAAAAAGTTATGTTCTCTTAAGTTAGTATTTTATGTATTTCAAGCAGCTAACTTGCAGCTTGTGGAACTTTCTTCCTGCTGACCGTTTTCCTCCTACCTATATTCTTGGTCAAGACAAAAGCTGTACGTAGGAGGAAAGCGGTCAGCAGAGGGCCCCGTTTTGAAGGCGTTGGCACATAAAAAAGCGCCGTAACGATAGAGACACAGCAGAGAAAGATAGTAAAGTACATAAGGTTCAATAGGGAGTACGTTGAAGGGGAGACAACCAAGCAGTCCCGTTACTTTGCAGACACGCCTTGTGCTTGAATATTATTGAAACTGCTTATCAAGACAAAAGTATAACTGAATCCCATACACATATCATGCAGGTGTTCGATTTATATAAGCAGTTGTTTACCGTTGTCCAACTGAATCGGCTTCCATGTGTGCCTGTTTCGGCCGATAACGTAGCCATCAAAGTTTGCACACTGTTCGGCTCGCATGTCCGGGTCGTTTGTGCAATACTGAAAACAGAATTTTAAAAAAAATGTATAAATTACGTTAAAATACGAACTTCTTAGCTGTTTAGTTTTGTATGTAACAGTCATTTAAAGGAAATCATTTTCTAAAACTTAATAAGATGCAAGTTTTTTTTATATCCCTCTTTCCTTTTGGTCACCAACCGATAAAAATATATAACATTTCCAGTGCTGTCACTTTGTGTTAGAGACTAAAAGCTCTTCATGACCATCGAATGGTAATTATGCATTAACATTTAGCACTGATAGATTTGTATATACACATAGAAACATAGATGAATTCTGGTGACGACAGCAGCCTTATAGTTGAATTTGATTTCTTGGTCAATCCAGAACTTATCTGACCGCTTCTCAAATATCTTTACAGTTTCGGCTTCAATTACACTTGATGGCAATCTATTCCACAAATCAACACAGCGATGGCTGAATGAATAATTTTTCAGGTTCAAGCGTGCCTGTTTCTTGTAAAGCATCTGCCTGTGTCCCCTGTTTCCCACTCTTGTATTTTTTCTAGTCAATAGTTTATCTGCATTGAAATCATATTTTCCAGAGAGCAATTTATAGCACTCAATCATGTCCCCACGTATTCTTCTATAGGCCAAACTTGGCAATTTCAGAGCTTTCAACCTTTCTTCATATACACGTGTTGCTCGGGAATGAATGTGGACTCCTGGGTACTTCTGCTCCCAGCCCTGAACTCTATATTACACATTTTATTTATTTTTATATTTAGTTTTTCATAATAAAGTAAAACATTGTCTTTGACATCTATGGATATCTGTCGCGAATGCCGATCACACAACATTATTGTCCAAACTCCGAATCAATCTTTCTCTCTTTTTCTCTCTCCTAATCTATTTAAGAAATAATGAGATGGTTTTTGTTTTATAGTGAGGTTATTGCAATGACACACCGAATATTTTGCAAGCAGAATAGAATAGCCACGAAAAAGTACTTTAAGAACTCTTATTTGGACGAAAATATTAACACAAATAAGTCCTGCAATACCAATTATTTGCAAGAACATATCTTTCTCTTTCTTTCCCATTCTATCCCCGGTATATATTATATAAAAGTGCTTCAATTTAACAAGCTTTATGTTATTTACTCTTGTCGTTGTCACGTGTATTTCTCATCCTAAATATTTCTACAACTACTATCTAATTGGATCCCTACACATTATGTAATAAGTACCATTTTCAAAAATAAAATACCCATAGAATCTACTGTTATCCAAATGCACTGGTGCTCTAAGAACTTATGATTATTGGAGTTTTGGGTTAGAGTTAGGGTTAGGGTAAGGATTAGGGTTATTTTCTTCTGTTGCTGAATCTGCTTGTCGTTAGTCGAAAATCTGGGGGTGGCCGGAACGTCATTAATAAAACACATAAAAACATTCATATAAAATGTATAATGTTTATTATACTTCATAAATTTTCCCCAGTGCAGACAGAGTGATATATATATATATATATATATATATATAGAGAGAGAGAGAGAGAGAGAGAGAGAGAGAAAGAGAGAGAGATAGATAGATAGATAAATAGAGATAGAGATAGAGAGCTATATAAATAGAGAGAGAGAGAGAAATAGAGAGAGAGAAATAGAGATAGAGAGAGATAAATATATATATAGAGAGAAATAGAGATAGAGAGAGAGATAAATAGATAGTTATATATATATATATATATATATAGATAGATAGATAAATAGATAGAAATAGAGAGATATAGATAAATAGAGAGAGAGAGAGATAAATAGATAGATAGATAGATAGATAGAGAGAGAGAGAGAGAGAGAGAGAGAGAGAGAGAGAGAAACACGTTACATATTATTATTGCAGCATTCATTCGGTTGCATCTGATCCGTGAAACTAATCCTATTTTATGTTATTTGTATTATTCGAACTACTATTCTCATATTTGTAAACTAATGGGTCACCGCTTATCAAGGTTAAAATCAACTCGAAGATAAGGGTTAAATAGATAGATAGATAGATAGATAGATTAACAGTTGAATGGTGATGAATACTATGAGATATCACTCACTCAAAACAACAGCTGACCCTAAAAACAACAATTCTCCCCCCTTTGTCAGAAACATCGCTCATGGCATGTGAGGACTAAAGATCATTCACAACGTTTCGGCTGATGTCACCTCTGCCCTTCTCCAGCTGCAGCTTTTTGAATTTAGGAATCAGTTGAAACTTAACAGAGGTACCAACATCCCAAATTAGAAAATTAATAAAACAAATCGAACAATAAGACGCCTTTTCGTGGTGGCGTGACTTAACAGAGGCGCCATTGATACGTACATCATTTTTGCATATTTTGAATTCTTCGTGGTTCCCTTCGCATTCGGATCCACCAAAAGCAGGACTAAAAGAAAAAAAAAACAAATAAACAAATAATAAAAAAAGCGAAATCCATTAAATTGCAGATAGCACAAATAATGAGAAGGAAATGATCAAATTACTTATAACGGCTGTGACGAAAGAAACAAGCCGCGCGTGCGTGGCCCCCCTCTGTAGGTGACTCGATGTGGCGAGTGTAAAATGCGATAAATTTGGGCAATTTGGGGCATTCCCCCCCCCCCTTTGACCTCCTGGGGCGCGAACCAGAATTTTTCTGAGGTCAAGGATGCTCATTTTATATCCAGAACAATTGCCTCTACATTTTGGCCAAGTTTCAGAAAAATTGAATGGATCGATAAAACGTTATGGGAGAAAAGGGTCATTTTTTGCTATTTTTAGGGCTTTTGACCCCCTGGGGGCGCGAACCAGATTTTTTCCAAGGTCAGCGATACTTATTTTCTATTAGGAACAATTGCCTCCACATTTTGGTCAAGTTTCAGAGAAATTGAATGGATAGATAAAAAGTTATGGGGCAAAAAATGTCATTTTTTGCCATTTCGGGGCATTTTGACTCCCTGGGGAACTAACCAGATTTTTTTTCAAAAATCGGAGAATGTCACTTTCTAACCTGACAAAAGTTACAACTTCATGCAAAATTTCAGAGAAATTCAATTGATGGTTGCGTAGAAAAATCCGGACGGACGGACGGACGGACGGACGGACGGACGGACATGCCTCAAAACATAAGTCCCCCGATTTTAAAAATCGGGTGACCAATTATAACATAGAACTAGCAAAGAAACTGTCGCTATCTGTGAGGAGTTTTATTCTTAGATTTTGACGGCCCTTATTTTAATCACCATATACACCACAAGAAGGAAGGGCCTGTGGACGAGTGGTTATAGCACTTGTCTTTGGGATGGACGACCCGGGTTCGATCCCACTCATGGCATGCGAATTTTCGGGTCTGAAAACTCCCTCTGTCCACCCAGCAGTAAATGGGTACCTGACTAAAACTCAGGGAAGGTTCAAGGCAGCGGAAGGGATGCACCGCCGCTACGATGTGTGCGATGTCGGCAACGACACTCGTGCGCATCCAGGCTATGCGACCTTTACCGTTACCTTTTACCCAGGTTGAGCACATTAGCGGTAATGCAATTCTATTCGTAAACAATCGAATAGAGCACTTTTCGGTAGTTTCTATTTACTTGCCTCCTCACGCAGAGTTAGACACAAGGTCGGTTTCTTTTTGGGAAAATCCTGCTTCACAAAAAGCGGCACTCTTGGTTGGGACAAAAATAAAAATTGCCTTAGTTTAGAAGGACTTCTTGCGGCGACTGAATAAATACTACACATCGCTCCTAGCCACTGTTTATAAACAATAACATTTCCCTGCCTCATGACTTCTGAGGAAGGCGATAGAAGCTCAGACTGCCGAAAAAACGATTCGGTTTCAATCTCAGTTTGAAGCACTTGACTGTATTGTCACACTGAGCAGTTGTGATAATTAAATTATGAGACAGCTTCACGCGTGTCTATGTGTGTTTCTCGCCTCTTCGTGACATATGTTTAATTTTTTTTTTTTTACTATTAATGGAATATTTATTGAAATAAATAATGCGATAGCATAAAATAAAACGACTTTTTAAAATTACTATTTAAAAACAATTTCTTAATTACGAAATTTGAATCGACCAGAATGCATTTCGCTTTCATATATTTTTAATTATTCTTTTATAAGGTGTACACCGGCACCATATCTCCACCCGACAAGCTAGTATATAATCTATATATTAATACGATAGCGTGTGTGTTCGTGTGTCACGCTTCCGGCAAAAGCTCTGCGCATGCGTGCCGCACCTAAATTTTTTTAAAACATTCAAGTAGCCTTCGTTTAAGAATATTTATATGTGTCTGGCACAATGGTTAGCGAGGTGATGTTTTTTTACTTCGGCCCGACTGGTTTATAGTTCGATCCCAACCAACTTCTAAGATTTTTATTCTACATTTCGAGGGGAAGGGGAAGAAATAATAAAAAAATTTTATTACCTGGTTAAAAACTACTTTTTTGTGTTGCTTAAAACTTAAAACTATTTTTTGTTTTCATGTTGGCGTTTTTAATGGCATTGTCTATTTAATTACGTTGACTGCTTAACAAGTAAGGTATCGGCCAGTATTACTTTGTTGTTGTTTTTTTTTGAACGGATGGCATATCAACCTTTTTTAGTAGATATGCGCAGTGTCCATCGTACACAAGTTACTATTTCAAACAATTATTTCACTCTTATCCAGAAGGGGGGTGGCTCATAATAAAGCAAGCGTAACTTACTAAAAATAGAGGGTGCTTTGTTACATTAGAACCCGTATTGAAAACATCATTTCGTGTAATTTACACGGGTTGCGCTAGTAAATGATATTAAAATGCAATTAGCTTTAGCATTTTACTGCATTTTCACGGTATCACCGATTGTTAGAAGTGTGAGCTGGTGTATTTACCTCTCTCTAATCTGGCGGAGGTGTGGCACAAGGCCGGAAGGTGGGGATTAAGCTCCAGCGCACAAGAAGTGGTGGCGCACTCTAGCCCCATCGGCATTTCTCGGTAGGGGCGCCTCAGGCGGTTAGCGATAAACTAATCCCTTCTGAAAGAGAGAAAGTAAAGTATGGGAGGGTGGACCTCCGAGGACCGATCTGAACAATACCTCAACACGACAGAGCAGGCTAGCTAGTGCTTCATCGGTCACTCTATCGGACTGATTGTCGAGGATGTGTCTTTGACTGGTATGAAGTGCCAAAAAGTGATTTTGAAACATGATTATTAGTGTGAGCTTGTATCGATCATAAAAATAACACCGGAAGAAGCGTAGCTACACATGTGAGCCTTTTGGCTAAGATCAAAGTGTAATATCTGTTCCGATGGATACTGCACCCCATACTGGTGTTGTCTTGGCCTTCGGGTCTTGATTTACGCCGGTCAATGGGACTGTCCTGTGCAGTTCCGGGAGGTCCACCTTCCCAGGCTTTGCCTCCCCTCTTTGGGGAGGAGTAAGTTTATTGCTTACTGTCTGAGGCGCCTCTACCGGGGAATGCCTACGGGGCTGTCCAGGCAATTTTTAAACCCCACTTTCCCGTCCTGACCTTGGGTCACATCTTACTTGTGGGAGTAAGATAAAAAACTGGCCTTGTGCCTAACTCCTGGAGAGGAGTAAATCAATACACATGTGAGCGTACTTTCGCGCTGCTATTGTTTTCTATATTATATCGGTTGTAAATAATTTCTTCACCGATGGACAATTAGTATATTTTTTAATTATACAATTTTTTAAAATTTATTTAATCTTGTTTCGTATACGCTATTAGTTAATTATTTATTAACTAATATTATGCGCGTGGTACGTAAGTTCGATTGAAAAGCAAACAGTAGTTTCCAGATCTGTAATGAATAAACAGCCAGACAAACGTGCATTTCATTTGATATATGTATTAGAAAAATATATTAGAAAAAATATTCTCCCTCCGGTCGCATAGTTTTGTTAGCCTATCGCGTTACTTCCTTCTCTCTCGCTGTATACGAGAGGGTGTTCCTACTTGTCTAGAAATATATAATTGTGAAAAAACTACATACAATACATAGTCAAATCTAAATAAATTGTTTTGAACTATTAAAATAATTTCCAACGCTATTGATAATGTTCATCCATATTTGTTTTAAAATTATTATCGCTTATGTTTGAATTCATGTTTTGAAACATGAAGTAAATGATAAATTTATAACGTCACGTCAAAGCTATAATTATTTTGTTAAGGAAATGTTTTAAAGTATGTTAATAAGAAAGTGCGAATAGCTAAGTTTGTAGAACGTCAGACTGAAGATCGCAAGGTTTCGGTTTGTATGAGCACTTGGAACAATACTTTTGCACAAGAAATTGTTTTTGTAATCTTAACTTTTCTTGAACATAAATCTAAAAGGTACCTACCTTGGGTTATTACAGCGTCGTTGGCGGAAACGAGCTCCCATGTTGCAAGAGACAGAGCACGACCCCCAGCTTCCCCACGAGCCCCAGGATCCGTTGATAGCAACCAAATTGCTTTTATACTGGCATGCACCATCCAGGCACCACTACAGGCGAAAATAAATAAAAACAAAGAACATGTTAGATTATATTATGTGTAAGCAGACTTAACGCAATGTCAAGAGAACAAGTCGCGCGTGCGTGGTCCCCCTCTGTATGTGGCTCGATGTGGCGAGTGTAAAATGCAATAAATTTGGGCAATTTAGGGCATTTTTTCCCCCTCCCCCTTCGACCCCCTGGGGGCGCGAACCAGAATTTTCCTGAGGTCAAGAATGCTCATTTTATATCCAGAACAATTGCCTCTACATTTTGGCCAAGTTTCAGAAAAATTGAATGGATGGATCAAACGTTATGGGAGAAAATGGTAATTTTTTGCCATTTTGGAGGGTTTTGCCCCCCCCCCCCAGGGGCGCGAACCAGATTTTTTCCAAGGTCAGCGATACTTATTTTCTGTTAGGAACAATTGCCTCCACATTTTGGCCAAGTTTCAGAGAAATTGAATGGATGAATGAAAAGTTATGGGGCAAAAAATGTCATTTTTTGCCATTTTGGGGGCTTTTGACCCCCTGGGGGGCTAACCAGATTTTTTTTTTTAAATCGGAGAATGCCATTTTCTAACCTGACCAAAGTTATAACTTCATGCAAAATTTCAGAGAAATTCAATTGATGGTTGCGGAGAAAAATCCGGACGGACGGACATGCATCAAAACATAAGTCCCCCGATTTTATAAATCGGGGGACCAAATATTCGGTGTAATTGACAATAACCCGATCAAAACCAGAACGCCTTAAAATGGCCGCCGACAAATCAGAATTTAAAAAAAAAACACTCAGCAGAAGAGCAATACTTGCGGGTTTTTAATACTATTCGGGGAGAGGCGGTTACGGGTTCTCCGGGGGCCTACATGATGGGCCTCTTCGGCGTATCTTGTCTTAATAGGGTCAAAGCCTATATAATTTTAGAGATTTGTCTATTAAATACTTCAAATTGTATTACATAAGTAATAATATGGGAGGTCGACACAGATTAGAAATTCGGACAAAGGCATCTCGGAAAAAGAATAATAATAAAGCTAAAAAAAAAAGAAAAACATATTTTGGAGAAAAATTGGAAAGCAGAACATTCCTTTATATGTGACGTCGATAGATCGAAACAATGGGCAAAATAATGTTATTGTTCTGAAAGAAAAGTTGTTGGAAAAGTAGGACAAAAATAAAATAAACGACGAAATAACTAATATATATTTATGTAAGAAATTAGTTTAATACAGTGGGAACTATGGGGCCCGGGCAGAAGGGAATCTGACAAACAGATCGGTCAAAGGTCAGAGTTTATGAAAAAATCCGAGGATTATTTGTTAATTTGAGAAAGAATAAAGGTGAAAATAAAATCATTAATTTTGATAAACAAATCATTATCTTGTTATCTCATTCAAGGGGGAAATAACTACTGCCCCAACAAGAATCGAAAGTGTAAATTGGATTACGTCCCTTACATCAGAAACATCGGATTTTACAGATAGACCATAACATTGGTTCTGATCGTGTTACACATAAACAAGCGTCAGGGGTTACAATAAAGACTTTATTAAATATTATTACCGCCGCCAAAGAGATTATGTATTCGGTCGGATTTTTAACTATGTTTGTTTGTACAGACCAACGTCCACATCGCTTGACCAATAGTCAACAACTACGTCAAAATATCGGCCATGATCTGACTGATTTAATTTTGGGATATCTAGGTCAAAGTTTCGCAAAAAGTGAAAGTCACACTTTTGACAGTAACTTCGGTTTTGCTTGTCGCAGAGACTCACTACTTAGCATATATTGTAGCCAATGAAGCTCCGCATCTTATCTCACTTTGAGCCAATGAAGCTCCGCATCTTATCTCACTGTGAGCCAATGAAGCTCCGCATCTTATCTCACTTTGAGCCAATGAAGCTCCGCATCTTATCTCACTTTGAGCCAATGAAGCTCCGCATCTTATCTCACTTTGAGCCAATGAAGCTCCGCATCTTATCTCACTTTGAGCCAATGAAGCTCCGCATCTTATCTCACTTTGAGCCAATGAAGCTCCGCATCTTATCTCACTTTGAGCCAATGAAGCTCCGCATCTTATCTCACTTTGAGCCAATGAAGCTCCGCATCTTATCACACTTTGAGCCAATGAAGCTCCGCATCTTATCTCACTTTGAGCCAATGAAGCTCCGCATCTTATCTCACTTTGAGCCAATGAAGCTCCGCATCTTATCTCACTTTGAGCCAATGAAGCTCCGCATCTTATCTCACTTTGAGCCAATGAAGGTCCGCATCTTATCTCACTTTGAGCCAATGAAGCTCCGCATCTTATCTCACTTTGAGCCAATGAAGCTCCGCATCTTATCTCACTTTGAGCCAATGAAGCTCCGCATCTTATCTCATTTTGAGCCAATGAAGCTCCGCATCTTATCTCACTTTGAGCCAATGAAGCTCCGCATCTTATCTCACTTTGAGCCAATGAAGCTCCGCATCTTATCTCACTTTGAGCCAATGAAGCTCCGCATCTTATCTCACTTTGAGCCAATGAAGCTCCGCATCTTATCTCACTTTGAGCCAATGAAGCTCCGCATCTTATCTCACTTTGAGCCAATGAAGCTCCGCATCTTATCTCACTTTGACTTTGACTGACTTATGTTCTTGTTTCAAAAATATATTCTTTCTGAAAAATCAATTGTATTAGAGTGATACGTATCTAAGGCAGTAAGAACATCCGTGTATAATTCGGAGGTGTTTCTTTACAATCGCACGAAAAGAACGCCTGATAATTTTTTGACCTCTTTTTTAAACTCTTAAAAATCACACTGAACTTCGATAACAAACGAATAGTGTTTGTGGGGTTCTTTAATTTGAAATGTTAATCATTACATGATATTACATAGATAGTTTATTGATTAGCTTAAACACATAACGAAGGAAAGATTTGAAGTTAAGTTTTAGTTGCTGCGAGAAGTTGGGATAAGCTAGACGTATTATAGGGTATGAAGAATTAGGGATTCTTAGATCCGGATATGGAGATGGTCCAGAATAGAAACTACTCTTAGCTAAAAAAATGGAGACCCATTAGATGAGGTTGAATTAAATATATGTATAGTTAAAATATTCGTTTTATTGGTCCCTCGATTTATAAAATTTTGAGGCATGTCCGTCCGTCCGTCCGTCCGGATTTTTCTCCGCAACCATCCATAGAATTTCTCTGAAATTTTGCATGAAGTTGTAACTTTGGTCAGGTTAGAAAGTAACATTCAATGGTAATTTTTAAGGTTTTTTGGAATTTTCTGGAAAGCAAAGGTATATGGTAAACTGAAATTAAAATGCCATCAACTAGACCCTAGAACCTCTACCTCTGTCAAAAATCAGCTGAATCTATCAAATAGTTGATGAGATACAGGGTGGCACATACGTACGTACGTACACACGGATCACATGATTTCATTATTGAACTTGAAGTTGTAACTTTGGTCAGGTGAGAAAGTGACATTCTCCGATTTTTGAAAAAAAATCTGGTTAGCCCCCAGGGGTTCAAAAGGCTCCGAAATGGCAAAAAATAACATTTTTTGCCCCATAACTTTTCATCCATCCATTCAATTTCTCTGAAACTTGGCCAAAATGTGGAGGCAATTGTTCCTAATAGAAAATAAGTATCGCTGACCTTGAAAAAATCTTGTTCGCGCCCCCAGGGGTTCAAAAGCCCCCAAAATAGCAAAAATGACCATTTTCTCCCATAACGTTTGATCTATCCATTCAATTTTTCTAAAACTTGGCCAAAATGTAGAGGCAATTGTTCTGGATATAAAATGAACATCCTTGACCTCAGAAAAATTCTTGTTCGTGCCCCCAGGGGGTAAAAAATGCCCCAAATTGCTCAAATTTATTGCATTTTACACTCGCCACATCGAGTCACATACAGAGGGGGGCCACGCACGCGCGGCTTGTTCATAATGAATATAGCAGCTTCCTGCGAAAGTATCAGGTAAATATGTTCAATCAGGATGAACAATATGATATGATATAAAGCTTTGGTTCATTACCTTGACCCAAGAACAGCTCAAATCTCTGTTTTCTTCTGTAAAACATTCAGAGCAAGAACTCGTCTACCTACCACAATTGCAAATAACTTTCTTTTCTTTTTCTGTGCACCTAAAACCAATCAGAACTTCAACGAGTGGAGATTCTTTCCAAGAAATTTTTATTTGTGGAACACATTACCACGGAACTACTTCCCTGTTGGCTACAACGTAGTTTGATATAAACAGTTACTTTTCAAGCCGCCATCTTAAGTAATCACATTCTACTAATTCTATTTATCGTTTCAAATCCTCTCATTGTATTCTTCATAATTTAACTGACAATCTCATTAATCCTTATCTTTGATAAGTACTGACTCATTAGTATAAAAAGAAAAGCAAAAAGATAAAAGCGCAATGCTTCCGCAATAAAGACACGTATCTATTCCTTTTGCTGTTTTAATGATGCTAATTATATTCCATGATAAATGCCAGTATACTGAAATCATATGCCCTTAATAGGGTTAAGATGAAAATTCATATATACTAAATGTACAAAAGCAAGGAAATTCCCAAATTTTTACACTTTTATTGTCATTAAGGGTATGACTACATATCAACCAAACCATTTCATTATCACATCACTACAGTATAAATCTCTATGCATGAGTGGATGAAGTGTGTGAGGTGCGCTGAAGAAAAATTCCTACCAGTAAAATACATAGCCCTGTTGTGCTCGCATACCCTTAATGACAATAAAAGTGTAAAAATTTGGGAATTTCATTGCTTTTGTACATTTAGTCACTAAATGTATAATAAAATTATAGTATAAAATTTCATATTTTTTGTTAACTTTTGTTTTTTTAAATTTTTTTCTCTACTTTCTATTTTTACCCTCTCAAAATGCCGCCCCCTCAGGAGTGCCGCCCGGGGCGGCCCGCCCCCCTCGCCCCCCCCTAGCTACGACACTAAATTTTAGTGTATATAAATTTTCATCTTAACCCTATTAAGGGCATATGATTTCAGTATACTGGGATTTCTCATGGAATGTCAGTACTTTTGTAAAGGCTATCCCTCAATACAATGGTCATTTTTAAGGTTTTTTGGAATTTTCTGGAAAACAAAAGTATATGGTAAACTGAAATTAAAATGCAATCAACTAGACCCTAGAACCTCTATCTCTGCCAAAAATCAGCTGAATCCATCAAATAGTTGATGATATAAAGGGTGGCACATACTACGTACGTACGTACGTACACACGGATAACACAAAATCGTGCCTGACCTTTCTGGATCTCTGGGTTGCCTTGACTAATGATGCTGAAATTCTACACACTTATAGAACCTATCAAATAACATTTTTATGTAAAGTTCTAACTAATTTGGTTTATTGGTTTTTGAGTTATGATTGATCAAAGAAATGAGATTTCTAGCATACGCCGTTTTTGAAGTCTATTAAGGGATAGAGCGCTATCGCGCCTCCCTTGATTCTTGTGAAAAATGATGTTTTGTAGATAGATTACATGACCAAAAGTACAACGATAATTGAGGCATAAGAAAGCTCATTCCAACTGAAATGAGACTAACAGACATGGTATGTGATGTGGGTTTAGTATTAAAAGACAATGCATAATAAATCAAATGCCTCCAAAATGAAAGTCTACTGTAAAAACAATGAAACTATTTTGCGTGCCTTATTCTTTTCTGTAAGTAATACAAATGTATTACGGCCTTCCGTAACTAGAACAAATTTATTACGGCCTTCCGTAACTAGAACAAATGTATTACGGCCTTCACTAACTAGAAGAAAAAAAATTACAGCCTTCCGTAACTAGAAATAAATGTATTACGGCCTTCACTAACTAG
>OY744537.1:84943365-84945865 GCA_963556195.1 Sepiola atlantica | reverse complement strand
CCCGTCCCGATTTATGAGATATATCAATATTACCTAATGAATATTTTTTCATGCTTGATTGATTTGTTCGTAAGATGAAACATTTCTCTGTCATTTTTGACGGAATAAGTCGTACACTCATGTTTAACCAGCACTTTCGATTAAATTTTGACAAAAATGTACGCCATCTTTTCTTCTGTTTTTTTTCTCATTGAAAGTGATTATGTAGAAAAAGAGGCGAGAGGAGAGGAACGAAGAAGAAGTTGGAAATAGGCAGCAAGGAGAGTAGTGATGGTCGTTGCTTCTTCTTTCAAGGCTTGATACCGGTCAGCAATTCAGAATTCAGCTTTTAAGCTGTTGACATCGGCTGCTTCTGCTTCTGTTTTAAATACTCAATATTACCTAATAAATAATTATTTTCAATCATTGATTTATTGTATTCGTAAAATGAAACATTTCGCTGTCATTTTTGACGAAATGTTTAACCAATTTACCTTCTGTTTATCTCATTGAAAGTTATGTTTGTTCGAGAGAGAGAGGGAGAAAAAGAGAGAGAGAGAAAAAGATAGAGAAAGAGAGAGAGACAAAGAGAGAGAGAGATAGAAAGAGAGAGAGAAAGAGAGAGAGAAAAAGAGAGAGAAATAGAGAGAGAAATAGAGAAAGAGAGAGAGAGAGAAAGAGAGAGAGAGAGAGTGAAAGAGAGAGAGAGAGAGAGAGAAAGAGAGAGAGAGAGAGAGAGAGAGGGGGGAAGGAGAGATGATGGGTGTTCTTAAGTTTGAAATAGCAATAGCATTTTTTAAACAAATTAATATTTTATTTATCGTTTAGAAGTTGAACTAAGATGTGAATGAATGAGAGAAAGAGAGAAAGAGAGAAAGAGAAGGAGAGAGAGAGAGAAAATGAGAGGGAGAGGGAGAGGGGGAGGGAGAGGGAGAGGGAGAGAGATTAAGTTTGAGGTAGTAATAGCAGTAGTTTTGTCTTCTTTTTCATATTGATTTTTTCGTTTCATTGATTTAAAGTAGTGAATAGGAATCACATTGCGAAGCGATAGCGAACGGGCGAAGCCAGCTAGTAAATAAATAATTTTAACGTCCAATGAAGGGATTTTACTAAAAAAAAAATTAGAACGGACATATAAGTAAATATAAAATATATTCCTGTTAAAAAACGTCATATTCGTTGTCTTTATTATTTTTCTTTATATAAATGAAGATGGTCACCTTATTCTAATAGGTTTTTTTATGATATTTTATTCATAGAAATTTGAAAACCAATAACAATGTATTTAAAAAAAAAAAAATTATTTTAAAGGCTAAGCTTTCGGCATGTTGCGTTTTTCAAAGCAAAACTCTTTTTTTGTTCATTTTATTGGTATTAACCTTAGGAGTATATGACCCTACCGTGGGTACAGTAACATATACATCCGATTTTGTTGACGCGGAGTTTTAAAAGAAAGTCTGGTTTGTCCCGTCCTCAGTTCTTTCTAAAATCAGATACTGGCAAGGTGGAAGGAGCATGTGAAGGTTTCCATGAACAAAGTTTATTTCCAAGAACTTCCTATCTGTGTAACACATTACCACGGAACTACAACATGGTCATGTTGAAGTCCAATGTCAACAAATACTTAAGTAACAAAATCCCGCTTCTTCCACCCATCGTTTTCAATCCTCTCATATTATTGCTCATCATCTAACTGGCAATCTCATTAACCCGTATCCTCGAGTGGCGTTTGGCCTTGGCAAGTGGTTACGAATTAGTATAAAAAATCGATAAGTGAAACTGGATCTGTGGAACAGACTTGAAATCGAACTTGGCACGCCGAGGTCGTCAGTCCATGTCGTTATCGACTTCACTACAGCCAATGGAACTTACAGGGAGAGAACTCGCTGTAATATGTTTCTGAACGAACCGTTACAGTAACAACACAACAACTGAGATTTCGTATTTTGAATTACTGCTGCATGACGTCTACCGACGAGATAGCAGCTGTCTACGTGATGAGCTGCCGTTGTCCGGATAATCCGCGGGAATCAAAGCATTGGTCATCATCGTGTTACATCAATGGTGGGTCGGTAAAACTAGTATACAGATAGATAGATAGATAGATAGATAGATAGATGTTAATTTATCATTCTAAGTATTATGTATAACGGGGTCTACGCAAAGTTATATTTGAAGTCAAACTCTATAACTTTCGCTATGAAAATAGTCGCAGTACAACACAGTGCATAGCTCGATGTTATAGGACGTTGATTGAAATCTGCACACGTGACGTGTAGATATCGATCGAGCTGTATTAATCGATACCCAATCTCATCCATTGAAATGTATTCGTGTACTTACTAAATGTATTGCCGCATCCGCGCTGCACTACAATCCGACCAATAATACCGATCTAAAGTGGACTCAACCATTGGTGCCATGATACTTCCTTTGTACTTGTTGCCATAGCAATGGTTACCTTGTCCGTCATGCCGAAGACCAAAGCTGAAAACAGAAACAAATAAAGTAAACAATTTGG
>OY744537.1:84893365-84940865 GCA_963556195.1 Sepiola atlantica | reverse complement strand
TTTGACAAGGGTTCGTGGACCAGAGGTAACTTACTAGGCCACAGGCTGTCCGTACTGAAGATTTGTAAAACTATAAAACGCGTTCACCGATTACATTTATGTGTGTATAATAAAATAAATAAGAAATAAAACCAATTTATCTTGAGCACTTTCTGAAAAAATATTGCTTTTAAGCTCATGTTATCAATATATTTGAACTCATTTAATATATATATATATATATATATATATATATATATATATATATATATATATATATATATGTTTTTAAGTAATACGTTCACGATTTAAAAACATGTTTGGCTTTTTACTCACACATGAGCAGCTTCGTGTGCTATGATGAAACCGGATGTGAGTCCATCGTCTTTGTTGATTGAACAACTTCTATGAGGTCGACACATTCCAGTTACGGGGGCATAGCCTGAAAATAATTAAAAAGATTTTAAACTAGAGCAGATGATGACACTATTTAAACACAAAAAACTTATTTTTTATTCAGCATACAATTATAAGATAAAAAGATTGTAAATTTTTACATATAAAATAAAATTAGTATTAAATATAAAATTGCATTAATATAATACTTTTATACAATTAAACAGGCATCGAGGAATATACAATTCAATTACCTACGGTGAAAACAAAAAATGTGTAATGAAAGAGGTCAGTGCTAAATATGATATCTAATTTTATTAATTATAGAAAAAGTGTTTATTATTAAATATAAAAATATTTTCTAAAAATACTTTAAATACTATTGATAATATAAAAAATATTTTCTAAATATACTTTAAATACTATTGATAATATAAAAAATATTTTCTAAATATACTTTAAATACTATTGATAATATAAAAGATATTTTCTAAAAATATTTTAAATACTATAGATAATATAAAAATATTTTCTAAAAATACTTTAAATACTATTGATAATATAAAAAATATTTTCTAAATATATTTTAAAAACTACCGATAATCTTCAAAATATTGTAGATATACTTAGTTATTAATGGACGAGAAAATAGAAAAGTCTGCGTACTTCCGGTGATCCGGGCAAAACGGAAGTCACCTAAATTTACGGATATAAACATATAATGTAACAAAGAAAAGAAAATAAGGAATAAGATGACTAAAAACCCGAAGAAAAAAGGAAATAACTGGGTGAAACAACAAAGGACGGTCAGTGGAAATATATATTTTAATGCAGGAATATTTAGATTAATAATTATAGCGGATGATAAATGATTAGAAATACAAATAGATAAAAGGATAGGGTACATATATGTTACTACATGAATATAACGAAGCCATAGTTCAACATTAAATATATATATATATATATATATATATATATATATATATATATATATATATATATATATATATATATATATAATAATAATAATGGTAATAATCCAGGTAAAAAATATCCACAGGGTGGTAATCCAGAGAATTTTTACCGGGTTTATAGAAAGTGCTCAATATCAAAATAGAGCTTTATATATGATAATTTTATTTACACAGACACGTACAAAATCTGCGACACTGGCATGTCGATGTTATCGATCAACAGTTACTATAAACTGAGATCTCATCAGGCAGAGTTAGAATCCGATCTTAACCTCAGATCATATTTGGAGAGAACCAAATATGATCTGAGGTTGAGATCGGATTCTAACTCTGCCTGATGAGATCTCAGTTTATAGTAACTGTTGATCGATAACATCGACATGCCAGTGTCGCAGATTTTGTACATGTCTGTGTAAATAAAATTATCATATATATATATATATATATATATATATATATATATATATATATATATATATATATATATATATATATATATACGTTGATAATAATGAGTACTGGTTGTAATTTAGGCTTTGATTGCTTAGTTTTACATGTTTTATTTTGCGTTTTTGCTTTGTTTTGTAAAATTAGCACTGAAGATAATCACACCATCAAATAAACGCACAGGAGCATTTTACAAATATATTGTTTTTTTTTTCCGAAACAATTGTAGGCTGAATAAAAAATAAGTTTTATGAAATGACGTGAATCTGACCTTTATAACATTGAAATGGTATAAAATTACATACAAAATATTGAATATAGCAAAGCTCTGGCCTTACACTATTGAGCGTTTATAATTACTTTATGTTATAAAATTGATATTTGCATAAGAACATTTTAAAAATATAAATATAAAATACATATATATCTCTTTCTATATATATACACACATACTTAACTTAATATTAAATATTTATTACCTACAGACATCGATGTTTCATGCTAACACAATCTTCAGTGCAGAAAGTTAATTCTCAACGGTCGGCGGGCGCGAACTCCGATCAGAAATCGCCACTGATTTGCAGTCAAGAGCGTTAACCCCTCGGCCATAGGTAATTAGCTAATAATTAAAGAGGAATTTAACTTTGTAAATAGCGAGTCGGCGGCTAATTTAAAAAGTAGTTAAAGTGATCAACAAACTATGTTTGAATCTTGCATATATATATATTATATACATCCCTTTCTCTGTATCTATGTCTCTGTCTCTGTCTCTGTCTCTCTCTCTCTCTCTATATATATATAGTAAGTGTGTGTGTGTGTGTGTGAGAGAGAGAGAGAGAGAGATACGTTACTTTATATATAGAAAAACTAGCTAATAATTAAAGAGGAATTTAACTTTGTAAATAGCGAGTCGGCGGCTAATTTACACAAGTAGTTAAAGTGATCAATAAACTGTATTTGAATCTTGCATATATATATATATATATATATATATATATATATATATATATATATATATATATATATATTATATACATCTCTTTCTCTGTCTCTCTGTCTCTGTCTCTCTCTATATATATATAGTAAGAGAGAGAGAGAGAGAGAGAGAGAGAGAGAGAGAGAGAGAGAGAGATACGTTACTTTATATATAGAAATATATACACATACCTAACTTTATATAAAGATATAAGACGAATTTCAAGCAAGAAATGTGATGCCCGTGTGGAATGTCTTACCTGCCGGTCCAATGTTCCTTCGAGTTAAAAAGATGGAAATATCATAGTTGCTCTCTTTATCTTTATTTTTCATGTAGAACCTGTTTGACCACTGACAGAAACGGTCAAGCGTTGTCTGGGCATTAGATTCATCCACAATTGTACGGGACTACATTTCAATAAAAAGAAGCCTGTATTTACAAGTAAGAATACAATCACAGATTTACATTTAAGACTTTCCAATGCAAAATTCATATTATAAACACATGAGAATCTAGAATTAGCTTATTTTAATTGAAAACAAGAAAAACAGGAAAATATCACAGTATGTAAAAATGAATTTGTGAAAAGTGTGAAATGTAAATCGTTTGGTCATGGTGAATTAACACTTTCTAAAATGGCGTTTGTTGCTTTTCGCATTAAGACTGTTCATCTGTATATATTAAGCTGCCCGGAAAAGTTCCTGCCGGTTTTTAGTAGTTCCTATTTCGACACGTTACATCATGTAAAGTTATGGACAAATATAGCATACTTGCATTTCCGCCTAGAGCAGGGGCAGGCTACCTTTTCAGAGACTCTTGGAAGGAGATCGCGGGCCGGAGTGAAAAACGAAATCTCAGAATTACTATATTTTGTTTACATGAATAAATTGTACAAAAATTGCATTGAACACTTTACAAATTTGATATTTTTTTATCAAGAGACTTCTCTATGTGATGTTATTAAAGACGCTGACGAAGAGCCATTTTGGAATCATAAAAAATAATGACGGGGGGAGTAGCAAGTTGATCCAGCATTCGTTTTGACACACCTCACATAGGTTCTATGTTTCATGCCTTTTCCTCGTCTCTCGTTTTCTCTTTGCCTCTCTCTTTCTCTTTTTCTATTTTTATCTCAGGCCAAGGATTTTAAATTAATAGTTAAAAAAAAATTAAATATACATGCATCATCGCTCACTGATATTTATACATTTTTATGCCACTGTAAATCTTAATTGAAACCTACTTTTACGTCTATGCCACAAAATGATATGAGTTTTACTTGGAGGTCAGCGGGCCGGATTGCAATAATAAAGCATAGCAGGGTGGCGGGCCGGACGCTAAGTCTTCACGGGCCGGATGTGGCCCGCGGGCCGGAGGTTGCCCGCCCCTGGGCTAGAGCATATTTCAATCTATCTCTTGAGAGAAAAGTTAAAATGTACTTAATTTGTGTTAACTTTGGAGCTCTTTGAAAATGGAAGATTGTACGATCTATTGTAGGCAGTTGATTCTTTTCTATTTCAATAAGAAAATGCACCACAAACCACAAAAAAGATATGTGTAGTGTACGGCAAAGATGCTTTATTGTGCAGAACTGTGCAATGGTTGCAGCTGCAGATTTAAGCTTTAACTGATGAAGAACACTAAGGTAGACAATCTTCTACAGATGATGACCAAATGAAGATATTAATTGAGAATAATCCACATTACGGAACACGAAAACTAACAGAAAAGCTTAACCAATCAAAATCCATCATTCATGAGCATTTGATTAAATATGGAATAGCATATTTTTAAAAAACTTATTTTCTTTTCAAATTCGAAAACTTTCTGGATAACCTGATCCATGTGTTCATTTTTTAAAAGGGTTTCTATAATCGCATATAGATATTAATTCTCTCGAAATAATAATTTTTCATTTACTATTTCAGAAATTACATTTCACGATGAGGACACAATTGGAAATCAAAAGGAAGAAGAAAAGGGGCTATGTGGAATTTATTACAACAACCCAATAAATACCAGTTTTAACAATCTAAGAAATGTGTTTGAACATTTGAAGAGATTTATTTAATTTCTATTTTTCGAATTGTTGGTAAGAAAAAGTAGTCACGGTTCTAGAACAGCTTTCTTCAGCGTAAGATATGCCATCTGGTGCACCACAAGGACCTGTTCTTGGTTCTATTTTGTTTGTTGCGCAATTTAATGACGTAGATGTCTAATTTAAGAATTCCACAGCACTAAAATATGCAGATGACATTCAAGCTATACCCTTGGATAAAAGGGGAAATCCTGCACTATAAATCCCTCTTGCAATATGCCACAATGCAGAAATGAATTACAGACTGCCAATTGAAGCTAGCAGTTGACAAGTGTACCAACATGCACTTTAGGAGGAAGAATCAAACGTACTCGTACTGTACCCATGACACTAATATCAAGAGCTTTCCTTATGAACATGACCTGGACATTTTTGGCTAATATCAAAGTGTAGTATCTGTTCCGATGGATACTGCACACCATAGACTGGTATTGTCTTGGCCTTCGGTGCTTGATTTACGCCGGTCTATGGGTCTGTCCTGTGCAGTTCTAGGAGGTCCACCCTCCCAGGCTTCGCCTCCCCTCTTTGGGGACGAGTAAGTTTATTGCTTACTGCCTGAGGCGCCCCTACCGGGGAATGCCGACGGGGCTGCCCAGGCAATTTTTAAACCCCACTTTCCCGACCCGACCGTGGGTCACATCTTACTTGTGGGAGTAAGATAAAAACTGGCCTTGTGCCTAACTCCTGGAGAGGAGTAAATTAATACTATCAGCAGCGATTTACGTTGGGTAAAGCGCATCTCTAAAATTGTCAAGAAGGCCGATGGTGTCTGCATCGCTCAGCAAGATCTTTGTTAGCCGCTCTCCAGCTATGTATTTAAAACTGTGTACAGCTATGGTACGCGACACTTAGAATTCGCATCATCAGCCTGGAACGTCCATCTTGCTCGCAGCATTAACCGCTTAGAAACCGTTCAGAGACGTATACTCTCTATCAAACAGCTGCCATATTCTGAACGTCCTGTTTCCTTTGCTTCCATTAAACTTATGGCGTCTAGCAACTGGGTATTTACGTCGTTTCCACCACAGGAAGATGTGGCACAATGCCGGTAGGTGGGGTATAATCAAACCAGAGCCTCTACAGAATACACACCCTGGCCTATTAAAAATCATCTGATCATTCCCGTCGGCATTCACCGGTTGGGGCGCCTCAGAGAGTAAGCAGTAATCTAACTCCTCATCAAAGAGTGGATGCAAGACCTGGGAGGGTGGACCTCCTAGGATTAACCGAGACCAATACCTCAGCCCGACAGATAAAAGGCCACCGAAATGGGCCAATTTCTGTCGGACTAATTGTCAAGAACGGATCCTCGACTGGTATCTTCCAGTCAAGTGTTTCTGACCAACTGAATTTGTGTCTAGCAACTGACTTAATAAACACCGGCAAAATTATCAACCATCTCATCAACAACAACAACCAGAACACATTTTTGATCTGCATGTGTCAAACACACGTGAACATGCCTGCAAAGTCAGAAAACAGCACAGCTCACATGACTTTGGGAACTATTTTTACCCTTAAGCATGGAACAAACTGTCTGCCTCCTTCAAAACGTATATGCTTTTCGAAATTCGTCCAAACAGCACCAGAGTGCAAATTTATTTATTTTTAGGTTTAAAGGAGTCCCCCTCTCTTGAAAAATAGAGAGATAGAGAGATAGATAGATAGAGAGATAGATAGATAGAGAACCAATCCCTTTCCCCTTTTCTCTCAACTCTGTATATCTTTCTAGCTAGCTAAGATCTTAGTTTCATTTAAATTGTCTCTCTTGCTATTTTAAGAATGTTTTTACGTAATTTATTCATTTAAATTTTTTTTAAATTACTTACATTAATTACTGTTAATTTACACACAACTATTGTAGATATATATCGACAATAAATTAATATAATCATAAATGTATAATAATAGTTATAGACGGTTATTAAAGAAGTTATGCAAATTAGACAGATATTTGAATGTCTATATGTGTTTCTTTAGTACGATATATACATGCACTTTTGGTGAGTGTTATTGCAGCTGGCCAGTGTACACAGTGATTTCGTTATATAAAAAAACACGAATTGAAGAAATGCTTTTTTTTTTAAAAACAACGCAAAATTCATCCTCTGTGATGAATTTGTCTGAGTTTTACAATCTGAATTTTCTTTTACCAAATAAAAAAGCTTATTTATGGAAAATCCAATTAATTTTCTTGTGTTTCTTTCAATTGTTTTCCTAGAAATTTGGAAATGTTTGCTGAAAATACACACGTACATACAATTCTTCTTCTTTTTTCAAATATAACATTTTAAGCATTGTTTGTCTTTGTAGCTGCTAATGACGTTGTGGGAAAAGAGAAACCTTAACCCTAACCCTAACCCTAACCCTAAAAAATACTTTTTACTTCCATAACTGAGACAGTACATATTCTGGATATACCGACCAAAGTTTACCAGAAGTATGCATCGATTTACTACCACATGTTACCACAACTAGAATTTAGAAAGTGGCTATTATTTTCTCCGCTATAACATACTTTATTATTATTACAAACATTTTTCATAGAAATAGCCAAGGCATGAAGCCACTTGATGCAAAGAGCTAAAAATAATAATTCAAGATCAAAGACTAACCAATGATAAGTGTTAGATTATAGATTCTGACCCTAAAAACAACAATTCTTCCCCCTTTGTCAGAAAGATAGCTCATGGAATGTGAGAACAAAATAAGGGAAGCGAGAGTTGCGAGGCTGCCTAAAATAACCCCAAAACTTTATTTTTTATCTGTATATTAACTTACGTTTTCGCTTTGACATATGTAATTGTATTGTATTACTTATTTATTGAAACGATGACTGTTTCTTTGAACTTTGACATGTATGCAAGTAAACATATAAAATTAACGTAACAGTCGAATGATTGGTTTGAAGTGAACTAATAATTTTCAACTTACATCTCTTTCTTCAAGAACAACCACGCGTTTAAGAACCACTTTGATCTTAAATCCAAGTGAAGGATGTTGGTAGACTGCATTCATCTAGAAAAAAGAAAACATTTACGTATTTACTTATGTCTCAGTTGGCATATGGGAAAATAAATATGTACAATCCTTAGGATGTTTGTAAAGTCTGAACAAATAGATAAAAATACAAGTTTTTTTTTTATTCAAATAACATCTTCAATATGATGCCCATCATTTACTCTGCAAATATTAATGTGTTTCGCCAAACCTTTTTGAGATCGATGCAATAAATCGACGTTGCCTCAACTTTGGCACATTCACTCCTTATACCAGGGGCGGGCAACCTTTTCAGAGTGAGGGTCAGATAAGACTTTTGGAAGGAGATCGCGGGCCGGAGTGAAAAACGAAATCTCAGAATTACTATATTTTGTTTACATGAATAAATTGTACAAAAATTGCATTGAACACTTTACAAATCTGATATTTTTTATCAAGAGACTTCTGTATGTAATGTTATAAAAGGCACCGACGAAGAGCTATTTTGGAATCATAAAAAATAATGACGGGGGAAGTAGCAAGTTGATCCAGCATTCGTTTTGACACACCTCACATAAGTTCTCTGTTTTATGCCCTTTCTTCGTCTCTCGTTTCCTCTTTGCCTCTCTCTTTCTCTTTTTCTACTTTTTTTTTAATCTCAGGCCAAGGATTTTAAATTAATAGTTAAAGAAAAATGAAATATATATGCATCATCGCATACTTGTATTCAAACCCCAAATAATATCCCCATCAGAATGACGAAACACTAGCTTATACGAGGAATGGTGGACCTTCTCCAATGAATGTTGCCTCTAGTAACAGCACTAAGCTGGATACTCCACCAGACCAGATGAATTCTTGTCCTGAAATCCATGGGACCAAGAGAAAACAAAAAGGTTTAACTATAACATAGTTAACTGGTGGATTTGAGGAGATTAAAATTAATATTCTTCACCTCTTTACTAACTCAATGTTTGAGTGGTAAAAGAGTGGTAAAAGAGTGGTAAAAGAGTGGTAAAAGAGAATTTTAATGGAGCACTCGGATATCTATGTATCTTATATAGAGATAAAGAGTTAGCTGAAGGAAGGGGGTCCTTGATTTCCGAGAACTTACACTGAAGTAAAATGAAAATAATGGTGTCTTATTTGTTGTTTATAAGCAATTGTATCACGAAATACGAGTTTCTAGACATACGGCATGCCATAGTTGCGTTTTGCTTTTATTGTTGTAGAGTTCCTATTATGGTTAAATTAAATGTTGTTTTAATTATGACCCGTAAATCTCGCTCTGCTTCATATCATTGCAGAATTGACTTGAAAAATTAGTAAAAAAAATTAGGATTTGCTCTGCAACCATTTTGATATCATCAGCAAATATTAGTTAAGTTTTCCAGAAAATCGTTTATAAAAAGTCGAAACAAGATCATTTCTAGTAGAAATTCTTGGGGAACTCATTACAATGCAACTTTATACTGCATCTCTAAGTTTCACTTTCTTAGTTCTATTTTCAAAAAAAAAAAAAAATACTGCCTATTTGACAATTTTTTGACTATATTTTGTGACTTTTAGTTTTACAAGAAGTCAAAAACAAGGAAACGTTTCAAATGATTTACCGAAACCAAAATACAAAATGTTAGCACAATTCAATACACATGTTACTTGGCTTTTTTCAACAGTTTCAAGAAATTTCATTTCCCTCTTGAGAATTCATCCTGTTTTTCATTCATTACAATAATCACACAGTAATTATATATATAATGCTATTTATATATATAATGCTATATATATATATATATATATATATATATATATATATATATATATATATATATATATATATATATATATATACATATATATATATATATATATATCAAATATAAACTAAAAGTAAACTTTTAGTAGATAGAACCTATAGTGAAATGGTTTAAGCTCAATATACGAGATAGAGCAATTATAAATGTTTGAACTTTGGCTTTTCCACAGCCAACTTATCTATCTGTATATCTCCTCTGATGATAAGATTTCGATCTTTGAAAAGCCTTGGCTTAAGGAAAGAACAATAAACATTAGTTTATTAAAGATTATACCTTGCATTGAACAATCTAAGTTTGAAATTAATCTGGACATTCGTACATGTTTATCACTCTTATTTCTTCTACCTTTATTTATATATATATATATATATATATATATATATATATATATATATATATATATATATATATATATATATATATATATATATAATGAAATGAAGAAGAATGGAAAGGAATTAGAGAAAGCAAAAGCCAAATCAAAATTCAATTCAAAAGTTCAAAGCAAGGTATATTCCGCAAAAAGGCAATTTATTCAAGTTAAATTTTCCTTAAGCCAGGCTTTTCAAAGATCATATATATATATATATATATATATATATATATATATATATATATATATATATATATATATATATATATATAAGGCAGCATCTTGGAGGTTTGAGCAAGTTTCTCTTGATGCAGATTTAATATACATGTTTAAAAACAATAATGATTCAGTTTTAAGTACTGTATTTTAGTTTCGTAATTTTGCTTTTAATTATCACTCCCAATTTAAATTACGTAAATTATATAATGAGTTTTATTTGCAAAGAGATTAAGGAATTTTTTATTTAAAAAAAACTGTAATTATCATTCAACCAGATTTTAATATTAGTCTCTTATAACTGGTTACTGGTCAACGGTGTGCGTATTTCTCTTAGCTCCGCTTAATATAACAATATGGCTGTCTTCTGTAGGTGGTGATTTTAGAGACACTCTAGATAGAGGTGTATTCTATGTGAGTTGTTTGTTTTTCAGAATGTATATTTTTTCTAATTGAGAACGTTTTGGCTTTCTGATAAATTCAGAGAGGAAAGATCCGATATTGACAAACAAAAGTTGGTTGGTCTTCTGGTAAACGATACGGAACCGTAATTGTACCAAAAGTGATTTTTTTGAAAAACATATTCGCAAGATGAATAAAATATTGGCCTTTGGAATGTAACTAAATCTTTATATATATATATATATATATATATATATATATATATATATATATATATATATATATATATATATATATATATATATATATATATATATATATATGAGATAAAATGGAAAAGGGAAGATCTAAAACTTACGAATGAATCCATTTCAACGTTTCGCTCAACTGTTAGAAGAGTGAAGTTGAAAAAATGACAAAAAACTTTCAACTTCACTCTTGATAAAGCCCTCGTCACAGTTGGGCGAAACATTGAGATGTATTCTTGAGTTTTAGATCTTAGCTTTTCAATTTTATCCTATACCGGCGGATTTATTTTATTCTTTATTTGTCATAATCACGTTGACTCACCGGTTCCCGCTAGATCACCGAAGTTAAGCGACGTTGAGCCTGGTCAGTACCAGATGGGTGACCATTTAGGAATACCAGGCGCTGTATGTGGACACCAAGCTATCGACAAAATAGCGTCGCCAACCCGCAGTGTCCAGCGTGGCAACTATGGCAAAACGCTCTTAATGACAGTCACCAATATGGCGGACGGAAACCAGGAAGGGGTTCGTTCCTCTTCCAAGAGTAATCAGAAAACCCTGATAGTGATGATATATGTGTATTATTTTTTACTATTTCATATATATACATATATAGTATTGTATTGTAAAGGTAAAGATCGCATAGCCTGGACGCGCACGAGTGCCGTTGCCGACATCGCACACTGCCCATGGCCGTAGCGGCGGTGATTTGTTAAGAATCACCGTGTCTAGGGCACAGCATATGGAAGGCGGAGCCCATCCCTCTTCTTCCACTGCCTTGAACCTTCCCTGAGTTTTAGTCAGGTATTGTATTGTATTGTATAGTATTATAGAATGATATAATATAGTGTGTATTGATTTTCAGCATTTTCGTCAACAGTGCTCAATACGATATATGAAGATATATCTATCGTTAATTTCGTTTTTATTGACTTATTTTAAATCTTAAAAATAGCCTGATCAGTTCCTTCGGGAATAAAACATGCTGTGTCGCTTATTTGTCATAGATATATTTTTATGCTATATTACGTACGCACGCGCGCGCACACACACACATATACATACACACACATTTATATATATATATATATTATATATATTGTATATATTTAGGCAGCATTTTCTCATTTATGCAAACATTGTTAAAAATAACATAATTCGTCTGTTTAATTATACCTTTTTAAAAAAAATTTCAATTTTGTATTGTCGGATTTTATCAGATACAATATTACTGTGTAAAAAATTTATTCGTGTTGTGAATAAATAAACTTTGTCGAATTGAAACTGCGTATTCATTTTGTTTAGAAATAAAAATAAATGTCTTCTTTTAAAGAAGTAAATATAAATGGTTTTGAGTGTTTCTAATGGAAGAAAAGTTATTTTGAAAGTAAGTCAATTTGAAAATCCGTGTTTTGTTTACGTTTTGAAAAGGCGTGGCGTTTGAGTGACTCCAGATACGGTGTCGTGCTAAACGCATTACCTTAAACTGTCAGCATATAATTTTAGAGAAAATAAAAACTACAATTAAAGTACTAGGCAAACAAAACAATTGAAAAACCGCAAAATAGATGCAAAATAGAAATAAAGAATGGAGATTACGCATAAACAAGAGATGAATATTTCTGTGCAGGAAAAAGATGGTAAGAATTAAGAATTTACATATAAAGTGAGTATGAAAAAATAGGAAATAAACGACCGAAGGAAAGCAATTTATAAACTAGTAAAAATAAACTAGTGAACAATAAACTAGAAAAATATAAATTAGTAAAAAAGAAACTAAAAAAATATAAACTAGTAAAATATAAACTAGTAAATTAGGAAAAATAAAAACGAGTAAAAATACAAACTAGTGAAAATATAAACCAGGTAAGAATATAATCTAGTAAAATATAAACTAGTAAAATATATATACTAGGGACAAATATAAACTAGTAAAATATAAACTAGTAAAATATATATACTAGGGACAAATATAAACTAGTAAAATATAAACAATTAAACAAAAAACTAGTAAAACATAAACTAATGAAATATATAAACTAGTGACAAATATAATATAGTAAAAAATAAATTAGTAAAAATATAAACTAGTAAAAATATAAACTAATAAAAAACTAGTACATAATATAAACTAGTAAAATATAAACTAGTAAAAATATAAACTCGTTAAAAATAAACTAATAAAACACGAATTAAACGAATTACACAACTTAAGGAACACAATTTATAAAGTTGTAAAAATATAAACTCGTAAAAAATAAACTAGTAAAAAAATAAATGTGTAACAAATAAACTAATAAAAAATAAAGTGTAACAAATAAACTAGTAAAAAAATAAATGTGTAACAAATAAACTAGTAAAATAATAAATGTGTAACAAATAAACTAGTAAAAAATAAACTAGTAAAAAAATAAACTAGTAAAAAATAAACTAGTAAAAAATAAATGTGTAACAAATAAACTAGTAAAAAAATAAAGTGTAACAAATAAACTAGTAAAAAAATAAATGTGTAACAAATAAACTAGTAAAAAATAAATGTGTAACAAATAAACTAGTAAAAAAATAAACTAGTAAAAAAATAAACTAGTAAGAAATAAACTAGTAAAAAAATAAACTAGTAAAAAATAAACTAGTATAAAAATAAATGTGTAACAAATAAACTAATAAAATATAAAGATTGAGAGTATGTATTTGTGTGCCCCTGAACATGCACTTATTTAGAGTGTAAGGACGAAAAAAGGCAGAAGAGTCAGTTATATATATCATCTCCGTAAACTAATAAAATTAGGAGATCTAATCTTCACTAAAAGATTAAAAAATAAATAATCAAGGGAGGCGCGAAAGCGCTCTATCCCTTAATATACTCCAAAAACGGCCTATGCTGGAAATCTCATTTCTTTGATCAATCATAACTCAAAAACCAAATTAGTTAAAACTTTGCACAACATTTTTATTTGATAGGTTCTATAAGTGTGTAGAATTTCAGCATCATTAGTCAAGGCAACCCAGAGATCCAGAAAGGTCAGGCATGATTTTGTGTTATCCGTGTGTACGTATGTGCCACCCTGTATCTAAACTATTTGATGGATTCAGCTGATTTTTGGCAGAGATAGAGGTTCTAGGGTCTAGGGCATTTTAATTTCAGTTTACCATATACCTTAGTTTTCCAGAAAATTCCAAAAAGACTTAAAAATGACCATTGTATTGAGGCATAGCCTTTACAAAAGTAGTGACATTCCATGATAAATGCCAGTATACTGAAATGAAAATTCATATACACTAAATGTACAAAAGCAAGGTAATTCCCAAATTTTTATACTTTTATTGTCATTAAGGGTATACGAGCACAACAGGACTATGTATTTTACTGGTAGGAATTTTTCTTCAGCGCACCTCACACACTTCATCCACTCATGCCTAGAGATTTATACTGTAGTGATGTGATAATGAAATGCTTTGGTTGATATGCAGTCATACCAGTGGGGCGCCTTAGACCAAATTTGGGGGAGGGGAATGTCGACATTCACCGGTGTGAGCACCTCAGGCGAAATTGAAGGGGGAGGGTTACGGTATTCGCCGGTGTGAGTGCCTCAGGCCAAATTTGAGGGGAGCGCCTCAGGCCAACTTTTTTTTGGGGGGTGGGGGGCGGGGGAGCGTCAGGCGAAGCTTGAGGGAAGCGCCTCAGGCGAAATTTGAAGTGACAGCGTCGGCATTCCCCGTGTCAGCGCCTCAGGCGAAATTTTGGGGAGAGTATGGATATTAGTCGGTGTGACAGATCCCGACGGTGGGCGCGTATTAGCCCGTACTTTAGGGGAGAGGAAGTGCGCCAAAGGAAAAGGGATTTAAAAAATAAAATGATAGTCTGATTATTGATTTGAGAGTGTAAGATTGACACCTATAGGATAGGACTAGATAATACACTTGATTCCAATGCAACAATGCCGAGAACAGTTACTACATTTTGATCTTGGCTAAAAGGCCAATAAACAGAATTTATTATTCTTTTGGATGATACATTTCTTTGAAGTAAAAAATGGAAAATTACAAAAGATGCGGCACTCGAAAATTTTAAAATTTAATGGCGTATTTATAAAACCACAGTACAGCAGTCTATCCACTAGACTGTTCAAATTACGTTAATAAATTCACGAGTAATAATAACTATGATTTTCTTTGAACAAACATTTTATAATACTATTTAACAAATTCTTACAAGAGTTTTGATGATCAACAAAGAATTTTAGGCTCATCTAGGCCGTTTTTCTCTAATTAAACATAGCTTTTATACGCCATTTTTTCTAAAAATGCCAGGTCTGTCTGTCTGTCCAGCTACGTCAGTCCATCTCTCCACCTACGTTAAGCAATACATATCCCGGCCATTACTAAATGGGTGACCATTTTGAAAAAATAAATTGCTGACTCATCCTTCCCGAAGTGACGTCATTATCATAAGAGGGGGGATCAGTAAGAGTGATTTTAGTAGTGCTCTGGATGCCTCCTTGATTTTCTAAATGCTCTGCGTTGTCCGGGAGAAAAGTGCTTAATATCCTAGATAAAGCTGCTGTAGTGATAGATTTGTATAATATTTTAACAGCATTTACGCTTCTTTTCGGAGTATTGTGCAGATGAACAGGAGGGGGAATCACTAAGAGCGATTTTAGTAGGGCTCTGGATGCCTCCTTGATTTTCTAAATACTCGCCTTGTCCGGGAGAAAAGTGCTCAATATCCTAGATAGAGCTATTGTAGTTATAGGTTTGTATAGTATTTCAACGCCATGTAGGATTCTCTGAGGTCATAGTAATAGGTACATGACGTCATCGTTATAGGTTTAGAATTTTTTTTTCAACCTACTCATTATTGTGCACATGACGTCATAGTAATAGGTATATGACGTCATCGTTATGAGTTTTGAATTAAAAAAAAATATTTCTAGGAATGAAATAAATTTTTTTGTGGGGGGAGGGGAATTTTTTTTCTTCTTTTTTAAACTAAATATATTTCAATGTATGGGGGAGGGTAAAATTTTATTATTTTTTTTTGGGGGGGGGGCGGTCAAAAGAATTTTTAATTAAAAATATTTATATGTATGGGGGAGGATGAAAAAATTTGGTGGTGGGGGTACAAATTATTTATTATTTTCTTTTATTTTTCTTTTTAATTAAAAATATTTCTATGTATGGGGAAGGGTAAAAAAAAAATTGGGGTGGAGTCAAAAACTTTACTTTTAACATTTAAAAAAAAAATTTTCTATGTTTTGAGGAGGATACAAAAAAAATTGGGGGGGGCAAAAAACATTTATTTTTTAATTTTTTTAACTAAAAATATTTCCATTTATGATAGTGACACTACATGAATGACCACTATTTTGTTTTTCTGACACGATAGGGGCGCATTAATATGAGTTCTTAGGTATGCGAACTGGGCTGGAGATAGGTACATATACAGTATGTGCACCCTTGCAGAGATAGGTAAGTATATAGTATGCGCACCAATGCGGCGATAGGTACGAATATTGTATGCTCACCGGGGCGGCGATAGGTATATATATATAGTATGTGCACCGGGGTGGCAATAGGTACGTATATAGTAGTGCATAGGGGTGGCGATAGGTACGTATATAGCATGTGCACAGGGGCGGCAATAAGTACGTATATAGCATGCGCACCGGGGCAGCGATCGGTACCTATATAGCACGCGTTCCGGGGCGGCGATAGGTACATATATAGCACGCACACCAGAGCGGCGATAGGTACGTATTTAGCATTCGCACTGAGGCGTCGATAGGTACGTATTTAGCATTCGCACCGGGGCGGCGATAGGTATGTATTTAGCACGCGCACCCGGGCGGCGATAGGTACGTATTTAGTATTCGCACTGGGGCAGCGATAGGTACTTATGTAGTATGCACACCAGGGCGGCAATAGGTACGTATTTAGCATTCGCACCAAGTCGGCGATAGGTACGTATTTAGCATTCAGTGGTGGCGATAGGTATGTATATAGCATGTGCACATGGGTGGCAATAAGTACGTATATCGTAAGCGCACCAGGGCATAGGTATGTATTTAGCATGCGCTCTGGGGCGGCGATCGGTACGTATACAGCACGCGCACCGGTGCGGCGATAAGTACGCACTTAGCATTCGCACCGGGGCGGCGATAGGTACGTATTTAGCATTCGCACCGGGGCGGCGATAGGTACGTATTTAGCATTCGCACCGAGGCGTCGATAGGTACGTATTTAGCATTCGCACCGGGGCGGCGATAGGTACGTATTTAGCATTCGCACCGGGGCTGCGATATGTATATATTTAGTATTCGCACTGGGGCAGCGATAGGCACTTAAGGAGTCTGCATACCGGGGTGGCATTAGGTATTTATATAGTATCTGCACCGGGGCGGCAATACATACGTATATAGTATGTGCACTGCGGCGGCGATAGGTACGTATATAGTATGCGCACCTGGGCGGCGATAGGGACGTATATAGTATGAACACCGGGTCGGAGATAAGTACCTATATAGTATGTACACCGGGGTGGTGATATGTACCTATATAGAAAGCGCAGACAGAGGTGATACTTAAAAAAAATATGCCATACTTTTGCGTTGGGCAACGTAAGAGGAATGGTGGGGAAGAAACAGCTTTTGAAAAAGGCAAAATTAGAAAGTAGTAATAATATAGTAATAATAATCGTTATAATAATATTAATAGCAGTAATAGTAATAATTGTAATAATCATAATAATAATAATTATAGAAATAATAGTCATAATAATAGTAATAGTAGGTGTAGCAACAATAATAATATTAATAGCAATAATAGGGATACTACTACTAATAATAGTAATAGTATTAATAATAAGAATGGTTATAGTAATAATAATACTAATAATAATAGTAATGATAATAGTAACAATAATAATTGTAATAGTAATAATATATATATATATATATATATATATATATATCATTGTTATTTTCATTTTGTATTTTTATTTTTATTCTTTTTTTTATATTTTTTATTTCTTTATTTTTATATATTTTACTTTGCTTATTTTATTTTATTTAAAAAAAATATTTTTTTTATCATATTTAATTCTCAAATCTTTTAAAAAGGAAAGATCGTTGGAAAGTTTTGTGTTAAATTTTTTTTATATGTACCGGTGATTTGTTTATAAGTATCATTGTGAGTTTTTCCTTTCCTATGCTACCAACATATCCACCTGTGAGTCTTTCTGTCAGCGGATGTTTCTCTAGAACTAAGTTTGTTTGTTTTTCTGTAAGACGTGTTGCTATAGGCGCTGATGAAGTGACGTTTTGGACCAACTTTATAAAAATTACAAAATAAAATAAAGTATTTCAAAACTGTTTTTGAAAACGATCGTACGCCATATGAACTTGATGTTGTAATTCTTGGAACAGTAAAAGTAATGCTTTGATTCATCATATATATATATATATATATATATATATATATATATATATATATATATATATATATATATATATATATATATAGTGCATTCAGTAATAAACTAGTGTTTATTATTCTTTCATTATTGCTCTATCTCGTATATTGAGCTAATCCTTTTCACAATAGGTTCCATTTACTAAAAGTTTTCACTTTGGTTTATTTTGATCCTATATATATATATATATATATATATATATATATATATATATATAGAGAGAGAGAGAGAGAGAGAGAGAGAGAGTCTTGCAAGTTTCTCAACCAGTAAAACTATATTAAAACAAACCCAAAAGACTTTAAGTCCCAAGTCGTTCAGTGGAAAATCACTCATGTAAGTCAATTTAACTTTTTCAGTTATTATATTAGTTTGCTTCTAACATTATTTAAGGGATCATCAGTTGTTTACCATAAAAAACTGTTTCGGGAAATATATATATATATATATATATATATATATATATGCAAATTCCTTACTCTTACATTCGGCCTTACACAAGATGACAGTATATGCCGATCCAGAAGCTGAAGCGGTCACATTAAATAAGCTATGCAAACATCTAACACCATTCTTACTAAGTTTGAGGCTTGAAATCATAATTGAAACAGACTTAACCAATGTTAACTTTCTCGAGGTAAAATTAACCAGTAATTCCAGTAAACGATTTTTATCGACCCAACGAAAAGCTTCAATACATCAACGGAGGCCGTTGCCACCCACTGATAGTCTTCAGAAACCCAGAACCCTGCATTGACCGAATAATGTCTTGCTTTTACTATTACGAAGGGGTTTTTAATACGGCTGCTCTTGATGATAATAAAAGCAGGAGATTTAAAGAAAACGGTTATGTACTCATTAGACCCCCCCACACACACACATACACACACCCACATACATACACATACCCCCCCACACATACACCCCCCCACACACACATACACACACACATACACACATACACACATACACACACACACATACACACACACATACACACATACCCCCCCCCCCCCACACACACATACACGCATACACACACATACACACATACACACACACATACACACACACATACACACACATACACAAATACCCCCCCCCCCCCCACATACACACACACACACATACACACACATACACACACATACACATACACATATACACACACATACACACACCCACCCACACACATACACACATACACACATACACACCCATACACACACATACACACTCATACACACCCACATACACACACACCCATACACACACATACCCACACATACACACACATACACACACATACACACATATACACACACATACACACACACACCCACACATACACACATACACATACACCCCCCCCCCCACACACACACAATCCACAGGAATAAACACAGAAACATAGTTTACACTACCATTCCCCCATAACATTAAACTGATAGAGGAAAACAATTCCTATACCTTACTGATAGATACTTCTCATCGCACCACAAACTTAAGTAAATATTCAACAACCATAGTCAAAACACCGTAGTCTTCCACACCCTCGATCAAATAAAAAAAACAATCGCGGACACAACCTTCCTTGAAAATACCGGATGCTGATGCTGCACCAAAAATCTAATTGTCAACAAAGATGCAACATAAAATAATTTATTTCCGAAACAGACACCAAGCCGCTCAGCAACAACATGACCGGTTCCAATAAAAAAAAATACAAGATCGTTTAAAATAATGGCTTCACGCCCATTAAGCATTCTTTAGACACCCAGAACAGCAAGTCATCACAGCATTCGCAAGTCGGATCTTTAAAGACCTTTGAATGCCCTATCTAATTAGATGTGGCATTCTTGAGAAATCTGCACATATGAATTAATGCAAAAATGCAACCTGTGCACGATAGAAAAACGGTTCATTATGCAAAACCTTTCCTTGTTCCAAATATTATCTCGAAAACTGAGGTCTTCCAATGTTGTACTATTTAACGTGTTCTTCGAACAACATTAAAAATGTTTAAAATATCATTATGTACAAAAAATTAAGCAGTAACATTTCAATTAAAAACAAGCAAAACTTTATTCCCCCCAAATAAGACACATTGCCACTGACATGTAAGAGACGATTGTGAATTAGGGGCCATATCTATAGGTACATATCAAGTGGCGAGTTGGGCAGTGAGCTGTTTGTCCACTTTACATTTCAATTTCTACATGTTGGTACAATCGGGGAAAAATGGAGCAGGGAGGGAATTCCAAAGGAAAGCGGTTCGAGAAAGGAAGCTATTAGAGTATAAAGACTTCTACAGTTAATGAGTGTGATTTCTGCTAGTTGGGTTGGTCGGGGGTATTTACGTTGAAGGGAACCAAGTGCAGCAAGTTCGTCGGGGCACATTCTGTTAAAGTACTTGTAAAACAAGCACAAGGATGCAACATTGCGGCAATGTGAAAGAGGCTAGAGTTTGATAGACAGTGTGGAACCTATTAGGTTAGACGATCTTTTTGGACCCTGTCCAAGAGGGAGAGACTGATGGTTGATGCACCAGCCCAGATGTGTCAACACTACTACATGCATGGACGAATGGTGGCTTTATAGAGATATAAGCTACTGACAGATGTGAGAAGTTTTCTAGCACGGTAGAGGGAGTCTACTTTCTTTTCAGAACACTTGGCACTATCTTCTATGTATGTATTCGAATTCCTGTGACCTGTAGATGTTAAGCCGAAGAGTTGGACTGTTGGACTGTTGGACTTTAGGGAAAGGTGCTATCTACCATGGCAATTGGTGGTTGGAAAGGTTTATCATAATTGTTAAAGGAAAAGAGCTTTGGCTTGTTAGCATAATCTGTATTCCTTCTCTAAAACAGAAAACGACATTACCTCCCTTTAATAAAAATGTTACCCAATAAATCCAAACAACGTCAAATATGATCAGCCATTTTGAATTAGATACCAATGGATTCATCTGATGAGGTAAGTCGTAGGATTGGCCCAAACCTATTTATGCCAATAGTGTAGTTTAATGAATAATTATTTTGTTCTTTATCTTAATCGAGCGCTCTCATTTTTCCAGTGACGTCATCCATCTGTTTTAATGGATGACGTCACAAAACTATTACATTTTAATATATCCCCAGGGATCTAGTCGTTCGTCTAGTAGATTTTGTAATAGAATAAGATTTAGTGATGAAAAACAAAAATGATCCACCAAAAGCAAGGGGCAATAACTCGAATTAAATAAATTTAAGTCTTTCTTTTTCTTTTTCTTTTTTTTAAAAATCTTTTTTATACATTTCATAAGCAGACAATTATATTTTTCGTAAGTCTTCCGACAATTTGTCTTTTCCTTGTTCAACAATTGCGTCTGTTGTGACTAAAATTAAAAGAAAAAAACTTTCTTTTTCCTGCACTTCACAAATCTTCAATGAATGTGTTGTGACTAGAGATGAAAGACAAACAAATTAGTCATACGATTTGACGTATTCATCGGATATGTTATGACGGACAATTAAAGAAAACCTTTTTATTCCCAAGCCTTTTTGAATGTGTGCTACATTTCATTACTTCATAGCTTGCATTTTTCCTTTCTTTATTAACATACGAGCGGAGGTACTCGGCGTTGCCAAGAAATGCAAATGGTCCTTATATGTTTGAAGATTGAAACAAAACATGTAATATATACATTTGTTAAAAGAGTGACGCATTGTAAGTAGTGTATTAATATATGCTGGAAGGCGTTTTTATATATATTTTCAAAGCGAACTTTTTTTTTACTCGCAGTGATGTCATTGCGGTAATAGTCCGCTGAGGAAAAGTTTTTCTTTGTAAATCCATGGATTAAGGACTTTACAATACTTTTTACTTAGACTTTAATATGTAATAAAGTTTGATTAATTTCTCACTTTATTCTTTAATTCAAACCATTATATATATATATATATATATATATATATATATATATATATATATATATATATATATAACGAAGATATTTTTTTATAAAATATTTAGAAAACCTTGCACAACGCAGATTATTTGTTTTTAAAAATAAATTATTTATTCATCTTAAAAACGTTTTTTTTTATAAACTTGAGTACTTTCGGTAAATCTATCATCTTCAGAAGAATATTTCTTTTTCTTTTTTTTTTCTTTTTTCCTCTTGGTTGAGACATTCTCGTGGCCAAGTTGAAAATCCGTCTAGGTGTTTTGACGAAGAAAGAAAAGTGTTGATATGGCTGTGTGTCACGTGGTCGGCGTGGAAAGATACTTTGAAAAGTCACACAATTTGAAGCGCTGGGTGGGTGGCAATAATAACGAAGATATTTTTTTATAAAATATTTAGAAAACCTTGCACAACGTGTGACTTTTCAAAGTATGTATATATATATATATATATATATATATATATATATATATATATATATATATATATATATATAAATAAATATAAAATATAAAAAAAGTATTAATTATATTCCTTGGATATGCTTACACGGACATTCTATGTTTCTTCAATGAAGATAATTTTCTTTGCTCAAAATGTTATTAAAAATCTCTAAAAATTATATTAAAAATAAAATTTAAATATTTTTTATCTTTATATTTTTAAATGTTTGCTTAACAGTAATATACTGATTTATCCGCCTTATTTTTCTTTGATGATAAGAGCATATTTTTGAAAATCCATGGATTAAAAAAAAGTAAATAAGTTTTTCTATATAGTCCTTGTTTGAATTAATTGATGATTTAATAAATATTGCATTTTATCCAATTTTTATTTACATCACATATCTTCTTACACTATTGCTCTATCTTGTATATCGAACATTGGCTATTCAAGATAGGATATAATTTAAAGATATAATTTTATGTTTATTATTTCTCAATTTATATATATATATATTATATATACATATATATATATATAAATATATATATATATATATATATATATATATATATATATATATATATATATATATTTATTATATATGATTGCAGAATATGATTATCTGAAATTTCTAACACTTATTCTTTTGGATGGATTTTTTCATTACTACCTTTGGTCCCGATGAAGTACAAGTATTACTGAAACGTAATGGCAGTTATGTAGGCAATTTTAAATGTTTATATATATATATATATATATATATATATATATATATATATATATATATATATATATATATATAAATAAATGTTAAATCATTTATAGCTACAGACGCTAGTGTTTCAAGCTTATTGCTCTCATCAGTGCAGGAAAGTAACAATTTCAGACGGTCGGTCGGAATAATATAAAAAACAAATTTTATGTAGTTCAGATTGATTCGAATAGGAGTCGCTTTCCAACTGCAAAAATGAAGCTCAATATATAGAATATAAAACAGAGCTTGAATAAATAAAGTCTTAAATTAAAAATTATACCATTCCATAATTTAATAGCAGATTCAGAACAACATTTTCTCTGTGTTTAACATGTATGTCTAACGGTTTTAACTCTTTGATTGACTGCCTGCAAATTTCTTTGATCGTCTGCCTGCAAATTTTCTGATTCCTTTAGAATTACATTTGGATGTGTCTTTCGTTCGGTTTTCTGATAATGGGGAACTATTGTTTGGAGTAAACTACTTGAATTACGTCTGTTTACTTCAACACCTTTAGAAAAATATGTACAAATGGTTTTATAACTGTCATTTAATTATAGAATGGTATAGAATTCGGTTCTTAGAGCTCAAATGTGTGACCAGTTGACTAACAAAATAAGTTAAATGCCAAGCACACTAAAACGCCGGTTTATATTAAGGCTAGAATGATCTATTATGTTCAGAAAGGCAAGTCCATTCTCTGAGTTCTGATTGGCTGAGATTCATAAATGGACATTCTAGTGTATAAATGTTCCTTCATTCAAACAAGAGTTTTTCTATGAAATGGATGCCAGTTGAGGCCTTTATGCCTGTAAGTGTCATTTGATTCTACATGATTTTTAATTTAATACCGTATATATATATATATATATATATATATATATATATATATATATATATATATATATATATATATATATATATATATATAAATTAAAATTTTCAGTCAAAATACATTGATTTAAGTAGAGTATAAATATACAATACAATAATTCACCTATAGTAAATATACTCAACTAGCATTATCTACCCTTGACTGTTTGACCTTAATAGTAGCTTTTTTAGTTGATCAGAGTAGGGATACTAGGAAGACATTAGCAGTTGGATTCTACTATATTTTGATTGAATTACACAAATTTGACTGATTATAGGATTACAATTCCTGGATATCAAAGTGTAGTATCTGTTCCGATGGATACTGCACCGCATAGACTGGTATTGTCTTGGCCTTCGGGGCTTGATTTACGTCGGTCTATGGGTCTTTCCTGTGCAGTTCTAGGAGGTCCACCCTCTTTGGGGAGGTGTAAGTTTATTGCTTATTGCCTGAGGCACTCCTACCGGGGAATGCCGACGGGGCTGCCCAGGCAATTTTTTATGGCCAGAGTGCTCACCTTCTCGGGCGCTGGCTTTTCAAACCCCACTTTCCCGACCCGACCTTGGGTCACATCTTACTTGTGGAAGTAAGATAAAACTGGCCTTATGCCTAACTCCTGGAGAGGAGTAAATAAATACTCTATGAAGATTTTTACTTTAGTTTGACTTTGAACTATTTTCTTTCATATCATGAAAACGTATTTAAACATTAACTCTTGCTTGAAATTGTCATAACGTAATACTCATATCATGCAATGAGGATAAAAACCTACATTTTTCTTTCACTTCCCTTCTTTACTGACTGTGTTATATAATGGGACGCATGTGATGATGGACGTACAGAGAGATCGCTTAACTTGCGCGATTTGTAACGGAGTCATCTCGTGCAATTTTGGTGCGATGTTTTCTCACGATTCGCGGTGACAGTTGGTGAGACCTCGGATCGAGGGTTGGGTCGCACCTGTGCGTTGATCGCCAGATTCCGACATGCAAACGTATTATAAACCAAATATTCAACAACTGGATATTTGATAGGAACAATATTACAGAATTGTAATCTAAGAACGAGTTGTCTGTAAGTTTCATCCTAGATTGTTTTTGATTTATTATTTTTTCTTTGAAATTTTTGTTTTATATCAAAGGGCGTTTGATTTGTTTTTATCTACATGTCTGTTTTTATTAATATGAATATATGATATACTCTATGAAACTTTTTTTTAACTAATTCTCTTTTTAATTATTTTATTTTTTTCTTAGATTTTATTCCCTATTATTTTAATATATATTTCTTTCTAGATATGCATATAGTTATATTATATTTTATTTAGCTTATTTTTATTTAATATTTAAGTTTAATTAAGATAGCAAATCTCAATATTTTTATTTTTAATTTAAATTTTAACTTTTAAGTTTTAATCTTTAATTTTAATTATTAAATTTTAAATTTTAAATTTTAAATTTTAATTGTTAAATTTAATAATACTTATTTATATTCTTTTTATATATAATTTTAATTTTTAATTTTAATTTTTAGATTCTGTCTATTTTCTCTCTTTTTTCTCTCTCTTTTCTCTCTCTCTCTCTCTCTCTCTCTCTATATATATATATATATATATATTTCCTCTTAGTCCATTTACTATTTATTTTTATTATAGACTTTTTAATATATCATTTCTCTAATTATATGGTTATAGTATCTGTTATATTTTATAATGATCTATTAATTTTATTACTTATAGTTATATATATTTATCATTTCATTTTATTATTGTCCTGATGTTAATTTAATTGACAATGAGTATTATCCTATTAAAGTAAATAGAAAATTTACTATTATCCTGATTATTATGTTGCTTATAGATTATTACTACAATTTTTAATTTATTACTTAATTCAATTTGTTATGATATTATAATCCATGATATATGTTCACTGTTATCGATTTTCTTCATCTTCAATTTATTTTTCTATTATTTTTTATTCCACTTTATTTATTCTGTATTTAAATTACTATATTATTATTATTATTATTATTATTATTATTATTATTATTATTATTATTATTATTATTATTATTATTATTATTATTATTATTATTATTGATGTTATAAATAGTAGTATGAAATTATATAATAAGAGGTTCTGTTTTCTATGATAACTGGATATATATATATATATATATATATATATATATATATATATATATATATATATATATATATATATTTAAATGATACTCGAAATGGATAGTTTTCTTGCTTGACTTCTATTTGTGATGTTATAAGTAGAGCTAAAGAAGACTCTTTTTACAATGCAATAAAACAGAATAAAATATTCCAACTCGTTTTAGAAACGATCGTACGCCAATTATTTGTGGTGTTTGAATTTTTGGAACTGATATACATAATGTGCTAATTTTATTTATCTCAACCTACTTCATATATATATATATATATATATATATATATATATATATATATATATATATATATATATATATATGTAAAGTATCAAATTAAAACATATATACATATACTAGTAAAATAATCGATCTAGGACGGGTATACGCAATAGATATAACACTAGTTTTAATTTTTTCTGTGGAGCATATGGTATGGTTTCTTCAGTGGCACCCTTAAATGATAAAATTTACAAAAAAATAATATTTCGCTTACGTCACTCACTCTATTACCTTGAATACTTATTCCATAATTCATAACGATAAGTACAATAGTTTAGGATTTAACCAAACACATGCATATTATTGACGCTCACGCGCGCGCACCAATCATTTTAAAAATGTATTACTTAATATAACTCAAAATTTGATGAAAAGCAATTATTTTTTCTATTAGATTTTTGTATCTTATCTATTTTAGAAGTTTCTTTGTGGCGGGTGCGAGTTTCGGTCCGAGAACTCCCTAAATGGTACATTTTACAAAATCATATTGTGCACATGTTACTCACGCTAGGTACAATGCATTCAGCTGTGCTGACTTAGTAAGTGCAATCACGTGACCTATTTGTTAAATACAACATTGTTTTATCTTTCTTCCTCCTTAACGTTCTAATATATTTAAATCATATATTACTACTTTCTTAAAAGCTTTAACAGTAGATGGGCTTTATTTTACATTTTACTAAATTTTTAGATGCATTTTATTTTTTCAAGCCGGTTACTTTTTTCCTAATTTTATAGTAGTTATCCCAAAAGAAAAGTGTATTATTATGTCTACAGTTTGCGACTATTTCACTTCTCCAGTTCAGTATGTTTTTACGTAGTTAAACTTAAAAATTTCAAGTTTTTCGCTCATACATAACTTATCACCATTATCTAAAATTCTACATGATTTACCCCACTTTAAGACCTTTCATTGAATTATTGGAAACCCTTCGTTATCTTTGTTACCAAAATGGTTAGTGATGTATCTATGTTTTTGTTATTAAATGTAGTTTAGTGATTACAAAATCTCTTTAAAAATCCAATGTGATGTTCTCATATGTAACAATTTTTGTTATTAATGTTTTTCAATTTTGTATTTAATAAGTGTCGACCCCAGTTACAATAGGTTCAGCTGTGGCGACCTAGTGAGCGCAATTACGTGATAAGCAAGTACTTAAAGCTGAGATAGAACCCCAACTGTTTTCTTAAGTCAAACTTCTTATCCATTACGATACGAAGTAAGTAAAATCAAAATTCTTATATGTAACATTATCTGTTCTTTTTAAGGAAAGCTATGCATTATCGCTCATGCCAACCGACGATCGCTTATACCAGAATGATCAACCCACTATATATTTATATATATATAGTAGTATAGGAGTATACTTATGGCAAGTGAGCTACACATAAACATTTTTTTTCATTCGTCAAAAGAATTCGTCAGGCTGAATTCATGGATTTACATTCTGAAATCCTTTTTCATAGTAAAGCAGTGTCAATCAACTTTCAAATAGTTAGAGTTATTGATTTATTAGCCCCATTTAAACTGTTTCTTTCCTATTCATTTCGATCAACCAATAAATTTTCCCTCCCTTTAAAAAGGTTTTGGGGCTCTTTATTTTTAAGTGGGTCAAACAAACAAAGGTCAGTTGTATTTACAATGGGTTTAGCCGCCAACTTATTAGCACAACCACGTGACCCATTTGTTATTCATAGCCTTGTCTTATTTTTGACCCTACTTCGCGCATTAATATATGAGGTTTAAAATCTATATTACTACTTGTAGAAAAGCTTTTCATTGTTGTTCTAGTCTTCGTGTTTACTTATAACAGCTTAAAAAAAGATTTTACTGACATATTAGATGTACTTTATATTTTTAAAGTGGGTTACTTTTTTTGGAAAACCTTAAATACATTTAAGAAAGAAAACCTACTCGTTTGTTTTCACTAAAACTTGAAATAATACTTGACTACACAATAACATCTCTTCGTAAACGAGCATTACATTCTTATTACACTTTTTAAAAATTTTTATTATTCATTGGCGAGGATTGTTATGTCAGGAAGCACTAAATGATCCTACCAATAAAATGACATCATATGCATAGTTTTATATCCATTAGATAGGAAAATAATGTCTTTTAACCGAGAAATAGTTCGTGATGCAAGTCTCCTGAAAGTTCACGAACTAAGTGACGTCACGATGACATCATCAGCACACTAGTTCATTTAACGAGCTGTTAATTATAATTCTCGTAAGTCTGTTTGACCGATTAACAGACAATTACATTGTTTACGTTTGCTTTAGGAGAAGCACAAGTATTTTATAGGACGATGGTGGTTGGGCGGTAATAGAGAATAATAATAATAATAATAATAATAATAATAATAATAATAATAATAATAATAATAATAATAATAATAATAATAATAATAATAATAATAAAAAAAATGTGTCGAAGTGGATACTGTTGTGTGCAGGCGCGTGAGAGCCGAGAAGGCGTCTCTGGCGACTGCCAAGTCAGCAGCCGGAAGGTGCTGAAGTCAGCACCCAAAATACTTCTGGGATTCTGCCGTCATCGCTGTCAGCACCGTCGGGTCGCCTCGTCATCATCCCCGCCAGCCACCCTTCACCAACCTCCCTCTCATCCCACTCGGTCGTTCTTGTAGAGTTCTTTCTAACGTAGCTAAACGCATTACCTACCGAACCTCACACCTACAGCAGTAACCCTATCATCTGTGTCGCATTGTTTTTGCTACTCTCTAAACGGCACCAGACATTAGTTTACACAGAATCTCCCAGAGCTAGATCGCGGCAACTCTGTTTGTTGATCATTTTTCTCTACTTGCGTTTTAAAAGAGGATGTTTAGGGTTACAGAATAAACTTTAAATATTTAAGCAGAATTGGAGTAAGACTACTAAGAATATGTGGGTTTCTTTTCACTGACTGTCATGAAACTGAAGCCCAAGACGTTCCAGTTCTTTTTAGTGCAGAAGTTATTTTGCTTATTTGAAACCTCTTAATAAATAAATAAATAAAAAAAAAACAATACACGAATCCTCACAATACTATTTTGTTTAAGCAATTATTGGTACGTGTTCAGAATATGACCCAAGCTAAAATCGACTTAGCGTCGGTAGTTTTCGGATGTTTACGTAGACGGTCGGAAAATTCGAGAAAATAAGTAGACGTTAAGTTAACGTTTTAATTGATTGAATCGCCAAATTCTCTGATTGGAAATAAAAATTTATCAAAACGATAATTAATTTTAACAAAACCTAACCCTAACACCGTTTTAACACTTGTTCAGTGATATTCTTCTTCTTCTTCTTCTTCTTCTTCTTCTTCTTCTTCTTCTTCTTCTTCTTCTTCTTCTTCTTCTTCTTCTTCTTCTTCTTCTTCTTCTTCTTCAAAAATAAATTACTTGTAAAAAAAACATTTTTTCCAGTTGTACATCCATCCTCCATTTTGATTTTTTGGACGCAAGCAACCGACTTTTCATTCGGCTTTTCCGGCTGTTTCCGGAAAAATTCGGAAACTACCGACGCCAACGATTTTAGCTTGGATCATAATCTGGGCAAGTACCCAATTATTAAACATGAGTTAGGCCTGTGTAAAGTGAACAGTATTTGCAATAAAACACCGATTATTTCGCCACTTTATGAAAAAAGGAAAGAAAAACAGCTTTTCAGTAGAAAAAAATTGCAGTAGAAAAAAACGGAAATTGACGAAATTACGTAATTTATATTTTAATAATTTCGTAATTTATACTTTAATATATTTTTGTTAATGTTTATTTATTTATTATTTTTTTTACTTTTAATTTTTTTACTGTAAAATAAATATCAGGTCTAAAATATTTAAAAAAATAAGTATTTAATAGAATTTAGAGCACGAAAACTATTTAATTAAAAATTGAGTTCGTGTTTTTCAGTAAAAATTAGAATTTTTCTAACGTGGAGTGGCATCCCTTTCGCCAACTTTGTATTCTCTTCTTTTTTCACTTCCTCTTTGTATCTTTGTATCCCCCTCTTTCTTCCTTCTCTTCTTTTTTTATCTTTGTATCTCCTTCGTCCTTCCGGCTCCTTTCACTTCCCTTTTTCTAAAGTAGACCAACGTCCCTTCCCCTCCTCTTGATACTCTCCTCTTCCTTCTCTTCTCCCGTTTCATCTTTTTATTTTCTCCCTTTCTTCCTACTCTTTTGGCCAAGATCAAAGTGTAGTATCTATTCCGATGGATACTGCACCCCGTAGATTGGTATCGTCTTGGCCTTCGAGGCTTGATTCCGCCGGTCTATGGGTTTGACCTTTGCCTCCCCTTTGCGGAGGAGTAAGTTTATTGCTTACTGCCTGAGGCGCCCCTACCGGGGAATGCCGACGGGGCTGCTCAGGCAATTTTTAATGACCAGAGTGCTCACCTTCTCGGGCGCTGGCTTTTCACGTCCCACTTTCCCGACCCGACCTTGGGTCACATCTTACCTTGTGGGAGTAAGATAAAACTGGCCTTGTGCCTAACCTCCTGGAGAGGAGGTAAATAAATACTCTTTTAACTTCCCTTTTTTCATAACTGAATTTTTAGAACAAGGTGTTATCCTTATTGGCACTGCTTTTCGTACGACAATTATCCGACGCACGGTTCAATAAACTTTAAGAGTATGATACTTATTTGGAGCGTTTTCCTACGTTTCAGCCGAGGTGTCCTCAAGCTTTCTTTGGGTGTAACACATCACTCAATAAGCCCAGGACAGTCTAACTAATAAAATAAGAACTTAAGCAAAATTCGACTTTAATCATCAACATAGTCTCCAATTCGATGCCTTTTTATAGAAGATTTGTCTTTGCCACCAAATTACACCACAGCTTATGACATCACTTCTTCATTGGAGCCAAACTTCTTTCCATCGAGCATTCTTTTGAGGTCTACAAACAGCCAGTAGTCGCTGGGGGCCAGATCTGGAGAATAGGGTGGATGCGGAAGTAATTCGAAGTGCAATTCATATAGTTTTCCCATCATTGCGATTGACTTTAAGAGTACAATACTTATTTGAAGCGTTTACCTACGTTTCAGCCGAGGTGTCCTCCAGCTTTCTTTGGGTGTAACACATCACTCAATAAGCCCCGGACAGTCTAATTAATAAAACAAGAACTTAAGCAAAATTCGACTTGGCGGAAGTAGTCCGCCCATAACCTAGGTTTAAAAAAAGTCCACCCATGTGCTAGGTTGATTGAGTCCCTCTATATTATATATTACGCTGAAATAGTCCGCTCATATTTTAAGTTAAAGTAGTCCTCCCATATGTTAGGTTTCGAAAAGTCCTCTTACATTCTAGTTTTAAATAGTCCGCCCGTAAGCTTAGTTGAAAGAGTCTGCCTATATATTAGGTAGAAATAGTCTGCTCATATCCTAGGTTTAAAATAGTCCGCCCGTAAGCTTAGTTGAAAGAGTCTGCCTATATATTAGGTAGAAATAGTCTGCTCATATCCTAGGTTTTAAATAGTTCGCCCGTAAGCTTAGTTGAAATAGTCTGCCTATATATTAGGTAGAAATAGTCTGCTCATATCCTAGGTTTTAAATAGTCCGCCCGTAAGCTTAGTTGAAAGAGTCTGCCTATATATTAGGTAGAAATAGTCTGCTCATATCCTAGGTTTTAAATAGTCCGCCCGTAAGCTTAGTTGAAAGAGTCTGCCTATATATTAGGTAGAAATAGTCTGCTCATATCCTAGGTTTTAAATAGTCCGCCCGGAAGCTTAGTTGAAATAGTCTGCCTATATATTAGGTAGAAATAGTCTGCTCATATCCTAGGTTTTAAATAGTCCGCCCGTAAGCGTAGTTGAAATAGTCTGCCTATATATTAGGTAGAAATAGTCTGCTCATATCCTAGGTTTTAAATAGTCCGCCCGTAAGTTTAGTTGAAAGAGTCTGCCTATATATTAGGTAGAAATAGTCTGCTCATATCCTAGGTTTTAAATAGTCCGCCCGTAAGCTTAGTTGAAATAGTCTGCCTATATATTAGGTAGAAATAGTCTGCTCATATCCTAGGTTTTAAATAGTCCGCCCGTAAGCTTAGTTGAAAGAGTCTGCCTATATATTAGGTAGAAATAGTCTGCTCATATCCTAGGTTTTAAATAGTCCGCCCGTAAGCTTAGTTGAAAGAGTCTGCATATATATTAGGTAGAAATAGTCTGCTCATATCCTAGGTTTTAAATAGTCCGCCCGGAAGCTTAGTTGAAATAGTCTGCCTATATATTAGGTAGAAAGAGTCTGCTCATATCCTAGGTTTTAAATAGTCCGCCCGTAAGTTTAGTTGAAAGAGTCTGCCTATATATTAGGTAGAAATAGTCTGCTCATATCCTAGGTTTTAAATAGTCCGCCCGTAAGCTTAGTTGAAATAGTCTGCCTATATATTAGGTAGAAATAGTCTGCTCATATCCTAGGTTTTAAATAGTCCGCCAGTAAGCTTAGTTGAAAGAGTCTGCCTATATATTAGGTAGAAATAGTCTGCTCATATCCTAGGTTTTAAATAGTCCGCCCGTAAGCTTAGTTGAAAGAGTCTGCCTATATATTAGGTAGAAATAGTCTGCTCATATCCTAGGTTTTAAATAGTCCGCCCGGAAGCTTAGTTGAAATAGTCTGCCTATATATTAGGTAGAAATAGTCTGCTCATATCCTAGGTTTTAAATAGTCCGCCCGTAAGCGTAGTTGAAATAGTCTGCCTATATATTAGGTAGAAATAGTCTGCTCATATCCTAGGTTTTAAATAGTTCGCCCGTAAGCTTAGTTGAAAGAGTCTGCCTATATATTTGGTAGAAATATTCTGCTCATATCCTAGGTTTTAAATAGTCCGCCCGTAAGCTTAGTTGAAAGAGTCTGCCTATATATTAGGTAGAAATAGTCTGCTCATATCCTAGGTTTTAAATAGTCCGCCCGTAAGCTTAGTTGAAAGAGTCTGCCTATATATTAGGTAGAAATAGTCTGCTCATATCCTAGGTTTTAAATAGTCCACCTGTATTCTAGATAGAAAGAGTCTGCCTATATATTAGGTAGAAATAGTCTGCTCATATCCTAGGTTTTAAATAGTCCGCCCGTAGGCTTAGTTGAAAGAGTCTGCCTATATATTAGGTAGAAATAGTCTGCTCATATCCTAGGTTTTAAATAGTCCGCCCGTAAGTTTAGTTGAAAGAGTCTGCCTATATATTAGGTAGAAATAGTCTGCTCATATCCTAGGTTTTAAATAGTCCGCCCGTAAATTTAGTTGAAAGAGTCTGCCTATATATTAGGTAGAAATAGTCTGCTCATATCCTAGGTTTTAAATAGTCCACCCGTAAGCTTAGTTGAAAGAGTCTGCCTATATATTTGGTAGAAATAGTCTGCTCATATCCTAGGTTTTAAATAGTCCGCCAGTAAGCTTAGTTGAAAGAGTCTGCCTATATATTAGGTAGAAATAGTCTGCTCATATCCTAGGTTTTAAATAGTCCTCCCGTAAGCTTAGTTGAAAGAGTCTGCCTATATATTAGGTAGAAATAGTCTGCTCATATCCTAGGGTTTAAATAGTCCGCCAATATGCTAGATAGAAAGAGTATGCCCATATGCTAGTTTCGGTATAAACGTATACATATAAATAACAACATTGATGAGAATAATAGTCCGAAGAAAAACAATGATCTTACTAGACGGTCCGAGATACGATGGGTCAGTACTTTTTATATTCCCTTCCCTTTTCTATCCATCGCAATATCCTCCTCTCTCTATTCACCCATTCTCCCCCTTTCTTATCCTGCCTTTCTCTCACCATCTTTCTACTTTTCCCTTCTCGCACCTCTTTTTTTTTTTAATCATTTAAGTATTTCGCCTTCTCCTCCGACTATGTCTCTAATCAATCTCCTTTTATCTACCTTATTTGCTTTTTATGACATCATCCAATGTTAATGACACTGTTTTGGAGTCTGGTGTAAAATGATGGGGTTATTCTTACATATTTACCCTGGTAGATTCATTTTCCTTGGATTCGTGTAGGGTGGGGTGGAGCACAAAATGTTGCAGAGCAAAATGGGGCAATTATGGATTTCAGTTTAATTTCTCCTAACATGCCTTTCCAATTTGTCCAAGGATGCCATTATGGATTGCATCAGCCTTCATGTATTTATACTCAGCAAGAACATTTCGTCATTCTTTATGTGGCAGAGCTTGGGAGAAGAGTGCAGAGAACCACCTGTTCAGGTAAAAACGTGTTCTAATTTTTTCTCGAATTTTGCATCTCGCAATATTGATACACTTGTTACGAATATATTATAACTTCTTTTCAGACATCTACATTAACGAGTCTATATGTTATGACATATGTTATGACATCAACGAGTCTATATGTTATGACATATGTTATGACATCAACGAGTCTATATGTTATGTATGAATGAGTTTTCTTGCTCAGGAATATGGTTTCTTATGAAACCAGCAAATAGTATTTCAATATTGCAAATGGGGCACAATGGGTCAGTTACAAATCTGAGTTGCTGCGGCCTTTTCAGCTTAACTGAGAATATAATGCTGTCTTCATGTATTATTAGCAGTAGTAGCAGTAGTAGTAGTAGAAGTAGTAGTAGCAGTAGTAGTAGCAGTAGTAGTAGTAGAAGTAGTAGAAGTAGTAGTAACAGTAGTAGTAGCAGTAGTAGTAGTAGTAGCAGTAGTAGTAGCAGTAGTAGTAGTAGTAGCAGCAGTAGTAGTAGTAGCAGTAGTAGTAGTAGCAGCAGTAGTAGTAGTAACAGTAGTAGTAGTAGTAGTAGTAACAGTAGTAGTAGTAGTAGCAGCTGTAGCAGTAGCAGTAGCAGTAGCAGTAGCAGTAGTAGTAGTAGTAGTAGTAGTAGTAGTAGTAGTAGTAGTAGGCCTTTGTTGGTCGTGTCCGACCATGAATGACACTTGAAGATCCTGTCGGCTAGTTTCAGTATTTACAGTCTTGTCAGTGATGCCAATGCCCCAAGGGACATACTGACTTTAACTAGGTATTTCTTGCTATAGTTGAGAAGGCCTATGTGAACTTTGCAGTCTCTGCCACAATTGTCACAGATGAAGAGAGACATGAAGGCCCTTGACATCGATCCGTTATATTGGGCAAGCCTTGTTCCCTGACAGGGATGAATGAAAAAAAAACAAAAACAAAAAAAAAAAAACGCGCAAACGACAGCTTGACATCGGGGAAGCAAAGTGGAAAACAAAAGCCGCTGAAAAGCGTGCAAGAAGGAAATAAAGGGCAAAAACAAATGAGCTTCCTCATCCACCCTCCTACTTCATCCGTGTGCGTACGAGCATATATGTATTGTATTTAGTTTATAGCTTCATATAAGTTCAGTTAGGATGCTAAAATGAGTTTTCTGGGTGTCCATTAAGCAGTTTTGGTATTTTTGGTGGCCCGATTTTATAAATCGGAGAACGTATGTTTTGAGGCATTTCCGTCCGTCCGTTCGGATTTTTCTCTGTAACCATCCATTGAATTTCTCTGAAATTTTGCATGAAGTTGTAACTTTTGTCAAGTTAGAAAGTGACATTCTCCGATTTTGGAAAAAGAAATCTGGTTAGCCCCCCAGGGGGTCTAAAGGCCCCAAAATGACAAAAAATGACATTTTTGGTCCCATAACTTTTCATCCATCTATTTAATTTCTCTGAAACTTGGCCAAAATGTGGAGGCAATTGTTCCTAATAGAAAATAAGTATCGCTGATCTTGGAAAAAATCTGGTTCGGGCCCCAGGGATTCAAAAGCCCCCAAAATGGCAAAAAATGACCCTTTTCTCCCATAACGTTTGATCCATCCATTCAATTTTTCTGAAACTTGGCCAAAATGTAGAGGCAATTGTTTTGGATATAAAATGAGCATCGTTGACCTCAGAAAAATTCTGGTTCGCGCCCCCAGGGGGTATAATGGGGGTCAAAAATGCCCCAAATTGCCCAAATTTATTGCATTTTACACTCGCCACAGCGAGTCACATACAGAGGGGGACCACGCACGCGCGGCTTGTTTTCTTAGGGAACCTTCGAAATGGGCTGTGGAAGTCAATTGGCTCAAATCATGCGCAGAATCCACAAGCCGATACATTTTGTCTTACCTCCGATGCTGATTATGGAATACACTTGAAAAGCACTTAAAAGGCTTCGAATGATGGTGAAAATATTTTCATTTCATCATTTGCACTTTTAAAACAAAACACAAGTCAGTTTTTGCCTTTCGTACAGCGGTAAAGTTTTAAAAGTGCCAATTTGCCCCATTGTGCCCCACCCCCACCCGAATGTTATTTTTATATTTATGGTTGTGTTTACGCAGCTTTATTTTATTTCAATTTACCTGTGGTTAGTCAGTGTGACCTGGTTATGTTGGTTGGTATCCGCACTCGAAGATCTTTCTTAATATTTCAGTTGTTTTCATCAGGGTCGTGTTTTGTACGGTGTCAACCCCTACGTTTGATTACAATTTCTCCTATTCTTTTATCCAGGTGTCTGAAATCATTTGGCTGATAATTTTATAAATATCGACTAAATTGAAAACCAGAAGCTTAGAAGAAGGCCACATGGTTATGACGTCACTGGCATAGTAAGTGGATGTGGCAAATTGTTGGAGAGAATTGGTTCTTTTTCATTTGTGCCATCAGAGAAGGCGGTTGGGTTTTTTGAATACTCCCTGCCTCTCCTCGGGGAGAAGGTGGGGATTGTTTTGTGATTGTTTTGTGTGTTTTGTGTGTGAAGAACAAATAAAACCTCGGAACGATTGTATTTGCTGATGTGACTGCAAAACATAGAATCAGGCAAAGATTTTTTCGCTAAATTGAGAAATAATTTCAATAAAACGTGAAAGATTTTGCAAATATTCTTAGGTGTCTAGGTTGGATCTCCATAGAAGGAATTCACAATCCCTAGAATTCCTAAACACTAGTAAAATTATGACCCAAAATAAGAATTTCTAACCTAATAGGTCCAACACTGTCTACGAAGCTTTGGTCCCTGTCTCACCGTTGCAATGTAGCATCCCTGTGCTTGTTTTAGAAGTACTTCAACGGAATGTGCTCCGACGAATTTACTGCATGTGTAACGTAAATAACCACCCCATCGAACAACCCGACAATCAGCAAAATCCCACCCCTTCAATGTAGAGATCCCCGGATGCCGGAAGACTTTCTACTCTAATAGCTTTGTTTTTCGAGCTGCTTGCCTTTGGAATTCCGTTCCTACTCCCTGTTTTCCCGATTCTAGCAACATGCAGAAATTTAAATTTAATGTGAACAAATATCTCACTGCAAAACTCCCCACTTAGGATGAGCCTATTAATCTAGATCCCTAGTTCCTAGTAGCTACTTACGTCTCAGTGGCAAGATGCCTTGTTTGAGATGAACAAAAGTGAAAGGAACAAAACAAAAGAAAAATCTTAAAAATAAAAAGGTGGCAGTTACCAAACATCTTTCGTCACTGCTGGAAAATGTTTGATAGGAAAAATAGGATGTAGAAAATTGTAGATGAAATGGTAGGTGGTCTTTTGAACCCCCTCGGATTTGCCTATGAGGTGAGATCTAGTATTTATTTACTCCTCTCCAGGAGTTAGACACAAGGCCAGTTTTATCTTACTCCCACAAGTAAGAAGTGACCCAAAGTCGGGTCGGGAAAGTGGGGTTTGAAAAGCCAGCGCCCGAGAAAGTGAGCACTCTGGCCATCAAAAATTGCCTAGGCAGCCCCGTCGGCATTCCCCAGTAGGGGCGCCTCAGGCAGTAAGCAATAAACTTACTCCTCGCCAAAGACGGGAGGCAAATCCTGGGAGGGTGGACCTCCTAGAACTGAACAGGACCGACCCATAGACCGGCGTAAATCAAGCCTCGAAGGCCAAGACAATACCAGTTTATGGGGTGTAGTATCCGTCGGAACAGATACTACACTTTGATCTTAGCCAAAAGGCCAAGAACAAAGATCGGGTGAGGTGAGATCTAGTAGTTTGCTAAATTAATTGTATATTTTACATTTTGTATAGAATTTTTTACAAAACAGCTTTCAACGTAATGGATCACGGGCAACGCTAAATCTGTACTGCTAGTATTAATAAATATAGTAAATCATTTTTATAAGTATTCCTGGATATTTGATTAAAAAAAGTTTCAGTGACACCTTAAATGTCAGAGGTGTCCCCCCAGGCGAAAATCGATGAAATCACGTGACTTCTTGTCGAAGATTTTCGTTCTCTTTGGCAGGCGCGACTTCAAGTAGAAAAAAGGTGTCTGGGTGCTGTCCCCAATAAGGGGGGGGGGAGATAGTGCGAACAGAGTGGCTGGATGTAGCGAGACGAGATATCCGTCTATCTATCTGTATGTGTTTCCCTCTACCTCCACTCTCTCTTACTCGTACACAAGTGATCTGTTGCTCTGATGTTTTCAGTGACTGTCTCTCCTTTAAAATAAACCGTTTTTTTAAATAAACATCGGCGTCTGAGTGGATTTATCGGCATATGAATAGAACCTGAGAATGTTTTATACACACGTCGGTAAGTGAAAATTGAACAGGTGTAACAAACGGAAATGTCTTTTGTGTCGCAGTAAAATATCAACGATCGATGGTCTACATCTTAGGAGGAACCCTTTTTTTCACAAAACATAAAAATGACGAAACTAATCAAATGCGCATCCAAATGCAGCCTAAACACATCTCATGAACTTGAAGACAAACTGTAAATCTTAGCACTGATATCAGTTGCAATTGTTTTTTCTTGGGCAATTGATTACCAAATCCTTCGCACGAATATCGTCGTTGAATTCCGTCTTTTAAAACGGGTCGGTGTCAACACATGCAAATTACTGGCACCTACAAAACCCTAAATAAATAGCATACGCCTTTAACCTCTTGCACATGGCTTCTCAACAAGCAATACATCACGGGTGAACGGGTCAATGCAACGGTTCGCCAAAATAATGCAGCACTTTCTTCTTCTGTTCGCTTCCTTGAATGAGTCAACACAACGTTTCACAAAAATAATGCGGCACTTTCTTCTTTTTTCTTCTTCTTCTTCTTCTTTTCGCGCTCACCTCCCAACGAATCTCCCCAAATCACGTTTTGTCGTGCTTCTTATAGCAGCGACATCTCACACATGCTAATGAGCCACGGCAAAGCCGCCCACTGCCGTTTCCTCTAAAAAAAAATTAAATTAAACTTTTCGCGAGTGGTCGTTTCCGGGTTCGCACCCGCAGCTCTCCTCCGCACAAGCAGCAAACCAAACGTCTTCTCTTCGATCGCTGCGGACAAATGTCTTGATCCACATCAGTCGGCTGCCTCTCCAGCTCTCCGCTACAACGGGCGCTTTGGATTCAATAAGTATGAATATCTATCGTCACAATCGGTAACTCTAGTCCATGGGATGTAACTCGGACCACGGAAAAAAACTCCTTAGAATCTTTTATATTTACATAAATTATTACGTAAGTAAATGTGTTCTTCATAAGCATCTCGTATTTTACTCTTTTGAAGATGATTAAATTGGGAAGATATGGATCCGGCAGTTTTACTTACTATATTGATGATGGCCAATAAGTATTGTTGCGCATTAGCTTTGCCATGGAAATTGATGAGTGTGTTGTCAGTCACCAAGAGTACTTCCAGAAAATAGTTGGTAGGAATTTCTCGCCGTCTACGTCGTAGCATTTGTTCTTTATAGACTTTCTGTTTGTGAAGTAGTTTTGCTCCTGCAAATATATAAAAAAAGGCATTTTAACAAAGACCACGGAAGAGGAAAATCTAAAAAATATATAAAAGAAAAAGTATATTTTATATTATATTAGCGAACGTAACTGGTATTGTCCGGGGATGCCTAGGGCCATAAAATATCATTAAACAGCCAATCTTTTTATTAATAAATTTTTTCGGGTGTTTCCCTAGTAAAAATGTTCGATTATTGTACAATATGAAAGAAAAGCGGGACAAATGCCAATTTCGTCCGTTTTATGACAAAACGATGTAATTTGATTACAATTTCCGCAAGCATCAATCAATAAAAAAAGTCTGACTTCAGCTAATTAGCAGGCAACTCTCATGTAATGGATTGTGCTCCGATGAACTAGCTGCTCTAGTGCCATCCCCCCTCGACGTAAATTCACTAGATCAACCCGACAATCTGCCAAATCCCATCCATTCACTGTGGAGGTCCCCAGATTCCGAAGAGCCTTCTACTTCAATAGCTTATTTCCTCGTGCTGCCGGCCACTGGAACTCCTTCCCTGCTACCTGTTTCCCCGAATGTACCGACACGCAAAGGTTTAAAACTAATGTCAACAGGCATCTCGCTGCACAGCTCTCAACTTAGGATGACACCCAAAACTTACACCCTAATTCTCAGTAACCCCTTTACATCTACAGTAGCCGCCTGCCTTGTTTGGGGTGAAATATGTTTAAAAAAAAATATATCTGTGGTCTGAATCAAAGAAATTATCATAGCGACTACGCGAACACCAGATTGTGTTTCCCGTTTTAGTTTCGTACAGGCTTTAATTGAAGATAACAGATTTTGCCTTAAACTATAATAACATAATTTTTTGTTTAAAACTATCCTTCAATATTCGGAAAAACCTGTTGATTCCAAATAAGCAATTGGTTTTTCTCGAAGATCAGCCATAGAAAACTGATAAGTGGGAATACAAATACGCACACACAAAACATGCAGGTATGTTATATATAGAGAGTGTCTGGATGTTTACGCTGTAATTATCATGAATATAACTTAAATTCTTCGTATCACATGGTAATTTCCTATGGCCGTGAGGATAGAGTGACAGCGTGCAGAGTCGAAGGTGGCTCTGTGAACCGGGTCTGCGCCTTATGGCCGTCTGAAATTATCACTTTCCTACACTGATGAGAGCAAAAAGCTTGAAACAACGTCGTATGTAGGTAAATATAATTTAATATTATTTATGAATATTATTATTAAAATTTTTTTTATTAGAAACTGACAGTTAAGCACTGTTAAGAGATATTTAAAATATATATTCACTTAGCTACAAAGCAAGACTCCGAGTAAGTTCGTTGAGTTCTCTAGTCTGTCGTCATGTTTAAGCTGTAATTGGCATAAATATGACTTAAATTCTCTGTATCACGTGGTAATTTCCTATGACCGTGAGAATAGAGTGAAAGCGTGCAGAGTCGAAGGTGGTACTGTGAAACGGGTCTGCGCCTTATGACCGTCTGAAATTATCACTTCCCTACACTAATGAGTGTCATAAAGCTCGAAACAACGTAGGTAAATTATAAGTATATATTTATTTATATATATATATATATATATATATATATATATATATATATATATATATATTTTTTTTTTGTTGTTGTTGAAAAGTCACACATTGGAAACGTTGGTGAAATGGCAATAATAAAGAGAATATTTATTTTATAAAATATTTAGAAAACCTGCACAACGCAAATTATTTGTTTTTAAAAATAAATTATTTAATTTCCTTAAAAACATTTTTTTCTTCTTTTTTTTAAAACTTGAGTACTTTCGATAACATATACCATCGTCAGAAGCATATTTCTTCTTTTTTTTCTTTTTCCTTCCTGACTGAGACATACTTATCGCAGTCAAGTTGAGATTCGTCTTGATGTTAGGACGACAATGTTGATATGGCTGTGAGTATCACGTGGTTACGTGCGTTGTGCAGGTTTTCTAAATATTTTATAAAAAATATTCTCTTTATTACATATATATATATATATATATATATATACATATATAGTTGAGAAATAAGCAAATTTATGTAATATTCATTGATATCTGTTCAAAAATTCAACATCAATTACAGTTAGGTGTACGATTGTTTCTGAGACGAAAAGGACATTTATTGATACAAAGTCTCTGCGTCGGTACAGGATATAGATACCAGAAGTTAAAAGTCGAACCAAAGCAACAAAAATCTCAGTATTATTCAGCATCAATTAAATAGCAATTAGTTATAATATATATATTAGTTCTGACTGTAGGAGTAAGAACTTATCCACCTTCCTTTATTTAGTACTAATAAAAGGTAAAATATTTATCAGGATTAAATATGAAAATCAATGAAATCGATTGGAAATAGAATTTTTGTTTTTAACAACACGGACCAATATTTGTCAGAAATCACTGACAAAATAGATATTTTTATGAACCTCGTAGTAAAAAAGGATATCAATCACTAAAGTACGAGGGCGTACATTACTTGATATATAAGATGATTGTTGTTAATTATTTCTTTGTTTGTTTTTTGTTTTGCACGTTAATGTTTCTTGATTCTTTAATCGGATAAACTGATGATTTGGACGTTAATTCTTAAATTCATCAGAACTAATGTTCTAATTATCTCCCTTGCTAACTAACTATTTATAAACAATTTTTAGAGGTCATTTTACATTTTTATTTAATTGAAATTGTTGATTTGAATAGAAGCTTGATTTCATGACGGGATTTTATTTTTTGACTTCTTTTTTACGTAAGTCAATTATACGTGAGCTTAGAACATTTCAAGCAGTATTATACTGTAATTTTGAGTAAACATAATACTTATGTACCTAAACGAGATATGAGAGGGGTAGAATATACTATCTTGCTAATTACATTTTACTATCTTCATAAACTGATCAAAAATATATTACGTACATTAAATACGTTATTATAATAAGGCACGTCGTTTATATCGTTTATGTGGTGACGGTGCAAGGAGAGACCAAGGGATAAGCAGCCACGACTAGCATGCGCCCGCTGCAAGGAAACAGTGGCTGCGCGCAGGAACAAACCTGGCACTGTTTGATTTTGAGGTGACGGTCGTGATTACGTAAAATAGGCGCGTTTGGCAACCCAGAAGGGCTGCATAAAAGAGGTGTCATTTTTTCTCGATGCAGAGACCCTTTTCGGACACCACACAGTTAACATCCGTCGCGTGTGTCATCGGCCACATTATTTCATTTTTAGGCTGCCACTTAGTTGAATTAGAGCAAGTACTGCTGTTGCTACTAAGAACGAACGTCTTATCTTTTGTTGGTGAAGAGAAAAAAGAAGGAAATAATCTGGACCAGAAAAGGCGAATATACTTAGAGCTGGCATTGTGTGTGTTCTTTCAACTCTAAATAATTTACGTGACTGAAATAAGAATTAACTAACCAAATATATATTTAACTTTATATATTTATACTAACTGCACATATCCGGCGTTGCCCGACAGTATATTTATTTGCAATTTGTTTTGCTTTCTTTTTTAAAACAATACAGTTTTTTTCCCAAATATTATTGTTGGTTCCAATCAAAGTTAAATAACTCTGTATGAACGAATACAGAGTTACGTTTTATTTTTAAGATGGCAGTCATTAAAAAATATTTCCGATCCGGACAAAATATATCATTGAAGGAATTAAATCGAATTATATTTAATTTAATTTAATTGCCAATGTAATAATCGTGTTAGTAAATATAATTGCATGTATATGTAATCTCAAATTCTTGGCCTTTTGGCTAAGATCGAAGTGTAGTATCTGTTCCGATGGATACTGCACCCCATAGACTGGTATTGTCTTGGCCTTCGGGGCTTGATTTACGCCGGTCTATGGGTCTGTCCTGTGTAGTTTTAGGAGGTCCACCCTCCCAGGCTTCGCCTCTCCTCTTTGGGGAGGAGTAAGTTTATTTCTTACTGCCTGAGGCGCCCCTACCGGGGAATGCCGACGGGGCTGCCCAGGCAATTTTTAAACCCCACTTTCCCGACCCGACCTTGGGTCACATCTTACTTGTGGGAGTAAGATAAAAACTGGCCTTGTGCCTAACTCCTGGAGAGGAGTAAATCAAAACTCTGTATGAACGAATACAGAGTTACGTTTTATTTTTAAGATGGCAGTCATTAAAAGATATTTCCGATCCGGACAAAATATATCATTGAAGGAATTAAATCGAATTATGTTGTATTCTTCTTAACAACATGCTGTAACAATCAGGCCAGAGAAACTGACGAACCAGAATCAGATATTGATTTTGCAAGAAGAAAAATATCGATGACAAATAAAGATATAAAGCGACTGACTTTACTTTATTTATATGCCAGACGAATACCCGTCCAATACCAGTTATATGTCCCCCTACGAAGATTAAAATCAAGATATAATGCTACTAAACCTTATATCTAGAATCCTTATTCCGATTTTGATCACAATTTATATTTGATTCTAGAAAATGTATAAAATGTAAGGGGTCTTAAGAAGAAAGTGAAATTCAGGGAGTCTTGCTTAATTGGTGTCTAATGACCATGGATTAAATGCAATGCAAATCTGAAATATTCGAATTGTCAATTGGAGGTTGTGTCCATATTATACCCATATATAAACTCTTTAAAATACTCTAAGGAAACTGAAATTTTGGTAATATGCATTTATTGATGTCTTATTCCTAATGTTAAAAAGTACACAAAAATCGGAGATATTTGAATTTTGCCCCTTTGCATGAAACAAAATGAAACCAAATATATCTCACATTACCACCCTTACCTCTATCAGCTGTGGTAGAAAATTCATAATAATCGGTTAATTAGTTTAGGAGTGAAGCCTGTACATAGAGATCTATAAACATATACACATACTTAACCTTATATAAATAGAGATTATATATATTTCTTGACCATCGCAGTATTTAAAAGAATGGAAGTAAAAATGTTGATATTTGTATTGTCTAATTAACAAAGTTGAATTTGAACTGATTCATCAGCGTCCGAGCTTTGGGATAGAAAACCGACATTGTTTTTTTTACCAAGCTAATAGTTACGGAATAAAATGTTAAAACGATTACAGGAGATAATTCGAAAAGAAAATAGGGGTATCTTTTACGACGCTCAGCAGAGTCGTGAACGGGTTCAAGAAAACGAACGATAAAGTGATTAAAAACATAAATATGCAACAAGTAAAGGCGACCTAGGTCGAGAATAGATATTTTCCTACTGAGCTATGATATTTGTTTATATTTTTACATAGTATAGATGGGTTTTTATTAGATGTAAAAAAAAAATTCTTTTTTTTTTGCACAAAAACAAAATGGCGGTCGGTCGTGATTCTCTTACATAGCCCCCCACGACCGCCATGTTTGATTTTGCGATTTTGGTGTGACGAACAATTTAGTTTCTAATAAATAGCACTTCGAACGGGTTAAAATACAAACAAATGCCACAGGTAAGTTTGAAAATAACTTTTATCGCCTACAGTTACTTTTATTTGTTGTATATTTGTTTTTTGAGCGTTTTTAGTCTGCTGAGCGTCGTAAAAGATACCCGAAAATAGTGTTACTTTTATATACACGCAAGGGTAATTTTTATTAGTGTTTCGCAAACACGACAAAAATGTTAACGACAAAACCAACGAAATACACCCAGCATTATATGATACTTCCGAATTGAACGAAGGGATGTTCCTATTTACTTGCCTTCTTACGAGGGCAATATAAAAAGTATAAAAATTAAATAGTTTTAGGCGACGAGATTGTGAAGGAAAGAAGAAGAAAAGAAATACCACGTGTCATTTATAGTCACGTGGTATCCTAGAACCGCTCTCTTCATCGTAAAAAAGGCGCCAGAGGGGGTAAACTCAGGGTTTAGTTCTACTCGGCGAACAAGCCCCAACATAGCAATAATTGGTCCCCCGATTTATAAAATCGGAGGACTTATGTTTTGAGGCATGTCCGTCTGTCCGTCCGTCCGTCCGGATTTTTCTCCGCAACCATCTATTGAATTTCTCTGAAATTCTGCATGAAGTTGTAATTTTAGTCAGGTTAGAATATGACATTCTCCGATTTTTGAAAAAAAAATCTGGTTAGCCCCTTACGGGGTCAAAAGGCCCCGAAATGGCAAAAAATGACATTTTTTTGTCCCATAACTTGTGATCCATGTATTCAATTTCTCTGAAACTTGGCCAAAATGTGGAGGCAATTGTTCCTAATAGAAAATAAGTATCGCTGATCTTGGAAAAAATCTGGTTCGCGCCCCCAGGGGGTCAAAAGCCCCCAAAATGGCAAAAAATGACCCTTTTCTCCCATAACGTTTGATCAATCCATTCAATTTTTCTTAAACTTGGCCAAAATGTAGAGGCAATTGTTCTGGATATAAAATGAGCATCACGGACCTCAGAAAAATTCTGGTTCGCGCCCACAGGGGGTCAAAAGCCCCCAAAATGGCAAAAAATGACCCTTTTCTCCCATAACGTTTGATCAATCCATTCAATTTTTCTGAAACTTGGCCAAAATGTAGAGGCAATTGTTCTGGATATAAAATGAGCATCGTTGACCTCAGAAAAATTCTGGTTCGCGCCCCCAGGGGGTCAAAGGGGGGTCAAAAATGACCCAAATTGCTCAAATTTATTGCATTTTACACTCGCCACATCAAGTCACATACAGAGGGGGACCACGCACGCACGGCTTGTTGTTGTTGCAACCCTCAACTTCCCGTGTCGCCATTCGGAAGGAACAACATATTTCTACAATCGCAATTACCAATAAAGGGGCACTGGATTGGAACAAAAATAAAAATTGCCGAGAAAAAAGTTCTCCTTCACTGACAGGAAAGATTAAGTGTAGTATCAGAACAGATACTACAATTTCCTCCTAGATAATTACAAAAACAGCAGGAAATTATCTGATTTCGATGAAATGCTCTG
>OY744537.1:84868365-84888365 GCA_963556195.1 Sepiola atlantica | reverse complement strand
CCATCTTCGTAATGTCTTGGTGGAATCTTTCTCCATGCTCATCACTCACTGCTCCAAGGTTTGGCGGGAAGAAGTTGAGGTGGGAATGGAGAAAATGAATCTTGAGTGATATTCGGCACCCCATATCCTCGTAAGACTTTAGCAATTTCTTAACTGCCAAAATCCATCTTGATATATATATATATATATATATATATATATATATATATATATATATATATATATATATATATATATATATATATATATATAATGTAATGCTATCACTTACATTTTGTGCATAATAACTAAAAAAAAAACCCAAAAAAACCTTAAATTCCAAGTCGTTCAGTGGAATATCACTCATGAAAGTCAATTTAATTTTTACAGTTATTATATTAGTTTGCTTCTAATATTATTTAAGGGATCATTAGTTGTTTACCATGAAAAACTGTTTCGGGAATTTATATATATATATATATATATATATATATATATATATATATATATATATATATATATATATAATGTAATACTATCACTTACATTTAGTGCATAATAACTAAAAAAAAGCCATAAGTCTCAGAATATTAGAATTAGCCCTGAATGGATATACGCCTTTATGTACCATATATGCACAAAATGCATACTATGCATATCTAAAAATTAGATAAAAACGGGAATTTTTTTTGCTTGCCTGAATTTCTTTGTAAATCAGTGTCATTTTATAAATTGTGAAAAGTATTTGTTTTTAGACATGAATATTTTTACATGGTTGAATTGCTCCGCCGTCTCTCCGTGGGTTGTCGTCGCCATGTTTAATTGTGTCCTTTGTGGACCCAACACAGCGTGCTCTCAAATACGAGACGCTCACAATTAGCAGTTCAGTATTATTTAAAAAAAAAAAATTGAAACCCTGGCCACAATTTTATTAGGTGGGAGCCGAAGTCTAAAACTGCCACTTTTATACCCAACTTCTCCCCCCCCCCAAGATTGGGCGCAGAGATCCACACGAGTCTTATATACTGTCTAAGACGCTGTCCACCATGTATGGAGTACTGTTGTCATATTTGAGCGTGTGAATCTCAGTTCCATTTGAAGATTCTTGATAAGGCGCAGAAAGGTATCTGTAATTTGATTGGCTCTACCCTTTCTTCTTATCTGTACGTTCTCTCTCTCTATCTCTCTCTCTCTCTCTCTCTCTCTCTCTCTCTCTCTCTCTCTCACAGATGTAAGTAATATTATTGCACGTGTTCTTGATAATTGTGTGATCTATTCCCTGCTTCTTTTGTTGCAGCTCGTTTGACTCGTTGGTCTAGTGGTCTCCATCAATTCGCTGTTTTGATACCTCATTGTAATACAGCTTCTTATTCTAGTAGTCCTCCCACCTATAGCCTTGGTCTTTTCAAGACTAAGGTCGATAGACATCTCCTGTCTTTGCGATAATCATCTTTCGTTAGTTTTAGTTCCTTACATCAAGTAGTTTCCTGTCTTGTCTGGAGCGATTTCCATTAAAAGAATCTTGCTGTGACGTCAGTTACAGCATCTTGTCCCTCTCGCTTCCCATTGAACAGTATTATCGTACTTAACTGGCTGGACCCTCAGACATTCCACAGTTATATTCTTTATCTGTTGTATATCGCTGCCGCCGTGCTTAGGAATATTTCGATTCTGTGGATGTCCGGCGCCTGCGCAGCCCCCACAATATTATTATACCACCTTTGTTCAAACTGAAACACACTTATCTAAGTACTCTGGTTAATATAGTTTCAAAATATTTCCTGTTATGGGTAGTCTATCTCCCAAACCCTTGGATGGGGTGTGTGACAAATGGGCATTCTATAGACACCCGGTGCGAACGGAGACCAAATGATATTATTATAATACTTTTAGACCGAACAAATTCTACACTTTGATTAGCCTGAAGGCCAAGAAAATGTATTTAAATTCGAGTTTCACATTCGACACAATAGTGGCACCAGATGCAATTAATTTTTTTTTTAACATAGTTCACCCCAAACAAGGCAGGACGCCACTGTAGATGTAAAGGGCTACTGAGAAAAAAGGGAGAAGGTTTGGGGGGTCAACCTAAATTTGGAGTTGCACAGCGAGATGTCTGTTTACATTAGTTTTAAATTTATGCATGTCAGTACCGTCGAGAAAACAGGGGGCAGGAGAGGGGGAGTTCCAGAAGCAAGCAGCACGAGGAAAGAAGCTATTGAAGTAGAAAGCTCTCCGGCATCTGGGGACCTCCACAGTGAATGGATGGGATTTAGCTGATTGTCGAGTTGGTCTAGTGAATTTACATCGAGGGGACACCAGAGTAGCCAGTTTATCGGAGCATAATCCATTGAAGTATTTGTAAAACAAGCACAAGGATGCTACATTGCGGCGATGGGACAGGGACTGGAGCTTTGTTGACAGTGAGGAACGTATTAGGTTGGCGACTCTTTTTTGGACCTTGTCAAGGTGGGTGAGACTAGTAGATGTGTAAGATAATGAAGAGTGGCAAAAATGAATCGTGGACGAGTCCATTGTGGGTGGGGCGTCGAGAAAGAAATAAAGGCGACTTGATAACTGCTAAAAAGGAGAAGGTTCCGCAGTGCAAGTGAGACTTGAACAACGACGGTTTCAAAAACGCGAAGAGCTGAAACGCTTGGTGATCGGAGTATCGATGTACCGGAAGAATGCGAGTTTACCGATAATTATGGCACCGATGAAGCTTTATTGGCTATGGTACCCAAGCCCGTGTTGCTGTTAGACTTTTGTGTCCACCGACTAAAAATGCGGCTGATAAGCAAGTTATTACTCTTAAGAAATCCCCTGACTTGTACTTCACCAAAGTGCTTGTAGAACAATTGCTTCAGTTCACGCTCGGATAGACAATGCAGAGCAAATTGCTTTCCAATCGAATGTATATACGAACGAGTTTCTAGCGGAAACCAAGTCGGTGACCTCAGCAACAAAAAGACTTTCATGAGACAAAAGTATGTCCAAAGATTGTTTAATATGTGTGCGTAGCCGGCGTAAACCATCCGGTAATGGTAAATAAAGAAAACCAAAGTTTTTTCATATACGTTCTGTTCTGTGTCATTCTTGTTGGACCTTACCGGGTACCCTGAAAGAACGGGTAATGCAACAGGGGATGCACCAGCCCAGATGTGGTAATTACGATTTCGGTCGTCGGGCATTCTTATCTTTAAAAAAAAGTGGAGGGTGATAACGTACGTACGAACATGAAATTGTCTCAGCGTATTATTATATAGATTTGAACTGAAGCGCTTAATGGAGAAATATTGAAAGTTATCGTTTTATTGTTTGGCTTCTTTACATCAAACGTGTAGCCTGTCTAAAGAAATAACACTTTCGCTTTGTTTTTAGCAAAAAGTGACACTTTTATAGATTCCAGTTAATTGATTTTTAATACACATTGGTGTTTATTATAGAGGATGTATAGTTGGACAGAAGTGTCTATTTTACCAATATCTGATGTGTACTTCCTAAAAGAGATCACATAACCACAAGCAGGACTCGAACATGTCATAGCCGATTCTGTTCGGCAAGTTTTTAGTTAAACTAATCACACACTCTTGCCAAATGTTTACGGTGTGAACTTGTGGGTGTACCTCTGACATCTGTTGTACTTCTGACATCTGTTGTATCAGTGTCAAGCCGATGGTCACAGCACCAGATGTGAACTTGGGTTTGTGTGCGTTTACTGTACAGCCCGCGATTGTCGGCTCGTTGTCTTCGTTTAAATTCGGCGATTGATTCCGACACTGATCGTAATGTCAATAATGTGGTCTCGGTTACTGCTGTATCAAAATGGTTTTCCTTCCAAACAAGATCACAGCTCAATCTTAAAACGAGTAAATGATAGTTTATAGACTCGCAATCAGAAAGAATATCACTTCCAACCGAACACGAACTGTCCGGCATTTTAACGGTACCTATATATTACCATCCGGTACCTATTTATAAACACACGGTACCTATTTATAAACATCCGGTACCTATTTATTAACATCCGGTACCTATTTATTAACATCCGATACCTATTTATAAACATCCGGTACCTATTTATAAACATCCGGTACCTATTTATTAACATCCGGTACCTATTTATTAACATCCGGTACCTATTTATTAACATCCGATACCTATTTATAAACACACGGTACCTATTTATAAACATCCGGTACCTATTTATTAACATCCGGTACCTATTTATTAACATCCGGTACCTATTTATTAACATCCGATACCTATTTATAAACACACGGTACCTATTTATAAACATCCAGTACCTATTTATTAACATCCGGTACCTATTTATTAACACACGGTACCTATTTATAAACATCCGATACCTATTTATAAACACACGGTACCTATTTATAAACATCCGGTACCTATTTATTAACATCCGATACCTATTTATAAACATCCGGTACCTATTTATAAACATCCGGTACCTATTTATAAACATCCAGTACCTATTTATTAACATCCGGTACCTATTTATTAACACACGGTACCTATTTATAAACATCCGATACCTATTTATAAACACACGGTACCTATTTATAAACATCCGGTACCTATTTATAAACATCCGGTACCTATTTATAAACACACGGTACCTATTTATTAACATCCGGTACCTATTTATAAACATCCGATACCTATTTATAAACATCCGGTACCTATTTATTAACATCCGATACCTATTTATAAACACACGGTACCTATTTATAAACATCCGGTACCTATTTATAAACATCCGGTACCTATTTATAAACATCCGGTACCTATTTATAAACATCCGGTACCTATTTATAAACACACGGTACCTATTTATTAACATCCGGTACCTATTTATAAACATCCGATACCTATTTATAAACATCCGGTACCTATTTATAAACATCCGGTACCTATTTATAAACACACGGTACCTATTTATAAACATTCGGTACCTATTTATTAACATCCGGTACCTATTTATAAACATCCGGTACCTATTTATAAACATCCGGTACCTATTTATAAACATCCGGTACCTATTTATTAACATCCGGTACCTATTTATTAACATCCGGTACCTATTTATTAACATCCGGTACCTATTTATAAACATCCGGTACCTATTTATTAACATCCGGTACCTATTTATTAACATCCGGTACCTATTTATAAACATCCGGTACCTATTTATTAACATCCGATACCTATTTATAAACATCCGGTACCTATTTATAAACATCCGGTACCTATTTATTAACATCCGATACCTATTTATAAACATCCGGTACCTATTTATTAACATCCGGTACCTATTTATTAACATCCGATACCTATTTATTAACATCCGATACCTATTTATAAACACCCGGTACCTATTTATAAACATCCGATACCTATTTATAAACATCCGGTACCTATTTATAAACACACGGTACCTATTTATAAACATCCGGTACCTATTTATTAACATCCGGTACCTATTTATAAACATCCGGTACCTATTTATTAACATCCGGTACCTATTTATTAACATCCGATACCTATTTATAAACACACGGTACCTATTTATAAACATCCGGTACCTATTTATAAACATTCGGTACCTATTTATTAACATCCGATACCTATTTATAAACATCTGGTACCTATTTATAAACACACGGTACCTATTTATAAACATCCGGTACCTATTTATTAACATCCGATACCTATTTATAAACACCCGGTACCTATTTATAAACATCCGGTACCTATTTATAAACACACGGTACCTATTTATAAACATCCGGTACCTATTTATAAACATCCGGTACCTATTTATAAACATCCGATACCTATTTATAAACATCCGGTACCTATTTATAAACATCCGGTACCTATTTATAAACATCCGATACCTATTTATAAACATCCGGTACCTATTTATAAACATCCGGTACCTATTTATAAACATCCGGTACCTATTTATAAACATTCGGTACCTATTTATAAACATCCGATACCTATTTATAAACACACGGTACCTATTTATAAACACCCGGTACCTATTTATAAACATCCGGTACCTATTTATTAACATCCGATACCTATTTATTAACATCCGGTACCTATTTATTAACATCCGATACCTATTTATAAACATCCGGTACCTATTTATAAACATCCGGTACCTATTTATTAACATCCGATACCTATTTATAAACATCCGGTACCTATTTATAAACATCCGGTACCTATTTATAAACATCCGGTACCTATTTATTAACATCCGGTACCTATTTATAAACATCCGGTACCTATTTATCGTATGGTATGTCTGTTACAGCTTTATTTTATATACTTTTTATTTTTCTTAAAAGATCTGGTGTATTTTGCCTCCAGGATGTCACGCAAGAGCATTCAGCAGAAGTCTCCCATCATGACAGGGTTCCATTTGCCTTGATAGTTGCTCTCCATCTTCGTAATGTTTTGGTGGAATCTTTCTCCATGCTCATCACTCACTGCTTCAAGGTTTGGCGGGAAGAAGTTGAGATGGGAATGGAGAAAATGAATCATGAGTGACATTCGGCACCCCATATCCTCGTAAGACTTTAGCAACTTCTTAACTGCCAAAATCCGTCTTGATATATATATATATATATATATATATATATATATATATATATATATATATATATATATATATATATATATATATATATATATATATAATGTAATGCTATCACTTACATTTATGTTACACCGGTCGTTCTTACACAGGAGAAACTGCACCGGTTGTCACTATAAATAGTGCGAGTCACCAGAGACACAGAAGACAAAGCACAGTCTTGTAACTGTCTAGCCAAGTGCTAGTCACTTTCTTACTTTGTTAATACACTTGTTAAACCAACCCTCGACTTGACTTCCTTTATTTATTATTTACTGTTGGACAACTTCACAACAATGTAGTGCATAATAACTAAAAAAAAGCCATAAGTGTCACAATATTAGAATTAGCCCTGAATGGATATACGCCTTTATGTACTGTATATGCACAAAATGCACACTATGCATTTTTCATAGACTATACTAGTGTGATTTTTACTTATACTCTTGCGAAAAGTATGAATTCATTTAGTAGCGTAGACTAGACTCAAGCCTCGGTTGACTAACTAATTTAGGAAAAGGAAAACTCCGAAATCACCTCAGTATCACTGCTTATCTAGGAATTGTTTCCAGTCTCTCTGGATCTCTCCTTGATACTGCATTGAAGCAATGCCGGTTCAGATCAGTCGCGGTTGGAGATTGCACAATGCTTACTTCACTATAGACTCCCCTGGCAGACACATGTACTGTTATATTCGGGATTTTAAATAAAAGTATTCCCATAAGTCATCAAACTCAGTTCCTTTGATTAATCATTTTTAATACTCCCATAATATTCTTCATCCTTAAACTGACAATAATTATATCCCAATAACCCTTATCCTCGAGTGGCTTTTGGCCTTTATAAGTGGTGACTCATTAGTACAAAATGTCTGAATCAAAATAAAAGACGATAATTTGAACACAATAATGTTTTCATATTACTAAGATTCATGTTTTCTGTTGATCATCCATCAATTATTTGAATCTAGTTTGAATATTTCGAAAGTTTTCAGAATTTTCAACTTTCAAATTTCCACTTACCTCTGTGAATCTGGTTCCCATATCCATATTTACCAGACGTATCATTTGTATTCTCGCTTACTTTTGAATGTTTGCAAGAATAAATAAAGTGGGCGCGTCCATTTTGGTTTAGAGGTAGTTCTTGTTTGATTGGTTGGATGAAGAGTTCCTCCTTGTCTGTCCTGATGATACCATTCTATGGAAGAAGAAAAACATGAACTTTGTGATCAATTCGTAAAACTTTGCAAGTAACTCGTCCCATAAGCATTCATTTAAGAACAGCGGGCTTTTATAGGTACGAATGGACCCCCAAAACCTATAATACTGTATGTTTTATAGGTACGAATGGACCCCCAAAACCTATAATACTGTATGTTTATCCAGCTTTACACAGTCTTATAATACTATACCAACAATGAGAATAGGGAACTATTTATACGTAGAAATATACAGCGACCCTTAAAATGCTACACATAAAACCGTTAATAAAATCCAAAATTCTTTCTGAAATCACACGATATTAACCCTTAAATGCTTTTTGTTTAAATATGACACATTTCAACAAAATGCTTATTTAATATACTATTAAACGAAAATGTGTCAATCTACAGCTTGTTTCACATCCTGTTGGCAAGTGTGAGTAGGTATTAGTATGATGTTGCATCAGCACACCCTCTAAATAGGTAATCAGTGTCTTCGATGTCACGGGCGAGTGAGGGTGTTATATTATAGATATAATGTGTTTTCTGTTCATGCATGTATAATATGTATTTTGTTTTGTTGATGCTGTGATATTACGGCCAAACGCAATTCAAACTTTTTTTGTTCTATATTTCATATAATATTATTTTTGTACCAATTATGTCATTTGTTGCACATTTGCAACATCATTTATTTTTGTGCAATAAATTTTTTTCTCTCCCCAAATCCCAAAATCATTTATACTACTTAATATTACTCGTATGAAACGTTTTTCACTTGATAAAATATTTTACAAACCAGTATAGAAATTAAAGCATTTAAGGGTTCTATTTATCTTCCTCCCACAAGGTAAAATGTGACACAAGGTCGGGAAAGTGGGGGAAAACCAGCGCTCGAGAATTTGAGCACTTTGGCTGTTTAAAAATTGCCTGGGCAGCCTCGTCGGCATTCCCCGGTAGGGGCGCCTCAGGCGATTGGCAATAAACTAACCCCCTCTCAAAGGGTGAGAAGGCAAAGCCTGGGAGGGTGCACCTCCTAGAACTGCACAGGACGGACAACCGCCGATAGACCGGCGTAAATCCAGACCCGAAGGCCCGGACAATACCGGTTTATTAGGCGGGGTAAAAAAACCCTGATTGAAGCATTTAAGGGTGAAGTCCAAATAAACTTCAGTCTACGTCTGACATGTCCACACACTTTCACTCCAGAATGTCCACTCGTCTTTGTTTTATCACCGTTCAATGATATGCGGGGACACTTTGGTGAGTATCACATGAGTAGGAGGTGTGATGCTGAATCGGCTTAACACTCACTGGACCATAACTGTGTAGTTCTCAAAGATAATATCTATCAAAACAATCCCCAGACTATTCCTGAACTGAATAGGCCATTATAGCCAAAATCGAGACAGTGCCAATATAGAGGACTGGCTCAGAGTTATTAACAATTTTGTGTCTCGTATCCACGTGAGATCATTGAACGGCAATAAAACGAGGACTTTTGTCGTAGCGGCCCACCCCATTGGACTGATTGTCGAGGACGTATTCTTGACAAATAAATGCCATCCATGGAATCGTTAACAAGATTCACAACCTTTTTTTGCAGTCCAACCATATTTGGTATGAATAAATTTCAGTCTTTGCCTAATTTGTCTACCAAGTTTCAGTCATGAATGTTCAAGAGTCTTTGTTTCTTCGACATTCAATGATTTGCTGGGACATTTTGGTGATCGTCTCATCAGTAGGAAATATCATCTTGAATGGAGTTTACACTCACTGGGTCTTAACCCTTCAGATTTTTCTCTGTGTGGTTCTCAAAGATAATGTCTATTAAAACAATCCTCATACTATTCCTGAACTGAATAGGGCCATTATAGCCCAAATCGAGGCAGTGCCAATATGGAGGACTGGCTCAGAGTTATTGACAATTTAGTGTCTCGTATCCACGTGAGATCATTGAACGGCAATAAAACGAGGACTGTTGGACAATCATAACTTACAATTGGTGGACAAGTCAGGCATAGATTGAAGTCCATTTGTATCAAATATGGTTGAATTGCAGAAAGGATTGTGAATTTTATTAACGATTCTATGAGTGGCACTCTGTATCATGATTTCTCTTTTAGTCTAAATAAACGAAAGTCCATAGATCTGGTTTGCTTGTGTACGGTCAAACGTCCACATCGCTTGACCAAACATAACCAAACTGGCTCAAAATATCGGCCATAGTCTAACTTAGAACTGATTTAATTTTGGGATATCTAGGTCAAATATCAAAGTCACAGCAAAGGTGAAAGTCACACTTTTGGCTATAACTTTGGTTCATTGTAGAGACTTGTTTTTTTTTTGTAGCCAATGAAGCCCTGCATCTTATATGACTTTGACATTTGATCTTGAATGGGCTTTACACTCGCCGAACCGTAACCCTCAAGATTTTGATCTATCAAAACAATCCCCAGACTATTCCTAAACTGAAGAGGCTCATCACAGACCAAATCAAGGCAGTGCCAAGCGAGGAATGTGCCAAAGTTGTTGACAATCATACACGTTGTATCTAGATGTGCTTATCATTGAACACAGATTAAACAAAGACTGTTGGCCATTCATGAAAATCTTTGAATAACTTTAACATTTAGTAAAATGTAGTAACATTTAGTAAAATTTAGTAAAATTTAGTAACATTTAGTAACATTTAGTAACATTTAGTAACATTTAGTAACATTTAGTAAAATTTAGTACATTTAGTAAAATTTGAAAGTGATTTATCTGAAATAATTTTATCATTAAAAACAAAAACAAAAATGACAACGCTAAGTATCGCGTTGTATTTAATGTCTAAAAATCAAGAAAAATAATACGAAAAAATAAAAATTAATAAAAAGGAAATAAATAAATTATTAGATAGAAATTTATAAATAAAAATTAATAATAGTATAAATAAATAACAAATAAATAAATAAATAACAAATAAATAAACAAATAAATAAATAATCGGCGTGACGTTAACCTATGATGTAAGAAACTTTACGATATTCCGTTATTATAGTTTTAATTGGTGCTCAAATTAAAGAACAACAAACATAAACAAAGTATTTATACTTTAAAATCGTACAGGTTTGACCACAATATATTTTCTATTCCCTGATGATAACTTTTGTAAGTCGAAAGCTCGGATAATAATAAGTCAACACGTTATGGATTTGGGGCGTTTCATTTTATCCGTTATCCCAAGAATTGCTAAGTGGGCACTTACGTGCATTGACGATCTGAGTGTGTCAGGTTCGAATCCTATCGGTTCCATAACACCATTTTCACTGTGGAATATTGATAACCTTCATGTGGTCCCTCCTGTGAATACGTGATTCTGGAAAGAACCAATGCCAACAACAGAATCGAGTCGCTTAATAAAGTCGTACCATGTAGATTTATACGTATTTACGTTCCTATATCGGGATAATCACGTTGGCTCACCGGTTCTCGTTAGATCACCGAAGTTAAGCAACGTAGCTAAGAATCAGATGGGTGACTATTTAGGAATGTCAGGCACTGTATGTAGGAGGACATCAACACCTCACTGAAAAAAAAAAAACTGCAGAAACCTAACGTCGTCATCTCCTCTAACCAGATATACATACGACTGGGTACCGCTTGTGAATTTGATACCCCCATGAAACTTCCTCCTTCGGAGGAAGCCGGCTTAACCCATCTAGGTTGAATGCCGTACCAGGTATAAGGGGAGGTACGTTCTTATGTTAAGAATAAAAACAAAGTTAGTTTCCGGATGAAATTGATGTAAACCCGCAGCCGCCATGAAGCGTCCATTTCTTACGCTAAATAATATACAGGGTGATTCATAAGTCACTTAGCTATTTAAAATGATTACCATATGAACCACAAACATACTATGAACTTTTGATAATTGTTATCTTACTCTCTAATTACTGCTATTTGTTATTTTTAATTTGTTCGTTTATATATTTGTTTCTATATATATCTATTTCATAATCAATCAAATATGCTACAAAGAGTCGTAAATTCCTTGCAAAAAAAGAATGGAGCTATGCATGCAGAACGAAGGTGCAAAATTAAAAAAATCTGCTGTAATTTTAAACTCCCATGAATGAATTTGTTGAATAAACGTTCTGTTTTGTATTACCGTATTTTTTAACTTTAGAATTTCAAAAATAAATAGCTAAGTGACTTATGAATCACCCTGTACACCCAAAGAAAAATCCTCTCTTATGTAACCCCCTTCTCTGATTAAATCATTAATCTTTTTAATTTATTTGATTGTGAATAAGTGATTGACTAAAACGTGTTTTCTTTGATAAACTTACCAGGCCGTTGCATGTACTGATGGCCACAAATGAGGACTCGACACCGGCAATGAAACCCTGGTAATAACAATCCTCATTCTCGACATACTTTCTCACTATAGTGTCGTTGCCCTCTGCCCATTCCATGAAGGAATCATCGCTTGTTAGTTCAGTTTTCTCCAAAATAAGATTCCAAAATGTCTTCCGCCAACGGATGGCAACATTGAACAGATTTGGTAAATCAGGAAAGGCTTGCGTTCGGGCACCATCCAAGAACACAGTGTGGTCACCATCGTCGCCCTTGTTGGGTAACCTATAGGTGAGAGGCCGGCCAAGGCTATCCGTCACATAGGGTATCACAAATTCGCGTCTTTTGATTGAGCAATTACTCCCTGCCAGAGGGTCTAGAATAAAAATATAAATATAACAGTAAATTATTTTTGCAACCGTTAAAGAATTTCGTAAGAACACAATATTTTTGGGGGTAAAAACAAGATTATTAAGTTGTAACAGTAAAATACTCTTTTAACAATGAAATATTTTTGTAACAATAAAATATGTTCTGTAACAATAAAATATTTTTGTAACAATAAAATATGTTTTGTAACAATAAACTATTTTTGTAACAATAAAATATGTTTTGTAACAATAAAATATTTTTGTAACCATAAAATATTTTTGTAACAATAAAATATGTTTTGTAACAATAAAATATTTTTGTAACAATAAAATATGTTTTGTAACAATAAAATATTTTTGTAACCATAAAATATGTCTGTAACAATAAAATATTTTTGTAACCATAACATATGTTTTGTAACAATAAAATATGTTTTGTAAGAATACAATATGTTTTGTAACAATAAAATATGTTTTGTAACAATAAAATAGGTTTTGTAACAATAAACTATTTTTGTAACAATAAAATATGTTTTTTAACAATAAAATAGGTTTTGTAACAATAAACTATTTTGGAACAATACAATATGTTTTGTAACCATAAAATATTTTTGTAACAATAAACTATTTTTGTAACAATAAAATATGTTTTGTAACAATAAAATAGGTTTTGTAACAATAAACTATTTTTGTAACAATACAATATGTTTTGTAACAATAAAATATTTTTGTAACAATAAAATATGTTTTGTAACAATAAAATATGTTTTGTAACAATAACATATTTTTGTAACAATAAAATATGTTTTGTAACACTAAAATATGTTTTGTAACAGTAAAATATTTTTGTAACAATAAAATATGTTTTGTAACAATAAACTATTTTTGTAACAATAAAATATGTTTTGTAACAATAAACTATTTTTGTAACAATAAAATATGTTTTGTAACAATAAAATATTTTTGTAACAATAAAATATGTTTTTTAACAATAAAATATTTTTGTAACAATAAAATATGTTTTGTAACGGTAAACTATTTTTGTAACAATAAAATATATTTTGTAACAGTACAACCGTTTTTTTTGCAAATATATTTTGTAAAATAAAACAGTAAAAACTCCTTTTTAAGATTAACATACTTCTTTTGTAAAAATCAAAATGTTTTATAACCATAAAAAGATGTGTTGCATCAATAAAATACTTGTTTTTGTACCAATACACTATCTTTACAAAGGTAAAATATTTGGTAATCTTACAGAGAACGCACCGCGTTTCCGTGATCATCAACGTTCGGGCAGGTCTCGGAAGAGTTGAGGCGCAAACTAACAAACGATAAATTGAAGACTGGCAGCCGATAAATTCAGACGAAGTAAATCAAAGTGAAATATATATATATATATATACATATATAATAATATTTATAGATAAATATTAATTATTTATTACCTACAGACATCGATGTTTCATGCTAACGCAATCTTCAGTGCAGGAAGCTAATTCCCAACGGTCGGCAGGCGCGAACCCCGAACACAAATCGCCACTGATTTGTAGTCAAGACTCTTAACCTCGGCCATAGTAAACTAATTATTAATTAGGGAGGAATTTAACTTGGTAAATAGCGAATCGGTGGCTAAATTTACCCAAGCAGTTTATATATATATATATATATATATATATATATATATATATATATATATATATATATATATATATATATGTATATGTATATATGTATGTATATATATATATGTATGTATATATATGTATGTATATATGTATGTATATATATATGTATATATATATGTATATATATATGTATATATATATATGTATATATATATGTATATATATATATGTATATATATATATATATATATATATATATATATGTATATATATATGTATATATATATATGTATATATGTTAGGGTTAGGGTTTAAGGTTAGTCTTTCGCTAGAACTGACCGTTGCTGACAGAACTCAATGAGTCCATCGGGAGATTCAACGCGCTGACACAGATCGTAGAAATTCATTTCTTCCAAAAGTTATCGCTTGCAGCCTGATTGTCTAATGTCTGCTGGAACCTAATTGGTTAAAAGTTTCGTCAACTCTCGGGCGCTTCCGAGAAGTCACGGAAACGCGATGTGTTCTCTATAAGAGTACCAAATATTTTTGAAACAATAAAATATTTTTAAAACGGTAAAATATTTTTAAAACGGTAAAATATTTTTAAAACAATAAAATATTTTTAAAACAGTAAAATATTTTTAAAACAATAAAATATTTTTAAAACGGTAAAATATTTTTAAAACGGTAAAATATTTTTAAAACAATAAAATATTTTTAAAACAATAAAATATTTTTAAAACGGTAAAATATTTTTAAAACAGTAAAATATTTTTAAAACAATAAAATATTTTTAAAACGGTAAAATATTTTTAAAACAATAAAATATTTTTAAAACAGTAAAATATTTTTAAAACAATAAAATATTTTTAAAACGGTAAAATATTTTTAAAACAATAAAATATTTTTAAAACAATAAAATATTTTTAAAACAATAAAATATTTTTAAAACAATAAAATATTTTTGAAACAATAAAATATTTTTGTAACAGTAAAATATTTTTAAAACGGTAAAATATTTTTGTAACAGTAAATAATTTTGTGGGAGTAAATATTTAAAAAAATAGTAAAAACTTATTTCATTATATTTTATTTTAACACTAAAATATGTTTTTAAGCAGTTAAAAACAGTAAAATATTATTTCATTGTTACAGTAAAATATGTTTCTGAAAGAAAAAGGTAAAACAATATTTAATTGTAACAGTAACATATTTTGTAACAGTAAAATATTATGTGACAGTTAAATATTTTGTAACATTATAATATTGTGACGGTAAAATATTTTTTAACAGTAAAATATAATGTGACAGTAAAATATTTTGCAAGAGTAAAACATTTTGTAACAGTAAACTATTTTCTATCAGTAAAATATTTTTTGATAGTAAATATTTTGTAACAGTAAATATTTTGTAACAGTAAAATATTATGCGACAGTAAAATATATTGTGAGAGTAAAACATTTTTGTAAAAGTAAAACATTTTGTAACAGTAAAACATTTTGTAACAGTAAAATATTTTGTGACAGTAAAATATTTTGTAACAGTCAAATATTTTGTAACAGTCAAATATTTTGTAACAGTAAAATATTTTGTGACAGTAAAATATTTTGTAACAGTCAAACATTTTGTAACAGTAAAACATTTTGTAACAGTAAAATATTTTGTGACAGTAAAATATTTTGTAACAGTCAAATATTTTGTAACAGTAAAATATTTTGTGACAGTAAAATATTTTGTAACAGTCAAACATTTTGTAACAGTAAAATATTATGCGACAGTAAAATATTTTGCAACAGTAACATATTTTGCAACAGTAAAATATTTTGTAACAGTAAGATGTTATGTGACAGTACAATATTTTTTGTAACAGTAAAGTAATTTTTTTAATGCAAAATATTTTTGAAAAAAAACCCAGTAAAATAACAGTCATATATTTTTGTAATAGTAAAATAATTTTGAAACGGTAACATAGAAAATAAAACAGTGAAATGTCATTTCTTTATAGCAGTAAAATATTTTGTACAAAATGCAAAAAGAAATAAATAAAAAAAAAGAAGATACAGATTTATATTACAACTTTGTTTACACGTTCTACTAGGAAAAAATGGCGTCTCGTTTTTGTACGTTTTCTCGTCGGACCATTCTCGGATCACGCGTGAAGCTGTGAAGAATGTGTCTCTAACAAATGGTGAACCTTGCAAGCGTATTAGTATCAAAATGTACCAAATGTCGTTTTTTTGCTACGAAATCAAAATGATTAGAAAGTAAAAATCGATTTAATTTTTTTTTTTCTGTTTGAGGCCTCACACTGAAATGGCTAATTTAATGTTAAAAATAATTCATGTTATAAATGATTGGTGAACTGCACTCGCTCGTCGCTGGCGGAAATTCATGGGTTCATACCTTTTCCAATGTGTAAGTGAACATCATCCATCTTAGTGATTTTGGTTTTGGGTTGCAGATTCCAAAGTCTGTTTTAGTGACCATTAGGCTAAAAGCAGCCCTTCCCCTTTCCTCTACAATCTCACAGTGGATAATATTCAATGCATCGTTGTGTATTAACACAATAAAAATAGATGAAGAGATAATACAAGTTTGATAGTAGAAAACATTTTCTGTTCAGGTTAAAGTCTAGCTTCGTATTTTGAGCACTCCTTTTCATAAATTCCTGTCATTTTTTGCATGCAAAAACTTAACAATTAATCTGACTTATGTTCTTGTTTCATCATCATCATCATCATCATCATCATCATCATCATCATCATCATCATCATCATCATCATCATCATCATCATCATCATCATCATCATCATCATCATCATCATCATCATCATCATCATCATCATCATCATCATCATCATCATCATCATCATCATCATCAATATCCTTCCTATCATCATCATTCACCTCATCTCCATGATCAACATCTTCGCCGTCGTCGTCGTCGTCGTCGTCGTCGTCGTCGTCGTCGTCGTCGTCGTCGTCGTCGTCGTCGTCGTCATCATCATCATCATCATCATCATCATCATCATCATCATCATCATCATCATCATCATCATCATCTCACCAAATGGGCAAATGCGGCAAATACATGATATGAAACCATGATTAATGACAGTATTTTGTCTTAAATACTCTAAGATGTAATATATCTCGCTCGTAGTTTTCGCAATGGTTTCATCTGTAAGTTCTGGATAACTTTGGTTGAGTTATCAAAAGAAAACAACACTAAAAAAGTCGTTTGTATTTATAATTTTTAAAGTTTAAATGTGAGTCTCGACACACATGTAATCGGTTTGATTGGTCATGTCACGTGGCGGGGATAGTTTGATGAGGCATATTTGTGTAGCGGAAAAACAGAAGCTGAATGGGCGTGAACAAAGGTGGATGAAACCTAAGAGTTTAAAGCCTACCTTATATCTTTGTTTAAAATGGAATCATCGTGTTAGTTAAGTTATAATAAGATATATTTTTAAAGACAACAATGTCGTTCATTTTTTATACACAGATTTATTCCAGCATACTTGGCCACAACCTTAATCAAACATAGTGCACGAAACGGCCTACTTATATATAACGTCAACGCGTCTCGGACGAAGACGGAGAGAATTTCTCGACCAACCAATTACTCAAAACTCCGACTAAATTGCGTTAACACTAACGTCATGCGGTTATTTTAAACGCAGAGTCGGCGGAGAAAAATTGACATAGTTTGAACCCATGCGCTCATCGCGGCATCGAACCACGATCGCAAGAATCGTCGAAAATTGTATATACATATTGATTTTCAATAGTACTTTTCATCATTGTTGATGGCCTTAATGGATGGCTTGTGAAAAGAATGTGGTCGTACACATCGCTTCGGACGGTAACAGCGAAGAGGAAGCATCATAACATGGGTACGTATTATTGGTCATATATAGGCTAGTCAATGGAGAGTCACAGACGGAATCAAAACGATCACTTCTGCTTATAATGTCTCCTTGAAAAAGCACTTTGAGATTTGCATGAAGTGACAGAGAATCCCATCCCAAAAATGGCGATTGGTTTGATGCAAATTGATACCATTAGTTATAGGATGATTGGTTTAGAAGAACATCAAGATGAAAGAACGTAACTAGGTAGAGTTAGTTGTATACATCTGGCCGCATCTGACTGAAATAGAATATTGAACAAGAAAAAGGATCACCATCTTCCATGAATAACACCAAAATCCTCAACTAAAGTACGAATCAACTTTTATTCGAAGAGAACACTGGAACAAGAAGAGAGTTGATAGGTCTGTCGGCTTTTTGGTAGAAATGTAATATAGTTTCAGGTCTTGAGTTCATTACTGCCCCTCGTCGCCATGATGATAACGAGAGGTGATTAGAGAATGCCAGTCCGTTATCGTTGGAATCTTGACTTGAACTGTTGTATTTCGCGCGCATCCAGCTGTGGGCAGACAATCAGCAGGTTTCTAGTGCGCATGTTAGTGGTGTGCAAATCGCCTGTGTATCAATACGCCGACTAAATTACAACTCGACATAAGTAAGATATTGCGCGTACATATAAATAAAAATAGATCTCTCATGTAACTGCTACATGCCCCCCCCCATAGCGTGCGTAAAATATAACTATAGTTCATCTTAAATTAGGCTTTGCTAGGAACTGGATGATGAAGAGTCTTTCTTGCACACTCGATTTCGATTCTATTGAGAACAGGTGGAGTGTTTTGAAAATAAAGGTTCAGCGAGATAGGCGCCAATTCTCTACTAAAAGTGCGATATGGGAGTTTATTTTATATGTTGCTAGTGTATAAATCCAAGGTTTGTACAAAGAGTCGATTGGTTTCATGCACGATGTTTCTGTCTCTCCTGTGGCAAGGATAACTACAGTGTATATTTGTTGTGAAGTTGTTCCACAGTAAATAATAAATAAAAGAAGTCAAGTCGAGGGTTGGTTTAACAAGTGTATTAACAAAGTAAGAAAGTGACTAGCTGTTGGCTAGACAGTTACAAGACTGTGCTTTGTCTTCCTGTGTCTCTGGCGACTCGCACTATTTATAGTGACAACCGGTGTAGTTTCTCCTGTGTAAGAACGGCCGGTGTAACAATATTAAATAAGGCTTAGCCGTGAACTGGCTGATGAAGTTTCCTGCTTGTTCTATTCGCTCTTTATCCGAATGAGAACATGTAACATTGACCCCTGTCTTCTACTGGTCACCAAGCCGAAAGGTGTTGCAGAAAAAGTGAAGAAATCGGATACAAGACGGGATTTTTTTTTTATATAGATTACAATCTATATAAATGTATAATGATGGAATTCCTTTGAGCACACTCCCCAACCCCAACATGCGGGAGCAAAACATGGAACGTCTACTCGCTTCGATCGTTAAGTCTGTTCTCGTATTTTCCCATTTCTCTGTGGATAGGTGACGTATGTCTGCAATTGTTTTTTGTTTTTTTTAAATATATTCCTGAATCAACATACTTCAAAATGAAAACAAAACAAATGTTTACGATTTACATCTCATCCTCAACCTTGCAATAATAAAAACATTCGCTGTCGCATTCAAAACACGACGCCTACCTTGACCTACACCACGTTACCGTTTTTTTAAAATTTCAATTCACAATCCTGCTTTTTTTCGATCACTTCAGGGTGATCTCGTTACATTGCAGAGTCTTCTGAAAATGAAGGTTTATTGAGATAGGCGCCAATTCTTTACTAAAAATGCAACATGAGAGTCCTTTTTAGACTTCCCTCGTAGATACATCCAAAAAGATAGATACATGGCTGACGGCTGTTGGCTCTGATACAGG
>OY744537.1:84845865-84863365 GCA_963556195.1 Sepiola atlantica | reverse complement strand
TTATGTACTAAGTAATTTTGGCCTTAGGGACTAGATCAAAGTGTAGGGTCTGTTCTTTCTTCGATCGGAAGAGGAGAAACCCTTCTTGACTGGGGCAATTTTAATTTTTTGTTCCAGATAGAGTACCCATGTTTTGGATATCTTCCACATAAAAATAAACGAACTTGTGTCTAACTGTTTCTTCGCGGGGAGGCAAGTAGATTCAGTTAGTTTTAAATATGAACGTGAGCGTGTTAGTCATTTGGCGACACCATTATTGTGAAGTGAAAGGTGAGCCTGGCTAGTGGTTAGTCAAGCCTCTACCTACACTCTTCTGATATATATATATATATATATATATATATATATATATATATATATATATATAGATTTAGATTTTTCACTTATAAAATAGATCATTCAGTGAAGACCGGGGTTGTTCCAAATTGGGACCGATTATTTGCTTGTTGGCTTGGTGGAAGAAATAATGAACGAGCTACTTTTCTAAGACTTTTCTAGGACTTTCTTTTTTTATCGTTGTTCTTCCTTGTTTTTTAATTTTGACTTTTATTTTTATTTTATTTTTTATTTTTATTTTTCCTCTTCTCTTCTTAAGTGACCTCAACTATTGCAACGCCACATTGTGTATTGTCGGCAGTTGAAACCAGTATTCCAGACATTTAATTTCCCTGATGATCTGCCAAGCAAGTAACTGCTTGGTAGTGAAACACGTGTAGGAAAAAACATTTAATTTGAATAAATAATATTTGTAAGAAAAAATATCTTTAATGGTGATCATTGGTGTCCTGAAAGGAATGCTTTGGTAAGCCTTCATAAAATCACACACACATATATATATATATATATATATATATATATATATATATATATATATATATATATATATATATATATATGAAAAATATGAAAAATTATAACTAAAAGGTAAACTTTTAGAGAACCTATTGTGAGGGAAGGAAAGCTCAATATACTGGATAGAGCAAAAATATATGATAAGTCAATGAAAATAATTAGACCTGCAATAATGATAAGATTTTAATCTTTGAAAAGTCTGGCTTAAGGATTGAAAGAGAAGAAAAATAAATATCGTTATTCACTAAACGTCCTTGTTTTGAACAACCGAATATTTTGATTTGCTTCCCTTTTGCAGGTCTAATTATTTTTATTGACTTATCATATATATATATATATATATATATATATATATATATATATATATATATATATATATATATATATATATATATTTATTTATATATTTATGCAAACATTGTTAAAGGAAAAAGAAATTCGTCTTTTTAATTATACTTTTTAAAAAAAATTTTTATCAAAGAAATTTATAAATGTTCCATAGATTTCACAGGTTTCACGAACGTTATCGATTCTTCGTCGAATCATCCCCAGGTGTCAAAAGCAAATGAACAAAAAAGTTGGAGAAAGAAGAGAATTTAAAAATGACGGCGGAGAAATGCGCATAGAACGTTTTTTTCTCATTGTTCCAGGAAGTCGTTGACGATTTAAATTAAGCAACGCTGGATGGCATCACAGAACAAAATCGCATTACGACTTCCTGGAACGGAACCTAAGTATTGGCGTAGGTATATAATATTTGAAGTTGAAATTTTGTTTCAGGTTCAATCCTTACGGAAATCTTAGTTTAATATCCAATTATATTTAGATATTGATTTAACGGAACATTTCCGAATGGAACGTCTAATTTTAATGAAGTACAGGGCATTTTCTTTTGGATAAATGATAAAAAATTCGACACGCACCAGATACCAAATTTATTTCGGCCTACTTTATCATTTCCAAATCCGGTTAAAATTTGAGAATGTCAAAAGAGGCCGAAAAAATGTATGTGGAGATGAGAGTGATAGACAGAAGATTAGTAAGAGATTCGTCATTTGGTAAGTTAATTGCAAATTACGGCTAATTAGAACAATTTAAACAATTAAAATGGAAGCTTTTTCAAACATAGCAAGGTCCCAAAACAGGAAATCTTAGCATCTATTTCATGTGATTAAAAGATATAGGAAAAAGCCTTAGGGAAACCAACGTTGATTAACTCAGCTTTAGTATAATAATAATAGATATATACGCATGTATTTCATGTGATTAAAAGATATAGGTAAAACATCCTTAGGGAAACAAACGTTGATTTACTCAGCTTTAGTATAATAATAATAGATATATACGCATGTATTTCATGTGATTAAAAGATATAGGTAAAACATCCTTAGGGAAACAAACGTTAATTAACTCAGCTTTAGTATAATAATAGATATATACGCATGTATTTCATGTGATTAAAATATATAGGAAAAAGCCTTAGGGAAACAAACGTTGATTAACTCAGCTTTAGTATAATAATAGATATATACGCATGTATTTCATGTGACTAAAAGATATAGGAAAAAGCCTTAGGGAAACAAACGTTGATTAACTCAGCTTTAGTATAATAATAAATCAGTCTTTGAACCAGTCGGCTTTGACAGGGGCGACGGTCGCAGGCCTGACGGGATAACTGTGTTTGCTTTCCGAGCCGGAAAGCCGCTGATCTAGTACGCCACTTGTTTTGACTCCTTTTTACCAGCAAGGATTGCGGAATCCGCGGCGAAGCCCGGCACGGCGGCTCTGCTCGCCGAAACAAGGAAGCGCGGAAAATATAGCTCGCTCACTGACCGTTTCGTCTTCCAACCAATTTCAATGGAAACGTCGGGTGTGCTTGGCCCTGAGACTGTTAAATTTTTTCAGGACATTGGACGGAGGATTTCAACGTCTAGGCACGATCCCCGTGAGTCAGCCTGGTTGTTCCAACGCATCTCCCTGGCTATCGTTCGTGGCAACGCTATGTCAGTTACGGCGGCGTCACTTCCGTTCTAATCGTCATCTGTTGACTCTCTCTTTCTTTCTCTGACAATTGTTTCAAGCCTTATTGTTCTTTTTGTTTTTTTATTCTTTATGGAATAATTGTACGTGAGTAAACAACCTTATATCAAAAAAAAAAAAATCCTCTTTAATTTTTTTTTAATATTGATAAAGAAATTGCTGGATCTAAGGGAGGTAACTTAGTTGGAAAATAAAGGTTTGAGGTGTTTAAATGGATTCTTTAAATCAGTTATTACTGATAAATAAATTAAATATTCTTGTGAAAAAAAAGAAGAAAAAAAGTCATACCTTGAATGACAATAAAAGTGTAAAAATTTTAAAAATAATAAATGACAAAGTCTGAAGTGGCTATTATTTGCATCAACGTGCTAAATCTTGTAAAATATCAGTCGATGAAAATATTTTAACGTGTTTATACTTACCAATAGTGTCCTTTGCAGATAATGAGGAAACCTATTGAAGTTAAAAGAAGAACAACATGATTATTGTAATGCTATAACTAAGTACATGTAGATGAAAAAAAAAATATTCGCAATGCAGACATGCAGACATACGCAACATATATGGCATTAAATTATAGAAAGATATCATATAATTTAATTCGAAACATAAAAAACAGAAAATGTATTAGACTAAAAGTTTCTAATTAATTTAAAAGAAGCATTTCCCTCCAGTGTCATATGTTTGAAGATGTGTCATGTTTGAATAGAATTGTGTTTTTAATGTCAACCAGGCAACAATGTTAAACAAGTTAAAAAGAGGTCTGTCCGATATTAAATAGTGAAAGTCAAAATATTTCGATTTCAGTATAACTTTTCTGGGCTGGTTGTGGTAACTTATTGTTCAGAAATATTTGCATATATGCGGTAAGTAATCAGACAAAAAATATAATTTTTTGATGGGCGCATAAATTCTAAATATTTTTCTAACTACATTGATGCGGACGCCTTCTTGGGTCAAGAGCTTTGAGTCTTGTTCGTCAAGCAGTTTTTTTTCGTATTGTTGGGTTGCTCCAATTCTTAGCTTAAGTCAAAAGTGTCACGTGACGCCTTAAACAGTCATGTTAACTGTTACGTAATTAGTAAAATCGTGTGATACACTTCTATGGTGCAACTTTTTAATGATCTTTTTTAAAAATATTTAACCAAGGTGGATGCTGTTACACTTTCAACGAATCCCTGCAAGTCACAATGTTTGAAGATCAGTCGCTAGTACAACTACACGAGACCCTGAAAGGGTGAGAAATTATAAATACATAACGTAAAATCATTAAACAAGAAACAAAAATAATATAAAAATCGATTGAAATTATTCGATGTAACTTGGTGACATTAACGATGAAACTTAACGACGTTATGGTGTAAAGAATTATTATAAACTGAAAAGTCATAAGTAGCGCTAGTCCAACATTAACACAATAGAATCAGATGCCGTTGTATTAATTCAGCAACACTTTGACGCGAGTGTGTAAAAGTAAGATGAAAATTGGAAAATTTCCGCGTAAGATCAAAATAGAGTAAAAAAGTGGGGAATTCTATTAGAAGTTTAAAGTCTTATAATTAGAATTACGTGGCAAGATATGATAGGAAGTTCGAAATGAGACATGCAGAGGTAAGATATGCATCGATGACCTCAGAATAAGATTATAATTAATTAGCACTTCTGATTGGTCATGACTGAAGGGGCGAAAACAATATGCCCCCCCCCCCCTCGTGGACTAAGTAAGAGGTTCGGTTCGGTGTTCAGCAAAAAGATTCTCAAGTTAAAAAGATGTACCTGAAAGACGGAAGGACGTTACATCGGCCGAAACGTTATGAATATAACAGCCAAAACAAGAATAGTAGCCCGAAGACAAATTATCAGAATACAGATTATCACCCTTCATCTAAAAAAAATGGAAATTGAATTCCATGGAATCTTCTCTCACTGTGAAAATCTGATTACTTTGGTGAACTATAATTGTAGTTTAAATCTCATTAAAACGCATTTCCGTGATGAGTGTCATGCTGCATTGGGGACCGCTAACCCCTTTTTCAGATAAAAGTATACGAGGCCTGTCTAAAAAGTATCCGACGATTGACCAGAAAAATATTTCAAATACGTGACGGGGTTGGGACCGTAATCCCCTTCGAAGTAGACGCCTTTTTGCTTGCACACACTTAGCCCACCGACCCATCCAGAATTAAAAAAATAAAAAAAGTATAATTAAACAGACGAATTTTGTTATTTTTAACAATGTTTGCATATATATATATATATATATATATATATATAGTCTAAAGAAGCTTTGAGTCATTAAAACAAAAAAAAAAAAAATGTAAAATGCAGTTTATATATATATATATATATATATATATATATATATATATATATATATATATATATATATGTGTGTGTATGTGTGTGTGTGTGTGCATATACTTACAATAGTACATAAAATAATAAGCACCATTAATCATTATGATAATAACTAGCTGTCCCTACCAGGCGTAGCCCAAGATTATGTTTACTTTCATTTTTTGTTTTGTTTTTACTGTTTTGTTAACAAAATTAATTATTCGTTTTCTGTATCAGTAACTCAATTTTAATTTTGTGTGATCGCCTATTGGCTGTTTTTGTAACTCGTTAACGCATTTTATCGAACCGATATCGGCAGCATACAGTTTAAAATAAATTATGTGACTTAAATAGGACTTGACCCAATAAACAAAACATGAATTTCCTTTTTCCAACCACCAAAGCGAACGTTAGAATTACGGAGTCGGCCGTTTCTCATCGCATTGGTAATTTCTTTTATTTTCAATGGCACAGATGGAGTGCTTTTTTAAGTAAGAATAAGCATACTATATCTAAAATATTTAAATTAAAATTCTTTTAGAAAACATACCTATCGCTTCTGTAACTGTGTCTAAACAACGTTTTACGAAGCAACTTTTTTAATGTATTTTTTTCACTGAAACATGATTTAACTAAAAACTGTTTAGAAAAACCGTTATCTTCTGTTTTGGCGGTTATATTCATAACGTTTCGGCCGATGTAACGTCCTTCCGTCTTTCAGGTACATCTTTTTAACTTGAGAGTCTTTTTGCTGAACACCGAACCGAACCTCTTACTTAGTCCACGGGGGGGGGGGCATATTGTTTTCGCCCCTTCAGTCATGACCAATCAGAAGTGCTAATTAATTATAATCTGATTCTGAGGTCATCGATGCAGATCTTACCTGTGCACGTCTCATTTCGGACTTCCTGTCATATCTTGCCACGTAATTCTAATTATAAGACTTTAAACTTCTAATAGAATTCCCCACTTTTTTACTCTATTTTGATCTTACGCGGAAATTTTCCAATTTTCATCTTACTTTTACACACTCGCGTCAAAGTGTTGCTGAATTAATACAACGGCATCTGATTCTATTGTGTTAATGTTGGACTAGCGCTACTTATGAATTTTAAGTTTATAATAATTCTTTACACCATAACGTCGTTAAGTTTCATCGTTAATGTCACGAAGTTACATCGAATAATTTCAATCGATTTTTATATTATCAGTTTTACTTCGAGAATCCGACTAAGTCTTCATTATACATATAAGAAGTTCTGGAAGACCATGTTTCTGTAATTTTGCATTTTTTTTCTTTTGATAAGATTAATTCAGCATTTTTTAGACCGTCATGAGAATTATGATTTGAAATCAAATTTCTTATAAAAATCAAAATCATTAACACTATTACTACTACTACAACTACTACTACTACTCATCGAATGCGGAAACCAATCCGCATAAGCTACAAATGGTAACCAGTTACATGGAAGTTACAATAGGAAGAAAACAAAGCCACAGGAAGAACACACCCACACGAACCCCAATAACAGAAACTGGAAGAAATCTCATAAACTGCCCCCACCCCCAGTGGTGGCACTAGCCTCGGCTGATACCACACAAAATAGTCGTGAAGGGTCAAGGAGGATGGGAAGAGCGAGGAGGAAGAGCACTAACCAGACCTCCACTGGAAGAGTGCGGAGTGTACTGGGACCTTGAGGAGGCTTATTGCCACCATCCACATCCCAGAGGAGACCAATGGTCGTTACCAGCAAATAATCAATGGTAAGCGGATGTTATTATACCTCAAAGTCATTTGGAATGGTTACCAACAAGAGGTGGAGAGTACTGGAAATCTGTGGAGGCTTGTTGCCATGCAGACTCTAGGGTTATTATCAGTGAGCAATCACTGACGATGACTTGTTTGAGAACTCCTAGTGAGTACAAATGATAATAATAATCACAATGGTAATCATATATATATATATATATATATATATATATATATATATATATATATATATATATATATATATATGAAATGATTAATTATATATACATATTTAAATGTTGATTATGATTATGTTCACAATACACATAACTGCGCGAGTATAATCTTCGATCAGACTGAAACTACGTGAATTTTAATGATGACAAATTCATCAGACACTTTCCACCTGAAACGAAACACCTGATCAGGAAATTCGAGCGGATCACTACGAAAATATATCGACAAAAAGTGTTTATTGTGTTTAACGACGTATACCTAAATTAATATTTTTTTTACTGATTAATCACCGCTTATCAAGGCTCGTGGGCACTCGAGGATTAGGGTTAAAAGGATTGTTTGTTAGACCATGATCGCCGCCACAGTGGGTGGGGTGGGCAGAAGATTACTTTAGAGGACTTGACTTTCCAAGAGGACGGCTCGACAAGTATTTGTTCACATTAGACTTGATAACAACAATATTGATATCGGTTGTGAAACAGACTCATGGTATCTTGTTCCACAGATACGATGTTCTAGGAAATAAAGTCTATTTTATAAGCGTCTTTAAAATAGGGGTGGGACGTAATGGGTGAAAATTTCAGATTCATGCGACTAGTATGTTTTTAGTGTTCATTTATACATAAATAACACTAAACAATCAAACATTTTGAAAATTTTGCAAGATTCAGAAAAATACTTGTAGTCCGGGGTTTCAAATCGCATGACCGGTAGTGAATAGGCATATCTCTATGCTGATGAGTCCCGATTGAAAAAGGACGAAACGTATACGTACATAGATAATAAACAATAACAAATATTATATATATATATATATATATATATATATATATATATATATAAAGAGAGAGAGAGAGAGAGAGAGAGAGAGAGAGAGAGAGACAGAGAGAGTGACTCGAAGAAAAATTGCGAATCGAACAATTTAGAGATAGCAGCAGGCTGCCCGATTATAGGTTCGAGCTTATGAACAAATGTACAGATAAAAAAAAAGTGTCTGCTTTGCCACTTTAACACTTAGTTCATGTTTTCCTTGATAGATGGATGGACTTTGCGATATTTTATTTTTTATTAGTTGAGTATAATTCGAAAAAGCAAACTAAAAGAGAGAAATAGAAAATAAAAATATGAAGTATTAATTGCATTCAGATTTTTTGGCTTACAATGTCTACAAAGACTTCAAAATTGCCGTCTCGACAGCATTACACGTTGGTGATGTAAAGCGATACTTAGTGTTACGCATTTTATTTCATTGTTGTTCTTAGTAAGTGACTTTTAATTTAAAACGCTTAATCCCCCCCTCTCTCTCTCTCTATATATATATATATATATTACATATATATATGTTTATATATATATATATGTTTATATACGATTATATATATATATATGTTTATATACGTTTATACATATATATACACAGGGTGATTCATAAGTCACTTCACTTAGCTATTTAAAATGATTACCATATGAAGCACAAACATACTATGAACTTTTGATAATTGTTATCTTACTCTCTAATTACTGCTATTTGTTATTTTAAATTTGTTCGTTTATATATTTGTTTCTATATATAATTATTTCATAATCAATCAAATATGCTACAAAGAGTCGTAAATTCCTTGCAAAAAAGAATGGAGCTACACATGCAGAATGAAGGTGGACATTTTGAAAATCTGCTGTAATTTTAAACTTCAATAAATGAATTTGTTGAATAAACTTTGTTTTGTATTACCGTATTTTTTAACTTTAGAATTTCAAACATAAATAGCAAAGTGACTTATGAATCACCCTGTATATATATGTTTTTATATCTGTATATATATGTATACATATATATTCATAGATGTGAGAAAATGCATATGTTTTCGCATATACTTTCAATTTTTTTCGTAGACCAACTTTTTCAAGGTAAAATCTCGATTATTACTAGCATATAACAACAGAGCATATATAAATAGACAATATTAGGTTGAATTCCAAGATTTTATTAATTTTACTATTCAGTTTTTCAAATACAAATTTCGGTACATTTTTTACGGACCGCTTCGTAAATAGACGACCAAGCGAAATTAATATGTCAATTCCGGAATTTTTGACTATGGGCTCCTCAGAAAACCAAAGTTCACCTTGAGCAAAAAATAGATTACAAGGCAATAAATAACAAACACAAAAAGAACAACTCCCATTGATGACATTTTCTCTCGATGAATAACATAGATATTGCTACTTATAGAGGCAACCATTTTGTTTTACAAAGTAAAGCTATCAAAAATACGCACGATATTGCCCAATACAATTTCTGGGATAGTTAATTGTTTATTGGTTGAAATTAATAAAACTATTTATTATAAATATATAAATAATTATTATATAAGATATGCAATTTAAAGTTAAACCGAAAAGAAATTATAACAATTTCAGTAACCAAGTGACTAGCCATTAGATAGTGAAATAAATTATAATGAAAATTGCTTAAATATTTGTCTGAGTTTTTCTTCATATATATATATATATATATATATATATATATATATATATATATATATATATATATATATATATATATAATTATCAATAAATAAATGTTTTTATATCCATAGACATATATATGTTTCGCATTTTTATTTCATATTCATCAGTATGGAATTACGTAACCGTATCGCTGGTCTAACAATTTGAACCCCGGCTCTAAGTATTAAGAACCTTGGTCTCGTAACCATTCGGCCAACTGTACGATCACGCTTTTCATGCGAGAGAAATACGCCTTATATTCTTTCGATGTAAACGAAGTACTGTGATTCTAAAGAGAGTTCTATCTCCCAAGGGAGAGAACCATGCAACGTGGTTAAGTCATGAATCATCAATTTATTATTGCTCGAAAGGGCTCAACTTCATAGGAGCGTAGTAACTATTATTGGTCCCCCGATTTATAAAATCGGGGGACTTATGTTTTGAGGCATGACCGTCCGTATTTTTCTCCGCAACCATCCATTGAATTTCTCTGAAATTTTGCATGAAGTTGTAACTTTGGTCAGGTTAGAAAGTGACATTCTCCAATTTTTTTAACAAAATCTGCTTAGCCCCCCAGGGGGTCAAAAAGCCCCGAAATGGCAAAAAAATGACATTTTTTGCCCCATAACTTTTCATCCATCCATTCAATTTCTCTGAAACTTGGCCAAAATGTGGAGGCAATTGTTCCTAATAGACAATAAGTATCGCTATCCTTGGAAAAATTTTGGTTCGCGCCCCCAAGGAGTCAAAAGCCCCCAAAATGGCAAAAAATGACCCTTTTCTCCCATAACGTTTGATCCATCCATTCAATTTTTCTGAAACTTGGCCAAAATGTAGAGGCAATTGCTCTGGATATAAAATGAGCATCCCTGATCTCAGAAAAATTCTTGTTCGCGCCCCCACGGGGTCAAAGGGGGGGGGGTTAAAATGCCCGAAATTGTCCAAATTTATTGCATTTTACACTCGCCACATCGAGTCACATACAGAGGGTGACCGCGCACGCGCGGCTTGTTAATAAATAAATATGTTTATATCCATGGACATATATATGTTCCGCGTTCATATATATATATATATATATATATATATATATATATATATATATATATATATATATATATATATATATATATATATATATATATATTCCATGTGAAAACCGTGTGTTGTCGTATGGGTGTAATGGTTACTGGCGCGAACTATGGACTCGGCGGGGTCACTTTCACTTATACCCTCTCCCCAACTATTGATTAAATAGTAAAGTAGACTAAACTATCAAGCCTTTGTTATGAATATGCAACTGGTTCAGGGGAATGAATACTCTGAAATAACACTAGTCTTTCTCTGCTTATTCCGGCATTGTTTCCAGTCGTCTTGAAAGTTGTCTTGCCACTGGACTCAAACAATGCCGGTTCAGAAGGGATGCGGTTGTGATATGTTGCGCAACCCTTGCTTAAAGTGTAGAACCCGCAAGCAGCCACCCTTATAGAGGATGTCCATTGTCTCTCGAGGCTTAACGGAAGCCTATATATAAAATCTATGACACCATCTAACATAATAAGACCTTCTATGGAGTATTTATTTACTCCTCTCCAGGAGTTAGGCACAAGGCCAGTTTTTATCTTACTCCCACAAGTAAGATATTACCCAAGGTCGGGTCGGGAAAGTGGAGTTTGAAAAGACACCGCCCGAGAGGTGAGCACTCTGGCCATTAAAAATTGCCTGGGCAGCCCCGTCGGCATTCCCCGGTAGGGGCGCCTCAGACAGTAAGCGATAAACTTACTCCTCCCCAAAGAGGGGAGGCGAAGCCTTGGAGGGTGGAGCTCCTAGAACTGCACAGGACAGACCTATAGACCGGCGTAAATCAAGCCCCGAAGGCCAAGACAATACCAGTCTATGGGGTGCAGTATCCATCGGAACAGATACTACACTTTGATCTTAGCCAAAAGGCCAATGGGGAACAGACCTTCTATGGAGTATCTATCCCATTACAGCGTTCTTGATAAGGTTCAGAAACGTATCTGTAATTTTGTTGGCCCCGCCCTTTCTTCTTCTCTTGTCCCAGTCTATTCTATAAGTTCTATTATGGCATGCGTTCTTCAGAATTTCCTGATCTATTCCCTGATTCTTTTGTTCAAGCTCGTTTGACAAGTTAATCTAGTGATCTCCATCAATTCGCTGTTCAGTAGCTTCTTTCCAAGAACTGCGGACTTGTGGAACTCTCTTTCTGCTGACTTTTCCCCTCCTACCTATAGCATTTGTCTTTTCAAGACTAAGGTCAATAGACATCTCCTATCTTTGTGCTAATCATCTTTTGTTCTTTTTAGCTCTTTGCATCAAGTGGCTTCATGCCTTGTCTGAGGTGACTTCCATAAAAAGAAAATAATCTCACGTGGTAATTTCACAGAGGATATTTATCTACAATAATCCCAAAATACCAATCAATATCTTTTCGTAATTGGGACAGATCATAGTGCTACTAAACTATTGTTTTAATTTGTCAATCAAAATAGTGAGAAGGTATATGTAAACATTAAACAATAATTTTGTTGTTGTACTTTACAATAAATACATTAACTTAACTAATAAAAAATAGTTATTTATTCATCTTTCAAGGAAAATGTAAACTCTGAAAAAAGATGGCGATAGAAAAGGGATCAGAGAGAGAGAGAGAGAGAGAGAAAGAGAGAGAGAGAAAGAGAGAAAGAGAGAGAGAGAAAGAGAGAGAGAGAGAGAAAGAGAGAGAGAAAGAGAGAGAGAGAGAAAGAGAGAGAGAAAGAGAGAGAGAGTAACAAAGAGAGAGAGAGAAAGAGAGAGAGAGAAAGAGAGAGAGAGAGAAAGAGAGAGAGAAAGAGAGAGAGAGAGAGAGAGAGAAAGAGAGAGAGAAAGAGAGAGAGAGAGAGAGAGAAAGAGAGAGAGAAAGATAGGCTATTCTCTATCTCGGCAGATCTATTATCAGACTTTGTATGAAGTATTGTTGTCATATTTGGGATGGGGAATCTCTGTCCTATTTGAAGGTTCTTGATAAGGTGCAGAAACGTATCTGTAATTTGATTGGCCTTACCATTTCTTCTCCTGCACTTTCTCCATCACATACATGATGTTGGAAGTCTTACTCTCTTCTATAAGTACTATTATGGCATGTGTGTCTTCAGAATTGTATGATTCATTCCGTGCTTCCTTTGTTTCAGCTCGTTTGACTCCGTGGTCTAGTGGTCTTTATCAATTCGCTGTTCAGATACCTCGCTATAATACATCTCCAGCAGGTTCTTTTGAAAGAAAAGCTCGCGGAACTCTGATTATAGGTTTGGTGGTTTCAAGACTAAGGTCAGTAGGTATCTCATGTCTTTGAGATAATCATATCTTTGTATTCATAGCTCTTTACATCAAGTGGCTTCATGCCTTTTCTAGATCGACTTCAATAATAAAAATATATCTATTTGTCCATATAATACAAACAATCTGATAATGTTGCTTGATTACTTATTTGCACACTGTTTTGTTTTATATTGTGCGTGGAAGTGAGAATGATACAAGAAAAGGTAGGAAGAGTAGACTACTACTACTACTACTACTACTATTCGTAGATGTAAGTAGTAGTAGTAGTAGTAGTAGTAGTAGTAGAATTAAGTGCAAGGCTTGATGTAATTGATGAAGTGCATTAACAAGTAATACAAAATATGACTTATCGTTATACACGCATAAAATGTCATTGGCGTATCGAAAAATAGGTTAGAGGACTATTAATATGAATCAAACGATTATACCCATGGAAACCTAGGAAAATATTGGCCATAGAAAGACCAAGGGATTACCCAATAGAAATTCCGTCAGTATACTGGTACAGGATGTTATCGAAACCAAATTCAACGAACATGGTCGTAAACTGCACCAGTTCCACGAAAACCGTCTCGGAGATTGTGGGACCAACTGATGAACTGTGTTCAAGGATGTGCCAGATTCTGTATTATTTCTTAAATCACTTAAGCGATAATATTCAGCCGTATATTTGAGCTGTGAGAGGGAACATAATTCTACTCTTCCTTTTTGGCATGAATCTGAGTCGTCTTTTCTTACATCTGCTTAGCGCAAACCAACATTTACTTGCTTATACAACCATTAAGATTATTTCTGTCCCAGACAAAGAAAATCAATCTTATTAAATGTTTGGTTCATTATACCTTAACGCTTTGCGTTGATTGATTCGGAGATTCAGTTTATCAAAGGGTTCTTATCGGTAATGGTTACCCACTGGATATTGTTAGTTTTAATATCGCCGCCAAGATGGCCCATTTTCATAAGCCAAAACCTTTTGGTCGTCCGAAATGTCTGACGTACCTTTCAATCCCACCATATTAGCAATATTATTTATAAGTACAAATGAAAATGTGTGGCCAAATATATAGGTAGTACGGTTCAAAGGTTTGATACAAGAATTAAACAACACCTTTCACTTGCATATTCCAGGGGGAATGTGTTGTTAGAGCCGACTAAACAATTTAAATCGTTTAATTAACACATCCGGTTTAGCCATAGCGCAACATCTTATAAATAGCGCTGAATGTGCGTTGACAAGTGACAGGTTATCTGTCATAAGTAGATCACATTCGTTGTTTCATCTAAAAGTGATAGAAACAATTTATATAAAATCATTACCCCCCCCCCCCTTATACAAATTAAAAGAAATGGACTCAAGACTAAATGTGACCCATTTGTGTTGCCTTTGTTTTTCTATTAACTGGTCCGAATTTTCACTACATTCAGTAATTTCTAATCGGAGAGCACTCATTTGCCCAGGTTATTTACTCTAATGAAAACCGGTTTAATATATTCATTTACTCATTAACTTTGTTCTTTTCTTATTTTCTTATTTTTTACCAGTTTCAATTAAAAATGTCATCTATGACCTTATTTCTCGCCTCCTCTATCTCCTTCTCTCCCTCTTTCTCTCTCTTTCTCTCTCTCTCTATATATATATATAATAATATTGGATATTCCAAAACTTGATGTCCTAATATGGCTAACTGTCTTGGCTGATTTGGGCATGTTGAATAAAGCAAGGAGTATATCAGCACATGCATAAGGACAGCCAGATAACGAAGAACCTCTTGTCAACGGGAACATAGACGATAAACCTGAATAGTGAGTGTGACATCTATCAGTGTGCACTCATTAGTGTTTTATAAGCTAACGTGCAGAAAGGGACTATGACGTCACCACCACAAATTCGGGGTCTAAATTACTTTTACTACATTTATATATTTTGAGTTTATGTATGTTTTGATGATTTATATATTTAATATACATAGCAGATTTAAAAGAATATTAATTGAAATACAAAATGACTCTATCTTAGGAAAACACACACACACACACACACACACACACACACACACACATATATATATATATATATATAAAGTTGTGGCTTCTTGGAATTTAACTTTGAATCCTCTCTCACAACCTCTCGTGCCTTTTAACGACCTACCTATCTACATCTCATTCTCTCCGCTGGACTTTTCGACACCGGGCTTTTTAGCAATCGGACTTTTGCTTGCATGTGGGCAGAGTTTTGCCCTGTGTTTCTTTCCCTACAACTTTTATTTTATTTTTTCAAATTTTAAATCTTGGCCTTTGCCAACTTATCTATCCCAGCGACTTCCTCTGATGATAAGATTTTGATCTTTGAAAAGCCTGGCTTAAGGAAAATTTAACTTGAATAAATTACCTTTTTGAGGAATATACCTTACTCTGAGCAATTGAATTGAATTTTGATTTGGCTTTTGCTTCTCTAATTCCTTTCCATTCTTCTTCATATATATATATATATATATATATATATATATATATATATATATATATATATATATATATATATATATATATATATAGAGAGAGAGAGAGAGAGATAGATAGATAGATAAATAGATAGAGAGAGATAGAGAGAGAAAGAGAAAGAGGGAGAGATACTGATCCACATATCCATATAAAGTTATCCACAGTCACGTGTTTCGTCGTCTCTATAACTCATCGGCTAGATTCGAAATTATTACCTTAATGACTCTACCAACCGAGTCAAGAACCTTATACTGGTAGTGAGAGAAATCGTATATATATATATATATATATATATATATATATATTTTTTTTTTTTTTTTGGGGGGGGGGGGTACAGAAAAATTAGTATAACATTCGTACCGTCGGTTTCAAGTACAGAAGGACTTAGCCATCCGGCTCTCTTCAGCTTCTGTTGTCATCTGTTTCGGAAATGTGAAGTCACGTGTCACTCACGTTTGGACGCGTTATTTGCTTAGAGTGTTATTCAAAAGAAATAATAATAAGAACAGATAAGACCCTAAAATATTTCGAAGCCATTCAAAACATACTGTTATGATGGAAAATTGTCAAACTACAATTGTTCACTTTTTCAGTTAATAGTCTCTTAAAATGATCGGAATTTTCACAAATATGGAGATTCGTGCTTAGCCACATCCGTGGTTCACTTTATAGGAAATAAGATAAATATGGCAATCTGCATTGGTAGAGAATCATTTTTACAAAATAAAAATCACGTTCCTTGGTCTAACAGCTTACAAGTCGTTAGCGGAAATACAAATAGATATACGTACGCACGCATCTAATATTAGAGGCTATGTGGTTTCGAACCTCAAACGATAATGACCCGCTTATGTTTAGGCCATCCACAAGAAACATCATCAACAAAAAAGCAGCCCCTACTGCTAACAATTCAGATGCATTCATCTCTGCTTCATTCCTAGTGACAGCGGTACTAATATACGGCTTCAAGGGGTTTAAAGCAATATATATTCGTATAAGTCGATTATATATATATATATATATATATATATATATATATATATATATATATATATATATATATATATGATAAATAGACATCTGCTTTTACATACTCATTCCAATAACACAATAATTTACGACACTCTTAATAAATTAGGAATTCCCACCATACACACCACATCACAAACCATAAAACAAACAATACACTCTGCAAAACATCTCCGTCAACAATCCACATCCAACGTCGATATGTACACCATCCCATGTAATAATTGTCATCAAATATACATAGCGAAAACTCAACGGCAACTGAGGAGAAGTCTTGGCGAACACAAGAGAGTCATTAAAAACAGCAACTCCTTTAACGCGCTTTTCTCCTACGTTGCACAACACAACCACTCATTAAATTTTGAACAGGCTAAAATCATTAAATCCATATCAAATAAATCTCGACGCAGACTCTTTGAAGCAGCACTCATCACAAATTCCAACACAATCAAACAACGAAATGATTTCTATAAATTATCTCCGTTAATTAAAAAACTCATATTAGTGGAACAAAAATTAACACCAGAGCCTGGATAACCATCACATACCACATGTTCTATTAATAAATATACACAAATAACTAAAAAAAAGCTGAATAAATAAAAACACTTACACATAAATAAATAAACAAGTGAGATATCATGTCCATCTCACTCCACACTTACATATACATATTGCATATGCATACACCTTTTATGTTTATAATTATGTTTAATATATTTGGCTAATTAATACACTAATAATTAAATATATGGGTATAAATAAATACATTCACACATAAATTAAGAAACTGGTGAATATTATTTCCTTACTCTTTTTTGACATATATTCACATATTGCATATACATACACTTATATATAATCATAAATATTTTAATAATTATTGATCAATTAATAACACAC
>OY744537.1:84798365-84835865 GCA_963556195.1 Sepiola atlantica | reverse complement strand
TCTGTTATAAACAACTGTTTTCTTTTTCAAGCAATAATATATGAATAGTTCGAATGCAAAACGCGATAAACGCCATCTTCAAAATCACGAAACTGTCCCTACAAAAAGTGTTGCGGTTCAACACTCGACGACACTCCAAAACTATGAGTTACATTATATGATACCGAAATAATATCTTTATGATTTCAATTTAAATCAGTTTTCATTCGAAGTCTAGATTTAATATATTCGTGTTTTTATTGTTTACGGTCTCAATTTAAACAAATTGGATTTATCGCGTTTTGCGTTCGAACTCTTCAACTGAAGGTGTAAATTTATTAGCTAAAGTTTCATGTCTTCGAACGCCAAGTTTGAATTATTCAGAGATCTTGTATTATTCAAATTCGCCAGTTATTTTTTTAAAAATTAACCATAATTTAAGCGTTATCTCCAATGTTAAAGTACTCATTTTCCTACGCAGTCCTATGTTATTAGATTTAGATTTAAATGTTTTGTTATTATAAATTCAAGTTATTTTAAAAAAAATATTTGAAACCAAATAAATGAGAACAACTATCTTGCATAAGTGAAAACTTGCTCATAAAAAGACACAGGCAGCTAATAAAAGCAATACGGCGTTCGGCCAGGGGACCGTCAGCGAACGTACACCATAACGTTGTTTCTTTCTTATTTCCGCCATGAAGATGACAACCTTAAAGATAGGTAGCACGATTGAACGAGAGATAAGTAGGTCAGGCAAACAGTAAAGCTCAATTTAAAACTAAAGTTTATAGAAGTAGATTTAGGGAAGGTAGGGGCTGAACGTATCAAGGAAGTAACTTAGCCAACAGGAAGTCGAGAAACAGTGATATGTGGCATATAGAAACCAGATAAGTCTCTTAGGTTTTTAGCCTGCGAATGAATAAGACGTGTTTCAGAGGACTTCTTCCCACCTCTCCTACGGGGAATGGACCTGGATGAAGATTAATATTCGATAATACTCTATATGTACCTACTGTGTAAAACTATTGCGTAAGGAAAAATAAAACACAAAAAGTATTAGAATAAAAAACAATTACGGGTGTTAATTAATCCGACAACTATTACAACTGCTGCGATTAAAAAAAGAGTAAGACCGACAGCTAACTCTATACTCGCTTTGATTACAATCAACACACAACCGTCACATCAATGAGACACAGAGGCAATTATGTTCGCCACTTCAATAGACGTCACATCATTAAGACACGAGATGTGTCTTCGGTATTTGTTACGAGACGAAGATCCATCCGCTATACTAGAGTAATTGCCCAATGACAATGAAAAAATTGATGGCGCTAGTCGAAGCATATCTACACACAATTGTTCCAGAACTTATTGAAAATTTAGGCGTAAATCATTTTATAATTCTAGATCGCATCAAGAAACTAGATAAATCAGAGACGTTCGACAAAAAAATCGTTGCACAAATTTATCAAAACTAAAAAACAACTTCAGTTTGAACTGTTATGAAAAAAGCGTACATGTATAGTATTGGTAAAGAGAAATAAAGGTGCAATCTCGGTGAATGACAATGTCTGCCGACATGTTGACTATATCAGTTGACGCTTGGTGGGAGTTTTACATATTTGCTTACGAAATTCTGATTGCTCAATCGTATTTACCGCTGACCACTGACCACTATATATATATATATATATATATATATATATATATATATATATGTTGTGTATTTAGTCAGCTTATTTTTATTTAGGAAAACATTATTAAATAATACGGAGTGTTTTTACTTGATCAGACTTTTTAATTTTTAATTTTTAATTTTTAATTTTTAATTTTTAATTTTAATTTTTTAATTTTAATTTTTTATTTTATTTTTAAATTTTTATTTTATTTTTCCGAATAGTATATATATATATATATATATATATATATATATATATATATATATATATATATATATATATATATATATATATAGAACGTGACAGTTTTTCCGTTGGCCAAGTGAATATGGCGACTGCTTGCAGATACGAGGCTGACTCGGTGAACCAGATTCGCGCCTCTCGACCGTCTGAAATTGTTACTTTCCTGCACTGATGAGAGCAATAAGCTTGAAACGCTAGCGTCTGTAGGTGTTAATAATTTAATATTTATTTATAAATATCATATATATATATATATATATATATATATATATATATATATATATATATATATATATATCTACAGGTATTTGGATTTCAATAGCAACCATCCTAACAAACTCAAGATATCAATTATATGCAGCTTCTGCCTACGCATTAAACAGCACAACAGAATACAACAACAAAATTAGCCCCTCTCAAAATATTTAACAGCAAATACTCTCACAAACTTATCAGCAGTACAACAGGCAGATAAACTCAACCGACAAAAACTATTGACCTACAAGCAAAGACAGTCCAACAACAGAATTCCAATGGTCTTTGACTTTAATCATAACACACACAAGCTCTCACAATTGCTAATTAAAAGTTTCTGACATCTTAAAACAGACCCAAAGATCGACTCCCTGTTTAACGCACTGCCAATTAATGCCAGAAGGCAAACATCCAATCTATTGATATTCCTCATCACCCTACACCAAACCGCAATCCACCAACCACCAAGGTAATTTCCAATGCAATAAAGCTCGCTGCCAGATCTACCAACATATAGTGACCGATACCACCATCACTCTACCAAATTAACATGCCAACTTGAACTACTAGGTCTAACGTGTAACAGTGAGAACGTTATCTATTACTTGCACATATTGCAGTGAGGGTAGGTACGTCGGGGAGACTGGCTCTCCGTTCCGCGCAAGATTCAATAACCACAAGAAAGCGACCAGGGACAACAATCTCTACTCATCTGTGGCAAGACATTACAACTCAGCAAACTACACAATAGACCACATAAAGTGTATATTACTATAAACAAGTTTCAATTCCACAGAGCACCGCAGAAAGAACGAAATAAAATAGATCCACAAATTAAACACTCATACCAAGAGGATGAACTTAGATATTGGAATAAATATGCCCTTCAAAATACAGAGATATACGCATCGCATTATCAATTGAGTTTAACACTGCTAATTTTACTTCGCTAACGCACACACTGGCACACTCACATGCATACACATACCTCCTTAACTAACTAGATATAGACAATTGTGCACCGCGCAATTAATATATATATAAGTTGACAGATTGGTATATATTTGTATATGTATGCATGTGTATGTGTATTTATGTATATTAAATTCCCGAAATAGTTTTTCATGGTAAACAACTGATGATCCCTTAAATAATGTTAGAAGCAAACTAATATAATAACTGAAAAAGTTAAATTTACTTACATGAGTGATTTTCCACTGAACGACTTGGGACTTTAGTTGTTTTTGTTTTTTTTTAAATATAGTTTTAATGGTTGAGAAACTTCCAAGACTATATATATATATATATATATATATATATATATATATATATATATATATATGTGTGTGTGTGTGTGTGTGTGTGTGTGTGTGTGCATGTATATGCGTGGGTTGATGTGTGCGTATATGTATGTTTACAGACACACTTGCTAATCACAGAATTTTAGATATAAACCCCTAAAAACATATTTCCTATCATACGAACAATAATTTCAGCAGATAATTGTATTTATCCCGTGGACATTATTTTTTCCTTTATTTTCTTTTCCGTCTGTTCGGTCCCTTTTCTCCTACTTACCGGATCTGTGAGAAACAGGTCACCCGCCGGCGTTCAAAGAGAACACCCCCACACACCAAGCAGACTGTTTTAACTAAAGAACTCCCATCTTTTTTATTTCTTTTCTTTTCCTTCTTTTCATTCCTGGTACATGTATACTGGAAATAAAACAGACAACAAGAACCCCCATATATGACCTTGAGAGGCGACCCTTGGTGGCCGGTTTGTGAAATAATAATAGTAATTTTAGTTCGCCATTTTCAAGAACTCTGTTCACACCTCATAGAAGGCTTGAAGAAGTGAATGGTTCCCGAAAATTTCCTACAGACTATCCTCAACAAACAAAAACAAAAATTGAAATTGGGCTTTACTTTACTGTTCTTCTAAAATCGTCTAATAAATTCGCCACAAAATTGTAAGTTGCACGTTTATTTATTTTTTCCTTTATTTTCAGTTATTTATTCACTAATATTATATTTTTTCCTCCCACTTGTGTGCGCTCATGATTTTCTGGGGACTTATTACACCTATATATACGAGGGGCGTTCAATAAGTAATGCCTTTGACCCACTTGCAGTTGTCTGATCTAGATGAAATTTTGCATGTGTAATGATTTATATATGTATAGGTTATGTTGCAAAAACAGCTCTGAATTAATTGTGGTTTCTAATTTACAGGTGTTTGAACCGAGTCAGGTGCGAAATGGCGCCAGTTGAGTGTCGCGTAGTGATTCTGTTTTGTATTTGAAAGGACGCGCACCAAAGGAGACTTTTTATGAAATGAAAGAAACTTATGGTGATGATGCCCCATCATATGACCTTGTAAAACGCTGGCATCGTGAATTCAAACATGGCCAGAAGTCTGTTAAAACAGCTCCCACACCTGGTCGTCCCTCTTCTGCCATTGATGAGGCATCTTCCCGTCAAGTTGAGGCTGCCATTTTGGAAGATCGACGCATTACTATTCGCCAAATAGCCCAAGAGGTCAAGATTAGTAGAGAGTGTGTGGAAACTATCATTCATGACCATTTGCATATGCATAAGGTGTCTGCCAGATGGATTCCCAGGTTGCTCACACCTTTCCAGAAACAAGAACGCGTCGACTGCCTGAAGATGAATTTGGAGATGCGCCAAGAAGATGAGTCAAAGTTTTTCAAAAGACTGATTACACAGGATGAAACTTGGGTTCATCACTATGATCCAGAGACCATAGCCCAGTCAATGCAGTGGAAGCACTTAGACTCACCACCCCCAAAGAAGACCATGCTCACAGTCTTCTGGGACCAGGACGAAGTAGTGATGACAGATTTCCTGGCAAAGGGTACAACAATTACAGAAGCCTATTACGCTTCATTTTTGATGAAATTAAGAGAAGCTATCAAAATCAAGAGGCGGGGCAAGATCAGCAAGGGTATCCTCCTCCTGCAGGGCAATCCACTGGTCCACACCTCACATGTCGCCAGATCAGAAGCACGGGCGTGTGGCTATGAAATCCTCCCCCATTCCCCTTAATCTCCTGACCTTGCACCCTCTGACTTTCATCTCTTCCCAGCCATGAAGTTGTTTTTGAAAGGAAAGCGTATTCTAGATGATGCAGCCTTGATTTCTGAAGTTACGACGTGGGTGGAGGACCAACCTGGGATGTTCTACATAAACGGTGTCCGGGGCTGCATCAAACGATGGGAGAAATGCATAACTCTAGGTGGTTCCTATGTAGAGAAAGACTAATAACTGTGCCAAGTTTCATTAATCTACTGCTATGGGTTAGGGGCATTACTTATTGAACGCCCCTCGTATATATATATATATATATATATATATATATATATATATATATATGTAGATTATAACTAAAAGGTAAACTTTTAGAGAGTTGGACCTATTGTGAAATAAGGAAAGCTCAATATACTGGATAGAGCAAAAAATATGGTACGTCAATGAAAATTAGTAAGACCTGCAAATGGAAGCAAATCGGTATTTTCAGTTGTTCAAAACAAGGAGTAGTTTAGTTAATAAAAACATTTATTTTTCATCTCTTTCTTTCCTTAAACCAGGCTTTTCAAAGATTAAAATCTTATCATCAGAGGAAAAATTATGATTGATAAGTTGACAGGGTGGGACTGTCAAAGTTCCAAATTTGAAAAAGTTTTCTTTTAAAATTAAAAATTAAAGAAATTCAAAAAACTTCTTTAAAAAATGTTTCCAAAAGGTTCAGACGGGCATGGGAATCACCAATAACGAAATCCAAAAAACGTAGGGCTCAGAAATGTTGGTAAATCCGGGGGAATCTGCATTCATGTAGTATTATAAATGGAAATATTTTTAGTTAAAAAAAGAAAAAAAGAATTTTTTTTTGCGCCCCCCCCCCCCCAATTTTTTTTGTACCCTCCTCAAAACATACAAATATTTAAAAAAAAATTATTTGACCCCCCCATCAATTTTTATTTTACACTCCACATACATAGAAATATTTTTAATTAAAAAAAAAATTGAGCACTTTTCTCCCGGGCAACGCCGAGTATTTAGAAAATCAAGGAGGCTTCTAGAGAAATACTAAAATCACCCTTACTGATTCCCCCTCCTTTTCATCTGCACAATAGTCCGAAAAGAAGCGTAGATGGCGTTAAAATATTATACAAATCTATCACTACAGCAGCTTTATCTAGGATATTGAGCACTTTCCTCCCGGACAACGCCGAGTATTTAGAAAATCAAGGAGGCATCCAGAGCACTACTAAAATCACTCTTACTGATTCCTCCTCCTGTGCATCTGCACAATATTCCGAAAAGAAGCGTAAATGGCGTTAAAATATTATACAAATCTATCACTACCGCAGCTCTATCTAAGATATTGAGCACTTTTCTCCCGGACAACGCCGAGTATTTAGAAAATTAAGGATGCCTTTAGAGCACTACTAATATCACTCTTACTGATCCCCCTCTAATGACAATGACGTCACTTCGGGAAGAATGAGTCAGCAATTTATTTTTCCAAAATGGTCACCCATTTACTAATGGCCAGGATATGTATTGCTTAACGTCGGTGGAGAGATGGACTGATGTAGCTGAACACTTTCTTCTCAAATTAGAAAAAATGGCGTATAAAAACTATGGTGAATTAGAGAAAAACGGCCTAGGTGAGCCTAAAATTTTTGTTGATGATCAAAACTATTGTAAGAATTTGTTAAATAGTATTATAAAATGTTTGTTCACAGACAATCATAATTATTATTACTCGTGAATTTATTAACGTAATTTGAACAGTCTAGTGGATAGACCGCTGTACTGTGGTTTATATCTTATAAATACTGCATTACATTTTTAAAAGTTTGAATTTATCAGCCTTTTGGCCAAGGTCAAAATGTAGTATCTGTTCTCGGCAGTGTTGCCTTGAGATCAAGTTTATAATCTAGTCCTATCAAATAGGTGTCGATCTTACACTCTCAAATAAAAAAAACAGACTACAATTTTATTTTTTTAATCCCTTTTTCTTTGGCGCACTTCCTCTCCCCTAAAGTACGGGCTGATACGCGCTTACACCGGGAGGATGGTATCATGTCAACATAACGAAAACTACACTTACACCTCTCAAAAAAAGAAAGCAGTAATGCCTAGGAGGATGAAATTATAACAACAGAACGGAGGGAGGAAAGAAATATTAATTAAGAAAGGAAGGTAGAAAGGGTGGGAGGGAAACAAGAGTTGTGGTGTGAGTGATTATCTTTCTCTGACGTCATTTCCTGTTAAAATCGTGACTTGCATTATTTCTCAATTTATATATGATAGCATTGCTTTCTTCCCAAATTAGTACTAAATAACGTTGGAAAATGGATGAAAAGTGCTCAGTCGACCCCCAAAGAGTCAATTCTTTTCCAATTCTTAGATATTACACATCCCTGGGCTGGCCGGTCGGAATGATGTCAACTGTGTGAGTGTTTGTTGGGTACTCTCGGAGGAGAAGCTTTACATACATATATACATACATACAGACAGACAGGTGAGATTTATATAATAGATTGACGTGCAGGGTAATCTCCTAAACTAATGAACCGATCTTTATGAATTTTAGAATATATATTCTTGGCAACACGATGAGTAACATGTGCACATTATTTTTTTTTGTAAACTTTATCATTGATAGAGTGCGCCAACCCAACCAGAACTCGCTCCCTCAAATTTAAAAAAATAAGTTCGATACAAATAATTTAATAGAAAAAATAAAAAATAAATTGCACTACATCAGATTTTGAGTTATATGAAATAATATATTTTTAAATGATCGGTTCGCGCGCGTGAGCGTAAATAATATTCACGTGCTTGGTAAACTCCTAAACAATTGAACACCATTATGAATTCTGGAATGTGTATTCTAGGCAATAGGGTTAGTAATGTAAGTACATTTTTTGTTGTTGTAAACTTTACCATTTAGGGGGTGTCACCGAAACCGTACAATACCCCAAAGAAAGAAGAAACAAACATTGCAATTTAAAACTAATGCCCAATTCATTGTTTATACCCGTCCTGAGCAGGGTATTATACTAGTCATATACTTAGATCAACATTTATATGAAAGGTTTATTTAAGAAGACAGCCACAAAAAACATCAGAGTGATTAATTGTATATACGTGAGAAAGAGATAGATAGATAGATAGATCGATAGATGGATGGCTCGTCCCGCTACCTCAGCCACACCGCGCGACGCCCCGATTGGGAACAGCCTCTGGTCACATCTTCTCTTATATATAAAGGGTATTCTATTGTTATATACTAACAGCAAATAAAATTCAACATCTGCGTAACTCATTCAAAGTCTAGATCAAAGTGTAGTATCTGTTCCGATGGATACTGCACCCCATAGACTGGTATTGTCTTAGCCTTCGGGGCTTGATTTACGCCGGTCTATGGATCTGTCCTGTGCAGTTCTGGGAGGTCCGCCCTCCCAGGCTTCGCCTCCCCTCTTTGGGGAGGAGTAAGTATATTACTTACTGCCTGAGGCGCCCCTACCGGGGAATGCCGATGGGGCTGCCCAGGCAATTTTTAATGGCCAGAGTGCTCACCTCTCGGGCGCTGGCTTTTCAAACCCCACTTTCCCGACCCGACCTTGGGTCACATCTTACTTGTGAGAGTAAGATAAAACTGGCCTTGTGTCTAACTCCTGGAGAGGAGTAAATAAATACTCATTAGAAATTAAATGTTATATTGCAGGTATGTCAATCGACAATCTTTAAAATAATAGTTTCACTCATACCTATAATGATAATCTATTGATAATTTAACATCATTGATTAAGTGTAAATCCTCGATGACAATGACCAACACCTATGAAGAAATATTTTAATTAAGAATTCATACTTAGACATAACACTCAAGCTGCCAATAAAATCAACAAATAATTTCGAGAGAACACTTATTACAGCGGGAGCTTCAATTTGTATTGTTACATAGCGAGAGCCGTGTTTACGTGGAAAAGTTTAAAGGTCAAAAGTCACCCCAGCGGAAGTCGATGAGACCACGTGATTTCCTGCCGGGGGTTTTCTTTTTGTTTTTTTGGCGACATTTCAAGCTGATAACACGTGTCCATAGGCCATCGCCAATAGGAGACAGCGCGCGGTGTAGCTGATTTAGCGAGACGAGCTATTTGTTCTTGGCCTTTTGGCTAAGATCAAAGTGTAGTATCTGTTCCGATGGATACTGCACCTCATAGACTGGTATTGTCTTGGCCTTCGGGGCTTGATTTATGCTGGTCTATGAGTCTGTCCTGTGCAGTTCTAGGAGGTCCAACCTCCCAGGCTTCGCCTCCCCTCTTTGGGGAGGAGTAAGTTTATTGCTTACTGTCTGAGGCGCCCCTACCGGGGAATGCTGACGGGGCTGCCCAGGCAATTTTTAAACCCAACTTTCCCGACCTGACCTTGGGTCACATCTTACTTGTGGGAGTAAGATAAAAACTGGCCTTGTGCCTAACTCCTGGAGAGGAGTAAATCAATATCTATCTATCTATCTATCTATCTATCTATCTATCTATCTATCTTTCTATCTATCTACCGCTATATCTATCTATCTATCTATCTATCTATCTATCTATCTATCTATCTATCTATCTATCTATCTATCTATCTCTATATATATCTATCTCTATATCTATCTATCTATCACGCGTATGCAAGTTATCTCTCTGATTCTTTTCTGTATTTTTAAATAAGCCGTTTTTATAAACATCGGCGTCCGAGTGGGTTCATCAGCAGACGAAAATAATCTGGGTTCAGGATGATGACATGAGTGTATAATAGTTTATACACTCATCGGTAAGTAGAAAGTGCAGCAGTATTATTTTGATTATTCAGCTGATATAACTTCCGACCTTCGATACTCCTACACAAGACTCGTGGCGCAATGGATATTAGTGCTATGTTATAATCAGTTCTAAGTGACAGTTTTATAGAGGTAGAAGGTTCAATCCTCAGTGTGGGTGATACTAAGAATATAATTACGAATTACTTGAGACTTTTACTCGATTATGGCCGACGGACGAGAGTAAGCTATCCCCGTGGATTAAATAAAGGGTTCCGTTCGCGAGTTTGACATAAAGATTCCCGAGTTCGACATAAAGATTCCCGAGTTTGGCATAAAGATTCCCGAGTTCGACATAAAGATTCCCGAGTTTGGCATAAAGATTCCCGAGTTCGCCATAAAGATTCCCGAGTTTGGCATAACGATTCCCGAGTTCGACATAAAGATTCCCGAGTTTGGCATAAAGATTCCCGAGTTCGACATAAAGATTCCCGAGTTTGGCATAACGATTCCCGCGTTCGAGCCGAAGAAAATCGTAGGTTACATCAGCCGAAACGTTGTGAGATTAACCTACCAGTTAAGAATAATAGTCTGAATAATCCAAATACTCCAACTCATCAATCCTCATCTAAGAAATTCCAAAGATGTTCAAAGTTGGTTCGCTGTTTCAATCCGGTGTCGGAATTTTATGGAAACGGAATACGTAAATTTGTTTCTATGTGTCAAAATTGCAATGGTTTTTATTTTGATTAATAATGTTAAGCGTTTGTTGATTTATAAACATTTCAAATCAGGGATAAACACACTGACATTGGTTATTAATAACCTAATAAACCACGATATCAGGTTCTAACAGTTATAATTTATTATCCGCCTCGACAAGTTCTCCATCTACTATGAAATAGAAAGAAAAAGAATGAGTGACTCTTTAAAATACCAAAATAAATAAATGGTCGTCGTGTGTGTATGGTGTGATATGTCAGTGCGGATTTAATAAAACTCAAATCGTCTGTAATAAAATGATAGCCAAAGTCTTTAAAAGGAAAAAACAAGAAACAAAGGAAATGTGATTGGGGGAGGGGGCGGGGAGGTTGTTAGATGAGAGCGAGACTTGTGAAAGCCGTCAGAAGGTTCAAGCGAACACACATTTTCTAAAGCTGATCTCCTTTCTTATCTGTTTCGTAACCTCTTGATATCAAGCGACCCTGGCCAGCTTCAGATCGTGACAAATTCTGCAATGAAGCAACTATTTCGCTGAGAATCACATTATCTGAAAAGAGAAAGAGGAGAAGCGTCCATTCCTCTGTTTGTTTTGACGTATGTTTTTTTGCTTTCTCTCTCCCCCTCTTCCCCTCTCAATCTCCCCCTCTCTCTGTCTCTCTCTCTCTTTTCACCTCTCTTTATTTATTTCTCTCTCTCTCCCCCCCTCTCTCTCTCCTTCTCTCTTTCCGTATTTGTTTTAGTGTAACATAACACTTATTCCAATAGGATATGCGATTTGACTCCTTCTTGCGCGTATTAGTCACTTTAACATCTAACATATAAAGTTATATTGTGGGAATTTAACAGTTGGACTTAAATAGCATGTAAGCTGACATATCAAATTTTGCTCGTGACTAGAGAATGCTCGTATTTTATTGTTTTACCGGGTTATATAAAAGATAAATTACTAAAACCTCTCTTAAAATATTTGTCCATTAATTTTCAAGGGAGGTTATTTAAATTGAACTAACATCGCTAGCTAGAAAAATTGATATACCGACGAGGCATAAACATGAAAAGGTTCATAGAGAAAGGGGAGAGGTTGACTGTTTGCTTGCTTGCTCTCTCTCTCTCTTATTTTGCCTGTCTGTCTGTCTGTCTATCTCTCTCTCTCTCTTTCTCTCTGTCTCTCTGTCTCTCTCAATTAGCGACGCCACATTTTCTTTCATTTTATTGTTTTTAAATTCAATGATTGTTTTGATCCCGTGGACAAACGTTTCGCATTTGTATTTATATGTTTATTTTCCTGTCTTTTCTTTAGGAGCACTTGATTTTCAACAAGCTACCTCCCATTTTAAACAAGCTGCCCCCCTCATTTCCAACAAGCTGCCCCCGTTTCTAAAATGTAAGTTAAAAAAGACACCCACCCACAACATCGTTGAGGCGAATTGATTTCTTCTTTCTTTTCATTTCTTTACGGTCTTATTTAAAAGATAAATAAATTGAATAAATGTGAAAGTTTTTTGTCACGTGTTTACAAGAAGCTTATGGACAACGTGTTTATTATTTTACATTTTACTTCCATGTATTTCAAGTAGAAAACTTTGCGAAGCGATAATGAGCTGACAAAGACAGCTAATTTTTAAATGATATGAAAATGAATAAAATTAAGTCAAAGGTCTTCATTGCTTTGTTATGGATGTCAGACGCGAACGGTATTATAAAAAATACAAAATTAATGTCATCATTAGATCACCATTAGTCTACATCGTGACCTTGAACTTGAGAAAAGTTACATTTCATCTTGGTATAGGATATTTTGGTCCCCCGATTTATTAAATCGGGGGACTTATGTTTTGAGGCATGTCCGTCCGTCCGTCCGTCCGTCCGTCCGTCCGTCCGGATTTTTCTCCGCAACCATCCATTGAATTTCTCTGAAATTTTGCATGAAGTTGTAACTTTGGTGAGGTTAGAAAGTGACATTCTCCCATTTTTGAAAAATATCTGGTTAGCCCCCAGGGGTCGAAAGGCCCCGAAATGGCAAAAAATGTCATTTTTTGCCACCTAACTTTTCATCCATCCATTCAATTTCTCTGAAACTTGGCCAAAATGTGGAGGCAATTGTTCCTAATAGGAAATAAGTGTCGCTGACCTTGGAAAAAATCTGGTTCGCGCCCCCGGAGGGTCAAAGGGGGGGGGTCAAAAATGCCCCAAATTGCCCAAATTTATTGCCTTTTACACTCGCCACATCGAGTCACATACAGAGGAGGACCACGCACGCGCAGCTTGTTTAAACTGCATCGTCAGACACATAAATATACAGATATAGCAGTATATAAATGTGAGTGTATAAAGTGAGATAAAAATCGGGAATTTTCCATGTAAGGTTAACATTAAGCAGAAAATGGAAATCTCTATTTAGAAGTAAAACGTGTCAGGATAAGACGTGACGAGAGGAAATACGTGGAAGAAAAGCGAGTGGTGGTCCCTGTGCCGTACATTAGACGTCGAAGTGATCAGACGCGAGTTTCGATGAGGAGGAGAAAAGGTAGTTCAGCTTGATGTGCTTGCTGCAAATTACCGTAAGAATTAAATCGTAAGCTCAGAGCGATTAATGGGGTTATTTGTTGTTCTTTTTAATGGCTTTAATCACCACTACGGCGATATTTACACCTAGACGTCGCCAACTACAGCAGAGAGACAAACAGCTTACTCTGTCGACGAACAAAAGATCGGTACAGATCGAAGAAAGTACCAGATTCAAGTAGTCTTTGGCTCTTGATAAGCGATGACACATTAGTACATACAAATACCCCGACATGAGTGTTGAAAATTGCGATCGTGATATCACCCCCTGTGACGATTATGAAATTTTCCGTTTTCAAAGCAAACTCGTACGAGTACAACTAAATGTGTTCTATGCAAATAAGACGATTATGTATACTATATTTATGGTGTATGTCTCTCTCTCTGTCTCGGAATTCAATTGGAAACAAGGCCCTATAACAAGAGCAAGCCATTTTTTATCGAGTAAGATTTAACGAGGAAGGCAATGATGATAATTATTATTCAACCAGCGGACTTCATTTTAAGGAATTTGCGATAAATTTATAAATACATTTAATGGAGTGTCTGACCGTGAAGAATATTAAAATAAAATGTTTTAAACTTTTCCAATAATATTATATTTTTATATATATATATATATATATATATATATATATATATATATATATATATATATATATATATATATATATATGTATGTATGTGTACATGTTTATAAATTTCTATGTAAGGATTAACTCCTACGTTAATTAACCGATCATTATGAATTTTTGAACACAGCTGCTAGGCGTAAGGGGTCGTAATGATTAATTGGTGTCTAGTGACTATGGATCAAATTGAATACAAGTCTGAAACATTTGAATTTTAAAATAAGAGGTTGTGCCCAAATTATCTTCCCTGAAATCCCTATAAATACCACAAAGAAACTTAAGTTTGGGTAATACTTATTACTTGATGTCTAATACCTATTGATAAAATTTAACAAAAATCAAAGGTATCTCCATTTTCTCGAAGGACTTCCACCACTTAATTTACATCTTTTACATAAAATAAAATTACACTTAATACAGGTTATATCTGGACCCCTTACGCCTATCAGCTGTGTTCTAATATGTATGATGATCGGTTAATTAGTTTACAATACAATTGTGTCTGCCTATTTTGAAACACAGTTGATAAATTATAAATTCAAGATATGTTTTCAAAAGGCCCGTCAGTGAAGTTTTATCTTCCATCAAATAAAACCCAGAAAAAAACAAAACCGTTAATTTCAAAATTGTTTATTTTATGTAACTTATTTATCTCATTTTATATTTGTTTCAAAGCAAACCAATGAACACATTCTTTGTTGCTTCATTATATAGGCAAATCCCCAACACACACACACATCTTTCACTTTCTCTCTCTCACTCTCTCTCTCTCTCTCTCTCTCTCTCTCTCTCTCTCTATATATATATATATATATATATATATATATATATATATATATATATATATATATATATATATATATATTTATTGTCACAAATAAAGGATAGTTAGATCAAAATTACCAGAGAAATAAAATGTATTTCATACACATTAAACAGAGGTGAGCAAAATATATGTTATACTGTGGTTTTCCTATCTGTCCATTGAACCCAAACAAGTTATAAAGGAAGAAATGTTATTCTTGTTGGACCGACGCCGTCAATCCTTCTCCTGACTTTGCACTCAAGAGAAGCGAAACGTTGGTCTAAATAGCAACACCCCGCCTCGTCCTGAACCTAATCGATAAGAAATCAGACGACACAGCTGGGCGGCTGTCACATTTTAAAACATTTACGAACAAAGGAAAAGTATCGTCACCTTTTAACTCTTATTTCCGGTTAGCAACACCCTCTCCCTCATCCTAAACTCTTCGTCCAAGAGAAGTCAAACGTCGGCCAAACATCTGCTATCATCTCTTAACGTCCACGAGTGATGTGACCCTGAATCAGTGCAAAGTGTCGTCGCCTGCTAACCCAAAGAAACTTTCAACACACCCTGTCCACCCACGCATATAGGCAGAAAAGATATAAAAAGAGAGTTGGCGAATCGACCAGAGAGTACCTGTCAGCCGAAGAGTAAGCTGTTGCCGGTCGAGTAACGTGTCACGACCAGCGTATGTGATGTGAGTCATGAAAAGGAAGAATAAGAAAAAGACGAAGAAGATAAAGAAAAGAGCGAAGCAGAAAAAGAATCTGACTTCATAACCGGGCGGACTACCCCAAAATGTTCTTCTACGCCAAAGGCTAACCTGACGAAAACAAAGGCTTTTCGACATTGCATGACCCAACCTGCCGTTGATTGTAAATATATCACACCACCGCCGAGATGACGAATACATATTGTATAGCGCCAAGTGAGACTTCAACGATTACACCCACATATATGATTTTTGAACACTTGCTCCTTGAATTCTGCTAATGCCTTTTCCATCCAAAGATCAGTGTAAATCTTGGATTCGGGTGACTCGTGAAATTCCTGGACAATTAAACTTTTCAACTTCCGTGGGGAGTCCTGTAACGACCTTTTACATTTTGTGAGTAAGTAATCGTTTTTCTTCCGTGATTTGTTTGGGACACTATTTTGTTCATAGATTTTGATCACCATTAGTTAACGTTAAACATTCTCCCTTCTCCCCTAAAATAGTATTTTCTTGTTGTTTGTTTTATATATGTTTATCGCTTCTCTTACTATTCTATAAATAAATATTGTTTGAATCTTAACTTGGTGTTTGAGTCGTCTTGTACCTGCTCATTATTCTTCCTTGTTTTCTATGTGATGTCTTGAACTGGAGAATCCCCATCCCTCTGTATTTTGTTGATAATATTGGGGTACAAGGACGTACGAAACACTTCCGGACACTTTTACCGTTATTTTATATTTATCGTGGTCCCTGCGAAAGCTGTGTGTGACAATATATATATATATATATATATATATATATATATATATATATATATATATATATATATATATATATATATATATTAATTAAGTTCAATTATATTGATAACATAAACTTAAAACCAATATTTTTCCAAAAAGTGCTCAATACAAAGTAGAAATTTTATAAATAAAATTATATAAACATTAGAAACAGTCCACGCGGATCAATCAGCGTTTCGACGTTAACACGTCTCCTCATGGACTGTTTCTAATGTTACATATATATATATATATGTCGTATGATAAGTTGTAGTAGCAGCAATAGTAGCAGTCGTAGAATGAGTATCATTGTGGTCCGCTATGACACAACAAATATGTCAATGGTTCTTCCAGATAAATTTAGCGCAATTCTGTCCAATAATTATGAAGCCTACAAGTGGTCACACTTTTATATATTAGCAATAGTAATTTGTACATCCTAATGGCATACGCGACATGTCAAGGATGGTTGATGCCAAATTTGTTGCAATTCTGTCAAATAGTATTAAGGGGGTATAAGTGACCAACGGATAGATAAAACTGGACTTTGTCCAGTTAGGGAGGGTCAGATAGGGGTGACACTGGACCCTACCGCCATATTTTCTTTTGTACATTATTTTCTTTACGCCTTTTTAACTTTCGATACTGTTTAATTTTGTTAAAAATTCATTTTTATAATTTACTAGCGGAACCCGTCGCCCGGCGCTGCACGGGAGAAAGTACTACCTATTGCATGACGTCGAATGAAAAAAAAACGGCCTATAGTTACCGTGTTGGCGAATGTTTGGAATTAAAAAAAAAGAAAAAAGTGGCCGCGTCGAATGGGATCGAACGCTGAAACAGTCGATCATGAATCTTGCCTTCTTAAACACTGCGCCACAGATTCGACTTAAAAATATATGTGAAAATAGGCCAAATCATAGGTAGAATAAGAAAGAACGTAATCTGATATTCGCGGAAAATCATCGGAGTGAACGGGAGCGGTCATTAATTTTTTGCGTATTGTTTTATATTATGTAGTAAATTAATACCAGGCAAATAATAAATAAGGACGGACTGTTTTGTGAAAAGTTAACTGTGTTTATTAGTTCCCGGTGTCGATGAGTAGAGTGACAGTACATAATTGTTAGAGAGAAAAGTTTTTGCTACCACCTATATGGAGTTGGTTTTTCGGAAGATCGTGGATGGCGGGCCAAATGTAATATTTAGTATCAACTGGGAAAAAAGAATAACAAATGTACTAAAGCACGCTCGAGTGAATAAGTGTAATATAGTGGTGAGTTTAGTAGCCTCTGATGCATGTGGTTATTTTCCTATTCTCCGAGAAGGTACAGGGGAAAAATCGTCTCTACTTTATATATTAGATTATTACATTAAAGCTGAGTAAATCAACGTTATATATATATATATATATATATATACATATATATATACATACATATATATATATATACACATATATATATACATATACAAATATATATATACATATATATATACATACATATATATATACATATATATATATATTTATATATATATATATATATATATATATATATATAGTAATCCAAGTAGAGTAAAAATCCACAGGGTAGAAATCCAAAGGGAATCAAACCGGGCTTACAAAAGAGTGCTCAATAAAGATATAGAGCTGTATTGTGAATGCTTTTATTCGAACATGTACAAGGTCTGCTACACTGGCATGTTGATGTTATCGATCTACAGCTATCGAGAGCTGAACTTCCTGGACTTCACCGACCGGGTCGGATCAAGGAAAAACTTTCTGCCTGATGAGACCTCAGCTCTCGATAGATGTAGATCGATAACATCGACATGCCAGTGTAGCAGACCTTGTACATGTTCGAATAAAAGCATTCACTATATATATATATATATATATATATATATATATATATATATATATATATATATATATATATATATTACTTATATATATATATATAAGTTCAATTAAAACTGAATTGTTTCTACATTTGGTCATTTGATCAGTACCACTGGAGAGCCATGGATTTTATAACTGTCCTGTTTTTAAATCTCCGAAACAGTTGCATGGTAAACAGCTGATGATCTCCGTCTAATATTTCACAATTCAAGTTAAAGTCCCCTTGTTTTTGCATATCACTGTTATATATTTGAATCCCATTTTTGTATTTGTAAATTTTCCAGCGATAAGTCGGTTAATGCAAGTGCTAAGTCTGCGATATGTTGGATTTAGTTAGTATCCATGGGAATTGAAACTGCATTTTCTTTTTTGTTTAAAATAACTCAAAGTTTCTTTAGACTATAGATTGGATATTTAGATCTGTATGGCTAGGTTTCCTTCCTCCTATCTACTTGCCTATCTGGTACCAAATTTACTTAAGCTTTTTTATGCATCTTTTATTCCTATATAATTTAATATTCTAACTTCCATATTGCAGAATGATTCTTTTTGTGGAGTGTTTAGATATTATTATTATTATTATTATTATTATTATTATTATTATTATTATTAGTAGTAGTAGTAGTAGTAGTAGTATTTGATATGTAAATTACTATATCATACTGCAGTCTTAAGGGTAATGTTTTATTATTATTATTATTATTACTTATTTATTTATTTTCTTATATATATTAGTGAAATTAAAACTTAATCGTTTCTACATTTGGTTATTGGGGAAGTGGTCATTTGATCAGTACTACTAGAGAGCCATGGATTTTATAACTGTCTTGTGTTTAAATCTCCGAAACACTTGCATGGTAAACAGCTGATGACCCCGTTTAATATTTCAATTCAAGTTATGGTCCCTTGTTTTTGTTAGATACTTGAACCCCCTTTTTGTATTTGTAAATTTTCCAGCCGTATGTCAGCTTATGCAAGTGCTGTCTGCGATATTTTGGGGTTTGTTAGTATCCCTGGGAATTTAAACTGCATGTTCTGTCTTTGTTTAAAATAACTCAAAGCTTCTTTAGACTATATATATATATATATATATATATATATATATATATATATATATATATATATATAAATGTTGTGAAGTTGTCCAACAGTAAATAATAAATAAAGGAAGTCAAGTCAAGGGTTGGTTTAACAAGTGTATTAACAAAGTAAGAAACTTGTCTAGCACTTGGCTAGACAGTTACAAGACTGTGATTTGTCTTCCTGTGTCTCTGGTGACTCGCACTATTTATAGTGACAACCGGTGTTGTTTCTCCTGTGTAAGAACGGCCGGTGTAACAATAAATAAGTATTGTTTATTATCCATAGGCATATATACGTTTCGTGTTATCATAACACTCATCAGTATGGGTGATGAAACCGTTCCGCCGGTCGAACGTTTCGAACTCCGGATCTGAATATGACGAAACGAACCTTCTTACTGCTAGGACGACGTGGCAATCTCACTTAAAATGCGAGATAAATAGGTGTTTGTATTTAATTTATAGACACGAATAAGGAGAAACAGACAGTGTTCAATCAGCCTAAACTAGGAGAATATATTAATCAAACTGCTAAGATATTCATTAGTTTTCGGATTGAGTTATTTTATTTACCTCATCTTCAGGAGGTTAGACACAAGGTCAGGTGTGGGTTTGATGAAAGTGTTTATGTAGAACGAACTGGACTCGAACTTGGCACATCCAGGTTTCCAGTCAGCGTAGTTAACCACTAGCCACCGTCACACACAGTTTGGTGATTGAGTTATGCCTTGAAACCAAAATATCTACCATTTTAATTGGTCATAATTTGCAATTAACTAACAAGTGACCTATTTCTTACTAGTTTCTATCTATCACTCTTACCCTCTTTCACTGTACGTATTTCACAACCTTCGTTATAACTTATGTACCTATCACTCTCACCTTAATTCAATCTCGATTTCTCTATCTCTATCTCTGTTTATTAACACAGTCAAACGTAATAAAAGAAGGACAGAATAGAAAAGCCGGAATAGTCCATTATAAACAAAAGGGAATATTGCCAGATTTGTAATATTATTTAACTTGTAGCTATGGAGAGAAAGAGAGGGGGGAGAGAGAGGCTGATATAGCGATCAGAAAGCAACTAATTTTGAATGTTGTCTTTTTATTTATGTTTATCTAACTAGCTTGTACACTCACTATTTCCCGATTCAAACAATTTCCATTTTATTTATAGTATGAAATAGAAATTGTTTCAATCAGGAAATAGAGAGCTTGCAGCATGAGACCATATATAGTAACACTAGTATTTACATAGGTTTATTTAAATTACATATCCTGTCGGTATTGCGTCAAATTGCGCTCAAAATAGATTATTATTTAGACAATTGATGGAAGGTGATTACAATGCGGGGATTTATCGGATAGAAACGAGACTGAAAGCAAGACAAGACTAATGCAAAAGTGAAAACAAGTATTTTCTCATTATTATTTACTCACTAGGAGTTCTCACACAGGTCATCAGTGATTGCTCACCAACAACCGGTGGCATTCCCTGGAGTCTGAGTGACAACAAGTCTCCCCAGATTTCCAGTATTCTCCACCTCTTTTCGATAGCCACCGCAAATAAATTTGCAGTATCACAACAGCCGTTTACCATTGATTTCTCGCTGGTAAGACCATTTGGTCTTCTCTGGGGGTTGGGTGGCAATAAGCCTCCCCGAGGTCCCAGCAGTCTCTGCACTTCCAGTGGAGGTCTGGTTTGTGCTGTCCCTCCTTGGTCTTCTCATCCTCCTTGACCCTATGCAAATATTTTGTGTGGTGTCAGCCTAGGCTGGTACCATTTTTTAAATTTTTTATTTTTAAAATATTTTTTTTGGGGGGGGGGGAGCTGCTAATTTTTATTTATTTATTTGTTTTTTTTGGAGGGGGAGCTAATTATTATTATTATTATTATTATTATTATTATTATTATTATTATTTATCAATCTTACTTGCCCTCAATGTCACTTGGTGGTGGAGTCCATGTAACATAATATTTCGGGGAAAACCCCATTCACCAGTTAAATGCTCAACTCTGTTCTTAAAACGTGCGAGTGACTGCCGTTAGAATAAGATATGTTGTAGATATTCTGCAGCATGGGTATTCCTTTATGAGGTTTATATTAATGTTTTTTTTTTATTGTTTTCTTTTCTTTAGTATAAGTATTATTATTTTTTTATTTTTTTCATTTTAAATTTATTTTATTTCTTTACTTGTTTGTTTATTTATTTTCCTTTTTATAATTCTTTAGCGAGAGAGAGAGAAAGAGATACAGAGACATAGAGAGAGAGAGATACAGAGAGAGAGAGAGAGAGAGAGAGAGAGAGAGAGAGAGAGAGAGATACAGAGACATAGACAGAGAGAGAGAAAGAGAGAGAGAGATACAGAGACATAGACAGAGAGAGAGAGAGAAAGAGAGAGAGAGAGAGGGATAGAGAGATAGAGAGAAGGGAAAGTTCTCTGCTGTGGTTGTAGCCGTGCGGGTTTTTGCTGTGAATAATTTACTGGGTGGGTGGGAAAGCGAGAGATTTGAGCTCAGTCGATCAAATACCATGAACATGTTGATACAGTAAAGAGAGGCTATCATCATCTGTTTTGTGTGAAATAGGCTACAGGAAAGAGAAGAGATCACCCCCACTAGATAGCGCAGTCAGTTTTGCACCCTGTCAAGACAAGAAAGAGTGCTCCGAGCGGAACCTCCCCAGATATCACAGCAGGTTTCCATCTTAAGACGAATCTGTTTGTTATAAAGTTTGTTATTGACATCAGATGATGTGTAATACTCAATTGCGAAAATATGTGATATCGTTTTCGGAATATTTTTACGAACAAATTCCTGCTCATTCGCGCCGTGGCGTCAGTGTGGACAGACATGGATATACACTTTATGCTTGTTGTATACAGAATGAGAATGCGTGTGCAATAAATAATATGCGTATTGCGTAACAACTTGGATTACATAGATGAAAGATTCTTGCGCACAAATCGCTGTACAAAGGACATTAGTATATCGTAACAAGAAGAAAAAAAAATGACGTACTGATAGAAATCGCTGGTAAATTGAGCTTTGTATAAACAAAGTAAAACAAGGTTAAGTATTGGAATTCTGACATGTCTTGATTTACAAATTACAAATAATCTTATTGCAAAATGTGTTTAAGAAAAAGTCATATAGTTCTTTTCTAAGGATTGAGTGATATTTTAACATCGGCAAAAAGTCCAGCCCTGCTTTCTGCAATTCTTCTTTTGTGAACTCAACTGCATCTGCAAATCCTTCGGCAGTACACACAAAAACATACACACAAAGCCACACAAACACGCACATATATATATATATATATATATATATATATATATATATATATATATATATATATATATACACGAACTTTTTTTTTACTCTTTATTTCTTAATATTTTTTCAAATGTTGAATTTTGGCTTTTCCACTGCCAACTTATCTATCTATGTAATTCCTATGATGACACGATTTTGATCTTTGAAAAGCCTTGGCTTAAGGAAAGAATAAGAAACATAATTTTATTACCGAGTATACCTTGCATTGAACAATCGAAATCGAAGTTGAAATAAATCTGGACATTCGTACATGTTTATCCCTCTTCTTTCATCTATCTTTATATATATATATATGATGGACTCTCCCGTCGATTTGGACGTATGAGTACCCCACCAGGGGCTGCCCGCGCGTGAATTTGTAATTGCAAGGGTTGCGCAATCTCCATAATATATATATATATATATATATATATATATATATATAATGGCGCAAAAGTCACGGATTAGTTTGAATCAGTTGTTACTGATTCAAACTAACGCGTGACTTTTGTGGGGTTGTTTGGCGAGCGCTTAATAAGCAGATTTTCTGATTTTAACTGGCCTTCACGTTCACCGGATTTAACAGCCCCTGACTTTTTCCTTTGAGGTTATCTTAAGGAAAGGGTATATGTGAACAAGCCTACAACGATTCAAGAGCTTAAACGCAATATCAGACATGAACTCCAAGAACTAGAGCCAGTTATTCTAAGGAGTGTAATGGGAAATGCCCTTACTAGAGCCCGTCTTTGTGAGGCCGAAAATGGTGGCAATTTAAAGGATATTACTTTAAAAAACTACTGCAACAAAATTACCAAGTAAATGTATTATTTATCAGAAAAGCCTAGTTTCTATCACCTAAACAAACCAATGCGCGACTTTTGCGCCACCCTCTATATTGCTATTTATGCGAACATTGTTTAAAATAACAGAAGTCGTCTATTTAATTATACCTTCTTTTATTTTGTCAATTTTTCTTATGGTCTTTTTTGTATCAAAAAAAAAAAAATAAATGTTCCATAGGTTTCACAGGTTTCACGAACGTTTTCGATTCTTCGTCGAATCATCCCCAGGTGTCAAAAGCAAATGAACAAAAAAGCTGGAGAAAGAAGAGAATTTTAAAAAGACGGCGGAGAAACGCGCATAGAACGTTTTTTGCATTGTTCCAGGAAGTTGTTGACAATTTAAATTCAGCAACGCTGGATTGCATCACAGAACAAAATCGCATTACGTTAAGCATTTTAAAATGTTACCACTGGTTTTATATGTGATTTTTAATTATATCATCAGAAAAATTGAAAAAATAAAAAAGGTTATAATTAAACAGACAAATTCTGTTATTTTTAACAATGGTTGCATAAGTTGAGATAAACAGAATTATAACATTTTTCATATCAGTTCCAAGAATTCAAAGACAACGAATATTTGGCGTAACATAGTTTCTAAAACAATCTTGAAAATTCTTTTGTATTATACGCGGACTGAGGACCTGGGTGTGCCGGGTTCGAATCCAGTGTATTCCACAGAAACACTTTCATCAAAACTCACACATGACCTCGTGCCTAACCACCTAGAGAGGAGGCAAATACAATTCTTTAGATGATTCCAAAAGGTCTCTTTATCAGCGCCCTTTATAACATCACATATAGTAGTCAAGAAAGAAAAACATTACATTTTAGTATTTTTACTTTATGATACAGAAAATTAAAATATTTAAATACAGAACGAACAAAGTCGAACATTTAAAAATAATAAAATAATAATAATAGATAATAAATAATAATAATAAATCACAAATGAAATAAAGTAGAGGTTAAAACAGGGAAAAATAAAAATAATTTGAAGATAAAAAATCTATAATGGAATTGCATATGACAAATCTATATTTGATTCGGACTAGACTTTTTCTCTTTTTTTCCTTTTATCATGTTTTTACCCGATTATAATGTATATCTCTTTATTTTCATTCTGAAAATACTTTTTCTAGCTAGGTATTGGATACATTATTAATGACCTAAACAGAAAAGTAAACTTACGACATTAATTTTTAAAAAGTCATTATTATTCTGTCTTTTTCGTTATCAGATAAAATATATTAGTCTATTTATTTCTTTAAATTACTTTCATTTCATACAAGTAGGTAATAACATTTCATTTCGAACATTTTATTTCGGACATTTTATTTCGGACAACTACTTAAACTGTTTCTTCAGTGAAATGATGCAAGCGGCATTACTATCATAACAATTTCCGACGCTTTCCTGCATTAAAACGTGATTTTACTAACAGTATACATGTTTCTTTTCACAAAAGAATGTACATTCAGACAACATTACAAAAAAAGAACGAAGAATATTATTGCAATATGAGACATACTTGCTGGAATTTTATACACAAAATTCAAAAGGAAAGTTTCGTCATGACGATATAAACTATTTTAAATTATTTTGTCCCAACCCCCAAAAATATATTACATATATAAAAATCGACTTTCACTCATAAGACTTTTCACTTACAAGACAAACATTTTTTGTTCGTTTTTTTTACAAAAGACAATTCATTTACTGAATCTATGCTACAGTAAAACATTATATATCCAGCACATAAACATTTCCTATTCTGAGCTTGGCCTTTTCCAAAAACAAAAAAAAAATATTTTACAAAATTCATGGTACAATAAAAACAAAAATATGCTGCACCACGACGGCTGCATTCAAACAAACCGTTTTCTTCATCAAAAAAGAAAGAAACTTTCTTTTCCAATATGAGACACCAACAGCTGTTGATCGATAACATCGACATGTGAGTGTCTCGGATTATGTAATCTGTGTATAAATAAAAATAATTATATATATATATAAATAATTATATATATATATATATATATATATATATATATATATATATATATATATAATTATTTATATATATATATAATTATTTTTATTTATACACAGATTACATATATATATATATATATATATATATATATATATATATATATATTCTTCCCAATAAATCAGTTTTTTTTTAACATTCCATTAAATAATATTAAAACAATCGTTACGGTCTTCTAACCTAATACCAAACCTGACGGTAACCTAACCCTAACGGGCAGATAATCTAACTTAGGGTAAGTGGAAAAAATGTTGACAGCCCTAAAACGGAAATGAGGAATCATTTTATGTAACATTTATATATGAAACTGATCTCCACTTTAAATTCCAAATTGTTGTTCTTTTTCTTTCAGGGTGTTCACACGTAATCGCCTTAAAAAGTAGATTTTTTTGCACGGGGTGGGGGTGGTGATTAAGCGGGGGGTGCTAATCTACAAATGCACCAAAGAAAAACATCTTTCTCGTTACGGTCTTATTTTTATTCAGGTAAAGAAAATACCGTAATACCGTAGTAATAGGCAATACAAAACGCCGAATTAACCGAAACGAATTTTCTCACACCAAGAAAGTTCAAAAGAACCAAATAATTTTCTTTCGCTTTTAGCAATAACGATTGAGAACGCGTTTATAATGTACACTATTGGCCATCCATACTCCGAATCTCATGTTGCCGTCGGTACACCTAGTAGCGTCAGCTCTTTAATGTGTATTCATTTGTATACAGTACACCCTCACCTATTCGCGGTTCCCCATTCGCGGCTCTACATATTCGCAGGTTAGGCTCTGTCACGCGCGTATCAAGTCGCGAGACGATTTATCCCCCTTGGATTAGTTCAACCGGAGTTGCTTCCCTTTCCTAGTAGTGAAACGTAACCAGAGAGCAGTTTGGAACAGCCACACGAGTAATTACATAAAGTACTGTAAAGCAGCAGCTAAGCTGTGCCATACTGTACATTAGTGTCATCATCATCATCATCATCATCATCATCATCATCATCATCATCATCATCATCATCATCATCATCATCATCATCATCATCATCATCATCATCATCATCATCGTATGGCACAGCAAATTTCATCATAATTTTATTATCATTCATTATTGGTGAGTGCACAAACAATATTAAATTTGTTTTCATTTATTATTGCAATACAGTACGTATTTTTTATAAATGCATACACTGTATGTACAGTGCATATTTTTTGTGACCGTGTATTAATGTTTTTAATTGCATAGTATTACTGAATTGTACTGTACTGTATTATTATTACCTGAACTGTGAGTACTGTATTTATCTGTCTAAGTTTGCCTTTAAATTTGTTCCACTTTCTGTCAATTCTAATACATATGTTGTACGCATAGAAAATGACTTTACGGTACAGTAATACAATATGGGTAACTATTCTTTGCGGTGCTACTGTCATCCTGTACTTACGTTTCTTTTTGATTAAAATATTGTTGCAGTACAAAATTCAAATGTGTTTACAGTATCATTACTACATTAGTGAAATACATAACTGCATGCAATATTACTACATTATTACTGTATTAATGAGTAAGAGTGTCTTTAGAAAGTGTTTAGGAAGCATTTAGTACCGTATATAATCGCATACATAGACGTTTGAAAACTGCATCTGATATTCGCGGGTTTTCGCGGGAGGTAAAGAACGTAACCCCCGCGAATAGTGAGGGAATACTATATATATATATATATATATATATATATATATATATATATATATATATATATATACTTCTTTCCCGTAACGCATCTAAATGTACTTCTCTCTCCTTCCCGCCACGCAAGTAATTCCGTGTCACGATTAAAAAAGTACCGGACAAAACTATTTCTAGTGTTTAGGGAAAGAGATTAAACAAACAGAATGTCAGATACCCCCCCCTCGGACGTCTGAAATGAATTTTGAAAAAAAAAATTCCATTTATTCCCATAATAATACTTTTTTTTTCCTTTTTCATTTTTACCGATTGATGCGTTTTACTTTCTATTTTTCTTTTTAAAAACCTTTCAGTTTGAGACCTTTTCTTTCTTCTTATTTTTTGTAACTTCACCAATTGAGATGTTAACTTATATGAATATTATTGCGAACACTTGCGAAGCATAATTTTTCCCCCGTGATTTTTGACTAGTTATCGTATAGCATTTCAGGGAAAAACTTACGATTTGTTCAATTTATTTTCCCCCGCGAAATAACAAGATAAACGCCATCGGGGTAGAGACATCGGACACCCTGTTGTCGTAGTCAATTGAGCAGACCATCGTTGATGTGTGAATTGTTATATCTTGTAGTCTGTGTTTCAAAATGTTAACTCTCCTCTATGTGAATTGTGCCATATTCCATTTGTAATGTATTAGTTTGTGGAAATCTTCATCATTTTGTAATTGCATTTATAATTTTCTTTAATTCTAATGAATCATCGATTACCAAAAAGCCACTCGAAGATAAGGGTTGCTGGGATTGTCAGTTGGATCATTAACAATACTATGAGAGGATTGGAAACGATTGAAGAAATGACCACAATTTGATGATTTAATGGGATGGATCGGCAGGTATTTGTTTACATTAGACTCGAAGACGACCACATTGTAGTCTGTATGGAAGCAGTCCCACGGTAGCTGGTTAAATGATAGTATGAAGATGAAATTATCAGAGCAATAGAACTTTCAAAGAATGCTGGAATAATCAATATGGCATGATTGAAAGAAATGGGCAAGTTCTTTGCATCTTTTATGATGAACAAGTTTCGAGCAAAACTTGGAATGTGAAAAGATTTGGCGAAACAAATCAGAATTAGTTGTAGAAAGACGTGGAAGAAAACGTAAAAGTCCCTATTTTATTGTCTCACCGCGAGGGGGCAGTTAGACCAGTGCAGGCTTTTAATGTAGATGTCCTGCTTTTAAAAAAGAGGATATAAAAAATTGGCCCGGTAGATAAGAATTCACCTACCACGACTAAGACTACTTTTTGATCACAGCTGAAAGGACAAAGAACGTAAAAAGTATATTTGGCAAGAATTAAGCAGGTTGAATTGAAAAATATCATGTGGTTCTTTTGTTATATAACGAGGCCGTGTTTGAATGGAAAGGTTTGAGTGACACCTTCAGGATCAGAGGTGACACCAGAACGGAAATCGCGAAACCACGTGATTTTTCCGTCTCTTAGCTGGCGAGACTTCAAGCAAGAAAGATGTATATTTTGCAAGAATTAAGCAAGAAAACAGTGTAATTGGAAAATATCATGTGGTTCTTTTGTTATATAACGAGGCCGTGTTTGAATGGAAAGGTTTGAGTGACACCTTCATGATCAAAGGTGACGCCAGAACGGAAATCGCGAAACCACGTAATTTTTTCCGTCTCTTAGCTGGCGAGACTTCAAGCAAGAAAGATGTATATTTTGCAAGAATTAAGCAGGAAAACAGTTGAATTGGAAAATATCATGTGGTTCTTTTGTTATATAACGAGGCCGTGTTTGAATGGAAAGGTTTGAGTGACGCCTTCATGATCAGAGGTGACACCTGAACGGAAATCGCGAAACCACGTGATTTTTCCGTCTCTTAGCTGGCGAGACTTCAAGCAAGAAAGATGTATATTTTGCAAGAATTAAGCAAGAAAACAGTGTAATTGGAAAATATCATGTGGTTCTTTTGTTATATAACGAGGCCGTGTTTGAATGGAAAGGTTTGAGTGACACCTTCATGATCAAAGGTGACGCCAGAACGGAAATCGCGAAACCACGTAATTTTTTCCGTCTCTTAGCTGGCGAGACTTCAAGCAAGAAAGATGTATATTTTGCAAGAATTAAGCAGGAAAACAGTTGAATTGGAAAATATCATGTGGTTCTTTTGTTATATAACGAGGCCCTGTTCGAATGGAAAGGTTTGCGTGACACCTTCATGATCAGAGGTGACACTAATGAGAGGCGCAAAACTATATTGTCTCCCGACAACAATAATAACAACTCTATTAGCAATTATTGCCGTGTATTTTAGTGATCGTGAAATGTGTGATGGATAGTTTAGTTTAGAAACGTGGCCTTCAAATAGTACGGGGATAGATATACGTGACGTCGTAAAAATGTTGCGTGAAATAAACAGGGATCTATGAAATAGTGTGCCAATAATTACGGAGGGTGCTGCAAACGAGGTTGACCGTATTCACTGGTGTAGTTGGTCATTCTATTTAACCTTTTTACTATATTTAATAACAGGAAGAACTGTTACCCAAATCTCGGCTAAAAGAACTCAATGATGTGACATCAATGATCACTAAGTTTACTAGTTAACCTGATATCAGCATCTGAATTGCAAAAGCTTAAATTCAGTTTTATTATAAACGAAGTAGTATTAGCTGATGATGGATCCTTAATGCACAATAATGTACGTTGGTTTAGTATGTAACAAGTTCTTGAACGATTTATATAGTGTTTCATTGGATGAAGCTCTTTCTAAGCATAAAAGATATTACAGACTTTCCTGAGTTCTATGATGTTACCTGACTCAGTAGGCTAATGTTCTCTACTGATCCAGCAATGCATTCAAATGAATTAAATGGTACAAGGTTATGGTAAAAGTATCGATACTATGTTTGGGCTTATATTTGGTCCCCCGATTTATATAATCGGGGGACTTATGTTTTGAGGCATGTCCGTCCGTCCGTCCGTCCGTCCAGATTTTTCTTCGCAACCATCCATTGAATTTCTCTGAAATTTTGCATGAAGTTGTAACTTTGGTCAATTTAGAAAGTGACATTCTCCGATTAAAAAAAAAATCTTGTTAGCCCCCCCCCCCCAGGGGGGTCAAAAGGCCCCGAAATGGCAAAAAATGACATTTTTTCCCCTATAACTTTTCATCCATCCATTCAATTTCTCTGAAACTTGGCCAAAATGTGGAGGTAATTGTTCCTAATAGAAAATAAGTATCGCTGACCTTGAAAAAATCTGGTTCGCGCCTCTGATTAGATGCCAGATCGATCTTTGTAATAACATAAGGATCAAATTGATTTGAGGCACCCCAGAATGGGCAACCAAAAAAAAGGACACATTTTGCTTTAACACCGCCTTTTTATTTTACTTCCGGTTGAATTATGAAGCAATACGTCGTATATACACATTTGTAACTTTTAATTCGCAGATTTAAAACAAAAAAAGTTTTATTTACATAAAGTTGTACTAATAGCAATACGTCGTATATACACATTTGTAACTTTTAATTATTTACATGAAGTTGTACTAATAGCTTTAAAATATATAGTTTTATCTACACCCACGTTTTAGTTATAAGCACATGTTTTAATACAAAAACAGTTTTACTTACAAATCTTTAAATATTTGTAATAAATAAAGAAATATATATCTTTTTTTACAAAACTTTTTATTCGGTCACAATCACTAAAAAACGAAACAAACAAATAAAAAAAAAACATTTAAACAACAAGATGTTGTGCAGATCTGGTGTCACACAATTTGTAAAGGGTATTTAAAAATATTGGATTGTATGACAAAATATATATTGTATTAAAAAATATATATGTATTTTTTTAAATTGCATTTTTCGCTATAAAAGTTTTTAATTTATCATTGAAAATCAGAAGGAAAAATATGTGTCAAAACAAAATGTGTCTATTTGGGGTTTGCTTATTCTGGGGTACCTCAAACCTATTTGACCCAAACAGAAAAGACAAAGTTTAAACCTAAAAGTATAGTATCGCTAAAAACTGGAGACAATACTACCTAAAGCCCGTCTTAAAATGTGGAAAGAAAAAGTTGTCACGCAGATCAACTATGCTTATCCCCCCCCGCCGCCGAAACCCTCCCACCAGGATATAAGAACTGGGCAAAATGGTAAGTGCCTAAACCGACTCCGCTCAGGTGTCGGCCTTTCTCCGGAGGCCCTAAGCAGATGAGGCTATCTTAGTGGCCCAACCACATGCGACTGTAGCACAGAACCTCAGACCATAGAACACCTCCTTCGATGCCCTATGTTGGGCGGGCCCTGCATTACAAAAGACTTAGCACTCTACAACATCAAGGGACAGCAATGTATCAAGCACTTGCTCGACGTTAAATAAACTGAATAGCTTTGTATATGGACACGAGAAGAAGAAGCCAATATGTAGCTCGATTGCTAGCTAGCCACTATCTTTCTCATTTCTCCGGTCGGTAAGAATTCTGTCATATAAGCTTTGTATACGGACACGAGAAGAAGAAGCTAAAAACAAAACAAAAAATAAGTAAATTTTACCATCTATTCGTTTTATTTGATATACTTATGTAATCATATATATATATCATGGACTCTCCCGTCGATTTCAACGTATGAGGTCTTGACAACTTAAAATTGGTTTAGTCTACGATGGATGTAACATGCTTAAATTTACTCAATCGTAAATGGCATTTGAGTCCTGCGAGAGATTTGCAAACCAGCCCACAATGGATGCAAGAAGGAAGATCTTGAGAAAAATCGGCTGGGATACTTGTAGATGTTTTTGTTCTTTCGCGTCTTTCGCGCTGTTGATCAATGGCAGTTACAGAGAACCGCCTGATTCCCCTCTGCCAGTCAGATCGCCATTCCTTCTGTCGAAGAGCAAGCTGTTCAAAATCACGATAAGCAATATTGGTAGATGTCCAATTCATCTTCAACTTGTCCTTAAAGCGAAGCAGCGGTCGACCCACATTTCGCCTTCCACTGTTGAGCTCGCCGTACATCAGTTGCTTTGGTATTCTATCATCTTCCATATGTAAGACATGTCCTGCCCAACGCAGTTGTGATTGCATCAAAAAGCTTTCAATTCCGCCAATACCGCAGCATGTAAATAGGTCCTCATTAGACATCCGATTTCTTTAGGGTGACACCACAAATCGTTCTAAGGCAATTTTTGTGAAAGACATCAAGCTTCTGAATGTGGCTGCGATAGACTGTCAATGATTCCGATCCATAAAGCAGTGATGTTAGCACATCTGCTCTATACACAAGTACTTTTGTTCTCAAACTTATCCCCCTGTCCTTCCATAACCGATGACGCAGTTTTCCAAAGGCAGTGGTTCTTTTCGCAATTCGGTTAAAGATTTTGTCATCAAGAGAGACACTCCAATTTAACTTACTCCCAAGATAAGTGAAGTTTTTCACATATTTCAGATCTTCACCGTCCACTTGGATTGGAATATCTGGAAAACTGTGTACTGGTGGTCGTTGCCTTACTGGTGACCGTTGCTTCACACCCTGAACTTGTTTAGGCGTGGGGCGAGGTTGGTGAATCCCTTCTGTTTTCTTGATGCTGATTGTCAGATCAAAAGCCTTGCAAGCAGCCGAAAACCTGTCCACAAGCAGTTGCGCTTCCCCCCGAGATGTTGCACAAAGTGCAGCGTCATCTGCAAACAAAAGATCCCTGATGACAGTTTGTCGAAGAAGGGTCTTAGCTTTGAAACGTTGCTGGTTGAAGAGACCACCACTTGTTCTAAATTTAAACTCCACCCCAGTATCTATATCAGCGAAAGCATATCTCAGCATAACTGAAAAGAACAAAGCAAATAGCACAGGTGCCATTACGCAACCCTGTTTGGTACCATTTGTCACATTGAAAGGTTCTGAAGACTCTCCATTTGAAACAACCGATGCCTTCATTCCATCATGGAAAGAAATAATTACATTCAGCATGTTGTCAGGTATTCCCAGCTTGTCCAACACTTTCCAGAGGGCTTCACGGTTTACTGTGTCAAAGGCCTTTGTAAGGTCAATGAAAACCATATACAACTCCTCGTTCTTTTCCCGAACTTTCTCGGCAACCTGGCGGAGGGAAAAGACCATATCGACAGTACCCCGACCAGCACGGAAACCGCACTGAGATTCGGAGTAGATATCATCAACAAGGTGTTTAATTATTCTGTTGAGAATAAGCCTTGCCAAGACCTTCCCTGCAATTGACAAAAGTGAGATGCCTCGATGGTTGTCACAGATGTTTCTATTGCCTTTATTCTTATACAAGTGTTGAATTAATGCATCTTTGAAATCCTGAGGGACATTTCCACCTTGCCAGATCTTCACAAAGAGACTGTGCAGCTTCTTCACTAGTGTCTGGCCACCGTACTTAAACACCTCAGGAGGTAAGGTGTCTTTACCTGACCTTTTGCCTGACGACATTTACCTAATAGCAACGAAAACTACATGTATTGCTGGAAGGAAGGAGAGTTCAGGAATCTCAGGTCGTTCAGTGATAGATGAAAGTATTTCTTCATCAGTTGTGGAAGTATTGTTTAGGACATATATATATATATATATATATATATATATATATATAAATTCTCAGTAATAATATATTAAAATGTCTATAGTTCTAACTATAGTTTCGTACTTATTTCATAATTCCCGTGCGAATCTTCTATAATACTAACACATGGTCTGTACCTGATTAACCTCATTCCCCTGAAGATGGACCCGGATGGATCTGAAAGTACTTGGGACACAAATCTAAACTATGGCAAATTCATCAGCTAATTCCCCTCCGAAACTAAGATCCTGATTCGGGCCATTGAAAGGATCTACCAAAGGATATCTAGACATGAGTTGTCTCTTATATTCAACAATACTTGCCTGCAAGATAAGATGCTGTCTGTCTGTCTGTCTGTCTGTCTGTCTGTCTGTCTGTCTGTCTGTCTGTCTCTCTCTCTCTCTCTCTCTCTCTCTCTCTCTCTCTCTCTCTCTCTCTCTCTCTATATATATATATATATATATATATATATATATATATATATATGCCATTTTCCGTTAATCATTTAGAATTAACACGCGGCGAGAAGAATTATAAAAACATTCATGGCAAGTGAACTAAGAGAAACGTTCGTTTTTTCAGGCTAAATTATATAGATTGATATATACCACGTGGTTGAAGAACCTATGACATAACGTTGAGATTATGTTCTATATGTTTATATAGGTACGAAAATGCTTGGTTTCCAAGTTATAGGCCATTGAAACAAATACTGATCCATATTATTTTTTAATAAACATCTGACACGTACAATGTGGGTGATAATGCACTGTTATTTCTACATATGGGATAGATACACACTATACCTGTGACAGGACCACAGGTAAAATAAGCCTGGGCCTGGTGTTGCCACATACACCAACAAAACTATAAGAAATGACACCAAACAAATATAAAAGACGTGAAGCGCAAAAAAGAAAAGATATCAGCATCATAACCGGCAGGGGCTTCATTTGATAGCCAAAATGAAGAAGAGCGGTCGGCATCCTGATCTGGGTGTCATGCATAGCAGAGGCCCATTTGAAAGCCAACATGGGGAACCCAGTCGGCATCCTGCGGATGTTGGCCCTTCTTATTTCAGGTGACAGAATACAACAGAGCAAATACAGGTAACTGTACATGATCAGCACAAATCAAATACCATTGAAAGGAAGAAATGGATCACAAGGGAAATTAGATTAGTAATTGAGTGCTACTACAAATGTGATCTCTACACAAAGAGCTACTTTACACGTTTATAACATAATCCGAAGTTATGTCATCGATTTTTCAAACGCAATATATATATATATATATATATATATATATATATATATATATATATATATATATATATATATAGAGAGAGAGAGAGAGAGAGAGAGAGAGAGAAATAGATGAAGTGAAAGAATAGAATAAGGTGCGAATCAAATTTTATTACAGTTCAATGTTCAGGCAAAGTTCTTTAAAGTCCTTAACTCATGAGTTTTCAAAGAAAATCTTCTCCTCAGAGGACCATTACCGCAATGACATTACTGCAGGAAATAAAAATTAAACTTTGAAAATATATAAGAAAATATATATAAAGATTCATAAAGGTATATAAAACATTAAATATATCGGCCAAAACATACTTTTTTGTAAACCTATACAGTTCATCCACGTCAACAAGTTTAAAACAGCTCCAGGCAAGATATCAAAGAGGTTGATTAAAAAATAAAGAAAGAGTGATAGATAGATAGATATAAAGGAAGAGTGATAGATAGATAGATAGATAGATAGATAGATAGATATAAAGAAAGAGTGATAGATAGATAGATAGATATAAATTAGTATAGTTGCATTTATTATTATATTTACTGGCAATAATATGCACCTTACCCAGCTCGCGTATTTTTGTATATAATGTAAGTGTTGAGTTCGCTAACGAGCAGCCAATTATGATAATTTCTTGTAGGCTACTACACCTCATATACGCACCCAGGGAGGAGGTAATGTCTGGGAGAATGGTCTTATAACAACAGAACAGATACTACACGCTCTCACTCCCCCAAAAGGATGAGGTAATGCCTGAGAGGATAGTATCATGTCTAACGAACATATATTACACTCTCCACCACCTCAAAAGAGGAGAAAATGCCTGGGAGGATTGTCTAATTGCAATAGTACAGATACTTCCTCCCTTAATAGAGCATTGGAAGTACATTAGTCTGAAATAGTATAGTAAACCGAAATAGGCATTGAAAGATAGTTCAATAGCACATGATATTTTTACAGAAATTCTTCGTAGCTGATCTAATTTCTCCTTGAACCACGTGCCTTCAAGTTGAGCTAACTTGTTCTTGAACAACGTGCCTTCAAGTTGAGCTGACTTGTTCTTGAACCACGTGCCTTCAAGTTGAGCTAATTTGTTCTTGAAAAACGTGCCTTCAAGTTGAGCTGACTTGTTCTTGAAAAACGTGCTTTCAAGTTGAGCTGACTTGTTCTTGAAAAACGTGCCTTCAAGTTGAGCTAATTTGTTCTTGAAAAACGTGCCTTCAAGTTGAGCTAACTTGTTCTTGAAAAACATGCCTTCAAGTTGAGCTAATTTGTTCTCGAACAACGTGCCTTCAAGTTGAGCTGACTTGTTCTTGAACCACGTGCCTTCAAGTTGATCTAACTTCTTGAACCACGTGCCTTCAAGTTGAGCTAATTTGTTCTTGAAAAACGTGCCTTCAAGTTGAGCTAATTTGTTCTTGAAAAACGTGCCTTCAAGTTGAGCTAACTTGTTCTTGAAAAACGTGCCTTCGAGTTGAGCTAATTTGTTCTTGAAAAACGTGCCTTCAAGTTGAGCTAACTTGTTCTTGAAAAACGTGCCTTCAAGTTGAGCTAATTTGTTCTTGAAAAACGTGCCTTCAAGTTGAGCTAACTTGTTCTTGAAAAACGTGCCTTCAAGTTGAGCTAATTTGTTCTTGAAAAACGTGCCTTCAAGTTGAGCTGACTTGTTCTTGAAAAACGTGCCTTCAAGTTGAGCTAATTTGTTCTTGAAAAACGTGCCTTCAAGTTGAGCTAACTTGTTCTTGAAAAACGTGCCTTCAAGTTGAGCTAACTTGTTCTTGAAAAACGTGCCTTCAAGTTGAGCTAACTTGTTCTCGAACAACGTGCCTTCAAGTTGAGCTGACTTGTTCTTGAACCACGTGCCTTCAAGTTGAGCTAATTTGTTCTTGAACAACGTGCCTTCAAGTTGATCTAACTTCTTGAACCACGTGCCTTCAAGTTGAGCTAATTTGTTCTTGAACAACGTGCTTTCAAGCTGATCTAACTTTCGAAAAGGCCCGCAACGACGAATGAAGGAAGCAAAACATATTCCTCGGTGTTCTTGACTCTCACAAATCTATTTAAATATAATATGTAAACAGAATTCAGTCTAATTCTCGGAGTTTATTATCGATAGCTTCGGTCCCATATTTCATTCTGAATAGTCAATTTTCTCTTTTCTTCTTGGACCTTATTATTGAACCATGTTCATTTGTATTATTGTGGGAATATAATTAAGTCCTTGGTATTGAACCATGTTGATTTGTATTATTATGGGAATACAATTAAGTCCTTGTTATTGAACCATGTTGATTTGTATTATTATGGGAATATAATTAAGTCCAGATCTTCAATTTCGGTCTTTAGTCTCTGGTTTTAGCTTCGCTTCTCGTTAGTTATAAATAGCCAGGAATACGAAGATTGCTTTAACCATTTCATTAATGGTATTTTACAAAGATTTCTACGTCCCTGGTCTAACTTGTTCTTTAACAACGTGCCTTCAAGTGGAGCT
>OY744537.1:84788365-84793365 GCA_963556195.1 Sepiola atlantica | reverse complement strand
AGCACTTTTTATAAACCCGGTTTAAATTCTTTGGATTACTACCCTGTGGATGCTTTACTTGGATTATTACACACACACACACACACACACACACACACACACACACACACACATATATATATATATATATATTGTTTCATTTTACTTCAGCTGAAATTCTCTGAAATAAAGGGGCCCCTTCATGGGACTAACACTTGATCTCTATATGAGATACATAGATATTCGAATATTCTATTAAAATTCTCCTTTATTTCACAAACTTTTAGTTTTTAAATAAGTTAAGACATTATTTTTCCTCTCCCCAATTGACCAGTTAACTATGTTATAGTATACCTTTTCCAGGAAAAGAATTCATCTAGTCTGGTGGAGTATTCAGCTAAGTGTTGTTACTTGAGGTAACATCACTAGGAGAAGGTGCACTTATCCTTGTATGAGCAAGTATATGGCCGTGCTGATGATATCTTATTTGGGCTTCGAATACTATGTTATTTTAAATATTTTGTCAGGGTTTACTTCTAGAGTGAAGTATCCTCATGTCAAGTTGTCCTGACAGACCATTGTATAGAGAGATCGAAGACACTCGAGGACGGTGTCTAGTAAGTAATTCAAACTTTCTCTCTATATATCTCTATATCTCTCTGTCTCTCTCTCTTTCTGTCTGTCTGTCTGTCTGTCTGTCTGTCTCTCTCTCTCTCTCTCTCTCTCTCTCTCTCTCTCTCTCTCTATATATATATATATATATATATATATATATATATATATATTTCATGATTTTTGGGGGAGTTCAAAATTTTATTATTGCAAGAGGAGACGAATTCTATCGTTCATGATTAAAAGTTTATCAAGAGAAAAAAAATGCCAGCCGACCGGTTTCGCCCTCTCTTAACAATCGAGGGATTTAAAAAAAAGGATTAAAAAAACGGGGTGAAAAGAGAGAGTACAGAAAATAAAATAGCGTTATGTTATATGTACAATGAAGGATGAATCTTAGAGACTGATCACATTTAGTCCCAATAGACATCCCCTTTGCTACGTGGGTAGGACGAGGTTAAGATTGGATAGTAGGGTCTAACAGCACATTCCGAGTAGGATCAGGAATGGAACCTTCCGATCAACGGACGTTCAGAACAACACATACGGGTCTTCCATTACGGACCATTTGCTTAAAAACCCGCCGTGCGCTAGGAATTTTAGCATTGACTCCTTCACCATTCTCAGTCATGCTCACTCGTTATACCATCTCAAAATCTTGGAGTCGATCCACGTTCGTCTTAAACGTCCCTCCCTTTGTATACTGGCATTTTTCATGGAATAAAATTGGAATTCAGCTAACCAATTCTTTCTGACTTTTCCCATGGAATCCCGTTTGTCTGGCGATAATAAGAAAACGCGGTCGCAGGTTGTGGCTGGGTTGACGTATGTGTATGCCTAAATTGATAACCCGTGACACTGGAAAATATCCATCTGCGAAAAGGAAAAAAAACGGTCGTTTTTCGTTTCGCCCGCGCTCATCTTCCTGATTAAAGCCACGTGTTGACAACGGTTAACATCTCAAACAAAGAAAGGATTAATTCGGAAGATTCGTCCATCCAATCTGCGCGATTAGCGCTTTAAATGCTGGTTGAAAGTTAAGGCCGATACAACGAACTGATAGCGTCTGGAGTAGAGATGCGTAGAAGCAGCTAAAACGAATATCTCACTTAGACGTGACAGATCAAGTGCATATAGAGATTCTTAGAAGTATCGCAAATTATAGGGGTCTATTAAATCTGTGTTTTATGTGATGGATGCAATGATATTTCAAACTTAAGCATGACAGACTAATGAAAATGATATTTCAAACATAAGCATGACAGACTAACAAAAATGATATTTCAAACATAAGCGTAACAGAACTACGAAAATTCTATTTCAAACTTAAGCCTGACAAACCTACAACAATGCTATTTAAAAATTACACCAGACCGACCGACGATAATGCTATTTCAAACTTAAGCGTGACAGACCTCGACCATTATATTTCAACCGTAAGCGTGACAGACTGACCGGTGAACATAGCCTTTTTATGGAGATGCTTGGACGCATCTAAAAAAACATGCGTCTATTTAATCTATGTGTTTAGCTCTATAAATATTATTTCAAACTAAAGCGTGACGAATCGACGAACGACCGACGGACAGAATCTTTTTTTGAGAATCGTGGACGCATCTACAAATTACCAGAAATCATTTTGTGTGCTGATTAAGAGAGTTTACCTAGCTTTGCAACGGGACGGATTTTGGTAAAACATAGTTCCAATTGCAATAAGGCGACCTTCAAGAAAATAAGAAAGTGGACCCTAAACGGGGCGGCATTATGATGCAGAAATATCATTAAGATACTTACTTTAGCAAACAAGGAGGATCTTTTGTAGGAGAGCCCCGCCATTAATGTAAAAATGAGTTTTTCAAAACAAATAAAAAAATACCAGTCATGCGCAGTGCACGCACACGCACTTTGTCAACTTTTGAGAGTCCTGTCCAGACAGGCGTTGGGTTAGGGTAGAGTTATAGTAAGGTTAGGGTTAGCGTAGAGTTATAGTAAGGTTAGGCTTACAGAATGGAGAATAAATTTCTACTGTGGAATACATCGTGGAATTTTGGGCAGGTATATGTGAGCTTATGTGGAGGTAGAAATATAACGGAAATGATTTTTATACAAATACTCAATGACATGAACGGATTCTATCCTCGAGTAAGTAATAAAATCTTTTTTTTCTATACAATTCGCATTTTGTCTATTTTTTTGTGATGCGGGTATTCGGAAGGGGAGGCAGTTCTCTTCTATAAATGCTCCTACAAAGAATCCTTGAAGAACTAAAATATTTTTGGTATTTAATTTTTTTTTCTTATCCAGTCTAAGGTTGGTCTCAAACAGTCGCTAGTTCTTCATAAATATCTCAAGTACAAAGGAATGGAACGAAGATACTTACCCCACCCTAAAAAAAAAAACAAAAACAAACAAACAAACAAACAAACAGCCAATCCAAGAAGAATTCTTGCCGTCTGCTAGACGCAACAACATGAAGAAAAGGTTACTACGTCTTGACGAGAGCAGATGCAAATTTTGACTCGGCTCTCGAACGAAACAAACAACGCTGGTGCCCCACGAGCTTCACACATACACCCTTTAATCATAACTATAATATTCTGACAAATCTGCAAGTTGGACTAAGAACTCTTGCGTAGACTCAGAACTCTTGTGGTTCTCTTCAGAAAAAAAAAACGGTCGAGCGTTGATATACCAATGATGTAGGCTAGCATTGTTGAATTTCAACTTTACAAGCAGTGCTTAGAAGTTATTACATGATACTACGTATGAAATGACCATCAGTTTTGTAGGAATAACAATATTTTCATGGTAAAACTGTACCTCTTCACCTTTTGTTAATTCATTTCTTAACGAAATAATGAGATTCTACTGTTTGTATGCGATTGCATGTGAATAGGCTGAATAAGTAGGCGGTCAAAAGAAATCACACAAAAAAAGTATATATATATATATATGACATTAAGGTGGTGTAACACTTTCGGATATAAATTCAACGTAAAATGATCAGCCACTTCCGGGCCATCAGGCGGTAAGGATTATCCATTTCCTGGCCAGATTTCTTTAAAAACGCTATCTGACCCGGAAGTGGGTGATCATTACCAACTGGTGACCCGGAAATGGGTGATCATTTTACGTTAAATGTATATGCGATATTGATTCCCCCCACCCTAAATATTGTTTGTTTATGTTTTATTACTTTTTATCGCCTACTTTTTTCAGGTTGTTTACATGTGAATGCTTGAACAGAGGAGAATATCAGGTTTATTTTCAGATAAATTAGCACAAAATGCAAAGCCACAATAAAGCTATTTTTTTTAAATTTAAAACTCATTTAAAAGGCAATTGTTTTATTTTAAATAAAACTTTTGAAACATGTAAAATAATGTGATTTAATTAATAAAAAAAAACCCATCTATTCCGGATTTTTTTAGATGAAGATTGATAATTCATATTATTTGGATTATTCGGACTACTGTTCTCATCTTGGATATTATTCTCACAACGTTTCGGCCGATGAAACCTCCGACCTTTTTCAGATGCTACTTGGCGAACACAGAGATCCTTATGTCGAACTCGGGAATCTATACGACATTTCAAACTGAACCCTTTATTTAATCCACGGTGGTAGATTGTTCCGTCAGTCATAGTCGGGAGGAAGTTATAAGTCAGTCTTAATTTAGTATCGCCTGAACCTAGGATTGAACCTTCAATCCCCAGAAGACTGTCATGTAGAACTGTTTATTACTTAGGACTTCATTCGTCGCCTCCCAAGTCAACTTACTTACTTACAATTTTATACGGAATACAAAGTTAAGGGACAGTTCAAATAGTTCGTATTTCAGGAGCTCTTATCAGAAGATATTTATTGTGTTATTAGAAATGTGAAAATGTTTAATCCGCCACATCCATGCTAAGTAATAATACAATTCTAAGACAATCTTCTGAAGGTTCAATCCTCATTACGGGCGATACCCAGAATATAAAAAAATTACTTCAGGCTGATGAAACGCGAACAACCAACGCCCATGGATTAAATAAACGGTTCAATACGAAATTTCGTACAGATTTCTACCGTTCCATTTAAAATTAACGGATTGAACGCCATTTTTGTGATGCAGAAGTTCGGTTTTCTTATAATTAAAAGAAGCCAAAATTAAAAACAAGTTTTTAAAAACGTTTTAATTGTGCTTCGGTTCACGCGCTTTCAAGGTTTTAAGCCGATCGAATATCCGAACTTTAAGTGCATCTTTTCGAATTTAGGAATCTTTATGTCAAACTCGGGTACTTTTACAGAATTTCGAATTGAATGATTTATATAATCCACGGTTCTAATATCTCGCATCTTTTATTTTTGATAACTTTAATGAGAACATTCGTGATCAAAGCAATAACAATCTTAGATAGTTTTC
>OY744537.1:84708365-84783365 GCA_963556195.1 Sepiola atlantica | reverse complement strand
ATATATATATATATATATATATAGTCTCGGAAGTTTCTCAACCATTAAAACTATATTAAAAAAACAAACAAAAAAAAACAACTTATAGTCCCAAGTCTTCCAGTGGAAAATCACTCATGTAAGTCAATTTATTTTTTACAGTTATTATATTAGTTTATTTCTAACACTATTTTAAGGGATCATCAGTTGTTTACCATGAAAAACTGTTTCGGGAATATGCGAAGAATTCAATAAATACGCGTCTCACTCATTCGTCAAGCGGCTCCCAAGGTATATCTCTTCAGAAAAACATATATATATATATATATATATATATATATATATATATATATATATATATATATATATATATATATATATATTATTATTATATGTGAGTGTGCGTGTGTTAATTTCAATATTATACACTATTGAAGGCGAAGAATGCAATAAACACGCGTCTCACTCATTCGTCAAGCGGCTCCCAAGGTATATCTCGTCAGAAAACCACATTTGTATATATATATATATTTATTATGTAAACATTTGTGTAGCTTACGCAACAACAGTCATTTTTCAGTTCTACACCATATTCTGAGCTCAAAATGGTTATCATTTGCGACTGCGGTTGCATAAGTCACACAAACGTTTACATATCAAATATCTATCAAACTCTTACTAGTGTTGAGCACTTTTGAAAACAAATGTTGGTTTTTAGTTCATGTTATAAATACATCTAAAGTTGTTAAAATCTGAGCTAAGTATTGCATAAACCTGTGTTTATAATAATAGTTTGAATTTTATTTCTTCCTTATCATATTATTGATGATATAACCTGATCTTCGTTCTGAAAATGTTCCTGCATCTGGAAAGAGCACAAAAATGTGCATTAGTATTCTGCCAGAAATGGGAGATAATCGAGAAATTTGAAAATTGAGAGAAAGTTTATTCCATGCTGAATTCGGATGTTTTTGATCGTTGGATTAATACAGAAGTAAATATGTTGTTGCAATCAGTCAGAACAGAACAATGTTTCAAGCGAGAAAAGTGATTCACAGAGATCGGGCATAGAAGGAATGCAAGATGGCGTCAATTCCTATATGAGTGTTAGAAAAGTCAATTGTAGAATTGGTTCAATTTATGAAATTACAATAAAAAAATTCTAAAACCATGCATTTTGGAAAAAAATGATTCATTCATCAAATCTTTGTCGACAAAACAATATGCATATTAAAATATATTTTGTAATAATGATTTACATTTTTTTAAACAACAGCAAATTATCAATAAAATGTCTTTTTTCAAAACAAATATGCAAATATCAGGAAGTTCCATCGGATGTCCTGCTGGCTTGGCAGGCCAAGAGCAGGCTCGAGGCGTTTCTCTCGAATACTGGCAATGAAGAGGCGCTCATAAAGTCATGTCAATTGACGATATTACTCAGTATGGCACGTCATGAATAGACCAAGATTGTTGAGGAAGTTTCGCGTAGCGGGGCCTATCGCTCCACTCGTCTCCACGGCGATCAGTTGGAACACAAATCCGGCAAGAAGATCGGTGTATTTTTATTACTTCCGGTTCTATGTTGACGCTGTTACATGCCCAGAGTTTATCGCTGATTCTTTTACTGAAGAGAGCGCAAAAGTCTGAACGCAAGTCGCGCATCCTATATTAGCGACTTACCGTCTGCAAAGGAAAACATCGTCAGACCATCGGGCCGTTTGATTTCCTCTCCGTCGAGGCACTGGTTTGAGGATCGACGGGAAGCCAGCGATGTGTAGGATCCGTCGAGCGATATTGTTGAGGGGTTTGTGCTCGAAAATCTTCTACATAGAAAAGGTGTGGGGACCGTGCGTCGGGCGACGCTAATCTTTTTGCAATTCAGCATCATTTATATTTTCCTAAGTGTTTCAAGAATATTTACACATTGCATTGAATAAAAATGGCATTTTTATCTCCTATAATGAAAAACATAATACAAATAATATAATTTAATTCAATAAATTGTAAGTTTTTTTTTTACCTCACAGCTATACAATTTTATTCAGAATACAAAGTTCAAATAGTTCGTATTTAAGAAGCTCTTTTGAGAAGATATTTATTTTGTAATAATAAATTCTAAATGACCGTCTTTTGGAAGTTGAAGGTTCAACCCTCAGTGCGGGCGATACTAAGAATACAACTATGGATTACTTGAGACTTCTACCCGGTTATGGCTGACGAATCAAGATTAAGCTACCACCGTGGATTAAATAAAAAGTTCCGTTCGAAATTCCGTACAGATTCCCGAGTTCGACATACAGATTTCCGAGTCCGACAAGACGCACCTGCTAGAAGGTCGGAGGTTACATCGGCCGAAAAGTTGTGAGAATAACATCCAAGATGATAATAATAGTCCGAATAATCCTCTAAAATACTCTTTTTTTTTTGTAAAACAATGTGAAACTGTTTCATGCGACTTCGACATGGGCCTCCATCAAATAATGTGGGCGGGAACGGTGAGGCCCGTTGTTGGAACTAAAAGAATTCGGCAGAACAGACGAAGATCAGCCGTGCAGTGCAGAGACACATTTTTGGCTTGGGGCTTATTTAATGTAGAAACACAATATCCATTGTATACTATTTGTTTATTGGCTGGGTTTGTTTGGTTGTTTTACGGCATATCGACACTTTTGTAATGGCGAAACACAATACGATTCAATTTAAACGAGTTACTAAACACAAGCTTCGATTCAAATCGGTGAGAAGTGTCCATAGCTTTCCCGATGAACATCGAAAAGAAGTCAGCAGAAGAAGGAACGAAGAGAAAACGGAAAATGAAAAGGCAAAGTAAACTAAGATGAAGCATTCAGAATATACAAACATGTTATTATCGCTGCTGATTTAGTATTATTAAACTGGGATGGTGTTAAGGAGAGCTATAAAAGCGCACAAGAATATAGGTCATTAAACCGGGATAGTGTTAAGGAGAGCTATAAACACGCACAAGAATATAGGTCATTAAACTGGGATAGTGTTAAGGAGAGCTATAGAAACGCACAAGAATATAGGTCATTAAACTGGGATAGTGGTAAGGAGAGCTATAAAACGCACAAGAATATAGGTCATTATAGCCATCCGTAACTACAAAGAATATACAAAAATGTTATTATCGCTACTGATTTAGTATTATTAAACTGGGATAGTGGTAAGGAGAGCTATAAAAGCGCACAAGAATATAGGTCATTAAACTGGGATAGTGTTAAGGAGAGCTATAGAAACGCACAAGAATATAGGTCATTAAACTGGGATAGTGGTAAGGAGAGCTATAAAACGCACAAGAATATAGGTCATTATAGCCATCCGTAACTACAAAGAATATACAAAAATGTTATTATCGCTACTGATTTAGTATTATTAAACTGGGATGGTGTTAAGGAGAGCTATAAAAACGCACAAGAATATAGGTCATTAAACTGGGATGGTGTTAAGGAGAGCTATAAAACGCACAAGAATATAGGTCATTATAGCCATCCGTAACTACAAAGAATATAGGCCATTATAGCCATCCGTAACTACAAAGACGGAGTAAGATCCATACATGAGCGCTTCTCGGGTTTGTATGGTTTATTTGTGAGACTTCCTTTTGGCTAACAGAAAAGTATAGTATCTGTTCTGATGCTACACTTCATATTTTGGTTAGTGAGAGAGAACTCCTTCTAAACTGAGATAATTTTTATTTTTGTCCCAATCCAGAATGCTATTTTGGGGGGAACTGGATTTTTTTCCCACATTAAAACCCGACATTATGTCTTACTCTGCCCTCGTGGGGAGGCAAAAAAAAAAAAAATAACAAAAAAACTTTAGGATGAAATTTTGAGGCGTGATATTTTTTCGAGTTGTGTTTTGTTCACATACGTAAGATAGCCATACTGATAGAGGAAGGCCTATCTATTACTCATGGAGATTTGGAATATGTCTGCCTGAAGCCGAAACTATACTATAACTTCTATTAATGTAATGTTATACTGTCATTCAATGCTCAATTCAGGAGGGAGTAGTGTAGTATATGTTCTGTTGTCATGAAACCATCTCCAGGAGAGTAGAAAGTGAACCTTGGGTTTACTTTTAGCAGCCTCGTAACTCTCGTTTCCCTTATTTTGTCCTTTAGTCCGCACATTTCATGAAATGTATCTGACAAAGGGGGAAGAATTGCTGTTTTCTGGGCCGGAATCTATCAACTTAGCACTTATCGTTGGATGTTTTTGACTTTGAAGTACTATTTTTCTTTAGCTCTTTACATAAAGTGGCTTCATGCCTTGTCTGGAGCAATTTCCATTTTAAAAAAATTAAAAAATCCCAGCATTGCCTTTTATTTTGATGGTAGGTAATGTAATATCTGTTCTGCTGTCACGAGGCCATCCTCTACTCCGGCGAAGATGTCTATCTCACCTCAGAATAGTTGTCAGCGAAGGAACAAAAGGAATGAAGACTTCTTCTTTTGGGCTATCAGGAAACTTCTTCAGTTGCTGTTAATTTAAGGAATCTTGTTCTGCTCTTAAACTATCGCTTGTGGTTGAGGTTCCCATTATCTTTTTTTTCTGGTCAGGCTATCAGAGTTTGTATGCTTATTAGACACCATCCTCGAGTGTCTAACGTCTTTCTATACAGGGGCCTGTCCGGATATCCTTATACAGGGTGGGCCAAAATAAGGGTCCTATCTTTAAATTTGAATAACTTGAATTTGAATAACTTCCACAAAATAAAAGTTAAACTCACCAAACTTTATGTGTGTGTAGACTGACCCTTCCGAGATTTTTTGAAATAAACAAAACAAATTTTAGCCAAAAAACACTTCTTAAAACTTACAAAAACTAAAGTATTGTTTTTTACACTGTTTTGAGTTTTTTAAGCAAAACTAATGTTTTCTAAATGAGGGTACGTTCCTTAGGGCTAATACGGCTCATGCTTGCTTCGGAAGGGGTCCTTTACTTATTCTAAAAAAAAAAAAAATCAATAAATAAAAAAGTTATGAATTTTTAAAAATAGGACCCTTATTTTTGCCCACCCTATATAAGGAATCTTTTGCCCTACAAGTAAACCCTGACAAAATATTCAAAATAACATAGCCCAAAATAAAATTATCTCAGCATGGCTACATACTGGTTTATACGAACAATGGTGCACCTTCTCGAAGTGATGCTACTTCAAGTAACAGCTCTAAGTTTAATACTCTACCAGACAAGATGAATTCTTGTCCTGGAATCTGGCAAAACTAAGAGAAGACGACAATAAAGATAAGCTAGGACATAGTTAAGTGGTCGATTAGGGAGATGGAAATTAATATTCTTCATAGCTTTATAAACTCCAGGTTTGAAAAGTAGGGGCGAATTTTAAACTCGGATATCTATACATCTCATAAAGGGATCAAGTAATAGCGCCAGGAAGGGGCCACTTTATTTGTGAGAGCTAACTGAGCTAAAATTGGAGGGGGCCAATGGTGTTTTTCTGGATGTGTTATACTTGCATATTTTTGCACGTTTCTACATTTCTCTCGCAGTAGTTAACCACATCTTATAAACTAGTGTGGCGTTACGTCAGCTGTTACGGTGCCAATTTGGCTCCACCCTTTTCTTAAATAGGGTCTCGGATTCGAGCCGAATCTCATCGTTTTAACAGTTCCAATGTTCTTGTCCCCTGTTAGTCATAATAGTGGTGTTACTTTCCCTCTCTTGATTTCTTTCAGTAAGACCTACATTCAGATTACTGTGTTGTTTTTTTTTTTTTCAATTTTCTTATCTTTTTGCTTTTGCTGGGAATGGGGTACCCTAGCGGACGCCAGACATTCACCCACTATTTCAAAGCTTCCAACCGAGAGATATTTTTTAGGATTATAACCGTCCCTTTAAGCGCAACTGTTTGAATCTCTCTTGCACTTGGTTCACAATTTTTATTCGCTAGGTAGTTTTTGAAATTCTTTTTCATGAGCCTGGTTGCTCTTATGATTACTAGAATGTTGGCGATCTTCCTAGGATTCCAGTTTCTTGTCATGTCGTACATCAGACTTTGGTATTTAGTTACCTTCTCCCTCACATCTTTGTTCAAGCCAGCATCATTAGGGACACTGACTTCAACTAGGGTTGCTACTTTCTCGCTCTTGTCCCATATCACTATATCAGGTTTAACAGCAATCGATATGTTTACAATTAGAACATTCAAATAAGTTTCAATAATGGTTACTTTTTTCAAGGAATCTAAAGACGCCATTGTAATGTTGCTTCGATTCTATCTGGGGTCACTAGAAGCAATTGTCGGTTGAATCCGCAAAATAATAGAAATATATAAGAACGTAAAAAAACGAAATTTATTTTTAAACATATTTTCTTTGTTTTATAAACAAAAATCAAATTAAACAAAGAATATCTTAATGAAGAATGTATCTTAAAAAATGTTTAGACATTTAATAATTATCTTTATTGATATTTTTAAGATTTAGAATACACGAATTCGTGTCGATTCATTAAAGCCATTTGCTGTCTTACAGCTGTCTGCAATTAGTAAGTAGTCTTTTAAGAACACCACTGTGCTGACAGTTTTTTATTATTAGACCTCATATTGGAAATGTTATTTACAACTTTTCTTTCGAGTAAAAAAAATTGTAAATATGACGATATTTGAAAAAATAACTGAAGTATATTAGAATATAAATTTACAAAATTCATTGAATAAGATTTTTTATTCGTTTCATAAAATAAATAAATTGACCCCAAAGTTTTAACATTTCCACTTTTGTTGTACGCTGTCTGCTATAAAAGTGATTTTTTTCCTTTTCTCTTCATTAATTACTTTCACCGAGGCCTACACTTATATTGCTTGGGTCGTATACAACGTGCGCCCCCTATCGTATTTTTTTTCTTGAATTATACTTAATTAAAGCAAGGTATATTGCTACTGAAACACAATTGTCTACTGTGGTAGGCACCAGATTGATAGGTATACACCCTGAGCCGAGAGTTGGGAAGCAAGATGTTTGTTCACAACACATTTAAATTTCTGTATGTTAGTACTGTCGGCGAAACAATGAGCAGGAAAGGTATTACCAAAGCAAGCCGTCCGAGGGAAGAAGCTATCAGATTAGAAAATCTTCCGTCATCTAGAGACTTCTACAGTGAGGGTGTGGGATTTTGCTTCTAGTCGGGTGGGTCGGGGGTATTTTAGCTTAGGGGGTACAATCACAGTAAATTCATCCGAGAAAATTCCGTAAACTTAATTATAAAACAAGCACAGAAATGCAACATTGCGGCGATGCGACAGGGGCTGGAGCTTGGCAGACAGTGCGAGACTTATTAAGTTAGAATTTTTTTTTTGCAGCCTGTCCAAACGAGAGAGACGAGTGGTTGGTGTATCAGCCCGGATGTGCCAACAATACTCCATGCATAGATTAATTTTTTTAGCTAACTATCTATTAAATGCCAACTGTTTAGTTAATAAACATTTTCTTGACTTCTTTAATCTTTAGAAGGGAGATTCAGTTTTCTTTGTAATTTTTAGGTGAAATAATCGCTCTATTGTATTTTTAACCATTCGTTAATAAAAGAAAAATCACATTTATAAAGTCGTTTTTGAATTTTGAGCGGGGTAATATAATTTTACATTAAATTTATATAGACAACTAAATCCCTCGCTTTCAAAATTCAACAGTTCCTTAAAAGATATTTTTAAATATATATTTTTTTAAATTATTTCACGCGAAACTTACATAGAAAACGGGACCATCTTTGACACACTCCTCTCTTCAGTTCAAGAATAGTCTGGAAGTGTTTTGATTGACATTATTTTTTAGATAGTCCCACTTATAAAAATCGGGTGTGTGAAAGATTTAGGAAATATGAAGTAGATTCAGGATCACACATCCTACTAATAAGACGCCCACCAATGTGTCACTGCATGTCAATAGACGGCGATAAAACAGAAACTGTTGAACATTAATGACTGAAACTTGGTGGATAATGCATAGACTTAAGTGTATTTGTGCCAGATATGGTTGGATTGCAGAAAAGAATTGTAAACTTTATTCACGATTCCATGGGTGGTATTTTCTTTTGGGGAGAGGCACCTTGTATTATGTAGATTCTATTTTCAATGCTAATACAGTGATGCAGAAATAGCTCCTACATTTTAAATTAACACCCATGTGTTGCTAATGAATTAACATTTCTCTTCAGATATCCTCATCAAGCAATATGGTTTGGACTGTTGCACATCGTGATTTTGCTGTAGAAACGTTTTTTGAAGATTGGTGAATCTGTAATTGCAACAGATAGAGCTTTTCTAGCTCATCACGTGTTAGGTCGGAATGATGCTGTTCCGAATAAAAAAGCAGTACTGCCATTTGCTGAAAATTTCAGAGCCACAAGTTCAGCACTTAAAAGAAAGCCACCTGGAAGACCTCGAAGCGTTCGAACTCCAGACAGTTCGAAACTTTCTTGCTATCCTGTCTCTTAAACGTTTAGCTCGAAAACCTGCTTCTGCCTTGAAATTGTCTGATCGAACAGCCAGAAAGAATTCTACATACTGGATTTAATTCTTGGTCCCCCGATTTATAAAATCGGGAGACCTATGTTTTGAGGCATTTCCGTCCGTATTTTTCTCCGCCACCATCCATTGAATTTCTCTGAAATTTTGCATGACGTTGTAACTTTGGTCAGGTTAGAAAGTGACATTCTCCGATTTTTGAAAAAAAATCTGGTTAGCCCCCAGGGGGTCAAAAGGCCCCGAAATGGCAAAAAATGACATTTTTTGCCCCATAACTTTTTATCCATCCATTCAATTTCTCTGAAACATGACTAAAATGTGGAGGCAATTGTTCCTAATAGAAAATAAGTATCGCTGACCTTGGAAAAAAATCTGGTTCGCGCCCCCAGGGGGTCCAAAGTTCCCTAAAATGGCAAAAAATGACCCTTTCCTCCCATAACGTTTGATCCATCCATTCAATTTTTCTGAAACTTGGCCAAAATGTAGAGGCAATTGTTGTGGATATAAAATGAGCATCCTTGACCTCAGAAAAATTCTTGTTCTCGCCCCCAGGGGGTCAAAGGGGGGTCAAAAATGCGCCAAATTGCCCAAATTTATTGCATTTTATACTCGCCACATCGAGTCACATACAGAGGGGAACCACGAATGCGCGGCTTGTTCAAAATGAAATGCCCCAAAACTGTAAACCTTTGTTGAAATAACAGTAAGATTATTATTTATAAATCTAGTTTCCTCTTCCTTTTGTCAACCTTTCAAATGTGGGAGATATTTTAGCCGCATCCTGTATAATAGGAACCTAAATTGTAAATTTCTGTCTCTCGACCGGAAATGCTCTTTACATATTTAAATGGAGTCAATGATCAAACGTTCATTATATTGATACAGTTGCCTATTTTCCTTTTTCTTCAAACAGATCATACTTTTGTCACTAAAAGACAAGGTTATTATTTCAATGCAATTCGATATGTTTCCCTATAAGCATCCATCTTTTTTTTTTTGGAAAACACGAAGAAAGAATTCATTTATTAGTTATACATACATAGAAACGAAACACCCTAAAATAAACATTATTTTTATAACTATTGGAGTGTATGGATTTTTTTTTAGAAAATAAAATATCAAGTTCCCCTCACACATGATGGCCATTTCCGTATTTCTTTTAATGTCCTCAATGTCCTTAAATCTCTTGCACTTGAAATGGCTTTTTAGCTTATGAAAACTATGCTTAGTGGTTACAGTGGCTACTGTACCGAAATATTCAATCTTTTTGAACGAAAAATGTTTTCAACGTCTATTATTTTACTAAAGCTGACGTAATCACCATTAGTTTTTATCTGCGACCCTTTTCCTAGATAGTTAAAAACTTCACAAAATAAATGCTAAAATATTCCCTGATATTGGGATTGAGTTAGGTTTGAAGATAAAGATCCATTTTAATTGTTCTTATTAACCTTAATTTGTAATTTAGTCACCAAATCACATATCCCTTACTACGTATCTGTCTATCACTTTCACTCTTTCTCACGGTATGTTATTGGCCCCTCCCCACGATCGTATTTTATACAGTGTCTATCATTGTCGCTTCCGTCTCTCTCTCTCCCTCTCTCTGTTTTTAGAAGTTAAAGGTAACTATAAAAAGATTGAAATCGTCTATTATAAACAAAAGGAAATATCATGACATGTATTTATACTATTTAACCCATAACCGTAAAAAACAAGGAGAAACAAAGCAAGGGAACGTGTGTGTGTGTGTGTGTGTGTGTGTGTGTGTGAGAGAGAGAGAGAGAGAGAGAGAGAGAAAGGGGGACGGTGAGACATAGCTAACATAAAGAAGCTATTTTTAGATTTTGTTTTTTATTGTTTAAATTGTCTACTAAGCTACTTTTTCCTGATTCAAACTAAATGGATGTCCCAACGGGTCAGGTTTTCTTGTATATATATATATATATATATATATATATATATATATATATATATATGTTTACATTATGATATTTAATATATTATGTCTATATTTCGCTTCAGCATTTCTTTCAGCAGTGCTCAAAACACGAGTAGAACTTATTAGCAGTATAAAATATACTTATGAAAAGTAAGCTACACAGAAAAATTGGTGTTTCTTTCTACAAAATGATTTCGTCGACACAACTGCGAAAATTTACATTCGACTATCGCATTTATATGGAAAAATGTCTTCTCATTCACTGCCTAGTTTTTATTGCCTATACAAAGCATTCACGCCCACCATTCAATAAAATATAATTGATTTCCGCTACTTCTCAACTCGATTAAACTGACACTGTTTATATCTGGCGCAGTAGTTATTTTCAAGGTTCCTATTTCGTAAGGAAATTATTATAATGACGTTTTGTTTAATAGCTATCCCGAAGTAAAGTTTATTCTAAGATTGCAATTTGTAGCTATTTCGTTCCTCCGGTTTAGTATCTTTTTCACTCTTAAAACTTTACAATTTCTAGTTTCTTACTCAGAGATAACATACACGGATCGTCTAAAAATCTACGTACTTTATCACACCATAACACTTTCTCTCTATACATAATACATACATACATACATGTATACATATACATACATACATGTTATATATATATATATATATATATATATATATATATATATATATATATATATATATATATATATATATATATATATATATTATGAAAATTTATCTCTCAAAACGGTCGTATAGATATGGTTCAAAAACCGAGCCGAATAAAAAAAACACACTTTGTGCATATAACGCGTACAATATATTTTTAAAATTTTATCCAAATAAATAATTTATATATTTAGAAATAATGGTTTGATGTGGTATCGGTGAAATATATTTATTTAAATATTTCAGATAAATAAATAGTAAAGAAATTAAATTCTAAATAATTTATCCCGAATTAGCCAATGGCAGATGGATAGGAATTGTTTATATTTTTCCATTAAGCTTTGTAATATTAGCAATGTAGATTTTTTTTCATTAATGGCATAAGCTGATTGTTGCTGTTTATGTGATTATCGAAAAATGTTTCCATTTTAACAATCTTACTAGCCGGAAACTCCTAGGTGTTGCTTACTTTCTGAGAAGAGATGAGTTTATTGCTACTCGTCCGAGGCGCCCTTACCGGGGTATGCTGACGGGGCTGCTCAGCCATTTTTTGTAGGCCAGTGTGCGCTTATCCTAGTGCGATGGCTTCTGAAAATCACACCTGACCTGGTAATGAAGTAAATACTATCTTATGAGCCGGAATAAGTATTCTTTGAAAGAAACTGAATCGAAATACATCTCTGTAAAGAACAAGGCGCAAGGATGAAAAAAGAAAAAAATGTCTATTAAAAATTGAATATCGATTTGTCAGATTCAAAACTAGTGATGATAAACTTCAAGAAATAGCCCGGATTCACTTTATTATATTAATTAGATTTTTTTTTAAATTCATCACAGGTAATATAATGACGAAAAATGTGTGTGTGTGTTTCTCCATCCAATTACTACCGATCATGATATAACAGCTTACAATGAAATACAAATGGAACGAGAAGTGGCGGGCGCAGATGAATAGGAAAGGGGGTTGTACTAAAGACAAATAGTTCCATAATCTTAAAGAGGTGAGATCAATCTCCGTGCAGAGCAGTAGATTTTTAATTTTCCCTTCAATCGCACAATAAATCATTTCACAAAACAATATCTGAGAAGAATGTTCTTTTCATATGAAAATGTTGCCTTCTTTTTTTCTATTCTTGGTTGGTTCGTTCTGGAAATGAAAGATTTTTCTCTGCTATTTTCTACGGAATAACTACTTTAGTGTTTATCCTGCATTTTGTACAGCCTAACCCTAACCCTAACCCTAATCCTAATCCTAACCCAAACCCTAACCCTAACCCTAATCCTAATCCTAAACCTAAACCTAACCCTAACCCTAACCCTAACCCTAACCTTAAGGCTAACCCCAACCCTAAACCTAAATCTAATCCTAAACCTAAACCTAAACCTAATCCTAACCCTAATCCTAATCCTAACCCTAACCCTAACCCTAACCCTAACCCTAATCCTAAACCTAATCCTAATCTAAACCCTAATCCTAAACCTAACCCTAACCCTAACCCTAATCCTAATTCTAACCCTAACCCTAATCCTAATCCTAAACTTAAACCTAACCCTAACCCTAACCCTAACCCTAATCTTAACCCTAACCCTAACCCCAACCCTAAACCTAAATCTAATCCTAAACCTAATCCTAACCCTAATCCTAATTCTAAACCTAATCCTAAACCTAAACTTAACCCTAACCCTAACCCTAATCCTTACCCTAATCCTAACCCTAACCCTAACCCTAATCCTAATCTTAATCCTAAACCTAACCCTAACCCTAACCCTAACCCTAATCCTAATCCTAATCCTAACCCTAACCCTAACCCTAACCCTAACCCTAACCCTAATCATTAACCTAATGCTAACCCTAACCCTAACCCTAATCCTAAACCTAATCCTAACCCTAATCCTAAACCTAACCCTAACCCTAACCTTAATCCTAATCCTAACCCTAACCCTAACTCTAACCCTAATCCTAAACCTAATCCTAACCTTAATCCTAAACCTAACCCTAACCCTAATCCTAATCCTAACCCTAAACCTAATCCTAATCCTAACCCTAATCCTAAACCTAATCCTAACCCTAATCCTAACCCTAACTCTAACCCTAACCCTAACCCTAACCCTAATCCTAATTCTAACCCTAACCCTAATCCTAATCCTAAACCTAAACCTAACCCTAACCCTAACCCTAATCTTAACCCTAACCCTAACCCCAACCCTAAACCTAAATCTAATCCTAAACCGAATCCTAACCCTAATCCTAATCCTAACCCTAACCCTAATCCTAATCCTAACCATAACCCTAATCCTAATCCTAATCCTAATCCTAACCCTAACCCTAACCCTAACTCTAACCCTAATCCTAATCCTAATCCTAACCCTAATCCTAATCCTTAACCTAACCCTAACCCTAACCCTAACCCTAATCCTAAACCTAATCCTAAACCTAACCCTAACCCTAATCCTTAACCTAACCCTAACTCTAACCCTAACCCTAACCCTAACCCTAATCCTAATCCTAACCCTAATCCTAACCCTAACCCTAATCCTAATCCTAATCCTAATCCTAACCCTAACCCTAATCCTAACCCTAATCCTAACCCTAACCCTAACACTAACCCTAATCCTAAACCTAATCCTAACCCTAACCTTAACCCTAACCTTAACCCTAAATCTAATCCTCAACCTAAACCTAACCCTAACCCTAACCCTAATCCTAACCCTAACCCTAACCCTAACCCTAACTCTAATCCTAAACCTAATCCTAATCCTAACCCTAACCCTAACCTTAACCCTAAATCTAATCCTAAACCTAAACCTAACCCTAACCCTAACCCTAACCCTAACCCTAACCCTAACCCTAATCCTAACCCTAACCCTAACCCTAACCCTAATCCTAAACCTAATCCTAATCCTAACCCTAACCCTAACCTTAACCCTAAATCTAATCCTAAACCTAAACCTAACCCTAACAACGCAGGATAGACACAGATAACAGTAGGAAGCCGAGCTTATAGATCAATAGAGAGCATTCGTATGTGTTTCTATTTGCGTGCTGTTAAAACTTCTAAACTAGGATATTTAGAAAAAGAAACATAACATATACATATTAAGTCTTTCTTGCAGGGTTTTGTTGAAAAATGTATGCCTGCGAATTATATAAGTTTCTAAATATATAACACATATTCTCCACTTGTATTATTTTGGGACTTTTGTAAAAAGCCTCATCACTAATGGGAAAATGAGACTTGCAAAAAATTTAAAAAAAGGCTCTCCAGTTATGCGGGTGCACACTCTTGACTTATTTTTGTGTGTCCAGTCTAAACATGATACTTGGTACCTTGTGCGGGATTAATCCTGACGAGTTGATCCGGCTTCCTCCAAAGAAGGAAGTTTCTAAGGAATATTAAATTTACAAGCGGTTCCCAGTCGCATGTATATCCGTGTTAGGGTAGATGACAACGTTGTAGTTTTATTTTTTGCAGGGAGGTGTGGCCGTTCTCCCATATACAATGCCTGATATTCCCAAATGGTCACCCATCTGGTACTGACCAGGCTCAACGTTGCTTAACTCTGATGATCAAATGAGAATCGATGTATCGGCGTGATTATGCCATAGTGTCCAAATATGCGCCAGGTTAATGTTACGGTTAGTGTTAGGTTTAGAATTAGGGTTACGGTTATGCAGAATAAACGCCACTGTGGAACGTATTGCGAAGTTGTGAACACCTATCTGCGTGAGTTTATGTGGAGGCAGAAATATAAAAGAAACGAGATTGTTCTGCAAATGCTCAATGACCTGAATGGATTTGGGTATACTTTTGTAGGGGATCTTCTACAAAATATATTTGTCGTTATATATTACACACGGGCTACATTGGGTATTGATTTACTCCTCTCCAGGAGTTAGGCACAAGGCCAGTTTTTATCTTACTCCAACAAGTAAGATGTGACCCAAGGTCGGGTCGGGAAAGTGGGGTTTGAAAAGCCAGCGCCCGAGAAAGTGAGCACTCTGGCCATTAAAAATTGCCTGGGCAGCCCCGTCGGCATTCCCCGATAGGGGCGCCTCAGGCAGTAAGCAATAAACTTACTCCTCGCCAAAGAGGGGAGGCAAAGCCTGGGAGGATGGACCTCCTAGAACTGCACAGGACAGACCCATAGACCGGCGTAAATCAAGCCCCGAAGGCCAAGACTATATCAGTCTATGGGGTGCAGTATCCATCGGAACAGATACTACACTTTGATCTTCGGCTAGCTAGTAAGAAATAAGTCAATTCACTATCTTTTCAGCGGATGCGTGATGTTTATTTACTCCTCGCGGAGTTAGGCACAAGGCCAGTTTTATCTTACTCCCACAAGTAAGATGTGACCCAAGATCGGGTCGAGCAAGTGGGGTTAAAAGCCAGCGCTCGAGAGGTGAGCACTCTGGCCATTTAAAAATTGCCTGGGCAGCCCCGTCGGCATTCCCCGGTAGGGGCGCCTCAGACAGTAAGCAATAAACTTACTCCTCCCCAAAGAGGGGAGGCGAAGCCTGGGAGGGTGGACCTCCTAGAACTGCACAGGACAGGCGTGCAGTATCCATCGGAACAGATACTACACTTTGATCTTAGGCTAGCTATTAAGAAATAAGTCAATTCACTATCTTTTCAGCGGATGCGTGATGTTGTTATAGAAATTCAATCTTGTTATCCCAGTGTAAAGGAATCGGTCGTCTTGTGTTGTTTTACAGTGAGAGAAAAACAGAAAGTGGCGATGTAAACGGTTATTATTATTATTGTTGTTGTTATCCTCCATTTTTTTTCTTGGTATCTTTAAACACACGAGCTTGTCAGTTAGTGATATGATATCTCTTCTCACAAAAGCAATAGGATGATTCTCTCTCTCTCTCTCTCGATCTCTCCCTCTCTCTCTCTCGATATCTCTCTCGATCTCTCTCTCTCTTTCTCTCTCTCTCTCTCTCGATCTCTCTCTCTCTCTCGATCTCTCTCTCTTTCTCTCTCTCTCTCTCCCTCTCTCTCTCCCTCTCTCTCTCTCTCTCTCTCGATCTCTCTCGATCTCTCTCTCTTTCTCTTTCTCTCTCTCTCTCCCCCTCTCTCTCTCTCTTTCTCTCTCTCCCTCTCTCTCTCTCCCTCTCTCTCTCCCTCTCTCTCTCTCTCTCTCTCTCTCTCGATCTCTCTCGATCTCTCTCTCTTTCTCTCTCTCTCTCCCTCTCTCTCTCTCCCTCTCTCTCTCTCTCTCTCCCACCATCATAATCTGTTAATTTAATTGTATTGTTAACAGTTGTGTAAGGTGAATGTGACGCAAGCCTCCCTTTTGCCATTTTGAAATAAACTCATACTCTGTAAACAGACACTCTGTAAACACGCGCGTTATTATTTTTATCCTAAAGTGTGTTTGCTTTTTTTAATGAAGTTAATTGGCCGTGAAATGAACCAATCTACTTTGCATCAAATGAGTGCATTCGGAGGCTTTATAAACGGGGTTCGAATTCTCGGTTTCTAGACCAATCCGCCATGGCTTAATTGACGTAATTATCTGACAACAACAAATAAAGTTAAATCTATATTATAACGTGAATACCCTTTCCAGCGAAAATGATGGCGGGAAAATGTTACAATTTCGAAAAAAAACAAAAAACAAAGCAAAAAAAACAAAACAAGAAAAGACAATCATGCATTAAAATATTGGGCAACATTTCTTATATCATAATGCCATTTATTTACATTCTGTAGCCATCACATATTTTTATGTACTATTTTCCTGTAAATAGACAGGTGTACTGTTGGGTGGTTGGCCCACTAGTCAATCAGAGGTCCTGGCGTAGGAACACGTCAATTGTTTGACTATTTCTTATAGCACTCACGCAAGTTGGTTTTCCTGGCTGAGCAGTTGGAGCGAATTCATCGTCTGAGCAATACGTATTTCAAATTGCCAACGACATGATAAACATACCAAGACGCATGACATCCTTTGTAAAGGTAATTATTCTAGAATTTCGAGTGGGTGATCAGTTTCGTATAGTCGTAAAGAAATTTAGCTAAAAATGATCACCTATTTTTGGATCAGAATTTTCTAACCGGATAGCGTTTTAAGGGCATATAATCAAGTGCATGCGCAATAAAATCAAAATCTGTAACGCATGTGCATGACAAATGTCACGGTTTACGATTTCTAATAAATAGCATGTCTTTTATTCCTTTTCAACCTAGCCCCAAATAAAAGGAATTTCTATGTAAACTTCAATGTCGTCTACTGTCGTCTATTAATTCATCTATGAATTCAGATGGACTCTCTTTTACAATCTAATATAATTACTACCTATTATAATTATAATGGAGGACGGATACCATTCATCCATCAGCCACTATTATAATTCAAACAATCTTGTGGATTACTCTTTGTGAAGAGTAGAAAGTGGACCTTGGGTTTACCTTCAGCAGCCTCCTAACTCTTGCTTCCCTTATTTTGTCCTTTAGTCCTAACATTCCATGAGCGATGTTTCTGACAAAGGAGGAAGAATTGCTGTTTTCTGGGTCAGAATCTATCCATATAACACTTATTGTGGCTAGATTTTGACTTTGAAGTAGTATTATTTTTAGCTCCTTACATCAAGTGGCTTCATGCGTCGTCTGGGGCGATTTCTATTTAAAAAAATCGCCCCAAATAAGTAGAAGCTCATTTTTTTTGTTGTTTTGGGTGAACGAGCATAGTGTTCTAATGCGCAACAATATTCTAACCAGGCCAGAAGTTTTTTTTCTTCTCGGATATTGTTTAATTCAATGTATTTTTGTGTGTGATTGAACTGAAAATGAAAATGTACTGCCCTGTGCAGGGATTGAACTCACAGCCTTCAGATTATGAGACTTTTGCGTTTAATACATGATCCTTCCGGTTGCTCTATTCTCTGTCTCACACTAGTAATCATTCTGTTATCATCGGATTGACGAAAAGACGCATAGACACGCCCTCACACAATACAGATCCGATATTCGACCTTGAATCAAAGGGTAGTATCTGTTCTGTTCTTAATCAGGCGAGAAGAAATCTTCCTAGACTGAGACAATTTCTATTTTTGTACCAACTCCTTTGTGAGGAGCTGGATTTTCCCTATATTAAAACTAGACATTGTGTCTGACTTGTCTAATCAATTGCATAAAAGATGTGCCAGAGGGAAGGCAAACTACTACTACTACTACTACTACTAATACTACTACTAATACTACTACTACTACTGCTCGGTCTTTCCCTTGATCCTTTACGTCTATTTTGTGTGGTACCAACCGAGCTTTGTCTCACCACCTTTTTGGCAGGGGGGGGGCACATTATTGGATTTCTGATGTTTTGTTTTTTGGATGAAGGAATGTCAGATTATAGCAAGTTTATTATTATTATTATTATTATTATTATTATTATTATTTAGAATGTGTTATATATTGGTAATGCTAGTTTAAATATAATGCATGTGAAATATATTTAATATGTAAAGAAAAGTCAGTTGGATTATTGAGGTTAGACCGCTATAGCATTGCATCTGACAAATCGATATTTGATTCTGTTTGGATTTACAGAAATTTTTAAATCTGTGTTTTTCATATAAAAATAAATTCCAATAGATTTCATCGATTACATATTTTATCTGAGTCGATAACCGTTTATTTTAATAAGAAAAATCAACAAATATGGTCATCCCATGAAAGTGCTGCGTTTGTCACAAATTAAAAAATGGCGCCTAGAATCGCTGGGTACGTAATTATTCATATCTTTTACTTTATTTACATGTAGAAAACGCTTTACAAATGAAATTTAAACACTTATATGTAAGATTAATTATCCACAATATATAAAATGCACTTAATTAAATGCCTATTACACGCGTGCTTCTTTATCAAAAACTATATCAAGGGTTATGCTTTCACGTCGGAGTTCCATAAAAAGAAAATATGTCTTTTAACTTTGTACTCTTTTAAAATCAGTATTTTTCGCATACTACGTTTTATTTTGATTTACTTCTTCTTTTTATACATAAATTGTTCCCTATAAAAACGGGTATGAATATTACTAAAGGTTTCATAGCGCATACATGATTTTTGTCTTCCTTTTCGACCAGGTCAGGTGAAACGACCACTTTCTATATACACTTACTGCTACTGCTACAATGGGTTATCAATGTATCTACGATTATGAGATCAACGATGTTGCTGTCTCTGTAGACAGAAACCTTGTTGATAACGACGAATATTTCTTTCCTCTCCTTTCTTTATTTTTTAAAAATACTTAGACTATTTTTGCTTAACTTTAGTCTGCTTTGCCTATCTACGACACATCAGCCCATTCTATTTCATTGATAGATCGCATTCTCTATTTGATTCCATATTCGTTTCATAATAATCATTATATTTTGGAAAGAAAATAACGCATAGATCACACAAATACTGTTGGTTTACTCGTCTGCCTTTTTTTATACTCAATTTCTAATAGCTCTACTTTCTATTACTTTAAGACTCTTATAGCACTGGGGCAACGCTGGATATGCCGGCTTGTATCTAAATAAATAACCCGTAAATCTATTAAAACACAAAGAATATATCATATATTAGTCCATTATTCAAGAGATGGAAATTGTATATATTCTCCCGCTAAGATTTCTAATGTCTACAATTGGATCACTTCTTAATTTTTACATAGTACCCGGGCAGCGTCGGGAAGCCCTAATTGGAAGTAATACACGTTTTCTAAATTAGAGGCGTTGTTACAGAACTTGTAAAAGGAATCAGGTCAATTAAGCCTTATTAGATAATTAAAACCATTTGTAATCGTAATCGCATTATGTGAAGAATTTCGTCATTCAAAGTTTATTGGGGATTTATTCATTTTTCATTAGTCTTAACAGTTTCCATTCCACTTCACACAAAATGGCCGCACTTTGTCGTCGTCTCTTTTTGTTTATTACAACGCCAATCTTAATCAGCTTCACTCCCTTTTCCTCTCATTAATCCCATCTGTGTATTCCATAATTCGTATCATGGCGTTTACGCGGATTCTTTGCTATTAAACAATTAAAAAATCATAATTTACTAAATTTTAATTATGCAACGTAATTCTTTATAATTCTAAAAAAAAAAAATGAAAACAGTCTCTGACTAAATATCTAACTATATTATTATTATTATTATTATTATTATTATTTACTCACTAGGAGTTATCACACTGGTCATCGTCAGTGGTCACCCACTGCCGACAACCTGTGGTATTCCCTGGAGTCTGAGTGACAACAAGTCTCCTCAGGCCTCCAGTATGCTCCACCTCTTTTCGTTCATCACCGCTGATGACCTTGCGGTAATCGCAACAGCCACCTATCAACGATTTCCCGCTGATAAGGGCCATTGGTCCCCTCTGGGGCCCGAGTGGCAACAAGCCTTCCCAAGGTCCCAGAGCTGTCCGCGCTCTTCCAGTGGAGGTCTGGTTTTGCGCTTTCCCTCCTCGACCCTCTGTCCATAATTTTCGTGGCGTCAGCCTATGCTTGCGCCTCTCTCATGCGGTTGTATTTTCCCCGGTTCTGTTGTTTTGTGCTTCCATGTGTTTGTTCTCCATTCGTTGCTTATGTGGGTTGGTTTCCGCATTCGAGGACATTTCTCAGGATTGTAGCTGTTTTGATCATTACTGTCCTTTGTATGGTCTCAGTTATCCCTTTGATTCCTATTTCTCCTAGTCTTTTCTCCATGTTTTTGGGGACTGTTCCTAGTGCTCCTATGATTATTGGTGTTATACTGACTTTCTTCATGTTCCATATTCCTTTCAATTCTCTGGCAAGTTCAGTATATTTGCTTCTCTTTTCCGTCTCTTTGATCTTCACTCTGTGGTCTGCTGGAACGGCAAAGTCCACGATTTTGCAGGATTTTTCTTTCTTGTTGATTATTATCATATCCGGTCTCCTTGCTGTTATGGGTTTGTCTGTTTGTACATTCATATCCCATATGATTTTGTGTTTTTCGTTTTCTAGTACAGTTTCTGGTTTGTGTTTGTACCGTTTTCTTGCATATTCGAAATTCAGTTGTTTGCACATTTCCCGGTGTACTTCTTTCCCCATGCTGTCATGTCTGTTCTTGTATTCCCTTTGTGCTAGCTTGCTGCATTCACTTATTATATGATTTATCGTTTCGTCTCTTTGTCCACACAATCTGCATTTGCTGTTTTCCTGGGTTTTATCTATCTTTGCTTTAATAAAGTTTGTCCTAATCGCATTGTTCTGTGCGGCCGTCAGCAGAGATTCCGTTTCTCTGTTCAGGTTTCCTTTTCTTAGCCATGCCCAGCTGTTTTCATTGGCTTCATCGCTTGTGAGTCTTATAAAGCGTCCATGTAGTTGTTTTTCTTCCCACTTTTCCTTTCTTGTCTTTTTGTTTCTGGGTTCAGTGCTTCCGGGGTTGTTTGTTGGGCTGGTGTCTCTTGCTGTGGCGATCAGTCTTTCCGTGTTCTGGGTTACATATTTCTCCAGCTCTTTTTTGGTGTCTTCCACACAGTCTTCTATACTTACCAGTCCTCTACCTCCTTCATTTCTTTTCACGTAGAGTCTGTCCGTGTCGTCTTTTGGGTGCAGTGCATTGTGCATAGTCATTAGTTTTCTAGTTCTTTGGTCAAGGTGCCTGAGTTCTTCTTTGGTCCAGCCTATGAATGGTCCAGAGTATCTTATTAGTGATACAGCCCATGTGTTTATCCCTTTTACTAGGTTTCTGCTATATTATTATTATTATTATTATTATTATTATTATTATTATTATTATTATTATTATTATTATTATTATTATTATTATTATTATTATTTGTACTCACTAGGAGTATCGAAAAGAGGTGAAGAACACTGGAAGTCTGGGGAGACTTGTTGTCACTCAGACTCCAGGAAATACCACTGGTTGTTGTCGGTGAGCAATCACTGACGATTATCTGTGTGAGAACTCCTAGTGAGTACAAGTAATAATAATAATAATAATAATAATAATAATAATAATAATAATAATAATAATAAGGATAATATAGTAGGAAAAGACTTATATTTAGTTATGCAACAAGAATGTCAACAGATATATTACAGTTTATGAATTTTTGAATGAAATAAAATTGGAATAGTGGGTGCATGTTTAAAAAGGGATTGGGTTGCTTCCCATTTTCCCCATTTTTCTACTTGCCAATTTCAACTGTTCCGTATTTACTGAGTAATTTTTACCAAAATTCAAAATTATTGCCTCTACAACAACAAAAATTCAGTTCTTTTACAGATTATTTACCCCTTTGCCAGAAGGTTTGACACAAGGTCAGCTGCGGTTTTGAAAATCCAGTGCACTAAGATAAGCGTACTCTGGCCTACAAAAATGCCCGAGCATCCCCGTCGGTATTCCCCACAAGGGAACCTCAGGTGATTAGCAATAAACTAACCTCTTATCAGAGAGAAGGTAACGCCTGGGAGAATGGACCTCTTAGGGCTGAACAGAAGCATTCCAAAGTCAGTGTCGGAATGATAGTACAACATAAGTCTTGAACTAATTTTATTTTGGAACGTTCCTAGAAACAGCACAAGAACCATCGCTTCACCTTGAACAAAACGTTTCTAAGTTCGAAGACTAATGTTGCTAATATTATTTAGCTGGTTCCATCTTTTAATTCTGGTAGTAACCCTTCAATTCAAAAGGTATTCTTACAGATTAAACAGCGTAAAATTGGACTTGTTGAAACCAATATCTCACAATAAATCTGCATGTTTTGAATTATTTAAAACGTTGAAATGTGATTGTATGGTGAGAAACGTAAAAAAAAAATGAGTGTCACGAATACCAAATCGATATACTGATAAATTAGAGGAGAAAATTCGTCAATTGATTCTCTGGGCCTTTTGGCTAAGAAGAAAGTGTAGTATCTGTTCCGATGGATACTACACCCTTATAGACCTCGGGGCTTGATTCCGCCGGTCTGTGGGTTTGTCCTGTGCAGTTCTAGGAGGTCCACCCTAGGACTTAGAAGGGGTTAGTTTATTGCTAATCGTCTGAGGCGCCCCAACCGGGGAATGCCGACGAGGCTGTCCAGGCAATTTTTAAAGGTCATAAGTGCTCTTCCTCTAGGGGGCTGACTTATCAAATCCCACTTTCCGACCTTGTGTCACATCTTGCCGCTGTGTGAGGTAGATAAGTACCTGATTTTCCCTTACACCAACATAGTCTCAGACGGGTGGCGAGGTTATTATACAAGGTGACATAAAAATGCCACCCCATCGAATTGTTAATAACGAAGTTTCAGTCCTTGTTTTATCGCTGGTGATGGTCTCACCAGAAAAACAGTGTGATCCCGAATGTGTTTCTCACTCATCGAATCTTATCACGTCAGATTTTTATCTGTGGAGTCATCTCAAAGACAACGTCTATCAAAATAATGCCTAGACTATTCTTGAACTGAGGAGGGTCATCACAGCCCAACCCAGTGCAGTCTCAAGACAGAAGTGTGTCAGAGTTATTGACCATTTTGCATGTCGTATGCACGTGTGTTTATCCTTGAACCACAATGCTCATCATTGAACAGTCATACAACAAAGAGTGTTGGACATTAATGACGTAAACTTGCTGGACAAGTCATGCATAGACTGAAGTTTATTTGTACCGAATATTGTTGGATTGTGGACAGGTTTTGAATTTTATTAACGAGTACATGGGGGCCACTGTATACTATCGTAAATCATAACAATAGTTCATATATTCACTGTGTAGAGAATTACACAGAGAATATCGTAGATGTCAAAGAACCAGAGACCAATACCAATACTATGGGTGGGTTTCGGATGCACGCGAAAAAAGCGACTAAAGCAGTAGGTTGGAACATCCGATGCAAAGTTGCCATCGTATCTTCACGAAAATAAAATCATGCCAATTATTTCCTCATTTTATCTTCATCATACAATAATATTATGATATTTAAAACTATTCAAAACATGTTTCGCTGTGAGATAATACATATCGATAACGAAATTCAATTCATATGTATAAAATTCAATTCATATGTATAAAATTCAATTCATATGTATAAAATTCAATTCATATGTATAAAATTCAATTCATATGTATAAAATTCAATTCATATGTATAAAATTCAATTCATATGTATAAAATTCAATTCATATGTATAAAATTCAATTCATATGTATAAAATTCAATTCATATGTATAAAATTCACCAACCATTAAATCTCTTCCCATACAATTGAGCGGCGCGATGCTGGTTTTTTTTTGTTGCTTCTTCTGGGATAAGAGAACTCGTTAGAGTGCAGTCTATACAATGGACATGAAAGCAGTATTTGTCTGTTCATAAAAATAACGTACGGCAAAACGCATTGAAACTGTTTTGAGGCGTCTCTAGTCGTTCTAACGTTTCAATGACCCAAAACACGCCACGGATACTTAGATGACAGGACACATAATGTATTGGCGTATCCGTATAAAATCCTGAATAATATGGTAACAGGGTTTAATCCTTTAAATATGGAAGAACCAGGAGCTATTGTTAGATAAAGAAGGGGGTATTTGGATGGAAGGGTTTGAGTGGCACCTTAAAGGTAAGAGGTGACCTAAAAGCGAAAGTCGATGAAACCTCGTGATTTCGCTCGGGAGGTCTTTGGGTTCTTCCTAGCTGACAACTGCAGCAAGCGGAGTGTAAATAGCACGGAACTATAAAAGAAGATTACAGGTAATAATCAGGAATAAAGGTGGCACAATTGGTTAAGAGGCAACAGGGCAACTAGTGTTGTTTCTTGTCCTTTTTGTTAGGAGCGAAGTCTAGTATCTGTTCTGATACTATACTTCATCTTTTTGACCTCGGTCACTTAAGGAGAAATCATTCTAGACTAAGGCAATTTTAATTTTTGTTCCACTGCAGAGTGTTTCTTTTTGTGAAGCTGGATGTTTCCCACATTAAAAGCTGACGATGTATCTAACTCTGCCCTCGTGGGGAGGCAAGTAAATAGGAACAGGGCAACTAGTGTTGTTCTATGGTAAATGTTTGGTTTATGTTTTTGATATAACAGTAAAATAGAAAAAAGATGTTGTGGACATTTTTGCACATTCTTCCAAATCGATTATTTCATCATTTGTGAAAACAATGACATGAAATTTCCATTGGAAATTTCATGGTATTACAACTTTATTCCTAATTTGGGTGGAGAGGACGAATACTGCTTACAACAACTTTACATGCGATTTATACACTTTTATTAGCTATATAGGGAGGTAGTCATGGCGAAACGGATACCAACGTTAATTGACAACCTGGGTGTGCCAAGTTCGAACCTTGCCGATTTCTATAGTTCCACTTTTATTTGTAGATGTTGTCAACCTCCACGTGGTCTCGCCTGTAAGTACTTGATTCTAGAAAGCATTAGGAAAACTAAAAGCCGACAACAGAATCGAGTCAGTCAACAAGCCGATGCATACCAATGTATGTTTATTGCCTATATGCACATGTTTCATGTATTAATTTTATTGCAAAAGTATATATACACCGAATAAAACTGACCCCCCCCCCCAGGTTCTTAAAAAGAATCCCCATCTGTGGAACACAATACCACAGGACTGACCTCCTACTGACTATAGCATGTCCAATATCGACAAGTACTTGTTATCATTGTTAATCATTCAACTGATAATATCATTAAGCCTTATCCTCATGTTGTTTTTGGCCTTGGTAAGTGATGACTCTTTTGTACATAAAAACCAAACAAAACAAAAACAGCACAGACGAAAATTGTCGAAAACAACATTTTTTTTTAAACAATCCTCTTGAGGATTTAAACGCTGAACGTAACTGCAAAGGAAACACGTAAATCAGCGTAGAGTTGGTTTCCGGTGTTCGTCGTTTCGTCAGAGAACAAAAGAAAATGTCCGTGCACGTGTAGGTGCAGCTCTTTAAGAAGGAAGGAAGTTAATGCATCGCAATCCAAAGGGGGGTGGCACAAGATGATTTTTATTGATTTAGTTTTATTCACACTTTTAAGTTTGGATGAAAAAAAAAAAGACTGCAAAAATAGAAGAATTAAAAAAAAAAATTAAATAACTGGTGACCCCGTACCGACAATAATCACGATATGGTCTTTCATTGCTTTCGAACTAATCACAATATTTTGTAATTAAAATCACTTGGAAACAAAACAACCTGCCACCTTGTTTACAAAGAATAATAATGCTTCAAGTAAGCTGCTGCTGCTGCTGCTTACTACGATGCCGATTGGTGAACTAATAGATACACATAGCAACACAAACATATTTTGTCATTACAAATTAAATACATCGAATCAAATCATATTTATTTGCAAAAATAGCAAAGTGCAACAACCCATGCAAAAAGACAAAAGATACGTTGAGAACCTACATGGAGTTTGAATGTTTGTTCAAGGCCAATTTAAACCTATATATGGTAGGCATTGTCACGACCTTCCCCAACAAGCTGTCCCACGGAGCAGAAACACGCACAGAAAATGCTGCATCACTTTTGTTGAGACTAGGAGTTGGGGTGTAACACTCCTCAAAGGGTAGATCTAACCGTCTGTTTATTATGTTGTACGCTAGAATCAGGTCCCCTGGCAATCGGCGCTTTTCAAGTGAGAACAGATTTAGCCTTTGAAGCCGTTCTTTGTAGGTACGCGTGGAAAGTTCCATCACCATCCTGGTTCCTAACCGTTGAACACGCTCTTCAATATCAAAAGTCTTCAATATCTTTTTGAAGATAAGGGTTTGTTGCTTGGGTGGCATATTAAAAAAAAAATGGGGGGCAGTGCCAGAGTTATGTATAGGGGAGGGAACGTGTCTGCTGTTACGTTGATAACGGAACTCCGGATCAGGTGAAGAACCCGCTTTACATGTGTTCGCCATCTTGATACAGTCACGCGTTGGTTTGAATGAGTCATATATTGAAATAGCAAAATCTATTCTATTTACAGAAAACATCTTTTTGGTCCCCCGATTTATAAAATCGGGAGACCTATGTTTTGAGGCATTTCCGTCCGTCCGTCCGTCCGTCCGTCCGTCTGTCCATCCGTCCGTCCGTCCGTCCGTCCGTCCGTCCTTCCGGATTTTTCTCCGCAACCATCCATTGAATTTCTCTGAAATTTTGCATGAAGTTGTAACTTTTGTCAGATTAGAAAGTGACATTCTCCGATTTAAAAAAAAAAATCTGGTTAGCCCCCCAGGGGGTCAAAAGGCCCCAAAATAGCAAAAAATGACATTTTTTACCCCATAACTTTTCATCCATCCATTCAATTTCTTTGAAACTTGGCCAAAATGTGGAGGCAATTGTTACTAATAGAAAATAAGTATCGCTGACCTTGGAAAAAAATCTGGTTCGCGCCCCCAGGGGGTCAAAAGCCCCTAAAATGGCAAAAAATGACACTTTTCTCCCATAACGTTTGATCCATCAATTCAATTTTTCTGAAACTTGACCAAAATGTAAAGGCAATTGTTCTGGATATAAAATGATCATCCTTGACCTCAGAAAAATTCTGGTTCGCACCCCCAGGGGGTACAATGGGGTCAAAAGTGCCCCAAATTGCCCAAATTTACTGCATTTTACACTCGCTACATCGAGTCACATACAGAGGGGGACCACGCATGCGCGGCTTGTTGTAAACATTTTTAAAACAAAATGAAACTCTTGTTTTCTTCTACAAATTTTGAATTCCCAATTTATTTTACAACTTTTATAATGAAATTAACTTAAAAGAAAACAAATAGCACTCGACTTGTTTACATGACAAACATGACTTATACTTCAGCCGGCTACTGCGGATGCCGACGTCCGGTTGAATATATACTGACCTTGAACAATACCCGTCCCAGGATGGGTAAAATTTATTCCACGAACATAACACTTTTGCATCATGTTTATGTCCCCTTACGAAGATTGAAATCAACATATAAGGCTACTAAACCTTATGTCTAGAATCTTTATTAAAATGTTGATCCTGATCCATTGCATAATTTTGATACTAGAAAATGTGTAAAATTCAAGGCTTAAGCTTCTGGGGTCTTAAGAAAAAATTGTAATTCAGGGAATCTAACTTAATTGATGTCTAATGACTATGGATAACATTTAATGACAATCTGAAAAAAAAAATGAATTTTAAAATGGGAGGTTGTGCCCATATTATCCCCCCCCCCTAAAATTCCTTTAAAATTCTCCAAAGAAACTGAAATTACGGGAATATTTATTTATTGATGTTTAATATCCATGTTTAAAATTTAATAAAAAATTGGACTTATCTGGATTTTCACGAATGGTTTCCGCGTCTTTTTTACCCTCTTTGTATAAAACTAAATTGAACTAAATGTATTCCACATTACCCACCTTTACGCTAGTAGCTGTGTTCCAAAATTCATAATGATCGGTTAATTATATTAAGAGTGAATCCTGTACATACAAATATATAAACATATAAACATTCCTAACTTTATATAAATAGATACAAGGGATACATAAATGTCTTCTTGTCGGTCTCATAGCCTTCAGTCAAAATGAATTTGTGTCTATCCTTTTCCAATCGCAATGATGCGACAATATTTTTGATGTACTACGGCTAGCGAAATACACCGTAACAGCCACTTCGTCTCGCAAGACTAATCGTTTAAACGAAACGCAAATCCACCAATTTTACTAAAGTTCAAATAATGTCACATTTCCGTCCGCCATTTTTATTTGAACGGATACTCTCTATCCCCTTGGCATTTTGGCTAAGATCAAAGTGTAGTATCTGTTCCGATGGATGCTGCACCCCATACTGGTATTGTCTGGATCTTCGGGTCTGGATTTACGCCGGTCAATGGGTCTGTCCTGTGCAGTTCTGGGAAGTGGCGCTCCCAGGCTTTGCCTCCCCTCTTTGGGGAGGATTGAGTTTAGTGCTTAATGTCTGAGGCACTCTGCCCAGGCAATTTAAAAAAAAACCCTAGCACTCCACCTCTGGAGTGCATTCCCACTTTCCGAGCTTGTGTCACATTCTACTGTGTGGGACGTAGATAAATAGATGGCATTTTGGCTAAGATCAAAGTGTAGTATCTGTTCCGTAAACTGGTATTGTCTTGGCCTTCAGGGCTTGATTTACGCCGGTCTATGGGTCGGTCCTGTGCAGTTCTAGGAGGTCCACCCTCCCAGGCTTTGCCTCCCCTCTTTGGGGAGGAGTAAGTTTATTGCTTACTGCCTGAAGCGCCCCTACCGGGGAATGCCGATGGGGCTGCCCAGGCAATTTTTAATGGCCAGAGTGCTCACTTTCTCGGGCGCTGGCTTTTCAAACCCCACTTTCCCGACCTTGAGTCACATCTTACTTGTGGGAGTAAGATAAAACTGGCCTTGTGCCTAACCTCCTGGAGTGGAGGTAAATAAAAACTCTTTCCTTTCTATCTATAATTTATATTCTTATTTTGCTTATGATCCTGTCACAGGAATTATGTTTATCTATCTTAAATATAAAAATAACAGTGCACTATTGTAAGATAATGAAGAGTGGCAAAAATGAATCGTGGACGAGTCCATTGTGGGGGTGGACATCGAGAAAGAAAGAAAGCGACTTGATAACTGTTAAAAAGGAGAAGGTTCCGCAGTGCAAGCGAGACTTGAAAGGCGTGCTTTCAGAAACGCGAAGAGTCGGAGCGCTTGGTGATCGGAGTATCGAAGTACCGGAAGAATGGGAGTTTACCGATGTTCATGGCACCGATGAAGCTTTATTAGCTATGGTACACAAGCCCGTCTTGCTGTTAGACTTTCGTGTCCGCTGACTAAAAATGCGACTGATAAGCAAATTGGTACTGTGAAGGAATCCCCTGACTTGTATTTCATCAAACAGACAATTGGAAGTGCTTGTGGAACAATTGTTTCAATTCATGCTCGGATAGACAATGCAGAGAAAATTGCTTTCCAATCGGATGTATATATGAACGAGTTTTTAGCGGTAACCAAGTCTGTGACCTCAGCAAGAAAAATACTTTCATGAGGCAAAAGTATGTCAAAAGATGTTTTTTTTTATATGTGTGTGCGTAGCCGGCGTAAACCATCCGGTGATGGGAAATAAAGAAAACCAGTTTTTCCATATACGTTCTGTTCTTTGTCATTCTTGTTGGAAAGAACGAGTAATGCAACACTATCACAGATATTGTACATGTTAGCTGTTTGCAATAAGGTATGTGGATCAGTAGTTGTTTCAATGATCTATAACTCGGAAACCGAACGTTTATGAAACTATGTTTATGGCAGATTTTTCTTCTTTATTATTTACGCATATAAAACATAATCCCGAAGTAATACTAAGGCGACCGGCAATGAACCAACCTCCCTCCAGAAGTAGGATGTAATGCAAGATGTCGGAGATGGCAAAACCAGCTCCCCCGAAGGGGCACGCTGGCTATTGAACCCGTCGACATTGCCCGGTAGGGGTACTTACGGTGACCGGCACTACCTCCTAAGACACACACCTCCATAAGAAATATATACTGCGACCGAAAGGAACAGATTTTACATTTTTAGCCTAGCCGAGAGCCGAATAAAAGGCTAATTTTAGCTAATAACGCTAATATTTAACTTTTACTTAGCGGTTTAATGTCATTCAGTGCATGTTGTAGAGGTCTAAAATAGAATAGTAACTAGACCGATGTATCGACGTGCCGCCTTTCCGGTCTGAATAACACCAGCCAATGAACCGGATTCCTAGTCTGTGTGTGTGGGGGGGGGGCATAAAGCCAATTTTAAAATCCTTTGAAAGCAGCAAAAAGCATCGCAAACTGTTTTCATGATTAATGTTAAACAGTCCCTCGCACAGGAATTGAATTTCTTTAAAGAATGTCTCTGTACAAAAGGCAATATTTTGTGCAATTCAATGAGAAATAAATGATATTTTATTTTTACTTAATCTTTTACCTTGAAACGTTCTTACGTGAGAAAATATTAAAAAGAATACTAGCTGTCCCAACCTGACGTTACCCGGTGATATATCGACTAGCGATTTATTCTGCTTTAGTTCTTTTAACACTATGTCGTATTTTTTTAACCAGCCACATGGACGTTGCAACAGATATAGAACAAAAATATAAAAGGAACACCACATGACCCCCCCCCCAACAACAAAAAGGTATCAGTAACGACTGACACCAGACAAAAGACCCGTAAAGGGTCAAGAAGGATGACAAACCAAGGAGGCTGATCACTAACAAGATCTCCACTGGAAGAGTGCAGCTTATTGCCAACCAAATCCCATAGAAGACCAATAGTCATTGCCAGCGATAAATTAATGGTAAGCGGTTGTTGCGATAATGCAAAATGGTTATCGAAAGAAGTGGAGAGTGCTGGAAATCTGGAGAGACTTATTTTCACTCAACCTCCAGGGAACACCACCGGTTATTATCAGTGTGCAATCACTAATGATGACCTGTGTGAGAACTTCTAGTGAATTGATAATAATAATAATATGTGTATTTGTGTGTTCATTATTTATTTATTCATTCTTGTACAGTATATTATTAGTAAACTACTAGATACACCTACCTAGCGTTGCCCCGAAGTCTTTTGCTTTCATTTTTTGTTTCTGGTTCATTTTTTTAAAAAATTCAAACGATAATGTATGAGAGTTTGTCATGAACTGACACGTGTTCTCTGCAGACGAACGCAATTTTCGAATGTTAACAATAAATACAGTTTATGTACGTCGTTTGAAATCCATACGCTTATATATAAGAATAGAAATATCAATAAGGGCCAGAGATGTATATAAATGGTCATTGATTCCAGGGAAACGCCGGGTGTGCCCGGAAAAGATTAAAGAGGGTTTAGCGAAAAAAATGTGATTTTTCTTAGACCACTTCCGACCTAATCACTGCCATCCAAATTAAATATCGCCCGTGTCGTTTTGACTACTTCAATAACAAGCTTCACGGTCGGACAATAGTTAGATTTTCAGAGTGGGGCTTGTAGGTCAAATGGTCAAGGCGACAGCCGTTAAAGGTTGTTCCTCTCCTGAGACACAGTTTAGAATCCTGTACTAATTTTTGTCTTCGTAGATTTTTAAAATTTATATTAGCCCCTCCAGGGTGGTGGTAACCGTTTTTAGAAGAGTATTAGCCATGCAAATACATGTGGCATTTAAAAGATCGCATGGTACCATACTCTATTGGTAGAAATAAATGCCTATGTTCACAGTCTGCAGTTCCACATCACCTACAGACGAGCCACAATTGTCTGCAATACATATTATAATAATTATCAGATTATCATATAAGCTGAAACAATTGAAAAAAGCGTCATGCTTATGCGGCGTGGACGCCATTATAGTGATTTTCATTGCAGACACGATTACTTATAATAATTTTATTTCAAAAGACGCTTAAGGACAAGGCTAAAATATAGTAGAAGCAGTTCAAAGAACTTTTTTTTACTTAAGTAAATACTATTAAAATAGATACATAATAAGAGTTACTATATATATATATATATATATATATATATAATGAAAGAAAAAACTAGATTTATCAAAAACAGGGCAGAACCAAAATGAAGCATTAAATCTTGGCACTTGTGCAAGAGAGTCAACAGAAAAAAGGGTGAATAAAAAACAACTAATAATCAATAAATAACCGTTACTAAACGCACTAAAAGTTACTTTTCTACCTGCATCGTTTTTTTTTTGTTTTACAGTATTTTAAAGTGTTTTTATGACATCTAAATATTTCGTTCAAATCCGATTACGTTAGAGTTACATTTTTCCACATAGTCGAATGGCCACATGGCGAAAATCCCAGAAGTTTGTTTGATGGATTTTTGGGGTGCAAAAACAAACAAATATACAACTAATTGTTCCAAACGCAATCAAATATACTTTTCAATTTAATAGAAACGAAAAAAAATGACGAAAAAGAAAAAGTAATCAGACTTGGTAGATGTTCGACGATGCATCTGTCCGCCATCTTTGATTTTGAGTCTAACGTACTATATATGACCGAACTTTTTCATAAAAAAATACTTGCAAAGAATTTAAACACACACTTTTTCATCTTTTTTTCTGTTGACTGTTCTGTAAAATCGCTGCTTTCTCGCTGGTGACACCATTGGTCTTCACTGTGATTTGGGTGGCAACAAGTCTCCCCAAAGTCCCAGTACTCTGTGTGTGTGTGTAACTGGAATCGATTCCTTTATTAATTCAAATAAAATCTAAACAATATCTGACTATTGTCTCTTCGAGGCATGCAAATGCTGGAATAGTGTGGCATATGGGTTAACTGTAACTTCGAAAATTGTATCAGCTCTAGTTTTTAATTCAAAACTGTAAGCAAATTCCATAATAAATACCAGTATACTGAAATCATATGCCCTTAATAGGGTTAAGATGAACATTCATATACACTACATGTACAAAATCAAGGACATTCCCAAATGTTTACACTTTTATTGTCATTAATTAAGGGTGTGACTACATATCAACCAAACCATTTCATTATCACATCACTACAGTATAAATCTCTATGCATGAGTGGATGAAGTGTGTGAGGTGCGCTGAAGAAAAATTCCTACCAGTGAAATACATAGCCCTGTTGTGCTCGCATACCCTTAATGACAATAAAAGTGTAAAAAAATTGTACATTTAGTGTATATGAATTTTCATCTTAATCCTATTAAGGGCATATGATTTCAGTATACTGGCATTTTTCATGGAATGTCACTACTTTTGTAAAGGCTATGCCTCAATACAATGCCTTCTCATAACTGATATAGTTGGTAGTTTGACTAATTAAGGTATATGGTAAACTGAAATTAAAATGCCATCGACTAAACCCTAGAACCTCTATCTTTGCCAAAAATCAGCTGAATCCATCAAATAGTTGATGAGTTACAGGGTGGCACACATGTACGTACGTACACACGGATAACACAAAATCATGCCTGACCTTTCTGGATCTCTGGGTTGCCTTGACTAATGATGCTGAAATTCTACACACTTATAGAACCTATCAAAACAAAATTTTGTGCAAAGTTTTAACTAATTTGGTTTATTGGTTTTCGAGTTATGATTGATCAAAGAAATGAGATTTCTAGCATAGGCCGTTTTGGAAGTTTATTAAGGGATAGAGCGCTCTCGCGCCTCCCTTGATTACACATATTTAAATAAACACCATTCTATTATTTGTGAAAATGATTTAATATAGTAATTACAGAAATCTTTGCCAGCAACACAAAAAAATATGTATTTTTTGGATCATTCGGACTACTATTCTCATCTTGGTTGTTATATATGCAACGTTTCGGCCGATGTAACTTCCGGTTTTCTCTGGGCGCATATTTTTGGACTTGTGAATCTTCTAGTCTAAATTGGGAAGCCTTATGCCGAATTGGGAACCTGTACGGAATTTCGAACTGAACGTTTCATTTAATGCACGGGGGTAGATTGTTCTCATTCTGTCAGCCATGACAAAATATAATATTAATGCATGTTTTGTAAGGATTAAATAATTGAAATAAGCCAAATTATTAAGCAGCATCTAAAAGATTTCGAAACAGTACACAAAGATTATACAAAATTTTGATTGCAAGGAAATGTTTAACATTTACGAAGCTCTGATAATAAAATTCGAGACACCGTCGTCAACAACACAGCATTCGAACGTGACCGTAATGTTTCGGCTATATTCTGCCACTAATTTTCACAAACACAGTGTAATTAGTATTATTACTAATCCTGTTAGTATAATTCTTTCAAAATTGCTAATGAAAAATCTGAAAGTGTTAGGACGAATAGAAATAAAAACATTGGAACATCGATTGGAAATATTCAATATGGCAGTATTTTACAACGAAATATGTCTAAAAGAAGAATTGATTTACTCCTCTCCAGGAGTTAGGCACAAGGCCAGTTTTTATCTTACTTCCACAAGTAAGATGTGACCCAAGGTCGGGTCGGGAAAGTGGGATTTAAAAATTGCCTGGACAGCCCCGTTAGCATTCCCCGGTAGGGGCGCCTCAGGCAGTAAGCAATAAACTTACTCCTCCCCAAAAAGGGGAGGCGAAGCCTGGGATGGTGGACCTCCTAGAACTGCACAGTACAGACCCATAGACCGGCGTAAATCAAGCCCCGAAGGCCAAGACAATACCAGTCTATGGGGTGCAGTATCCATCGGAACAGATACTACACTTTGATCTTAGCCAAAATGCCAAATCAGGGTGCGTCAATTATTGTTTCTTTCTTTCTTATTTCTTTGTTTTTAACTTCACAGATTCAAACATTATTTTATATGAATAAGAATATTAGTGCGAACACTGGCGAAGCATAATTTTCCCGCGTCTTTTTTAACAAAAACTGTACACGGATATTGAAATTTGAGAAATTAACTTTAAGGTTCAGTTTGATAGTAAAAAAAAAAAATTTAAAAATTAAACGCATCTCAAATCGGTACTAGATACAATAAATGCTTTTATCTTGAGGATTTTCGAAACCTGACCCCAATGTATGTTTACCTCCTTTGCAGGTGGTTAGACACAGGGTCAGGCGGGGGGTTGAAAAGCCAGCGTGCTAGGTAGAAGTGTACTCAGGCCTACATAAAATGCCTGAGCAGCCCCGTAGGCATTCCTCAGGCGATTAGCAATAAACTAACCTCTTTCCAAGAGATGAATGTAAAGCCTGGGAGACTGAACAGAACCATACCTCAGCTCAACAGCAACACATCCACTCTCGGACTGATTGCCAAGGACGTATCCTCGACTGGGACTTACAAAACTTTTTACAACCAGTATTAAAAGTTCAGGAATTTTTGCGAAAGCCGAGTACGTGAACTAGTACGGTGTTTGTGCTATTGCTCTGGGGAAAACTAATGATATTATTCCTTTTTTACTTGACCTAATCTCCATTCGAGAATGTTCGCTAAAGTTTATTAAACATATGGTTTCCTGTCAACGTCTTGCGTTGACAAAAATGGAGATCACGTTTTGAAAGTAGAACAGTTCACTGTTTGAAGAAGAGGAAAAAAAAAACATTATTTGTTATTAACATTTTTTTTAGATTAAGAAATTAATTATTCAGTTAAGAGATGTTTTGCGAATTATGAAAAGTAAGTCCGACAAGCATTTAACCCTTAAATGCTTTTTGTTTCAAATGTGACACATTCTAGCAAAATTCCTATTTAATATAATATGCAACGAAAATGTGTCAAACCGCAACTTGTTTCACATCTGCAACGAGCCTGTTGGCAAGTGGGAGTAGGTATGAGTATGATGTTGCATCAGCACACCCGCTAAATAGGTAATCAGTATCTTCGATGTCACGGGCGAGTGTCATCGGTGTGTCATCTGCCTAATTCAAGAGCCTAAACTTTTGAATCTGGTCATTATGATGGTTAGTAAAATTTATTTTATGATTTTCTAGTGTATTGTGATTATTTAGATGCATATAGTGTAGTGTTTTGTTATATGTGTAAACTTGTATGCCATTTATTGCACATTTGCAACATCATTTATTTTTGTTCAATAATTTTTTTTCCCCAAGAATCATTTATACTACTTTATATTACCTCTATGAAACGTTTTTCACTTTTTTCGAACCATTTAAAGAATTTAAGGGTTAATTATGGAATCAGTTTTCCTTTGTTTAGTTTACGGAAGGCCCCAATCTCTCTCTATACACAGTTAGGTATGAGTATTGATTTACTCCTCTCCAGGAGTTAGGCACAAGGCCAGTTTTTATCTTACTCCCACAAGTAAGATGTGACCCAAGGTCGGGTCGGGAAAGTGGGGTTTAAAAATTGCCTGGGCAGCCCCGTCGGCATTCCCCGGTAGGGGCGCCTCAGGCAGTAAGCAATAAACTTACTCCTCCCCAAAGAGGGGAGGCGAAACCTGGGAGGGTGGACCTCCTAGAACTGCACAGGACAGACCCATAGACCGGCGTGAATCAAGCCCAAAGGCCAAGACAATACCAGTCTATTGGGTGCAGTATCCATCGGAACAGATACTACACTTTGATCTTAGCAAATGCATGTTTTTATATATATATATATATATATATATATATATATATATATATGAGAAATGATAAAGGAAAAACCAAAAGATGTTTTTTTATGTATTCATCAACGTTTCGTCTTTAGTTGTAAGACTTCCTCAGGATGATCATTTTTTTTTTAAATGTCATGCAAGTACATAGAAATATTGGGTTGACATGATGGGTTGATGAGAAGAAGTAGTAGCCACTACTGTGCTTCAGCCCGGACCTTGGTCCTGCGCTCCCAGTAGTGGCTACTACTTCTTCTCATCAACCCATCATGGCAACCCAATATTTTTATGTACTTGCATGACATTTTTCTTAAAATTATCATCCTGAGGAAGTCTTACAAATAAAGACGAAACGTTGATGAATACATTAAAAAGACATCTTTTGTTTTTACCTTTTTCATTTCCCATTACGTCGGATTAACTTCATCCTTCCTTTCTCATATATATATATATATATATATATATATATATATATATATATATATATATATATATATATATATATATATATATATATATATATATATATATATATGTGTGTGTGTGTGTCTTTATATATATGTTCATACTTATGTATATATATATAGTCATTCTCATTCACATACAGACTGTTTCGCGGTATCACAGCTCTTTAGTGTGGCTAGACCAGTTAGTGCCTCAAGCCGGGATCGAAATTTAACCGTCGAGCTGACAATCGGCGCTCCTACCCCTGCGCTACCTTACGGCACTGATTGAATGTAAGTAATATCTCAATGTAAACATTGTCAAGTGCCGGGAGCTCGAATTAGTTTTTTACCTAATGAGCTATGCCTTAGAGCTAATAGCATTTAGCGATATCCTTACAACTTTAATTCACCCAAACAAGGGGGCACATTGCCACTGAGACGCAAGGAGCTACTGTGAATAAAGGGGCATAGCTATAGGGGCATCCTAAGTGAGGAGTTGAGAAGTGAGATGTTTGTTTACATGGTGCAGTCAGGGAAACAGGGGGCACGGAGGGAATTCCAAAGGCTAGCAGTTTGACAAAAGAAGCTATTAGAATAGAAAGCCTTCCAGCATCTGGGGACCTATACAGTAAAGGGGGGGGGTATTTTGCTGATTGTCGGGTTGGTCGGGCGTATTTACTTCGAGGGGACACAGGTGCAGCAAGTTCGTCGGAGCACATTCCATGGAAGTACTTGTAAAACAAGCACAGGGATGCAACATTGCGGCGATGAGACAGAGACTGGAGCTTGGTGAACATTGAGTGACCTATTAGATTAGGGGCTGTTTTTTTAACCCTGTCTAAGAGGGTGGGGCTAGTGGTTGGTGCATCAGCCCAGACGTGACAACAATACTCTATGCATGGGCGAATGGTGGCCTTGTAGATATGTAGGATACTGACAGACGAGTGAAGTTTTCTAGCACGGTAGAGAGAGAGAGAGAGAAAGAGAGAGAGAAAGAGAGAGAAAGAGAGAGAGAGAGAGAAAGAGAGGGAGAGAGAGATAGAGAGAGAAAGTGTGTAAGGGAGAGAGAGAGAGAGATGGACAGAGAAAGTGTGTAAGAGAAAGAGAGAGATAAAGAGAGAGATGGACAGAGAAAGTGTGTAAGAGAAAGAGATAGAGAAAGAGAGAGAGAAAGAGAGAGAAAGAGAGAAAGAAAGAGAGAGAGAGAGAGTGAAAGAGAGAGAGAGAAAGAGAGAGAGAGAGAGAGAAAGAGAGAGAGAGACCAACAGTGTGTTTGAGAGAGAGAGAAAGAGAGAGAGAAAGTGAGAGAGAGAGAAGAAGGGAGAAAGAGAGAGAGAAAGAGAGAGAGAGAGAGAGAAAGAGAGAGAAAGAGAGAGAAAGAGAGAGAGAGAAAGAGAGAGAGAAAGAGAGAGAAAGAGAGACTACCTTCCTTGTAGCAGCCTCAGCAATGTCTTCTATGCATTTGTTCCAATTCATGTTACCTGTGATTAGTAAACTGATGAGTTTTTATGATCAACTCTCAGATCAAATGCTATTAGTCATCGGCGGTTGATTTCTTTTTCTGTATAGTTGTTAAAGGAAAGGAGCTTTGTCTTATCATCCATTTATGTCCCCATTAGACAACAAACTGCAGGTCATTTTATAAGAATTCAGCCACTGTTTTAGATATGTCAGTGTCCGTTTTATCCGCATTTCGAGAATAGAGCGTGGTATCATCACCAAATATACCCATCTCAGATACAATTTCATTATGGAGGTCATAACGGTGCAAGTATCGACTCTAGGGCCACATCCGCATTAATGACATTTTATTTAGATGTGCGGTCATCGAGGATAACCTGGATATTTCTTTTGGCTATGAAGGATATGATTATATTAAATATTCGTCTATTCATACAGAACGAATTAATTTCCACGATAATACTTTCATGACAGACCTTGTCAAAGGCTTTGCCTATATTAAGCGCTACAGGCCTAGCTTCACCAGCCTTGTATGGTAAATGCATTCAGAGATGACCGTTAGGATATCCACAGTAGAACGAGCTTGCCTAAATCCATACTAGTGTCAGAAAGAAGGTTAGCATTAACGAGGTGGCAGACTATGGCTAGATAGATTAATGATTCGAAGATTTTAGCAGAAAGCGAGAGGAGACTGATGGGTCGATAATGTTGCGGATCAGTTTTTTCACTAGAATAATTGAACACTTGTACAACAGAGGAAATTTTCCAGCTATCAGGGAAGTAACATTCGACAAGGCATTTGTTGTAGAGTTTTGAGATAAAAACAGAGCATTTCTTTATTACTATAGCAAGGATAAGATTAGGCCCGCATGCTTTGTAGGTGTTAAGGCTTTTTTTAAATAATATCTCGGACTTGGGAAAGGGATGATGATCAGGTCATCGAGTGTGGCTTCAGTCCACAGTGGGAAGTTTGGGAGGTAGTGGTTTGGTGAGTTCGAAGTAGAATTCAATGCAAACCGTTAGGCAAGCTTTATCAGTTGTCGAAAAGGTGACATCATGTTGGTTGGATAGCGGGGTAATTAGTGATTGCTTATTATTCACTAGACTATTATAGATTATTTTTAGAAATTGCGAGTTCCTAATTTCTGTGACTCAATGGGTTTTCTGATTATCTCAGTATATCTACTTTTAGCTGCGGCTCTTACACTCTTACAATGATTTGTTGATGCTATACATTTTTGTCTATTTTAAGGCAGTTGAATCGATAGAATATTTGCTGCTTATGTGCAATAGCAGTGGCACAGGTTGAAGTGGACCATTAAGGAGAGTGGGGCTTGCTATAAACCTTCTGCGCTCGGACATGTGCTTCTATGCCTGCGTTGACCCATTCGGTTACCTCATTTGCGCACTGTTCAGCAAAGAGCAAGAGGTTATATTCCAAAGGGCGTCTGTGATGTGATGTCTCATGGAATATCTCGTCGTTTTAAGCAACGGCTCTTCAGCTTGAGATCGAAAGTTTAAGGGGATATTAACCATTATCACAAGGTGGTCAACGTTCCCGAGTGAGCTATGGATTTATGTCTCACAAACTTCGGGAAGTGTAGTCATGAATTGATCAAGAAGTGGAGCTTACTGATCCTCACGATCTGGATGGCGGGTCAGTCTGTGAAAGGGAATGTGCATGTACAGGATTCACTCCTAAACTTATTAACCTATGGATTTTGGAATACAGCTGCTAGGTTCAAATGTGAGTACATTAAGTTTAATTTAGTTTTACGCAAAATGGCCAACGACGGTGGAAGCCCTTCGTGATAATTCAGATACCTCCGACTTTTGGGAAATTTTAATAATAGGTATTAGAGTTAAATGAATAAATATACCTCAAACTTCCGTTTCTTTTGAGCATTTTAAAGGGTTTTGGGGGGACATAATATGAGCACTAACTTCCATTTGAAATGTTAAATATTTAAAATGTGCATTAAATTTAATCCTAACAAAGCATGCAGCCACTTTGATGTAAGGAACTAAAAAAAACGAAGAATGATTATCGCAAATACATGAGGTGCTTATTGAAAAAGACCAAGGCTAAATGCAGGAGAAAACAATCAGCAGGAAGCGAGTTCCACAAGCATGCAGTTCTTGGAAAGAAGTTACTGGAATAGAAAGATGTATTACAACGAAGTACCTAAAGAACGGATTAATGAAGACCACTATACCAACCAGTCAAACGAGCTGGAACAAAGGAAGCAGGGAATATATTAGACAATTATGAAGAACACATGTCATGATGGTACTTATAAAAGAGACCAAGACTAGCAACATAACGTATGTGGGAAAAAATTGCAGAAAAAGAGAAAGGGTGGAGCCAACCAAATTAAGATAAGCTTCTGAACCTTATTAACAATCCTCAAATGGGACAGAAATTCGCCAACTCAAATATGGCAAGAGTACTCCATACAAGGTTACAGAATATTCGAAAAAATAAGGGTCAGGAGGAATTAAATTTTAATGAGGAAGACTGTGGGGTGGAACAAGTCCATATCTCGTCGGATCAATTATGTTCGTTTACATACAAAATATGTTCCTGAAGGCATCGGTAAAATAACAGTTTGTATTTTATTAATCGCGTACAATTACCATTTGTATTGTCACAGCAAGGCTTGATATGCACTAATTTTTAAAATCAAAGCAAATCAAAGTATGGTCAAAATTATTTAATAAAAGAGAGAAAAATAAATAAAATTCGATCGGTGTTCGGGTTATAAAGTGATGGCGGGCACACATTTCGACGTCCAATCTGTCTTGAGATCGTAAACAGAAGAGACTGATTCTAATTTTACCTTTTCTTTTTTCCATGGATGCGTACCGACTCCGTCTGTTGACCTTCATACTAATCTGTTGTTTCTTGTATTTATTGGTCACTCATATGCTCAAAAACTACTCGACGTAAGAGAGAAAGAGAGAAAGAGAAAGAGAGAGACAGAGAGAGAAAGAGAGAGAAAGAGAAAGAGAGAGAGAAAGAGAGAGAAAGTGTGTGAGAGAAAGTGGGAGAGAGAGAAAGAGTGAGAGAAAGAGAAAGAGAGAGATGGAGAGAGAAAGTGTGTAAGAGAGAAAGTGTGTAAGAGAGAGAGAGAGAGAGAGAGAGAGAGAGAGAGAAAGAGAGAGAAAGAGAGAAAGAGACAGAGAGAGAGAGAGAAAGTGTGTGAGATAGTGGGAGAGAGAGAAAGAGAGAGAGAAAGAGACAGAGAGAGAGAGAAAGTGTGTGAGATAGTGGGAGAGAGAGAAAGAGAGAGAGAGAAAGAGAGAGAGATGGAGAGAGAAAGTGTGTAAGAGAGAGAGAGAGAGAGAAAGAGAGAGAAAGAGAAAGAGAAAGATGGAGAGAGAAAGTGTGTAAAAGAGAGAGAAATAGAGAGATGGAGAGAGATAAAGAGAGAGAAAGTGTGTAAGGGAGAGAGAGAGAGAGAAAGAGAGAGATGGAGAGAGAAAGTGTGTAAGAGAGAGAGAGAGAGAGAGAGAGAAAGAGAGAAAGAGAGAGATGGAGAGAGAAAGTGTGTAAAAGAGAGAGTGGGAGAGAAAGAGAGAGAGAAAAAAAGAGAGAGAGAAAGAGAGATAAAGAGAGAGAAAGTGTGTAAAAGAGAGAGAAATAGAGAGATGGAGAGAGATAAAGAGAGAGAAAGTGTGTAAGGGAGAGAGAGAGAGAGAGAGAGAGAGAGAGAGGGGGAGAGAGAGAAAGAGAGGGGGTGAAAGAGAGAGTTTCCTTGTCTGGGGATAACCAAGCCTTCTGGAATTTGGATATTTAATTTTGAATCTTTTTTAAGCGCCCATGAATAACAAGCGTCTTCCCCATCCCATTTAGCAAAGCAGGCCGGAGAAAGGGGGTCCGTTATGAATTAAAAGACGGCAAAAAGACATAACTAAATTAGTATATGCATCTTCCTCGAATTCCCTAACTTCGGTGTGAGATACAGACCGCAAATTCTGGCTAGAATGGATGATGCAGCATGCAACAATTCGTCTACGCGAGACTCGACTTACATTAGACGTTTATCTAAAAAAAAAAAAGACCTACTTAAAATATTGTGAAAGTCTAAAGAATTTGCGAGCAAGAAAACAAAAACATGTCTCACCAGAATTTAAAGACACAACACAATTTTTTTTTTTGAATTGACAAAGGGCAGAAAAAGTTCTTTGATTGAATATACGATTGAAGAATATGGAGAGATCGATGAGGGATGGTACAATCTAGACCTTAACTAGAATAGTACGGAGCGCACGGGAATATTGAGGAGGCTTATTGTCACTCAAATTACAGAGAATACTACAACAATTACAAGTGAGAAATCACCGGTAAACGGCAGGTGCAATCAGGCAACGACAGTAAAAGTAATCAATTTTGAAACAAACAAAAATCTATAACGCTGATTGAAAAAGAATCCACTAAAAATCAAAGAATTATCTGATATTAATGAAGTTGTCAGTATTTATTAATTAATAAATGACTGTTTATATCAAGTATTTATTTATAAAAACATAATTTATCGACTTTTTTAAGTCATCTAAATTGTTTTCCGTCTTGATTTCAAGAACAAAATACGTTTTATTATACCTATAGTCGTGACTAAGTGACCACCTTTTTAGAGATAACATCCTAAAGATACAATTGAAAGCTCGTATTTAAAACTATTGGGATGTATAACTTTTTTTTCACATTTAAGTTTATGTTTTTTAGTAACATTTTCTACCGTGAGCTGCTTTTAATTTTCTTATTCAAACGTTAAGGGTGTTATCTCTTTGTAAATGGTGACACTCAGTTTCGACTATGGGTAAAATAAAACGTCTTTCGCCCTTGAAATGAAGGGGAGACGCAATTTTAGTGCCTTTAAAAAGATGTTTTTTTTAATTAAGTAAGTACATTATATTGACGTGCATTTGTTAATGTATTTTGTAAGCCAATGTAAATACATTATATTAACATTATATCATACATTATATTTACATTATGTCATACATTATATTAACATTATGTCATAGACTATATTGACATCATATCATACATAATATTATACATTATATTAATATTATATCATACATTATATTAACATTATGTCATACATTATATTAACATTATGTCATACATTATATTAACATTATATCATACATTATATTAACATTATGTCATACATTATATTAAAATTATATCATAGATACTATTATACATTATATTAACATCATATCATACATTATATTAACATTATGTCATACATTATATTAACATTATATCATAGATAATATCATACATTATATTAACATCATATCATACATTATATTAACATTATGTCATACATTATATTAACATTATATCATAGATAATATTATACATTATATTAACATCATATCATACATTATATTAACATTATGTCATACATTATATTAACATTATATCATAGATAATATTATACATTATATTAACATCATATCATACATTATATTAACATTATGTCATACATTATATTAACATTATATCATAGATAATATTATACATTATATTAACATCATATCATACATTATATTAACATTATGTCATACATTATATTAACATTATATCATAGAAAATATTATACATTATATTAACATCATATCATACATTATATTAACATTATGTCATACATTATATTAACATTATATCATAGATAATATTATACATTACATTAACATCATATCATACATTATATTAACATTATGTCATACATTATATTAACATTATATCATAGATAATATTATACATTATATTAACATCATATCATACATTATATTAACTTTATGTCATACATTATATTAACATTATATCATAGATAATATTATACATTATATTAACATCATATCATACATTATATTAACATTATGTCATACATTATATTAACATTATATCATAGATAATATTATACATTATATTAACATCATATCATACATTATATTAACTTTATGTCATACATTATATTAACATTATATCATAGATAATATTATACATTATATTAACATCATATCATACATTATATTAACATTATCTCATACATTATATTAACATTATATCATAGATACTATTATACATTATATTAACATAATATCATACATTATATTAACATCATATCATACATTATATTAACATTATGTCATACATTATATTAACATTATATCATAGATAATATCATACATTATATTAACATCATATCATACATTATATTAACATTATGTCATACATTATATTAACATTATATCATAGATAATATCATACATTATATTAACATAATATCATACATTATATTAACATCATATCATACATTATATTTACAGTATGTGAACATTATATTATACATTATATCACACATTATATTAACATGATTTGATACATTATATTAACATTATATTGTGTATTATATTAACATTATATTAACATTATATGAAACATTATATAAACATTATAATAACATTATATCAGACATTATATTAACATTATATGATAAATTATATTAACATCATATTTACAGTATATCATACATCATATTAACATTATATTAACCTTATATCATTCACTATATTAACATAATATTAACATTTTATCAGACATTATATTAACATTATATCAGACATTATATTAACCCTATATTAATATTATATCAACATTATATCAGACATTATATTAACATCATATTAATATCATATTAATATCATATTAATATTATATTAATATTATATTAATATCATATTAATATCATATTAATATTATATTAATATTATATTAATATCATATTAATATCATATTAATATTATATTAATATTATATTAACATTATATTAATATCATATTAATATCATATTAATATTATATTAATATTATATTAATATCATATTAATATCATATTAATATTATATTAATATTATATCACACAAACATTGATGTTATCGTTTTTTTCTTTTCCCTGTGCTGAACTCAATTATGCTCTGCAAAAGCAAAAGCAAAAACAACAATTTTCCTCTACAAAACAACCAAACAAAACAGCATGAATAAAAATTTGAAGATATAAAGAACTTGACGCATAAAAACCTTTACCAAAACTACCGGATACAGCATTAAATAACTCGAAAAGAGTTGATATGCCGTAAAACAAAACAACCAATACATTATATTAACATTATATCTACATGCATTTGTTTATTAATAAATATTGAACATTTCATAAAGATCAGATAATTATCTCATTTTTAGTGTTTTATTTTTCTTATAAGTAAAACTATTCGTTTTTTTAAAACAAACAATTCTGCATCCATTACTAGTCCCTGAATATCTATATATTAATACGATAGCGTGTGTGTTCGTGTGGCACGTTTACATATTCAAAAGCTCTGCGCATGCGTGCCGCACCTAGATTTGGAAAAGCATTCAACTTGCCTAATTTTCGTTATATTTTCGAGTATTTCCCTTTGGCGCAACGGTTAGTGACGTAGAATTTTGACGTCGGTGTATGATGTCGGCTCGACTGGTTTATAATTCGATCCCAACCAACTTCTAAGATTGTTTTTTTTTCTACATCGAAGGGGGGGTGTAGGGATGGGACGACCGGGAAGACACATATTAATACGATAGCGTGTGTGTTATTTTGTGTGTCATTGCTAACATCAAAAGCAACAACCCCCCGAATCTTTGTAAGCTACTCATGAATTGGAGCTAAATTTAATTTAATCTAAAGCATTAACAAAGGAAGGTTTAGTCGTCGAAATATTACTTTCACTAGAAATATTGTATATAAAGAAGTTCTGTAAATTGTTTTATGTATTGTTCATTCTTTTAAAATAAATATACAAGTCAAATCTTATCATATTTTATTCAAACATGTATAGGTTAGGAACAAGATAATTAGTATTGAAAACATCATTTCGTGTAATTTACACGAGTCCCGCTAGTATATATAATAATACACTAATACATTTCATGTTCGTATGTACGTTATCACCTTTCACACCCGCTAGTATTCATTAAATGGATACATTTTCTTCTGAGTTTCCTTATACTGTAGTTAGCGTGTGATTTATTTTTATTTTTTATTTTTTACTTTATTTCATCCCAAACATGTTGCGGCTGAGACGTAAGGGCTACTGTTATTAGGGGCCAGATTTATAAGAGGGGGGGGGCATCCTAAGTGGGGAGTTGTGCAGGGAGATGTTTACTCACATTGCATTTAAATCTATGGATGTTGATGCAGTTATTGAAACAGAGAGAAGGGATGGAATTCTAAAGTCAAGCGGTCCGAGGAAAGAGTAGATAGTTTTTCCGGCAGCTGAGGACCTCTATACTGAAGGGGTACGATTTTGCTGCTAGTCTGATTCGTCGGAGCTATTTACGTTGAGCAGGTACAAGTGTAATACATACGTCGAGTAACATTCCGTGGCAGTACTTGCAAAACAAGCAAAGAGATGCAACACTGTGACGATGGGACAGAGGCTAGTGCTTGACAGACAGTGCGGGACTTATTGGGTGGGAGACACTTTTCTTGCAGCCTGTCCAACAGGGAAGTGGTTGGTTTTACCTTAATTTAAACGGATCATCTGTAGAAGAGACTAGCGAAAAATACTTATTATTTTTCTGTTCGTCTTTACAATTTGGCCTTTTGGCTAAGATCAAAGTGTAGTATCTGTTCCGATGGATACGTCGGTTCTGTGCAGTTCTAGAAGGTCCACCCTCCCAGGCTTTGCCTCCCCTCTTTGGGGAGGAGTAAGTTTATTGCTTACTGCCTGAGGCGCCCCTACCGGGGAATGCCGACGGGGCTACCCAGGCAATTTTTAATGGCCAGAGTGCTCACTTTCTCTGGCGCTGGCTTTTCAAACCCCACTTTCCCGACCCGACCTTGGGTTACATCTTACTTGTGGGAGTAAGATAAAACTGGCCTTGTGCCTAACCTCCTGGAGAGGAGGTAAATAAATACTATTAGGTCACCCCATATGCTATGTCCTTCTTTTAATTCTCTGAAATCCAATAGTAGATGGGAACGTCTAATGGGACTAAATAATATGTATACATCATGTATATGTATTTGGACACATTTAATTTGATAAACTTTTATATTTACAGGAAACATTAATTAAAATGTCACGATTGAAAGCCCTTAAAACATGATAGCACCCAAGGAGCATTTAAAGCAAGTAATAGTTTATGAGTTTAAAAACGGTAACCTGATACATCATGAACCAACTATCGAGGCTTGTCTAAAGGCGTGGTTCCAAATAGGACCCCCCACCCTAGTGCACGCTCACCTCATCTTCATCTGATTATTGGTCCGCCGATTTATAAAATCGGAGGAATTATGTTTTGAGGTACGTCCGTCCGTCCGGATTTTTCTCCGCAACCATTCATTCAATTTCTCTGAAATTTTGCATGAAGTTATAACTTTGGTCAGGTTAGAAAGTGACATTCTCCGATTTTTTAACAAAAATCTGGTTAGCCCCAAAGGGGGTCAAAAGGCCCCGAAATGGCAAAAAATGACATTTTTTACCCCATAACCTGTCATCTATCTATTCAATTTCTCTGAAACTTGGCCAAAATGTGGAGGCAATTGTTCCTAATAGAAAATACGTATCGCTGACCTTGGAAAAAATCTGGTTCGCGCCACCAGGGGGTCAAAAGCCCCCAAAATGGCAAAAAATGACCCTTTTTTCCCATAACGTTTGATCCATCAATTCAATTTTTCTGAAACTTGGCCAAAATTTAGAGGCAATTGTTCTGGATATAAAATGAGCATCCTTGACCTCAGAAAAAGTCTGGTTGGCGCCCCCAGGGGGTCAAAGGGGGGTCAAAAATGCCCCAAATTGCCCAAATTTATTGCATTTTACACTCGCCACATCGAGTCACATACAGAGGGGGACCACGAACTCGCAGCTTGTTTATTTCTCGTTCTTGTCTGGATTATTTCGTTAAAACCTTTTGCAAATCCCTTCTTTCTGTGTTACCTTCGACTGTTTGATTCTGCACATGGGTTTTACGCGCGTGCATAGAAGACAGCGACGGAAACGGCGGTGACATTAACGATACATTAACGTATGTGTTTATTTTGTGTGAGTTGTGAGACGTTGAAACACACAGAGAGTTGCAGCAGCACTTGTCTCATAGTGTCGACAGAGACTGAGCATATATATATGCATATGCATGTATATTTGTGGAAATGGCATGATGACGTTGACACACCGGGTCTCGTTTGATCACCGAGCCTGGTCAGTATTACATGGGTAACCATTTGAGAATACCCGGTGCTGTATGTGAGAAAGGCTCTCTGCTCATCTCAACATTGTTTCCAGGCGCCCTGGACTCAAGTACTGCCGGTATTGCGCAACCATTGCTTCACAATAGACTTCTTACGCAGACACCCTTACAGGAGTATCCATTGTGTATCGAGTGGTAAGATTTTGTTCTACGTACAAAGTAATTATTATTGTTAGCTAAATATTCTTTAAATACATAAAACGAATGTGTCTCTTTATTTATTTAGCAATTCAAGTATTTTTAAACAACAAATAGTCTCTTCTTTTTCACTGTATTTATAATTATCAGTTAAATATTCTTTAAATAAATAAAACGTTCATTTAATTATTCAAATTGAAACAATTAGATGTGTATTAAACCTACATTAAAACAAATATAGTAAAAAAGGTATTTTTAAACTATTTAAGTCGACGAGACGACAGAATTCGATTTTGAAACAATTCATTTTAAAATGGTTAAAATTGGAATTTTTCACACTTAACAACACCAGTTAATTTTCAATTATTTGCATATTTTTAATGCTTGTCGATTGAACGATTTAACTTTTAATGGGCCTGGAAGGTGATAACGTACGTTAAAATCGGAATAAGCGTAGTATTATATAAAAAGACTGCTTCCTGCCCGAGACCTCTAGATATTCAAGCTAGTGCACTGAGCTATTCGGGATGGCCATATGTTTTCTACTTCTAAGTATGTTAAAATCGCTAAGCCCTATCCAACTTCTGCTCTCAAGTAAAGATGGCGTTCATCTGAGTTTTTTTCTTGAAATATTTGATGAAAGAAATGGAAGCGAAATTCATTATTTTGTTGTTAATAACATTTACACACGTTCCACAAAAGAAATTGACTAACCAGAATCAAAGATGTATTTTCTAGCAAAAAAGCTATTAGTGATTACAATTCAAGAAACGACTCTCTGTACTTATATATATATATATATATATATATATATATATATATATATATATATATATATATATATATATATATATATATATATTGTGTTATAATGGAATAATTCCAGGAGGAAATCCGGGTATGAGAGCTCAATGTGGTAAACAGAGCAAGAACAACATAAAATATAATAACACGAAATTACATTATCGTCGATGCAATAATTTATTTCAACCTTGTGGTTTCGTCAAGCATGAAACTAGAAAATTACATTTTTGAGACTGACAGAAAACTGAATTCACCTTCAACAATTCAAATACAACCAGAGAGAGTGGTGGTTACAACCAATGTGAACACCCCCTACAAAGCGAGGAGGAATTAAAATCTTATATTTAACTAAGGCGATCGAAATGAATCTTATTGCTGTTTTTAAATAATAACGTCTGAGTTAAAACACATAATCTTTTGACGCTTACGACTTGGTGATATAAACACGTATATACGTCTCTACACACACCCACACATATATACACATCCTACGATCACGCACGCACGCAACAATATTTTTGTGTGTCATATAAATTCGGCTAGACTTGGAAAAAGAAAGGAAGAAAGAAAAGAGACAGGCAGGCGTTTGCGTGTCATCAACCGACTGACAAACTGTGGAAGGTTTACAAGCTGTGGAATATTATGATATATATATATATATATATATATATATATATATATATATATCATAATATAAAATGAAATAATAAAATAAGGTGCCAATCAAATTTTATTAGAATTCAAAGTTCAAGCAAAGTAACTTAACGTCCTTAACTCATGAGTTTTCAAAGATAATTCTTCTCTTCAGAGGACCATTACCGCAGTGACATTACTGCATGTAATAAAATTACGCTTTGAAAATATATAAAAATATATATAAAAATACATAAAAGTATATAACATCAAATATATCAACCCAAAAACATACTTTTTTTGTTAAATCTATACAATCAATCCATGTCATACAATTTAAAAACATATTGAGGAAAGATATCCAGGAGGTTGACTTATATTAATGCTCTATCCAGTATATTGAGCTTCAGTTTTTATCCGGACCTTTGACTAATTATAAGATATTAGTTGACTCTTATATCTTTTGTTGGATTACTTTATATATATATATATATATATATATATATATATATATATATATATATATATATATATATATATATATATACATATATATGTATATATATATATATATATATATATATATATATATATATATATATATATATATATATATAATATGTAGACAATTTGCGAGGAAAAATCTTTGTGTTTATCCTATCTATCATAGACTAAACAAATTCCCAAAATTACTTACAGTGTGATTTTAATCGCGAACAACTTTTACACTTTTTCTTTTACTTCATCTTATTTATTTGAGTGTTCAATTTTCTCACCGTTTATATTCTACAAGTTTAATAACCCTAACCCTACAGCGAGTGATACCTCTCACAAAATGTGTTTGTTTACTGTCTGATAACTACGTTTAGACTATTAGATCAACGACCATCAAATTTTATAGGAATTATAATCTACCTCAGATACATGTGCTTCTCACAGAAGCAAGTTGTGGCACAAGGCCGAGAAATGAGTGAAACAAGCCTCCTTGAAAAGAAAATCTGGTCAGATACAAAAATACGAAAACGGATCCGTCGATATTCCTTGGTAGGAGCGCCGCAGACAATCTGTAATAAACCAAGCCCTCGAAAGGTTAGGGTTATACATGGAAAGATGATATCCTAGGACACATAAAGAATGATCTACTAATTAAGCAAAACAGTCCATAGACAGCCGGAATGATACCAAGGCAGCACGTTTTTAGCTTGACAGAATTCACTGTGTGTATATTTGCATGTGTGTATGTGTGCATTTGTGTATGTGTGTATGTGTGTATATGTGCATGTGTGTATGTGTGTATGTGTGCATGTATGTATGTGTGTATGTGTGCATGTGTGTATGTGTGCATGTGTGCATGTGTGCATGTGTGCATGTGTGTATGTGTGCATGTGTGTATGTGTGTATGTGTGTATGTGTGCATGTGTGTATGCGTGTATATGTGTATGTGTGCATGTGTGTATGTGTGCATGTGTGTATGTGTGTATCTGTGTATGTGTGCATGTGTGCATGTGTGCATATGTGTATATGTGTATGTGTGTATGTGTGTATATGTGTATGTGTGTATATGTAGATGTGTGTATGTGTGCATGTGTGTATGTGTGTATGTGTGCATGTATGTATGTGTGTATGTGTACATGTGTGTATGTGTGCATGTGTGTATGTGTGTATGTGTGTATATGTGTATGTGTGCATGTGTGTATGTGTACATGTGTGTATGTGTGTATGTGTGTATGTGTGCATGTGTGTATGTGTGCATGTGTGTATGTGTGCATGTGTTGATATGTGTATGTATGTATGTGTGTATGTGTGTATATGTGCATGTGTGTATATGTGCATGTGTATATGTGTGTATCTATTTAATGTTTGTAGTCAAAATAGATTTCAGCGACGATATCTTTATTTTTCAGTAAAGAGATACCTTTTTGACAGCCGTTTTTCGATTTGTCCAAACGATCAAGATTTTACTTATAGAAAACATTCCTTCCGATCGATTTTACCCAAACCGACGCCATATTTGATTTAACCAGAGAAAACCAAAAACAATTGACTAATTAAAAAAAATGGTCGCTGATAGCCTACCCGTTTCTCACAGTAGCAAGATGTGAGACAAGGTCGGAAAGTGGAGAAAACAAACTGCTCTATGGGGCTATCAGGTCAGGCACAAAAATTGCCGCGAACGGAATCGGTCGGCACTCCCATGTAGAGTTTGATATCATGAGCAATAAACCACCCCTTCTTGGATGAGTTTGTTTATCTCCTTCCAACGGCGGTAAGATGTGACAAAAGGTCAGAAAGGGAGATTTGAAAAGCCAGCGCCCTAAATGAAAAGCACAAAAATTGCCTGGACAGCCTCGTTTGCATTCTCTGGTAGGGGTGGCTCAGGCGATTAACCCCTTCTCAAAGGGCAAGTAGGTAAAGCCTGGGAAGGTGGACGACCTCTTAGAACTGAGCAGAACCATATCTCAGAACCGACAGAGAACAAGCTATCTTCAAAAATGGCCTAAACTCGGCTGGTCTGAATGGGTCGTTCAGTTTTAAAGCATTGCTGGGTCAGTATTATAAATTGAAAATATAAGCCTTTATCAATGCAAGATTAATTTATTATTATTTTTTTTACTTTAATCTTATTATAATAATGACCCAGCAATGCTTTAAAACTGAACGACCATTTTTATTAAACTACGAGCACGCCAATGCTTTCTTCGTTCGACAACCAGAATTTGAATTCATAACCGCCAACGACATCGGTGTGGATACATCATAACAAGGATATTTTATCGGAAAAACAAAAGAAAGAAAGTTTGTTTATTTTTGTGTTTGTGTTTTTTGATGAAAAAAAAAATGACACAATACTGGTCAACTCTGATGATGGAATTTTATTCCGAAATTAATAAGATTAAAGTAAAATATGTTTAATTAATCTTGCATTATAAAGGCTTCTATTTTCAATTTATAATACTGACCCAGCAATGCTTTAAAACTGAACGACCCATATATATATATATATATATATATATATATATATAATAAACAAAACATTAAAATAAAATAAATAAAATGCAGAAGTAGCAATTAATACCCTAAATTAAAATTATCAAACATTTTTATCCACATGATAATTACTTATTAGAATTAAAATAAAATAGGAATGACGGTTATAATCATAATTTTATTCTCATTTTAAATTTAACTCACTCTGGCCGTCGCCCCATCTCCCTTCCTCCCACCCCGGCCGAAATTGAGATCATCACAGCACAAACACGTGAAAAACCTCCCACGTAATAATTTGAAACACGACTTGTTGGGGTCCTCCCCCCTCCCCTCTCATGTTCCATGTCACCGTTATAGACAAAGCCCCAACTCTGTCCCCCTCCCCCTCCAATGTATTTTCAATTTTCAATCTCCCGTTAAAGTGAAGTTAAAACTTATGCCATTTGAATTCCATCGCCAGCCCGATGAGTTGGTCGCTATTTGCACCAATGAAACAAAACTTGTTTTGTCGCAACTAATGGAATAAAATCAAAATATATATATATATATATATATATATATATATATATATATATATATATATATATATATATATATATATATATATGTAAATGCGATTATCTTTTTTATTTATCACTCCTATTTTATAATAAAAACGGGTTATTCTATATAATTAATACACTATATTCTTTTGAAATACTATATTTATAGCAACAGTCTAAAATAAATAATTGTTTGCTGTTATTCGATTATAATTATATCGACCTATTTGCTTATATATATATATGGAATAGTTTTGTCGATATTAACAGTAATTAGTTATGGTGATAATAACGAATAATCGCAAAAAATCGAAACATGTTCATTACTTTTTAGAGGACGTGCATCGCTCTATCCTACAAGTGTAATAATTTATTTTCACAAATTATTTATTCTCTCCTCCGCCGTATTCATAACAATCAACGAGCAAAACAATTTTTTTAAACTTAATTAATTATTTTTATATTCCTAATTTTTAAAGCGAATTTTTTCCTAAAAAACAGCATTCATTATTACTGATATAAAATTTCAAAAACACTTTTATAAGTAAACGTTTTAAAAAATGCTTTTAAAAATGCTTTTAAAAATTTAGTTCAGCATTTAATTATCCTATTTTTTTACATTTTCCGTGAAAAGTAAATAAATAACAATAAACTTATTGTTTACTGTTTTGTTTACTAACCGCCTTTTCACTATTCTGTCCAAATTATGGAAAAAAAGTAGGTTCATAGTATAATTGTAGTTTAACATCCTCTGTTAAACCACTTCCCCCACCCACACCGCACAAAAAATAGGTTCTACTTTTTTAGTTGATTACGTATAACCACCCTTAAAAACTTGTCGGAAAAAAGAAAAGAAAAACGCTAATTTTAGAATTTAGAGTGGGAATCAGTTTCGTGTATACATTTAATGTAAAATGATCCCGTCATTTCTGGACCATTCTAGCGTTTTATGGCAGTTAACTATTTTTTTTCTCTATGGGAGCTAAATCCGTTACGATATTTTGGGAGGTGAGGTAATGGTTAACTTTACGTGTGATTTTGTGATTTTGCCAATCGGACTTAGCGTTAGTGGTAAAAAAATTGATAGATCCCCCTTAATAATTTGAAATGGACCGGAGATGGGGTATCATTTTACGTTAAATATATATGAAAATGATCGCCAACTTTAAATTCTAAAAAAAGTGTTGTTTTTTTAATTTTTTCGTCTTTCCGTTTTCCACAGTGTTCACTGTTCACACGTAATCGCCTAAAAAGCAGAATTTCATGTGGGGGATATAGCAGAAGCTGTTAATCTACAAATTTACCTATATTTTATTTTGTAATCTTATATATTTTTTACTATACATCCCTTTTTTAAATTTACATTTTAAGCAATTGATTTGTTTAGTTGTGTTTACCATTCCCGTCAAAATTAAATAAATAATTTATTTAAAATTGGCTAATAAAATATCTTATTTTTAAGGCATGAATAACAAGATTAACACGTTCAGTCCCCCCTCCAAAAAATGAGATTCTACTTTTAAGACGATTACGAATGAATACCTTGAAAAAATGATGATGATGATGATGATGATGATGATGATGATGATGATGATGATGATGATGATGATGATGATGATGATGATGATGATGACTTAAATATTTGTCATGAAAAATTAAAAAAATACCTCTAATCTTTCTAAATTACAAAAAAATAGATTTTTTTACTATTCATTAAGTTATTTTTCTATCATTAATAATAACCATTTCGAAATACTCAGTAATATAAATAGTTTTATTTGACCAATTGACGTTCCACTCTTTCATTTATTCATTTCATTATCTAACTAGTTTTTAATAGGGAATTCATTTTCATTTTTATGCTGAAACAAAATCAAATTCCTCGAAATGATTATTTTATAACCCTTATCCCTTATCCTAACCCTAATCAAAATGACTCTTGTATAACCCTTACCCTAACCCTAATCGAAATGAATCTTTTATAACCCTTACCCTAACCCTAATCGAAATGAATCTTTTATAACCCTTACCCTAACCCTAATCGAAATTTATCTTTTATAACCCTTACCCTAACCCTAATCGAAATTAATCTTTTATAACCCTTACCCTAACCCTAATCGAAATAACGCTCTAAACTTTAAAATGCTTAACGCTATTATGATAGTCTATTCCCTAACATAGACGTGTACGTCAGCTAGTTATAACTAGGAAAAGTTCAAGAGCACTTTTCATTTCAGAGATTTTCTTGAGTTGCCCCTCTATCACGTAGAGATAGCAACCGCTAAATTAGCACTCAATTTTAATAATATCTGTGTCAATGAAATTATTCTTAAAGACAGAAATTTCATGTATATGCTAAGATATTTTATATTTGTTTGGTATTGTGTGTTGCTTGTGATACTGGCCCAATTTTTATACAGGATGTGGGTATACGCTTGTGGGGAAAATGGTTCAAATATCACATGAGCGAGCTTTCACATCTCTCTCTCTCTCTGTATATATATATATATATATATATATATATATATATATATATAATATATATATATATATATATATATAATATATATATACATATATATGTATAATATATATATATATATATATATATATATATATATATATATATATATATATATATACATAAATATATACATATATGTATGGTATATGAAAGTAAAAAACAAATATATTATTCAGGACAGAACATATTTATTTGCATATTATCTTAATATGTTCAATAAGCCATTAAAAATCCATTAAGTTCGAACATTTAAAAAATTCTTTTTTCTCATCAGAAGGTTAAGCTAACCTTTAAAAAAAATGAAGTGCACCACCTATATAAAACATAAATAAAGAGCTTAATAAGCCATACAAAACTACATTCATCTCTACCTTAAATAGCATAAATAATGAAGTTTGATCCCTTCTTACATCCATTAATATACATAAGTACGCGGAAATAGTAACTCCCAGCATTCTAAGATTTTCTCTTAAGGATCACAAAGTTAATTTTTATGATAACCTATCTATTCGTTTAATGTGCCCTTCAAAATCTGACTTAAGTAATATAAGAAAAATGAATTCTTGATAGAATTATTCCTAAAATGAAAGATAAAATACATTTCGTCTTTTTCCAACCTTATACAATGGTGCTCACATCTACATCACAAGTCTAACTTTAACTTATTTACATGCGATATCAATACCTACTACCAATCCATTTACCCTATTCTGTTAAATTAAATAAAGCTTTTTTACTTGCCAAAAATAATTTATATATATATCAGATTAAGAAATTAAACTGATCTTATTAGCTAGAAAAGCGCCCTTCTTTTTCGATGACAAGCTTGGGACTAGGACCTTTACCTCAAATAATGATGATATACTGATGGGTGCCTCGGACTCAGCCTAAGTAACTGCAAACGGCTTCTTGGCCTTCTGACCAGGATCAAAGTGTAGTATATGTTCCGATGGATACTACACCCTATAGATCGGTGTTGTCTTAGCCTTCGGGGCTAGATTTACGCCGGTCTATAGGTCTGTCCTGTGCAGTTCTGGGAGGTCCACCCTTCCAGGTTTTTCCAAGTTTATCGCTTACTGCCTGAGGCGCCCCTACCGGGGAATGCCGACGGAGCTGCCCCGGCAATTTTTAATGGCTAGAGCGCTCACCTTCGCGCTGGCTTTTCAAATCCCACTTTCCTTGACCTTGTGTCACACTCTTATTGATGGTAGGTGTTGAATAAACAGGGGAAGTAACTGAGCTTGTTGGTCTCTTTTTACTTAACGAATTACATCATAATTTCAAAAAAATCCAGAAAGTGTTTTTAAGAGTTGATGAACTCTTAGCTATAAATGCTCGCCCTAGAATATATGATAGGTCTCCACTTTCAATCACAGTAGAAGAAAACTTCCAATTTCCTAGACACTACACTAACCCTAAATATGGGAGTTTTTTCCCTTTACCATAAACCAACCTTCACCTTATTCTACGTCCATATAACAGGTAATTATTAGATTGATTGTACTCGAAGTATCAGATAGAATATCTAGTATATCTGCTAATGAACTTGCATTTGACCAAAGCTTATTATTTTACAATAACGCTTCAGCAAATTCTGGAAAAAATATCATATAAACAGAAAAACTTAAACACCACTGACAATACAAATATCACAACCCACAATATGGCATTAAGTAGACATAAACATAATTAAAAAATATTACTACTACTAATAATAATAATACTAATAATACTACTAATAATAGAAATATAAACCGTATACATGTCGATACTAATGGTCTAGCGACGAATAGCTCTTTGCGCCCCAACTTACTCTCCCAACAACAGAACCCCTGTAAACCTATGAGAAGAAAATAACACCCAGGTTTAATCAGACCTATGTTAAAACACACTCTCAATACAAATATCATAACCCACAATATGACATTAAGAAGACATAGACATTAAAATAATAAAAAATATTAATAATGATAATAATAATAATAATAATAATAATAATAATAATAATAATAATAATAATAATAATAATAGAAATATAAACCGTATACATGTCGATACTAATGGTCTAGCGACGAATAGCTCTTTGCGCCCTAACTTACTCTCCCAACAACGAAACCCCTGTAAACCTATGAGAAGAAAATAACACCCAGGTTTAATCCGACCTATGTTAAAACAAATATACCTAAGGATGTTTGTAATATTGGAAAAAAAAGTTTGTAAGCGCCCACACAAATATAGCTTCATATAAAATAAAAATACGATAAAAATCTCCTACTCCACAATGTCCAACTTTGCACAAATGATTATTACTTCTAACGATAGAAAAATTAAGCAATCCTAAACACGACCCCATGTATCAATTCGCCAAGACAACTGCAACTGCTAAGACAAAAAAACACTGTCCACTACAAAATGTATGTATGGATAATGACGTTGTATATGCATTTATTGTTAAATAGAAAATTACCCAACAGATCATGAACATCTCTAATTTATTAAATACTTCCCAGGTATACCTATCCACCCCCCACCAAATACCCATAATCCCTTAACACCTGCTTTGAACACTATTAACACCCCTGATCTATATACACCCGAACCTACGAAAATTATACTTAATCAATCTCACCAGCTTATACAGAAGGCAGACCCTATTAACCAATCTATCATACTCTAAAACGCCAAACTATCGGCCCTTTCAATATTATTCCCACTAACGGCAATAGCATTTCTAATAATACCTTAGTGATTGGCACTGTTAATGACATTATCTCTAACCCTACATTTAATCTTCACACATATATAAGTTCCGCGACGGTACGAATCAAAGTGCGTATTTCCAACCACTTAAGTTCTTTTAACAACTATAATAGTAAGAACCATATATCTCTCACAACCCCCATCAAGAAACTTAAGTCTAAAAATGAATACATTGAATTGGTCTATACTGAAAAAATATCACCCTCATACTAGCGTTATGTTCATCGTTATGATACTGAGATCTGTGACTCCTTGGATGAACAAAAAGAACGAAATAATGTCTACATGTAGACATAGAAGAAGATATGAGTATGACCAATTTGTCATGCCTAATGATAGATCATCGCCTAATACTCTTACACCTACTCAATACACCCATCCAGTCCCTCCACCCCAAACTTACCTTTGTCTTACTTTTAATGTAATCAAAATTTCATAAGCACTACATCACTTAACGCTAATTATTCAATAAATATGTCACATGACTAGCCCCAACCGTATTCCGCCAAATTATTGTTTATTTTTAAATTTCTATCCCATTAAGTAGGCTCTCTGAACAAAACATTTTCCCAATTTTTAAAAACTTTTTTTCAATTTTTTTCCATATATTTTCTCCTTTGAACGGTTTAATATGAAATTTCGAAAATTTAATTTACATAATATCTATGAAATAAAATTTAAAAGCAAATAACTATTGATAAATAATTATATTTTAAACCAAATATTCTTATAATCAAATATTTACGAGATTTTACTTCTATTATCCAGATATATCAGCAAGTCCATGTGAATGTATTTACTACGCCTTATCGACACCCCTTACATAACTCAGACCGTGGTAATTGAGGTGAACATTATAGAATTTTGCCAATTTTGTAAAGCCCAATGCTAGACCCCCACCGCGAACCGTATATATATATATATATATATATATATATATATATATATAGATTTTTCACTTATAAAATAGATCATTCAGTGAAGACCGGGGTTGTTCCAATAAAAACAAGCTCGATGATACTCGATTACAGAGTACAGAGCATTTATATGTGATTTTATGAAGGCTTACCAAAGCATTCCTTTCAGGACACCAATGATCACCATTAAGGATATTTTTTCTTACAAATATTATTTATTCAAATTAAATGTTTTTTCCTACACGTGTTTCACTACCAAGCAGTTACTTGCTTGGCAGATCATCAGGGAAATTAAATGTCTGGAATACTGGTTTCAACTGCCGACAATACACAATGTGGCGTTGCAATAGTTGAGGTCACTTATATATATATATATATATATATATATATATATATATATATACATATATATATATATATACATATATATATATATATGTATATATATATATATATATATATATATATATATATATATATATATATATATATATTTTCTAAACTAATAAGCCTTGATTATTACTTTTAAGTTTTCATAGCAAATTTAAGACAGTATTAAGTTATTTTTATTGAATATTTTATCTAAGGAATTAGTTGCAGGAAAATGTTTTATGATATAAAAAAACATTTTATGGAGAAATTTTGTTATTAATGTAAAGATTGGATTGTGCATTTATTCATTTATTTATTTATTTATTTTGCACAGTGATTTTATTGATATACCCACGGACGTATTGTAGCCTAGCATGCTTGGCAAGGCGAGAACGAGCAAAAAGTGCTACTGGCAATGTTCTTAGCCTTTTGGCTAAGATCAAAGTGTAGTATCTGTTCCGATGGATACTGCACCCCATAGACTGATATTGTCTTGGCCTTCGGGGCTTGATTTACGCCGGTCTATGGGTCTGTCCTGTGCAGTTCTAGGAGGTCCACCTTCCCAGGCCTCGCCTCTCCTCTTTGGGGAGGAGTAAGTTTATTGCTTACTGACTGAGGCGCCCCTACCGGGGAATGCCGACGAGGCTGGCCAGGCAATTTTTAAACCCAACTTTTCCGGCCCGACCTTGGGTCACATCTTACTTGTGGGAGTAAGATAAAAACTGGCCTTGTGCCTAACTCCTGGAGAGGAGTAAATCAATACTGGCATGTTAATCATCTGCCTTTCCTTTTCTATTTGTGCAGCTTCATTCTTTACCTTCTAAAACGCAACACACACAAAACAAAGAAAAGTTGGATGTACTGAAAACCATTGTTTACAAATACGTTCGCAAAGTCAGGTCACATGACCAAATCGCAATTAAAAAGTAAAATAATATTGATTAACTACTCGTAACGTTTTCTGTGCCATTTTATCGAAATAAATCTGGGAACCTTAAGATTTAGATAAAAGAAATATATTGCTGACTAAGAAAAGAGGTGTTTTCGCTGACACCAGAGCGCTGACACAACTGACTGCTAAAGAAATCGAGAGTTTTCAAATGACATCTGACGCAGAATAATACTACAGACAACAGTGGACTTCCAGACAGCACATCAGCATAACTGTTTCAGATCGCTGGAAACGACATTGCTAAATGTTCACACACACTCGTTAAACGTACATGCATTAGTGCAGAAAGATGACGACATTAACCTTTACCACATAATAAAATGAAAAATGTGAAAACCTCACTGCAAGTGGCTTCGTCTGCGTTTGCTGGTGACTCGCCTTACACCAACATCAACAAACTTTTAATTGGTGATATGAAAATGCAATGTTCATTTGTAAAACTTTTCCCCGGACACAAAATACATTAGCCTGAGAAATGTATTAAAAAGATATTTGGTGAAAAATGGGACAGAAAATATCACGTTGTGCATTTTACAAACAACGTCATGTACGAAATAACGTTGAGCATGGAAAGAAATATATTATAAATTTAACAAGAATCGGTTGGCACAAAATTTTATACAGGGTGCGACGTAAGGGTCTGCATTATGTATAACATTTAATATTGAAGTGTGTTATACTTACAGACGACGTTGTTTCGAGCTTCCACCCTCATATATATATATATATATATATATATATATATATATATATATATATATATATATAGTATGTTTTTTAAAGGCTGTGAGCAATGCAAATCCCGGGTAAGATGCAAGTTGTAAGGAACAGAAACAATAAATCGAATACGAAATATGACTTACTATTAATTTTTCCTAAAATCTTACATAACAGCAAGAGTGTTATTAGCTGTTTGTGTGATGTCCGGATGATTAAAAAAAAATTATTATTTAATATTTCGGGAAAAGAAACTTCCCTTTGTCAAAAATAGTCAATACCAGAATATTTCCCCGACTATGCAGAGAATCTGACAAAATAGAATGGCTGCCAAAGCAGAACAGCATATATATATATATATATATATATATATATATATATATATATATATATATATATATTATAGATGATTGGTGGTGTATGAAGCATTAAAAACGATGTTGTTTTTGTAATTGTTTTTATTTTGATATTTCGACCAGTCCTCTGGTCTTTGTCAAAAAATGATCTGAAATGAAGAAAACTGAGGATCGTTGGGCAGTTTTCTTCATTTCAGATCATTTTTTTGACAAAGACCAGAGGACTGGTCGAAATATCAAAATAGAAACAATTTAACAAAACAACAACATCGTTTTTAATGCTTCATACACCACCAATCATCTATAAAATACTTCTCTAGGAGCACACGTGGAATAATAATCAAATTCATATATATATATATATATATATATATATATATATATATATATATTATATAACAACCTAAAATTAACAACATCACATATGAAACCAGTGGTAATATTTTCAAATGTTTAACGTAATGCGCGTTTGTTCTGTGATGCTATCCAGCGTTGCTGAATTTAAATCGTGAACCACTTCCTGGAGCAATGCGAAACACGTTTTGTTTCTCTGCCGTCTTTAAAAAAATTCTCTTCCTTCTCCAGCTTTTTTGTTCATTTGCTTTTGACCCCTGAGGGTGATTCGACGAAGAATCGAAAACGTTCGTTAAACCCGTGAAACCTATGGAACATTTATTAATTTCTTATTTATTTTAATACAAAAATACCACCAGAAAAATAAAAAAATAGAAAAGTATTAAACAGACAAATTCTGTTATTTTTAATAATATTTGCATATATATATATATATATATAGAGAGAGAGAGAGATACGTGTGTGTAGTACTTGTGTGGTCATTGTTTCCTAGATTGTAATCCAATGAAACTTCAGTGTTTATAAGATAGTGCTCAATAATAGCTAGAGGTGTATTATAGTATATATATATTTTATTCATACAAACATTATTGACTAAATAAATACGCGCATACATGTTTATTCAGAGTCCAGCTTCTTCGGGACATTTTAACCAAACTGCGGTTGAAAATGTAAAAGATTATTACTGAAATGCACCGCTGTAGCATTTACAACTGGTGAAGCAAAAGATAAGTTTCGTACTAAATAATTTATCCTGGTGTAATGAGTTGCGTTGATGTTTATGATGAGGTGAAAACTACGCCCGTTTTTATTAACATGGCAAAAACATAAAATATTGATCCGGATTAAATAATGAAATGGATTAATGTAATTGAAATGTTTATTTAAGAACACGGACTAAGGTATGGCGAAAGTTAATCAGGAAACAGATTTTTATGTAGCAGTTTTGTTAAAATGGCCGAAAGAAGCCGGACTTTAAATTAAGTCGCTATATAAGCATACGTAGCCAATAATGTTTGCATTAATAAAAAAATTAATATATATATATATATATATATATATATATATATATATATATATATATATATATATAAAAACATCCTAGTATATATATATATACTAGTGAGACATTGTGCATGAATCATGATTAATCCAAGAAACTCCTGCTCACATCCATGAACCCATGTTATTCTTTGTATTCTTATTTCTTAAAATGTTTAACTCTTTCTTCTAATCATGAAGGTATTTATACTTTTCTCTACTTATTAATTTTCAATTAAAAACTAAAGTAAATCGATGAAAAAAATAATATGTAAGTTACGTAGAGGCGAAAATCAAATTCACACAGTCAAAATAGAAACGAATTAAAACATCCTCTTTTTATCTAAAGTAAGTAAAAATAGAAAAGTTTGTTATAACCACACGATGTTACCGTTTTTGAAAATCGTCTTTTTTTTACATCTTATTGTAAGTAAAAATAAAAATAGTGTTTTTTTTATCATATCCTCGTTTTTTTCATAGCTGTTTATTTCCTAAAAAAAACATAAAATAAGTCTGTTATTACCACGCGATGTTAAGAAATAGAAAGATTGTGATAGTTATTTTTATTGCAGCAATTAGTAAATCAAGATAAGTACAAAGAAAAAAGAAAAAATTAAGACCATGTGATGGTAATAATATTCCCCCTCCCTCTTAAAACGAGTGCGTTAAAAACGGAGAGTAAAGTAAAAAGTAATTAATTAATTTGTTGTTGACGGTGCAAAGGAAAAAGGTTATTAAACTTTAATTTCACCAATATGCATTTAACGCCAATGAAGAAATAAAAGGGGGCATTAAAGGAGAGAGTTTAATAAAATTGAAACCTACAGTTTATAGGTGATATCAGTGTCTCAAATTCTCAAGTCACTGTATACTATAACGCTAAATGTAATATACGGATGCACGTATACGTAACACTAGTCGTAATGCTTTTATGCAATGAACGTATGTTTTAGGCGTGCGTTTAATTTTTATAAAGTTAATTAAAGTAAAAATCACGACCAATAAATATGCGGTCTTTGCATATATAATTAGTCGTGAACCTTTTGATACCATTCGCAAGTCATATATGTTAAATGTTATTACTGAAATTACCCGTTGTAATGTTTACAAATGGTGAAGCGAAAATTAAGTTTATTACTAAATAATCTATCCTGGTTTAATGTGTTACGTTAGTAGTACATGTTAATTAAATCGCATGAAATAATGAAATGGATTAATGTTATTTAAATTTTAATTTGAGAGCGTTGACTTATGTATAGCGAAAATTAATAAGGTATACAGCTTTTGTTTATTAACCTATAACAGTCAATGAAATAGGGGAAATCTTACCTCACTTTATATATAAGATAGATTGGAATAAATATTCTGATGATAAAACAATAACATACAATTAAAGGCATGTTAAATTGAACTCAGTAAATAAGAATTAATGAGTTTGATATGATTTGAATTGTGTAGTGTTTACGCAGGATCACTTCAATCTCTGAACATGTATACATGTGTAGAAAGAATGATAGAATTCTCAATAAAAACAAGTTCTGGTCTTATTTGGGTAATCGTACTGTGTATATTAATAACTTGCATGCACACCCGATGTTGTTTGGCAATAAATGAGAAAACACGTAAAGTGATGTAGTTTGCTTGAAGCATTGTGTACAATATATATATATATATATATATATATATATATATATATATAGATGGAGAGAGAGAGAGAGAGAGAGAGAGAGGGTAATAAAAGGCTATCACGTTGCAAGAAATAGTAATATGCCAGTGTTGCAAAGGAAAACAAAAACGGAGTGACTTTTTTTCTTTTTCTATAATTAAAAAAAAAACTTACTTTATTCAGTCTCAACTTCTACACAGTGATCTAATGTGCGTAATCGTGTTCCATAATATATTTCGATGTAAGAACTCTTTATCAAATGGTAGGTATTTCAAATCTCCTGAAACTCATGTGGTCTTAGGCGCTGACTTTCAGGAGATGTGAAATACCTACTATTTGATAAGGAGTTCTTACCATGAAATATATCATGGAACACAGTTGCCTACATTAGATCATCGTGTAGAAGTTGAGACTGAATCAAGTAAGGTTTACTAAAAAAAAATTAAATCACTTTGTTTTTGTCCTTCTTAACACCGGCATATTTCCACTTCTTGCATTATTATAACCTCTCTCTCTCTCTCTCTCTCATATATATATATATATATATATATATATATATATATATATATATATATATATATATAGAGAGAGAGAGAGAGAGAGAGAGAGAGAGAGAGAGAGAGAGAGAGAGAAGAGAGAGAGAGAGAGAAATAAAAATAGAATAAAGAATAAGCAATTCAACAACTAACAAAAATAAACTCAAAAACTCATGTTATAAAGTTCCACCGAGATATTTCGGCCGTAGATACGGCCATTTTCGATCGGTTGAATTGCTTATTTTTTATTCTATTTTTATTTCTACATATTGTCTGAAACATTGTTTCTTTTTTTCCCATATATATATATATATATATATATATATATATATATATATATATATATATATATATATATATATATATATATATAAAGATTCTGTCCACATGTGCATACTTAGGAAATCGTCTAAGTTGTATTTATAAATATAGAAAGACATGAAAACCTAACAAGGATTTATTTATGAAAATCATACTTTATAGTTATGGAATCTCTCCTAAACACTAGCCTATATATTACTGAAGCATATATTACTATTTTTGTTTTATTTTTTAATTTCTATAATTTTCAATTTAAAAGTTATATATAAAATATAATAAAAAACGCTGTCTTTACTGTTCATGGATGTTCAACGCGAACGCATACGCCACGATATTATTGTAAATAAAGACTTGATACAAATTTAATACGAGCATTGGATTCGTCATAAAATTTTACCCAAGAAGAACAAAGTTTTTTATAGGTTTTCCTTTTAATTTTGACTCGGGGCAGAGAGGCAGAAAAGAGAGAGAGAGAGTGAGCGAGAGAGAGAGAGAGACGGAGAGGGCACACATATTATATCGATTATTTCTGTCTACATTCTTATTCATTTATGTATGTATCCGAAATTCGGTAAAAACATGATATGAGAAAAATATGAATAAATAAATGTACAGGAGCATTTAAGAATTCATTGAAAAAATTAGAATAAAAAAGTAAATAGTTTGTTTTTTGTTTCTACTTTTTCTTTCTGAATCATTTCAATACAACATCTAGATTCTGTTGAAATCATCCTAAGATTTCATCGGATTGTACATGCAAAGCTCTGTTAGATTTGTCTTATATTCTCATGTAACAGCTCCATGGAATTGTCCTTGAAATCTAATCCGAAAGCTGTATCGGATAGTTCTTGCAATTTCGATCGAAAACTCCATTGGATTGTCCTTGCGATTTCACCCGAAAGCTTCATTGGACTGTCCTTGCCATTTCATCCGAAACGCTGTTGGATTTTCCTTGCATTGTAATCTAACAGTTCCATGGGATTGTCCTAGCAATCTAATCTGAAAGCTCCATTGGATAGTCTTTGCAATCGCATTCGCAAACTCAACTGGATTGTCGTTACGATTTCATCCGAAAGTTTCATTTGATTGTCTTTGAATTTTTTCCAAAAGATCATATGACTTGCCCTTGCAATCTCATCCGAAACTCCCTTTGGATAATCCCTTTGGATAATCCTTACAATTTTATTTAGATTGTCCTTGCAATCTAATCCGAAACTCCCTTTGGATAATCCTTACAATTTTATTTAGATTGTCCTTGCAATCTCATTGGAAATCTCTTTTGGATTAACCTTGTATTCGTATATGAAAGCTCCTTTGGACTGTCCTTTCATTATAATCTAACAGCTACGTGGGATTCTCCTTGTAATTTAATCCGAAATCTTCATAGGATAGTCCTTGCAATCTCGTTCGAAAGATACATTGGATTGTCCTTGTAATCTCATTTGAAAGCTCTATTGTAATTTTCTTTGTAATCCTTACAATTTTATCAGAAATCTCCATTGGATTGCCCTTGTAATCTTATCCGAATGTTTCATTGATTGTCTACGCACTGACACACGAAAGCTCCATTTGAGTGTCCTTGTAATCTCATCTGGGTGCTCCATTGAGTTGTCTTTGTAATGTCCCCCGAAAGTCCCATTGGATATTCTTGCAATGTCATCCGAAAGTTCTATTGGATTGTCCTTGCAATGTCATGTCCTAGCAATTTTATCCGAGTGTTCCATAATATATATCAAAAGGATCTCAAATATCTCAAAAGAATTTCAAATGTAACTTATATCAACTCGTGCCGATTATAGAATTAATTATTCACAGATCTGAGCATCATCTGTTCCCATGTCTTACCGACAGTAAATACAATTATCAAGTTTCCCTTTTTAACGTACGAATAGCAAAACAGTTACGCCCTAAAAGGCTAAAGAATGGCTTTACGGTAAAATCAGCAGATATTCCTATTATTCTTTTAAAATATTTAATTAAAGTTGATGAAATATAACTGTTTGAGGACAGTACTAAAAATAAAAGCCAGAATACAAAGTCATTAAGAATTGATGTCATGTTGTTAGACTGAAAATATTTTGTCCCACACCCCCTCTCTCTCTCTCTCTCTCCGTCTCCCTCTCTCTCTCTCTCTCTCTCTCCCTCTCTCCCTCTCTCTCTCTCTCTCTCTCTCCCTCTCTCCCTCTCTCTCTCTCTCTCTCTCCGTCTCTCTCTCTCTCTCTCTCTCCGTCTCCCTCTCTCTCTCCCTCTCTCTTTCTCTCTCTCTCTCTCTCTCTCTCCCTCTCCCCCTCTCCCCCTCTCTCTCTCTCTCTCTCTCTCTCCCTCTCCCTCTCTCTCTCTCTCTCTCTCTCTCTCTCTCTCTCTCCCTCTCCCTGTCTCCCTCCTTATCTCTTTAATAAGTTGTGAATTTCGTTCTACGTTCATTTCTTAATTAATTATCTTAACTAGATTAATCCGTTCTTTGAAATATTTCTGTTGCTCGCCGTTCACGTGACACTTCATAAATTCCTTCGAGTCCTTTGGTTTACTTTTTTCTGATTTGTGAAAAATGTACAATTTCTTAACTAACAAAAATAATTAATTCTTCCGCGCCGTCTATTTCTGTATGTGTGTGTGTGTATTTGCGTTTGTGTGTGTGTGTATTTGCGTTTGTGTGTGTGTGTATTTGCGTTTGTGTGTGTGTGTATTTGCGTTGTGTGCGTGCGTACGTACGTTTGAACTCAGAAAGACACTGAGAGAGAGAGAGAGAGAGAGAGAGAGAGAGAGAGAGAAAGAGAGAGAGAGACTCATTTCAATAGGTTTCTTCTTCTTCTTTCCTTTTCAATTTTTTCTTTTACTTTTTTGTCATTCGCAATTCGAAAGGTAAAGCTTCAAACTGCATTTAACCGTCCTTCATACAAACATTGAGTTTCATTTTACTGCGTACTGAATAATATACAAGAATTCAAAAAAATAGATCTCCATTAATTAATTTTCAGTGACCCAAACACAAAGTAGAACAAGCCACGCGCGTGCGTGGTCCCCCTCTGTATGTGACTCGATGTGGCGAGTGTAAAATGCAATAAATTTGGGCAAATTGGGGAATTTTGACCCCTGGGAGCGTGAACCAGAATTTTTCTGAGGTCAAGGAGGCTTTTTATATCCAGAACAATTGCCTCTACATTTTGACCAAGTTTTAGAAATATTGAATGGATGGATCAAACGTTATGGGAGAAAAGAGTCATTTTCTGTCATTTTGGGGGCTTTTGACCCCATGGGGGCGCGAACCAGATTTTTTCCAAGGTCAGCGATACTTATTTTTTATTAGGAACAATTGCCTCCACATTTTGGGCAAGTTTCAGAGAAATTGAATGGATGGATGAAAAGTTATGGGGCAAAAAATGTCATTTTTTTGCCATTTCGGGGCCTTTTTTTTTAATCGGAGGATGTCACTTTCTAACCTGACCAAAGTTACAACTTCATGCAAAATTTCAGAGAAATTCAATGGATGGTTGCGGAGAAAAATCCGGGCGGACGGACGGACGGACATTCCTCAAAACATAATTCCCTCGATTTTATAAATCGGGAGACCAATCATCATTGTTGTCACATGCTTCATTATACTAACGTGTTTACTAAATGAGCCGCAGATGGTGAAATTAACCTTTTAACACATTTCCGTTTCTTTCTTATTTTAAACAAAACATGGAATTCTTTTTTTTCTACTTTCGTCTGACCATAAACGAAAAACGGCCTAGTATTTAATGATTTAAACAGATTTTAATAGAGTGAATCCTCAACAAAAATTACATCATCATCACCACATGCTGTTTTTACTTTCGTCTTTACCAGATCAGCCACGAAATGTGAAATTACAGTTTAACAACAATTTAATCCACTTACATTGAATTATTTTTCTTAAAGAAATACGATTTTCAGACTTACATTTTAATATTACAATGCCGTTTTCTCATGTGGGTGTGTTGCTCGACTAATACGTAACTGTGTATATTTATTTTTATAAATTACTATTAATCAAATATTTATTGAAATCAAACATAAAATGAGGGAAAATTCTAAAAGACTATTAAAAAATTGTAGATATAACTATATGTTACATATCCGAGTCGGTGCACGGAGGTTGTTGATGAAACAGATGCACCTGGCGATTGTCAGTTGATAAGATAATTGTCGGATGACCAAAAAGTTATTTGAAAATAAAATAAAAAACTCACAACCATACAAACACCTGCACAAGAAGAGGCAACATATGATCGATTGTCAAAAGATACGTTTCTTCTGACAAAAAAAGGATGCACCTGCAAGAATCACTTAAACAGTGATGTCAGAAGAAAACAGAGATGTCGGAAAGGTTAAAGATCATATTGCCAGGTGCGGTTGTGTCATGCCAGGAAAAGATGGACAGATTTTGGAAGTGTCAAATAAAGTTCAAGCTGTCACCGAGTGCAATCTCAATGAGGTCGTCCAGGTGGCGACAAAATCGTTATATAATAACAACCGAAAATCAAAAGAGTCAGTTGACGATCGAACCTCGGAGAGAATCAACCGTCTAGTTCCCTGTGCACAAAGCCTCTCCGACCACCACCCTCATCGTCACCGACAAATAAATATACTTATTATATTTTCCTAAGATACCTGTGTTGTCATTTTTATTAAGTTCCGCACAATACAACATATAATTTTAAATCATTTTCTGTGATCATTACACCAGGCAAAATGACCCCACCCGAGCAACGCCGGGTAAATACAGCTATTATACATTAAAGAGAAGCCCCTCTATTTCTCGAAGGTTGTCATCGATAGTTTTGAATCGAAAAAGTCAATCTTTCATTCTGACTAGCGATTTTTACTATTTTATCCTTGCATCATATTTTTTACAATAAAAACTATTTAGATTCAATTACTTTAAAAGGTACTTATCCTGGCTTAGAAGATTGTTAAAATGGAGACATTTTTCAATAGTGATCTCAACAGAGGCGCCAGCTTACGGCCTTGATAAAAAGGCACAAGTTCACGGTCTTAATAAAAAAGCACCCGCGTATGAGTTATTAAAAAAGCGCCAGATTACGGACTTAGTAAAAAGGCACCAGCTTAGGGCTTTAATAAAAAATATCTACATTACTCTACATATGTCCGATTTTAGATAAAGAATTATATTTGTTTTAAAGAAATATTAATTTTAGTTATTTCTACAATTACTTGTATAACATAATAGTAGGTTAAATAATGTTATTTCTAACAATGACTAAAATGCTTTACGAAAACATTAAAAGTACGTCAACCTTTTCAACTTTAATAAGGAATTTTGCAAAATAGGCAGAAATAATTTTGTTTTATAAAAGAAACATGTGTTCAGAATTTTTTTTAAATAATACAACCAAGGAATGTACTTCCACAGGTAAGTTTTCTTATGACGATATATATGCTATTAGATTTGTTAGTTATTTGTTCTGTAAAATAAGACATCAGTATTTCCAAAGTTTATAAGGGATTTTGCATAAGAAATAAACTTCTTTTTCAGTTATTAAAAAAAATCACATGTTCAACGACTTAAAAATACAACCAATGGATTGTTTTATTGAATAACAGGTGTTTTTTTAATTCATGGAAATCGCTCCAGACAAGGCATGAAGCCATTTGATGTAAGGAGCTAAAAATACTACTTCAAGGTTAAAAACTAGCCAACGATAAGTGTTATATGAGATTCTGACACAGAAAATAATAATTTTTCCCCTTTTGTGAGAAACATCGCTAATGAAGTGTGAGGACTAAATGATTAAATAAGGGAAACGAGGGTTATGAGGCAGCCGAAAGTAAACCGAAAGTTCATTTTCTACTCTTCTCTCTGGATTGTCAACTTTAATAAAATAATACAAATGAATACGTTTAAAAGCACGAAATTCTAGAGGTAAATATTATTATGACGATATATACACTATTAAATATTTACATTTTCGCTCAGTAAAAACAATGACAGAAACACCAACGTTTCCAATGTAAACAAGTGATTTTACAAAATATACAAAAATACTTTTTTTTTACTTATTATTTTTATTAACTAAAATTAATGCACATTGCCACTGAGACGTAAAGATTACGTGGATTAGGGGCCAGATTTATAGGGGCCATCCTAAGAGGAGTTGAGCACCGAGATGTTTGTTAACATTACATTTAAATTTCTGCATGTCGGTACAGTCAGGAGAAACAGGGAGCAGGGAGTGAAATTCCAAAAGCTAGCACTTCGAGAAGAGAAGCTATTAGAGTAGAAATCCCTACGGCATCTGAGGACCTCCACAGTGAGAGGATGAGATTTAGCTGATTGTTGGGTTTGTCGGGTTTGTCGGGTGTATTCACGTCGAGGAGGCACCAGAGCAGCAAGTTCGTCGGAGCACATTCCATTAAAGTACTTGTAAAACAAGCACAGGGATGTCACATTGCAGTGATAGGACAGCGGCTAGATCTTGGTAGACGGTGTGGGACCTGTTAGATTACAGACTCTTTTTAGACGCTCTCTGAGGGAGAGACTAGTTAATGGGGCACCAGCCAAGATGTGGCAACAATACCCCATGCATGGGCGGATGGTGGCCTTGTAAATATATAGGATACTGACAGGTGTGAGAAGTTTTCTTGCACGGTGGAGAGAGCCCACTTTCTTTGCAGCAGCCGTGGCAGTATCTTCTATGTATTTGTTCCAATTCATGGTACATGTTAATGTTAGGCCAAGGAGTTTAAATGTTGGACTCTCAGGTAGGGTGCAATTTGCCATAGCAATCGGTGGTTGAAGAGGTTTCTTATAATTGTTAAAGGAAAGGAGCTTTGTTGTAGTAGCATTAAATGTTACCATCCATTTATGTTACCATTTCACTACGGAATGGGGGTCATTTTCTAATTATTTTTCAATTAAAAAACAAGACGAATTTCCAAACATAATACAACCAAGTAATGTTTCTTAAAAACATGAAATTTTAATGGCAAGTGTTATCATGACTATATACACGACAGTAGATTTCAAATGTTTGCATGAGTTATTATTTAATTTGTACTTCAAAAAAAGATCGATAAGTCAACATTTCCAACATTTACAAGTGATTTTACAAAATAAATAGGCAGACTTTTATTTCAATTCATAAAAAGACACGCGGTTCAGTGGTGGTTTCATACCGAAATCAGACTGGCAGTCTTTGCCATTCTAGTGTGCCTAGTTTTCTGTCGGTGCGAGGTATAGTCCTGTGCAGCTCTAGGAGGCCCACAATCCCAGGCTTTACCGTCTCGCTTTTTTTAGAAGGGGTTAGTTTATTAATAATCGCCTGAGCTGCCCTTTACCGGGGAATACCGACGGGCTGCCCAGGCAATTTTTGTTCATCCATAGTGTCTTTCTCTAGAGCGCTGGCTTCAAATCCCACTTTGCCGACCTTTGGGTCAAATCTTCCCGCCGTGGGAAGAAAGTTAATAAATAAATTACAACCTTAATAAAAAAAATCTACATTGCTCAACCTATGTCAAATTTCACATAAACAATTATATTGATTTTGAATAAATATTCAATTATTTATTTCCAAAATTACTTGTATATCACAATAGTATGTAAAATAATTTTATTATTACTAAAATGCTGTTTCAATTCAATGATAAACGCGGCCGATTATAGATCATGATCAATGGAACGGTAAATAAATAAAATAAATTAAAAAAATCAACGTTTCCAATATGCAACGATGGATTTTGCAAAATATACGGAAATATTTTGTTTCAATAAAAAAGCACACGTGTTCAAACAAATTTTAAAACATAGTACAGCCAAGTAATGTAACTTAAACTGATGGAATATATACAGCATTAGATTTCGAAATGTTTGCTATTTCATTGGTATTTCAAACGGTAAGGATATAGAAACCAAATTTTCCAATATTTACAAATAATTTTACTAAATATATAGACTTTTGTTTACATTTATAAATAGACAAATGTTCAGACAACATTAACACAAACAAAACAAACAAAGAATATCTTCACAAAACGCAGCATTATTT
>OY744537.1:84690865-84703365 GCA_963556195.1 Sepiola atlantica | reverse complement strand
TCTAAGTTCGCACACAAGTTTTATAGTTTAGCTCTCAATACGACTAGAGCTCTTAATTTAACATGAATAGTTTTTGAATTAACCAGGATATATATATATATATATATATATATATATATATATATATATATATATATATATATATATATATATATATATATGATAATTTTTTAATTTATACCAGGCAAGGTAAACATCCACAGGATAGGAATCCAAAGAAAAGAATATCAAATTGAGCTTATATATATATATGATTATTTTTTATTTATTTATACAGACATGTACAAAGTCTGCGACACTGGCATGTCGATGTTATCGATCAGCAGCTATTATAAACTGAGATCTCATCAGGCAGAGTTAGAACCCGATCTTTACCTCAGATCATATATGGGAAGTGCCTGGTTCTTCCCAGATATGATATCTGGTACAGATCGGCCTCTAACTCTTCCTGATGAGATCTAAGTTTATAATGCTACTGATCGATAACATCGACATGCCAGTTTCGCAGATTTTGTACATGTCTGTATAAATAAAAAAATAATCATATATATATAAGCTCTATTTGATATTGAACCCTTTTTTATAAGCCCGGTTGAAATTCTTTGGATTCCTATCCTGTGGATGTTTACCATGCCTGGATTATATATATATATATATATATATATATATATATATATATATATATATATATATATATATATATATATATATATATATATATATATATATATAGTGGTGGGAAGATTCCAATATATTTCTCGATTCCGATACAATTACCGATTCCGGTTCCGATTCTTTTTTAATTTCTAAATATTTAGCTACAGAGTTGTTGTTCGTTTGTTTTTTTGTTTTTGTTTTTATTTTTGTTTTCGGATTACCGTAAAACCCCATGTAATATGTACATATATTTCCGCAAACGTAAAAATACACTTCTTCGGAGTGATCTATCGATTTTAATTCTACTGGTAGTTTAAAATCAATAAATATTTATCATTTTATCATTAGGATCAGCAATGGAAAGTTTAGTTTTAAACAAAAACACAATTAAAAGAGCGTTTTTGGCATCGGAAAATGGGCACCAATTTTTCCGATTCCGATAGTCCGAAAGGTTCCAATTTTTCCGATTCCGGATTCCGGATTCAGATTAATTGTCCCAACACTAATATATATATATATATATATATATATATATATATATATATATATATATATATATATATATATACTTACTATTATATTTTTTATTTTTTTTATTTCTGAATTTTCCAACGAATGTTAAGTCTGCAATATTTTGGATTTAGTTAGTTTCTCTGGGAATTTAAACTGCATTTTCCTTTTTCTTTTTTTTCCTTTTTTCTTTTTGTTTAAAATAACTCAAAGCTTCTTTAGACTATATATATATATATATATATATATATATATATATATATATATATATATATATATATATATATGTGTGTGTGTGTGTGTGTCTGTATATATATATATGTTACTTAATAATAATAATAATAATATATATATATATATATATATATATATATATATATATATATATATATATATATATATATTAATAACTGTATATATATAAACGCTCGCACGCATACACAGACATATAAACACTGCCGGTCTGACTACTACATTGGTTGGTAAAGCCTTCGTAAGAACTAACCAGTCTTTGAATGACATTAGCACAAGAAATAACATGCGACTCACCACAAGAATACGTATGTAATTGCGAGTTTCTGTCTATATATGTGACTTTAATATGTATGTAGAATCCAGCGTGCGTATGTAGGCGTTATTTCTCAATTTCTCAAGGTTCTTAGGAAAGAGGCTCGATAGGTTTACGAAAGAAAATAAAACTAATTGTTATCGCATTTTGTCTATCGTCTCCTACGGACCCGGGTATAAGTGCACGGGTGTTTGCGTCTGGGTTCCTTCGAAAGTGAGGGCAATCGTTAGACTATTTATAATAATGCAGTTTTCATTCCTATATTCAAAAAATCTGAAAATAACTTTTTTTAATTTTATTTTTTTAAGTTTTTAGTTATCCAGGCCTCACCAGCAGTTAGAAGTTGTATACATTTTAGCAATGGTAGGAGTTTTGAACTTGAAGTTAAGAGAACGAAGAGAAGTGGCTATTATTTATTCCAATCTTTTTTTATAAACAAACTAGACCACCCGTGGCCCGTTGAGTCAGTATTTGTTATATATATTATAGAATATGTACGAGTGTCAACCCTCAGTTTAAATGATGGGGAAAGAATTATGCTTCGCTAGTGTTCGCATTAATATTCATATTCATATAAGATAACGTCTGAATCGGTGTAGTTAAAGAAAAGAAATAAGAAAGAAAAGAACGTCTCAAATTGAAAAGTTAAAAAAACGTATCAATCGGTATAGAAAGAAGAATGGGGGAAAAAGAAAACGTATTATGGAAATAAAGTGTAAAATTTCTTTCCGAATTCATTTTACGTGCCGAGTGTGTCTGACTTGTGCAGCTCTGATCCATGCACCCGGACTCCCCTGCTCCAACTGCACCAGCACCCTGCAGCCCTGGCTCCTGCACCAGCGGCTCCAACTCCTTTCCCTTTTTCAAACAGCCCTTATCAGGGCTAACTAACAGCCCTTATCAGGGCTACTCACACAACTACTGCGATATTTTTTCCCTTTTTTTAAACAGCCTTTATCAGGGCTAACCAACAGCCCTTTATCAGGGCTACTCACACAACTCCTACGATATTTTTGCTGCCTTCTTTTAAACAGCCCTTATCAGGGCTAACCAACAGCCCTTATCAGGGCTACTTACACAACTACGGCGATATCTTTTTTCTTTTTTTAAACAGCCCTTATCAGGACTAACCAACAGCCCTTATCAGGGCTACTGACACAACTCCTACGATATTTTTCCCCCTTTTTAAACAGCCCTTATCAGGGCTACCCAGACAGCTACTGTGAGATTCTTTCTTTTTTCTCCGCCAGCAACAGCAAGAGTACCTTGTCAACATTAATGTTCTTGGCCTTTTGGCTAAGATCAAAGTGTAGTATCTGTTCCGATGGATACTGCACGCCTGTCCTGTGCAGTTCTAGGAGGTCCACCCTCCCAGGCTTCGCCTCCCCTCTTTGGGGAGGAGTAAGTTAATTGCTTACTGTCTGAGACGCCCCTACCGGAGAATGCCGACGGGGCTGCCCAGGCAATTTTTAAATGGCCAGAGTGCTCACCTCTCGAGCGCTGGCTTTTCAAACCCCACTTTCTCGACCCGATCTTGGGTCACATCTTACTTGTGGGAGTAAGATAAAACTGGCCTTGTGCCTAACTCCTGGGGAGGAGTAAATAAAACCTTGTCAACATTAATGTTCTTGGCCTTTTGGCTAAGATAAAAGTGTAGTATCTGTTCCGATGGATACTGCACCCCATAGACTGGTATTGTCTTGGCCTTCGGGGCTTGATTTACGCCGGTCTATGGGTCTGTCCTGTGCAGTTCTAGGAGGTTCACCTTCCCAGGCTTTGCCTCCCCTCTTTGGGGAGGAGTAAGTTTATTGCTTACTGCCTGAGGCGCCTCTACCGGGGAATGCCGACGGGCTGCCCAGGCAATTTTTAAACCCCACTTTCACGACCCGACCTTGGGTCACATCTTACTTGTGGGAGTAAGATAAAAACTGGCCTTGTGCCTAACTCCTGGAGAGGAGTAAATCAATACTCAGCCTTTTCTCTCCAACGACACCACTCCTGTCGTCCAGTTTGCTGTCATCAGAGACGCCACTCCCGTTTTTCCATTTGCTCCTGTTCCAGTGACGTCATCTCAATTCCCACCACTTCTTGTCATTACCATTTTTCTATGGTAAATAAACATACTCATTTTTTTTAACAGTTCACCTGTGTTTGTCCTCTCTTTTTTGTCATTGCTGTTTAACATATTCTTGCCTGTGTCTCTTTTCTTAGTTGTGAGGCCGATCAACCCCCAACGGTCGGTCCCGCAACCCTAACCCTATTTGCTTTATATTTTCCTCTAAACACTTGAAATGGTTTCGTAGGGCAGATTTTATTGGCTACTTTTTTCCTGACGGGATAGATATGAATATGAATAGAGATACAAATAAATACACATTGCTTTTTTTTATAGAGTGGATGATAATTTCTTAATTTTAACATAGGTTGATAATCATTTTCTTTTTCATAACTAAGTATTTACTTGAAAAATTGATGACGTCATAAATGAGAGCTGGTAGCGTTTAGCAACTTGTGAAAAAAATAAGGTTTAATCTGAGACGTCGTCTATTTTCAAGTAAATTTATATATAAGAAGATGGGTCGTTCATTTCAAAGCATTGGTGGGTCAGTATTATAAAATTGAAAATAGAAGCCTTTATCAATGCAAGATTAATTTATTATTATTTTTTTTTTTTTACTTTAATCTTATTAATTTCGGAATAATATTTTTATCATCAGAGTTGACCAGTATTGTGTCATTTTTTCAAAAAATAAAAATAAACACACTTTTTTTTTGTTTCTAAATATAATGTCCTTGTTAATGGGTGTTATCAGTGGAGATGTTGTTAGTTGGATTTTCTTTTTTTTTAGTTTATTTTTCATGCAAGTATTCCACTCAGTTCGACCTTTTTTTAGAATGTTTTATTGATTAAATCTAACTAAATAAAGTAATTATTCCTTATAAGGGGGGGGGGGTAAAATCAATTGTCTTAGTCTAATTTCTCCTTACATGTTTGTCCAATTCATCCAAAAATGTCATTATGAATTGAATCAGCCCTCATGTCTTTATACTCAGCAAGAACATGCCACTATTCTTTCTGTATCAGAACCTGAGAGAAAACTTAAGAGAATCACCTGTTCAGATTAAACGGGTTTCTTCTCGAATTTTGCATCTTGCAATATTGTTATGAATATATTATAACTTCTTTTCAGACACAAAAACTGTAAATGATTTCCTTTCTTCCTCTGTGTACCTAAAACCAAACAGAACTTCGATGAGCAAAGTTTCTTTCCAAGAACTATTAAAGAGATTTATCATTTTTCCATCTAATTTACATATGTGTTAAATTAGATAGCAATGCTGAAAAAAATGAGTCACTCTTTCCCTAAATGCTCACAGAGATATTAAGAAATATTAGAGACTAACCAGCTTCTAATATTTCTAATAATCGACAAAGACTGATAGGGGATGATAGAAATACAGAGACAGCTAAGTGAGAGATGGGTAACTTGTTCAGTTAATTACAAATTACGGCAAATTAGAACGATTAAAACAGATTTGTTTAAAACATAACTGAATCCGAGAGCTGAGGTATATTTTAGCATGTATTTTGTTGTTGGAAGCAGCGGCAGAAATGAATATTGTTATTGCGCGTCGACTCTCGAATTTTAGACAAAACCTCAAATCAGCAGTTTCCTGTTACCAATCACAGTGCAATAAATATTCAGTGCCGGAAACTCGTGCATACTATAAAAACCCAAACATACAGGGTTCTTTCTGTTTCCTACTTATATTTCAGAGACAGCACATGTGCGCACGTCACGGTCCATCATGAGTGCCGTTAAAGCCTCGAAAGGCTCTCAGCAATAACACGCACATAACGAGATATTCACAAACTACTGTACAGCCAGCGAAGCACACACGCTGCTCACTGAACGCACATACACACAAGTCTAAAGATGTGCACACACTCTCACTAACAAAACAAAGGTACGCTAATACACACACACACACCTTCATGCCTATTCCATTTACACACAGGTAAAGGCACATGGCGCCAGCCAAAAAAAAACATGCATACTCAATTTCTTCTTACACATATAACAACTCCTCTTTCACCAGAACGTTTCTGGGACTCTATACGTCTGTGGAACACAATACAACGGGGCTGCTTCCCAGCTGACTAAAACATAGTTGTTTTCAAGTCCTATGTTAACAAGTCCTTGTTGAGCCATCCCCTTAAATAATCAAATTTTGTCCAGTCTCAACCATTGTTACCAATTATCATGTTGTTGTTTCACTGTCATCCTGACAAATTCATTAACTATTATCCTCGAGTGCATTATGGGCCTTGATAAATCGTGACTTGTTAGTACATTAAAAAGTGTTGCATATTATGCCTGAATGAGTTTCCTTGCTCAGGAAATTGGTTTCCCATAAAATCAGCAAATAATATTTCAATATTGCAAGTAGGGCACAATGGGTCAGTCACAAATCTGAGTTGCTGCGGCCTTTTCTGGTTAACTGAGAATGCTAATGTTACATTACCCGTTCTTTCGGGGTACCCGGTAAAATCCAACAAGAATGACAAAGAACAGAATGTATATGGAAAAACTTTGGTTTTCTTTATTTCCCATCACCGGATGGTTTACGCCGGCTACGCACACACATATAAAAAAAAAACATCTTTTGACATACCTTTGTCTCATGAAAGTCTTTTTCTTGCTGAGGTCACAGACTTGGCTTCCGCTAGAAACTCGTTATACATCTGATTGGAAAGCAATTTGCTCTGCATTGTCTATCCGAGCGTGAACTGAAGCAATTGTTCCACAAGCACTTCCAATTGTCTGTTTGATGAAATACAAGTCAGGGGATTCCTTCACAGTACAAACTTGTTTATCAGTCGCATTTTTAGTCAGCGGATACGAAAGCCTAACAACAAGACGGGCTTGGATACCATAGCCAATAAAGCTTCATCGGTGCTATAAACATCGGTAAACTCTCATTCTTCCGGTACTTCGATACTCCGATCACCAAGCGGTCCGGCTCTTCGCGTTTCTGAAACCGCCGCCTTTCAAGTATCGCTTGCATTGCGGAACCTTCTCCTTTTTAACAGTTATCAAGTCGCTTTTTTTTCTTTCTCGACGTTCCACCCACAATAGACTCGTCCACGATTCATTTTTGCCACTCTTCATTATCTTACACTAACTGTTCTGATGTATTTATTATGTAAAGTGTGACACAGGAGATAAATATTCAGCAACATACAGCAATATATAAATAAATGGTATGTTTGTAGTAGAAATAATTCAATGACTGGTATTCAGCTTACAGCTCCATGTTTGTAGTAGAAATAATTCAATGACTGGTATTCAGCTTACAGCTCCATGTTTGTAGAAGAAATAATTCAATAACTGGTATTCAGCTTACAGATCCATGTTTGTAGTAGAAATAATTCAATAACTGGTATTCGGCTTACAGATCCATGTTTGTAGTAGAAATAATTCAATAACTGGTATTCGGCTTACAGATCCATGTTTGTAGTAGAAATAATTCAATAACTGGTATTCAGCTTACAGCTCCATGTTTGTAGTAGAAATAATTCAATAACTGGTATTCAGCTTACAGATCCATGTTTGTAGTAGAAATAATTCAATAACTGGTATTCAGCTTACAGATCCATGTTTGTAGTAGAAATAATTCAATAACTGGTATTCGGCTTACAGATCCATGTTTGTAGTAGAAATAATTCAATAACTGGTATTCAGCTTACAGCTCCATGTTTGTAGTAGAAATAATTCAATAACTGGTATTCAGCTTACAGATCCATGTTTGTAGTAGAAATAATTCAATAACTGGTATTCGGCTTACAGATCCATGTTTGTAGTAGAAATAATTCAATAACTGGTATTCGGCTTACAGATCCATGTTTGTAGTAGAAATAATTCAATAACTGGTATTCAGCTTACAGCTCCATGTTTGTAGTAGAAATAATTCAATGACTGGTATTCAGCTTACAGCTCCATGTTTGTAGTAGAAATAATTCAATAACTGGTATTCGGCTTACAGATCTATGTTTGTAGTAGAAATAATTAAATAACTGGTATTGAGCTTACAGATCCATGTTTGTAGTAGAAATAATTCAATAACTGGTATTCAGCTTACAGATCCATGTTTGTAGTAGAAATAATTCAATAACTGGTATTCAGCTTACAGATCCATGTTTGTAGTAGAAATAATTCAATAACTGGTATTCAGCTTACAGATCCATGTTTGTAGTAGAAATAATTCAATAACTGGTATTCGGCTTACAGATCCATGTTTGTAGTAGAAATAATTCAATAACTGGTATTCGGCTTACAGATCCATGTTTGTAGTAGAAATAATTCAATAACTGGTATTCAGCTTACAGATCCATGTTTGTAGTAGAAATAATTCAATAACTGGTATTCGGCTTACAGATCCATGTTTGTAGTAGAAATAATTCAATAACTGGTATTCAGCTTACAGCTCCATGTTTGTAGTAGAAATAATTCAATAACTGGTATTCGGCTTACAGATCTATGTTTGTAGTAGAAATAATTAAATAACTGGTATTCAGCTTACAGATCCATGTTTGTAGTAGAAATAATTAAATAACTGGTATTCAGCTTACAGATCCATGTTTGTAGTAGAAATAATTCAATAACTGGTATTCAGCTTACAGATCCATGTTTGTAGTAGAAATAATTCAATAACTGGTATTCAGCTTACAGATCCATGTTTGTAGTAGAAATAATTCAATAACTGGTATTCAGCTTACAGATCCATGTTTGTAGTAGAAATAATTCAATAACTGGTATTCAGCTTACAGATCCATGTTTGTAGTAGAAATAATTCAATAACTGGTATTCAGCTTACAGATCCATGTTTGTAGTAGAAATAATTCAATAACTGGTATTCGGCTTACAGATCCATGTTTGTAGTAGAAATAATTCAATAACTGGTATTCAGCTTACAGATCCATGTTTGTAGTAGAAATAATTCAATAACTGGTATTCGGCTTACAGATCCATGTTTGTAGTAGAAATAATTCAATAACTGGTATTCAGCTTACAGCTCCATGTTTGTAGTAGAAATAATTCAATAACTGGTATTCGGCTTACAGATCTATGTTTGTAGTAGAAATAATTAAATAACTGGTATTCAGCTTACAGATCCATGTTTGTAGTAGAAATAATTAAATAACTGGTATTCAGCTTACAGATCCATGTTTGTAGTAGAAATAATTCAATAACTGGTATTCGGCTTACAGATCCATGTTTGTAGTAGAAATAATTCAATAACTGGTATTCAGCTTACAGATCCATGTTTGTAGTAGAAATAATTCAATAACTGGTATTCAGCTTACAGATCCATGTTTGTAGTAGAAATAATTCAATAACTGGTATTCGGCTTACAGATTCATGTTTGTAGTAGAAATAATTCAATAACTGGTATTCAGCTTACAGATCCATGTTTGTAGTAGAAATAATTCAATAACTGGTATTCGGCTTACAGATCCATGTTTGTAGTAGAAATAATTCAATAACTGGTATTCAGCTTACAGATCCATGTTTGTAGTAGAAATAATTCAATAACTGGTATTCGGCTTACAGATCCATGTTTGTAGTAGAAATAATTCAATAACTGGTATCGCGCAAGCATAGATTATTGTATTCAGCTTACAGATCCATGTAAGTTTGGTTAGGATGCCAAAATGTGTTTTGTTGATCTCGGTAATACCGTTCTTAAATTTTTCTTGGGGAGCCTTCGAATTTGCCCGTGGAAGTCAATTGCATCAAATCCACAAACCGACCTATTTTGCTCCACCTCTGATGCCGATGGTGTAATGTCTTTGTAAAACACTTAAATGACCTTGAATGACGTTGAAAACTATTTTATTGCCCCAAGGTAATGGTATTTGCACCTTTAAAACAAAAAAGCAAGTGACTCTTTGCCTTAGGTCCAAAATTTTAACCCGGTAAAGTTTTAAAAGTGCCAATTAGACCCATTGCGCCCTCTTATATTGTTGAAAGACATATCAGTGTATTTTCGAAAATAAACCCCAATAACAGGATGTTTTATTTTTTTAATATTTTTAAATATAATAATAACCACTTTACATCTCTCTACGAGGTTTTATGACTTTCAACATACATACACACATATTTATATAGAGTTTGAATTACCTACTAGACACCATCTTTAAGTGTATTCGGTCTCTCTGTAAAATGTTAAATCATATATATATATATATATATATATATATATATATATATATATATATATATATATATATCATTTAAAATGTTATTCTGTGTAAGCAGTTGTTTGCTATTTCGCTTCTACAATTTAAAATAATAATGATATATATATATATATATGTTTGCTATTTCATGGTCATGCGGTTCGAACCCCAATACGAAAGTAATAGAAACGCACCAATACTGTTATATAATATTCACTTTCTCAAGGTAATCGATGAACAAAGTATCTCAAAATACGGAAGCCAAAACCTTACCTACTGATGTTTACGTCTTTGGTCGCTTTGGACGGCTTTCACCTGCTGCTGTTCACTTGAAATCAAATTCGTTTACGATATCTTAAATTAAAATGAAGTTGTGTCGACGTAATGGGGAAAAAAGAAGGATTGCTTTCTGTTAATTTCTGAGAAATGTAACATATCTATTTTATTTACAGCGTAAAGAATGTTACGATATCGACGTAAGAAAGAAACTAAAACAAAAAAGCCGCCCTGCGTAGTCCTCCTCTGTATGTGACTCGATGTGGCGAGTGTAAAATGCAATAAATTTGGGCAATTTGGGGCATTATTGACCCCTCCCCCCTTTGACCCTCTGACCCTCTGACGTCAAGGATGCTCATTTTATATCCAGAACAATTGCCTCTACATTTTGGCCAAGTTTCAGAAAAATTAAATGGATGGATCAAACGTTATGGGAGAAAAGGGTCATTTTTCGCCATTTGGGGGGCTTTTGACCCCTGGGGCGCGAACCAGATTTTTTCCAAGGTCAACGATACTTATTTTCTATTAGGAACAATTGCCTCTACATTTTGGCCAAGTTTCAGAGAAATTGAATGGATGGATGAAAAGTTATGGGGCTAAAAATGTCATTGTTTGCCATTTCGGGGCCTTTTGAACCCCTGGGGGGCTAACCAGATTTCTTTTCAAAAATCAGAGAATGTCACTTTCTAACCTGATTAAAATGACAATTTCATGCAAAATTTCAGAGAAATTCAATGGATGGTTGCGGAGAAAAATACAGACAGACGGACGGAAATGCCTCAAAACATAAGTCCCCCGATTTTATAAATCGGGAGACCAATAATGGCTACCACATGCATAGAGAATAAGCATTCCCAACCTGTGGTTTGCTAAAATGATAAAGTTGGAATATTAAATAAACCATCTTTATACTATTGTTATGAAAACGATGCATTAATGGCTCTATCTGTCAATAATCATGCTTTTCAAAAATCGGAGAATGTCACTTTCTAATCTGACAAAAGTTACAACTTCATGCAAAATTTCAGATTTTATAAATCGGGGGACCAACAAATAAAAACATTGATGCTTTTGTATTACTTAATAGGACTAAAAATAACTCAGAGTTAACTCCCCTACATTATAAAGATGTGTTATTTATTTCCAGACATAAACAAGATAAAAGGGTACGTGATTATGTATTTTTATAACTACTACTACTACTACTACTACTACTACTACTACTACTACTACTAATAATAATAATAATAATAATAATAATAATAATAATAATAATAATAATAATAATAATAATAATAAATAAAAGAAGAATTTTATTTGGCTAGGCTTTTATTTCTAAAAAGAACCTCATATAGTTTATCTCTGTATCTATATCTTTTCTCCCCTTCTCCTTTCTTCTTTTTCTATTTGCACTTCATTTGTCCTTACAAATGAGCAGTCATCTAGAATGTTTTGCTTTTATGACAGAAAAAATCGGAAAACCTTCACAATAGTAACGATTATTTATTGTCAAAAGTTGTAATGGTATAATATGCCTTGGAAAGGAAGGTAGCGAGCAGTCATTAGCAAGTAATGCCGCTTGTCCCATTACAGAAAAACATCAGTTTAACTAGTTATTATAAACGAAAATTTGTTAGGTACTATCAGGATAGTACAGGTAATTGTAAGAAATGAATAGGCTATTATGTTGTTGTGAAACATATAAATTCTTATCTAATATGTAAAATAAATCATCAATGGATTTTGTTATCTTTATTAACGACATAAGCGAATCTTTTTACTTTTTAGGTCATAATTTAAAAAAAACGGTTCCATATTACCAATTGTCCGGGCGGGACTACAATTCTTTTTAATAAATCGTTGCTAATTACGGTACTCTATTACAAAAAAAACAACAATAAATAATGAAACTTGGGTACTTATTATCAAAGTTTGATTTGTCAGGTTGAATGCTATTTAGGTTCAACTTCTAAAATCGGTCAAGATGAATTTATATGTTAGACATTGAATTACAATGTAAGTTTAAAAACTACAAATCGAATAATCGTATGAAATGAGGTGATTTTGTTGAAGGAAAATCTTTCTCTCTTCTGCTAATTTGAATATAACATTGTATGCAAAATATCCGTGTCGGGGGATAGGTAGTATTCTTTTTGGTGGTCTTTTGTTCCTCCTACTGCCTCTTTGTCTCAATACAAATGGAGCGACTCGCAAGAAATACGCGAATTGAATATTTGTGCT
>OY744537.1:84685865-84688365 GCA_963556195.1 Sepiola atlantica | reverse complement strand
TGCAGAGTGCCGGGTTGATGAGAATTCTCCAGACAGACGGATTTTTCTTTTGGTGTCTATTTTTGACAAAGAGAAGATTTTCTCGAAATATCAAAGGATGAATAGGATGGATTACTTCGACTTATTAGTTTATGGCTATTTTAGCTAGGACATTTTTCGGTAATATGTCACACTTCCTAGCTAAATTAGCCATAAATTAATAAGTCGAATCGATCAATCCCATTAATCCCGCGTCTTTTGAAAGAGACAGGCCACTGCTGATAACGCTATAACCAAAATCATGTTTTTCATTCTCTGCTTGTTCACGTCAACAGTCATGCCGAAGTCTGGACACTTTCTGATAAAGAAAAATTAATATTCAGTATGATTTTTCTACATTGCTTTCTTCATCCAGCGGAAGTCTTTTAATAAAGACGAAACGTTGATGAATACATAAATCACAGTTTTTGACTTTCCTCTTTTCATTTTACATTACATCGGATCATTTTATCCCCACTTTTCTTCATATATATATATATATATATATATATATATATATATATATATATATATATTTAACTTAATATATTTAAAATATTTAACATAACCTTAAAATAAAATTTAATTTAATTTACATTTCCTGCGAGACTGCTATAGTTTTCGCTGCGGTCTATATCTGGCAGCCATTATGTTTTGTAGTATTCTCTACACAGTCGGAGAAGAAAAAAAAATTTTTCTTCTGGTTTAATTATTTTTGACAAAGGGATGTCTTTTCCCGAAATATCAAATAGTGATTTTTAAGCACCCGGACATCACACGAACAGCTAAAAACACTCTTGCTGTTATGTAAGATTTTTGAAAAAAAGGAAAAATAAATAGTAAGTCATATTTCGTATTAGATTTATTGTTATTGTTTTTGTTCCTTACAAATTGCATCTTACCCGGAACTTGCATTGCCCACAGCCTTTCAAAAACTTACTACTAATATATATATATATTTTATATTTGAAGCTCCTCGTTAAAAAGTAGAGCACTGTAAAATGGTAGTAGTAACACAGCGTAGCGTCACTTGCTTTATGCATCGTTCCTTCACTTATAGAAGTTTGAATGCCTGTTCGCTTCGCCGCCGTTAATGTGTTAAAATTATCATTGTTTATAAGCTGTTCAGAACTGGCCTAGCGGTTAGCGACGTTGGACGGGAGTTGGAAAATACTTGTAGTCCAGGGTTTCGAATCGTGTGACCGGTGGTGAATAGTCGTACTTCTATGCTGATGAGTCTTGATTGAAAAGAGACGAAACGTATACGTCCATAGATAAAAATAAACAATAACAAATATTTTATATTTTTTATATATATATATATATATATATATGTGTGTGTGTGTGCAGCCTGGTGCATATACAAGCTACTATGAAGATTCTGTTTATTTTGCATATAATCTTAATTGTATCAGCATCATTAGAAATTTCATGTATTATTTCGCCTAGATTAAATATCAGTAGCAATTTAACTAAATATATTTCTGTGGTTTCTATTACATTTTGCGAATTATGTGTGCAGATATTTAGATCATCCATTGGCCGGTTAAATGGCCACGCAAATCTCTGGATTTGAGTCCCTGAAATTTTTCTTGTAGGAACAAAGCAAGAACGTGACAAACAATATGGTATAAAGTAAGAAATTACAACCATAAAGAATAAAAACTCTATGCTAAAAATTTACAAAGATCACGTGTCTCCTCAGTAAGAAGGTGTTTGGAAGAAGATGGATATCAATTCAAACAGTTATTTTATATTGTATGTTGTAATATAGTAAATTGATTATGAGTCCCGACATTTGCACTACCCTGTATATAGCGGGTAATTGGAGAATCTATGGCATAACATCGGGATTCTATATGTGTAAAAGAGCCTCATTGTGAAGGGGTTGCTTTTGCAATAGCATCCATTACTGTCTAATTTCCTGTGTGGCCCATTTCGATCCTCTATGTTGTATTTGCCTTGTGCTGATACTAAGAGTAGGGGTGGGACGTAATGGGTGAACATTTCATTAGGGGTGGGACGTAATGGGTGAAAATTTCAGATTCATGCGAGTAGTATTTTTTTGTGTTCATTTATACATAAATAACACTAAACAATCAAACATTTTGAAAATTTTGCAAAATTCAGAAGGTGCAGGCCACTAGTTTTTGGCTATTTTACATTCATGAAAACCCTTTCACAGCCTGAAAATGGTCCTAAATTAAAGTACTATATCAGATTTAACCATCTATATCCATTCATAGCTTTTGAGGATGTTTTAGGACCTGCAATGTCGCATGAAACCACTTTTTCACGTAAAAATGATGGATTTTGAGTCCCGTGGAGCCCTATTTTTGGCCTGCACATGTTTGATTGTTTAGTGTTATTTATGTATAAATGAACACAAAAAAATACTACTCGCATGAATCTGAAATTTTCACCCATTACGTCCCACCCCTACTTATAGCGACATCTTAAATCAGGGGTTTATGCTCGCAAA
>OY744537.1:84608365-84683365 GCA_963556195.1 Sepiola atlantica | reverse complement strand
ATATATATGTGTGTGTATATATATATATATATATATATATATATATATATATATATATATATATATATATACGCATCGGTTTTTATTATAGAGTAGAGTATGTTCATTCCATTAGGAGTTTCGAATCGCATGACCGGTAGTGAATAGTCATATCTCTATGCCGATGAGTCCCGATTGAAAAAGGACGAAACGTATACGTACATAGATAATAAACAATAACAAATATTTATTATTTGTAGCTCCTAGAAAACCCCGTCTAGTAGAGCACTGTAAGTGTAGTATTAACACAGCATGACGTCACTAGCTTTAAATGCATCGTTCCTTTCATTAAAGTCGAACGCTTTATGACGTCAAGCTGCCGTATAAAGTGTTAAAATTATCACCTTTTATTCGCTGTTCAACTATGGCCGAGTGGTTAAGGCGTCGGATTTGAGTTGCAAAATACTCGTAATCCGGGGTTTCGAATCGCGTGACCGGTAGTGAATAGTTATATCGCTATGCTGATGAGTCCCGATTATTAAGGACAAAACGTACACGTACATAGATATAAACAATAACAAATATTTATTATCTATTATATATATATATATATCTATATATATATATATATATATATATATATATATATATATATATATATATCCGTCCGTCTAGTCACGGGCGAAACTATTTCACGTGAAGGGAATGGAGAAAGCAAATAGTATCTCAGACAAACCCTCGTCGTGTGAAATGCATTCGGAAACAAATCCTTCGCTCTATTTCCATAATGAGACGTTTTCTTTCTGTGTCCTTAATTTTGTATACCAATTACTACGTTTTCTTTTCTTTCTTTTTCTTTTTTAACCTTTCAAGTTCCAAACGTTTACTTTCTTGTTTCTTTCTTTCTTCTTTTACTTCACCAATCAAGACGATATTTTATACGAATATGAATATTAGAGCGAACACTGGCGAAGCATAATTTTTCCATCATTTTTGTAAACTCGTACTTTCTATATTTTCTAATGAGACTTTTAATACAATCTGAAGGGAATCAATATACTCCTTTTATCCCCTGTCACCGTATGCGCCCTCATTTGCGAGGGAGTGCCGACGGGCCTATATATATTATTTTTTGCTTTTTTCACTCCATAGTGACCCTCTTTAAACTTACCTTGTGTCTAACTTGTTCTTTTTCATGAGGAGGCAAGGTAATAAACTGATTCTTGTGAATTCACAACATAATGACGAAACCATGACCAACAGCATGTTGTCTGAGATCAATACGTAGCACCTGTTCGGTCTAAGGATGCCATCTTTTCAGTGGTTATCTTCGCCTTTCGGAGTGAACGAGAGCTCTTTTCTAAGCTTACGGTTTGTAGGATTAGTGCTTAATCCCCGTTTATAGTGTTAAAGTGGAACGGGTGACTTGAACTACCGATGTTACAGGACGCTAGTCTATCGCCGATCATACTCCAAACAAGACTGGTTACTGAGTGCTGTGTTTCCTGTTGCATCAGTAATTTTATTATCTTCTCCCTCCCTGATGCAGAGAGATGGTAATAGGATAATAAATAATGAGAGAAAGAAGGTAATAGGATAGCGTAAATAAATGAATGATGTAAATAAAGAAAAAAAAACTTGAAAATTATAGAACAGTATAAGAATACTAATATAAGGTTCAGGGTTCGTAGCAGGAGTATTGATTTACTCCTCTCCAGGAGTTAGGCACAAGACCAGTTTTTATCTTACTCCCACAAGTAAGATGTGACCCAAGGTCGGGTCGGGAAAGTGGGGTTTAAAAATTGCCTGGGCAGCCCCGTCGGTATTCCCCGGTAGAGGCGCCTCAGACAGTAAGCAATAAACTTACTCCTCCCCAAAGAGGGGAGGCAAAGCCTTGGAAGGTGGACCTCCCAGAACTGCACAAGACAGACCCATTGACCGGCGTAAATCAAGACCCGAAGGCCAAGACAACACCAGTATGGGGTGCAGTATCCATCGGAACAGAGGAGTAGACAGGGGTCATCCTTCATTACTGGGCCGAGTTTGTCGTTAAAATGTACTCTCATTTTACACCTGGGTGGCGTTTGTGTGCAACACATGGAATTCTCAAACGGTCACCCATCTAAGTACTAGCTAGGATCAATGTTGCTTAACTTCGACGATCTAGCGAAAACTAATGTGTCTACGCGATTTAGCCGTAGTGAGAGTGGCGGTAGAATGATTGTCTGCCGTTTTAGGCGCCCTAATATATTAGGGAGTGCCGACGATGCTAAACAGGTTATTTATTCCCCCCTTTTTGAGCAACTACATTAAAACCCGACGTTGTGTAACTTGGTTCTCGGAAAATATATGAAACCAATCAAAATGTGTTTTTACTTAAGAAAGCAACATAATTCTATCAAAGCTGAGCGATTGTTTTTTTTTTCATTTATGTATTGATGTATTTATGTATTGCTGTATTGCTGTATTGATGTATTGATGTATTGATGTATTTATGTATTGATGTATTCATGTATTGATGTATTGATGTATTGATGTATTGATGTATTGATGTATTCATGTATTGATGTATTGATGTATGGATGTATTGATGTATTGATGTATTGATGTATTGATGTATTCAACTTTCTAAAAATCCACGTTGTGCATAATAAGCGGGACTTTTGGTCAATGTATACAAAATGTTAACATCTGTATTTATAAAATTATGCTGACCGGATTTTCAAAGTCGGACTTAAATAGCATTTAAACTCATAAATCAAACTTTGTTTCTAACTAGCGAATTTTCACTTATTGTTGTGCATATATAACGTACTTCGCTACAGTGTATTTAAAGAATTACGTAGTCCGACCCAGACAATCTATATGATGGAAGATTTTTAGCTAATCACACAAAAAATCAAAATGAACAAAGGCAATATTTTTTTAAGTAAAAAGTTTTCTCCTTTACAACTACCTCATATTTTTCAGTGAAGAGTTGTGTTTCTTACGAGTAATGCTTTCTTCCTACACAAGAATAAAACAGATTACTATCTAAAATAACTTCACTGTAACCCGGGCAATGCCGGATATTTATAGCTATATTAATTTAACAGAATTTTACATAGGTATTGTAATTTTCGAATCATTTTCATTTCAATAAAATGTCGAAAATTTTATTTAATTCCGACAAGAACGAATGAATATGGTATATTTTTATTAATTAAATATCATTCAAAAAATAATTAAAATAAACGCTTTTAGAGTTCCGTGAAATAAAATAGCTTATTCTCGTATTTTTTATTTTATTTTTAGTTTAAATTATTTTGAATTAATTGTTAACTTTTAATAATTTTTACGTCACCATTTTATTATTATATAATAGCACTTCTCTCTTTTATTTTCAATTTAACTATTTTTTAAATTATGTGTAATTAATTATTAACTTTTAATTAATTTTTAATTTTATTTTTTTATTATATAATAGCGTATTCTCGTATTTTTAATTTAATTGATTTTTAATTATGCTTTAATTAATTATTCACTTTTAATTCTTTGTAATGTAATTATTATTTTATTATTATATAATAGCGCATTTTCGTATTTTTAATTTAACTTTTAGTTTTAATTAATTCTCAATTAATTTATATAAATCATTAACTTTTAATTAATTTTTAATTATACTTTTTTCTTAGTGATTAGCTGGCCCAAACTTCGGTTGGTCAAACTCTCCGCTGGTAAAAACGTCCTGGATGTGATTTTGAACGGCTCTTTTAAAAAAGAAGACATTATACGAACGTAAAATACATGACTTTAAAGATCAACTCAGAACTACAATGGAAACTGAAGATAACTCGGCCTATAAAAATAGTAATCCCCATTAATGTAAAAATATTTTTAAAATATGTATTTGAAATTTTTTAATGAAAACCGTAGTTTCGTGACTCACATAAAAAGTTTCAGAATCATCGCAATTCTTCTTTAGTGTGAACTAGATGATTCTGGTGTTGGCATTAGTTTCCCCGATCTTTTTCTAGTTCGAAATCTTTCTGGAAGGACATCGGGTACATACGGGAAGGACCACGAGAAGGTTGCCAATATTTCTAAGTGAAAGTGGTATTGTGGAACCGACTAGATTCGAACTTGGAACATCCAGTCCGTGTCGTTATCCACTTAACAACCGTCGCCTCTCATTCTTCGCAATAATTATTATATTTAATGGATTAGTTTATTGATCTCATTCAGTCTCGAAAACCAATGGCTATTACATTAAATTGTGCATTCACGATGAGGGTATCTAGTGAAGCAATAGTTACACATTCGCTAACCGCAATTCTGGGCGCAAGCGCAGTTGCAAAGAAAACGCCAAAAACCGGAAGCAACAAAACCGGAAGTAACAAAGGAGAGGGGAAAAGGTCTTATTTGGAAGCTTTCTTTCTAGAACTGATTGTCTTACCGAGGCTGACAGTCTAGTTTACGCTACTATTTCACAAATAGCCCGAAGGTGAGCTATGGATTCTTACTTTTTTCAATGGTAATAGACCTGCTATTACCAAACGGTTACTCATCTAAGTAGTCATAGCCAACATTGCTTAACCTCACCGGTGTTTCAACGGTGTAACCATAGGTTTATATATTTAACTACACCAGTACATAAAAATAATTTACCGATCGTTATTTAACACAATGTTCCTTTAAAATAATTATTAACTGAAAACATACACACACAAAATATCCATTATTGTAACACAACGAAAAAATGGATTTACCGTAGACATATAAAATTCACTGACAGCCCGAAGAGTGAGGGACCCCTCTTATAGCAGGTCATCAACATGGTTTACTATATAACATATACAATGTAGTCAAATGTTGATCTCAAAAGCAGTTTTGCAAGTGAATTTTGGCACGTATTTGAACCATTTTAAGAACCTCTCGAACAGGGTAAGGTCTTAACTCCACAAAATTACAAAGGTTCAAACCCGATGACATCAGTTGTGCAGACTTTATTTTAAGAGTATCAGTTTTACCGTAGCCGTATATTCCAATCAATCAAAATACTTTGTCGATTGAGAATTAACATGGCCTCTTATCTTCAATTTGAGAAAGGCAGACATTATGTAGAGCATAATACCTATTTGCGGTTGTTAGTCCACAGGCCTTGGCGACGTTATTATTATTGGTCCCCCGATTTATAAAATCGGGAGACCTATGTTTTGAGGCATTTCCGTCCGTCCGTCCGTCCGTCCGTCCGTCCGTCCGTCCGTCCGTCCGGATTTTTCTCCGCAACCATCCATTGAATTTCTCTGAAATTTTGCATGAAGTTGTAACTTTGGTCAGGTTAGAAAGTGACATTCTCCGATTTAAAAAAAAAAAATCTGGTTAGCCCCCTAGGGGGTCAAAAGGCCCCGAAATGGAAAAAAATGACATGTTTTGCCCCATAACTTTTCATCCATCCATTCAATTTCTCTGAAAGTTGACTAAAATGTGGAGGCAATTGTTCCTAATAGAAAATAAGTATCGCTGACCTTGGAAAAATTCTGGTTCGCGCCCCCAGGGGGTCAAAGGGGGGGGTAAAAAATGCCCCAAATTGCCCAAATGTATTGCATTTTACACTCGCCACATCGAGTCACATACAGAGGGGGATAACGCATGCGCGGCTTGTTATTTTTTGCACCGAGGGTCTCGCAAAGACGTGGTCGTCCTACCACATACAGCACCAGGTTGTCCCAAATGATCACACATCTAGTACTAACTCGACTCAACCTTGTTTAATTTCGGCAATCTAACGGGAACAGGTTTGTTAACGTGAATAAAGCCGCATGGATTAGATTTGAAGCATTCTGGGTTACGAAATTTTTACTTATTTAATGGGATTAATAGTTCGACCCCCCAAAAAAGTTACGAATGACTTTGATAGAAGATCGCTAAAAAGATTCTACTATTAAATGTAATCAAACGTTGATCTCAAAAGTAGATATTCTGCGAGGGAATTTTGGATCACTTTTTCGTCAAAACATAGATTTGATTTGCTTGAATTTTGCTCCAATATTTGCAAGAAAATATATGAGAAAAATGGTCAATTTGGATTATTTGGATTATTTGGATTATTTGGATTATTTGGATTATTTGATTATTTGGATTATTTGGATTATTTGGATTATTTGGATTATTTGATTATTTGGATTATTTGGATTATTTGGATTATTTGGATTATTTGGATTATTCGAACTACCGTTCCCATCTTGAATGTTATTCTCACAGCGTTTCGGTCAATGTAACCTCCGACCTTTTTCAAGTTTATCTTGTCTAAATCGGGAATCTTTCTGTCGAACTCGGGAATCTGTATTTCGAACGGAACCCTTTATTTAATACACTGGAGTAGCTTGACTGGGTAGATGTTTTAAGTAATTCATAATTGTATTCTTAGCATCGCCAGTACTGAGTATTTAATCGTCAACCTCCAGAATACGGTTACTTAGAACAGATTATTACTTAGCACTTTATCCGGTACGCCACGGGTCCTTGCGTATTGATGATAAAAATGCCTTGTAAAGTTACATTAATCTTCCTTTATATTCTCCCCACACACAAAAAACTGAGACAAAATTGATCCCTTCCGAAGTCACCCAGACAATAAATGGAAAAGTGACATCTAATAGTGTTAAATATTTAAGTGGTCAAATTACCTAGTGTAGATATTAGCTAATACATATTAGCTAGTACATATTAGCTAGTACATATTAGCTAGTACATATTTTAGAGGTTAGATTATGAAACAGGAAATTTGGTAGGCAAGAGCTCAATAGGCCAGTAAAGGTTAAGAATGATTGGGAATATTGTGGGGAGGAGAGTCTATGGTAAAAGTATGTGTACATGACGTCAGATATGAGCGACAGTTGATTCTGGAAGAAAAATCTCCATAATACTTGGAGAGAAGCACCCAGGGTAGTCGTGTAATATAAAAATTTGTACGCTTAAACTCTCTCTCTCTCTATCTCTCTCTATCTATCTCTCTCTCTCTCTCTCTATCTCTCTCTATCTCTCTCTCTCTATCTCTCTCTCTGTATGTATGTATGTTTTGATAACAACACCGGGAAGAAGACGCCCGGAATTGTTTGATTAATTGTTGCGTGAGTGAACATATGCGACTCAATAAATCTATCGCTTTTGCTCAACCTGCTGTTTGTCGAACTGTTTATTGCCGGTTTTTCTACGAAATGAATGTTTGACCACTTTTGATGTAAGCACCAAGTTCTACAACCAATCTGGATACGCATGTAGCGTCGGTGACCTCAGTCAGAAGTAAAAGCAACCAGTGGAAGCCGCTCACAGTGTCCGGGGTTTCAGTCATGGTATGATTTTAAATAATTGTACGAGTTTATCGCACGATGGTCATAAGATAATTAGGGATTAGACAAGTATTCCACACGAAGAGCGTATGACGCTACCAACCGATGGATGATTTTTTGTTGAATTGAGTTAAGAAATTCATATTTTAAATATTCTATCTCGATCATTCCCAGTGCAGATACCAGCTACGAAAATGAACTCTAGGACGTTGATATGGTCAACATGTAGAGAGTCTAAATCAAATCACTAGGACACATCACGGAAACTAACATAGACTAGTAATAATTAAACGATTAGTGTGAGTACTATATTTCAAGAGAAATCTTTTTCAAGTGCTAAATTTAGATTAGGATGAATGCTTTATGAAAATTAATCAACACTTAAACTAAATAGAAATAATTTGAAAATGACAGAGAAAACTCTTCAAACTGTTTTTATATAAGGTGAGACCCCCAAAATGGCAATCGTTAATAAAATATATAATCCTTTCTACAATCTAACCATACTTGGCAAAAATAAACTTGAGTCTATGTTGACTTGTCCACCAAGTTTCAGTCATGAATGTTCAACAGTCTTTGTTTTTATCGCTGTTTAGTCGTAAGCACACCTTGATACTTTGTGCGCACTTGTCAATAACCCTGACACACTTCTCTGTTGGCATTGCCTTAATTTTAGCTGTGATGGCCTTCTCCAGTTTAGGAATAGTATGTGGTTCGTTTTGATAGACATTATGTGGATATAACCCCACAGATAGAAATATGGGGTGTTAATGTCCGGTGAATGTGAAGCCATTGAAGATCTCTCCTCCTACTGATAAGACGATTACCAAAGTGCCCGGCTGAAAGTTGGTGGACAAGTCAGGTATACAATGGAAGTTCATTTGTACCAAATATGGTTGCAGCTCAGAAAGGAATTCGAATTGTATTACCGATTCTATAGATGCCATTTTTGGAGCCCACCCTGTACTTTGCTAATCCGCCTTTCCAAGGTGAATAACTTCCGGGAAAATCTTTCATTTTGAAAGCTCCCACTTGAAACTGACAAAAGCAACAACAACAAAAAAACCAAACTCCCTCGCTCTTTGCTGCTAGTGTTATGAATTTTAAAGTGTATCGGTATGGTGCAGACGCGAGGAAAACTACAAGATATAACGTTACAGGTCTTTTTTTATTTATCAACATAAGTTTTTTCTAGCGATAACTCTGCCATTCCTGGAGAAAAGAAAGTAATCAAAAGACGAGGTGGCAGATAGAGAAAAAAATGAACCTAAATAAAACCCACCCATTTGTTATCGCTAGGATTCTTGGATTGTGTCATGAGAATTTACACACTTGAAAATGGCGGTAGATTCTCCGCAGAAAATTCTAAGATATAAGAACGCGCATTCATCATCTCTATTAGTCGTTTGCGTCTGTTCGGGTAGCGGGGATTGCATAGCAATCGAGGATCCGTCATTGACAATCATTCCGACAGACCAGGGACTGACTTGACAGCACCAAGGTTCAGGTATGGTCGGGCTCGATCCTAGGAGGTGGAATCTCCCAGGAATGTCCTCTTCCTTCGGGGATTGGAGGAGGAGTTGGTTTATGCCGTTCGTCAGAGGCGCTCTAATAGGGAATGCCAACGGCTATCATCTCGGTGGCGATTGTGAAATATAGTTTACAAGAAAAAAGGAGGTGAAAAAAACAAATGGTCAACAAATAATTATTACCAAACGTAAGAAAAAATTACGTTTCTATCTACCCGCGTGTTTTAAAGTCTTTGAAGCCGTTTTTATTTACATTTAATTTTCATTGATATGAGATCAAAATTAAAAATGTATGTCTCCAGTTTCCGAAAATCACCGAAGTCTGTAACTTTTTTTCTTCGTCATTTTCTCTTTTCAATTAGACAGAAAAGCAAATTTTACTGCGTTCGGAATAGTTATTTGTTGCATATTTGTTGTATATTTTTTTGTTTTTTTCACCCCAAAAGTCGAAAAACCCATCAATAAAACTTCGATTATTTCCCGAAAGCCAGCGGCGGCCATTGTTAAATCTAAGTCTAACAACATCGTATTTCAACAAAATCTTATATTGAAATTAAAAAAAAAAAAAACCTATTTTTCTACCTAAACAGAGAGTCGTCTCATGGGAGCTACTTCCCCACTTTTCAACCTTGTGCCACAGTCATTGCTGCAAGTAAATACCAATGATTCCAAATTTATTTTAAAATATGGAAATACCTCTTACAAGTGTTTAAATGACAAATAAAGTGCCCCCAAGTGTGGGATTGTCCAGTCTGCACGTACAACACTCCGGAAAGTAGCAACAACGTTGTTACAACGCTGAGGATAAGCGATAAGTTGGCCCCACGGAAATCATAACGTCGCAACCACGCCGTATATCCCCGAACCCAAACAAAACGTTATTTATACTATTCACATGTTTCGGAGTGTTTTCTTTCTATTTTCACAACGTTTCCGGCGGTCATACTCTTTGGCCTTCTTCGTGTACATTTTGTAAAAGACAATAACCTCCTGGGAATTTTGAATTAAACAATTCATTTAATCCTCCGCTTTTTATGACTTTTATATATATATATATATATATATATATATATATATATATATATATATATATATATATATATATAGGTATCACTTAATTTTTGTTCTTAAGTCTCTTTACCAGGGATTGAACTCACAACTTCTGGGTAGATTTCACTCTTAACCAATATATTGATACATTTCGCAATGTGTCTAGTAGTACAATTTTTGTGGTGGAGATGTTAAAAACGTAATGTCTAGTAAAAGTATGTACCCATACTTATATTGAAAATGCTACCCCTCCAAAATTCCATCTGTGCAGGCGTTAATAAAATTTACAATCCTTTCTGCAATCCAACCATATTTGTCACAGTCTCTGCCCGACTTGTCCATAAAATTTCAGTCATCAATGTCCAACAGTTTTTGTTTTATTGCTGTGTCATAATATGCGGGGACACTTTGGTGATCGTCTTATCAGTAGGAGGTGTGATCCTGAATAAGCTTAAAAAAATAATGTCTATCAAAGCAATCCAAAAACTATTTCCTAAAATGAAGACGATTATCGTAACCAAAGACTGTGGGATATGCATGATTGAAATTTGGTGGACAAGTCAGGCATAAACTGATACCTATATAGCCCTCGCTCTTTTGGGAACAATACTTAGAAGATTATCCCTACCAAGTTTCAAGTTCATAGGTCTAATTCAAGAACACACTTTCTACCGATGAGACGATCATAAAAGTGTCCCAACATATCATTGAATGACGATCAAACAAAGACTGTTGGGCATTCATGATTGAAACTTGATGGACAAGTGAGGCATAGACGGAAGTTAATTTGTACAAGACATGGTTGGATTGCAAAAAGATTTTCGAATTTTATTAACGATTGATTAAATGGGTGGCATTTTGGAAGGGTCATCCTAAACTTATTGTCAAGAAAATACCTATTTTCAAAAATTAATTTGTTATATATAGATATATTAGTATTTTTTTTAAACATAGTTCACCTCAAACAAGGCAGGACGCCACTGTAGACGTAAGGGGCTACTGAGAAAAAAGGGTGATGGTTTGGGGGTCAACCTAAATTGGGAGCTATGCAGCGAGATGTTTGTTTACATTAGTTTTAAATTTCTGCATGTCAGTACCGTCGGGAAAACAGGGGGCAGGGAGAGAGTTCCAGAGGCCAGCAGCACAAGGAAAGAAGCTATTGGGGGTAGAAAGCTCTCCGGCATCTGGGGACCTCCACAGTGAATGGATGGGATTTAGCTGATTGTCGAGTTGATCTAGTGAATTTACATCGAGGGGACACCAGTGTAGCCAGTTCACCGGAGCATAATCCATTGTAGTATTTGTAAAACAAGCACAAGGATGCTACATTGCGGCGATGGGACAGGGACTGGAGCTTGGTTGACAGTGAGGGACCTATTAGGTTGGCGATTCTTTTTTGGACCTTGTCAAGGAGGGAAAGACTAGTAGATGATGCACCAGGCCAGATGTGGCAACAATACTCCATGCATGGGCGGATGGTGGCTTTGTAGAGATACAGGATAATGTCAGGTGTGAGGAGTTTACTAACACGGTAAAGGGAGCCCACCTTCTTTGCTGCAGCCTTGGCAATATCTTTAATGTATTTGTTGCAATTCATGTTACCTGTGAAGGTTAGGCCGAGGAGTTTGAATGTTGAACTAACCTACATACCTACGTGTGTCACACTCTCTATCTATGATTCATCTGAAGCTGCTAATGAACTGTTTCACATTTTATATTGGGGTTACACTGTATTACAATTGATTAATTAATTGTTTTTATTATTAACATTAAGGTTATTTTTCGTCAAAAATGGCGGAGAGAAATTTTTAAACATTTTTCGAAAAAAATTAACCAATAGTTTAAAACATCGGCAACATTTCTATATCACAATAAAATGTATTTACATTTAATTAATGAATTATTTACATCACCTGTTTCTTCTCTGATAATGTTTAGTGAAATTTAGTGAAGAGAAAATAAAATCTACTGTCCTGCACAACCTTCAGACTATGCGACTACTTTGTCTAATACACCCCCTCGTTATTCCTCTCCGCCACCACTTCTCGTCTAATTGACCCTTCATTGTAACCTGTAACCTCATGTCAAGTAGTAACGGACAGAAATGCGCAGAGACGAATCCGTATCTCAGCAGTATGGGTATTGATTATTATTGCTAATTGTGGAGTTATCTGCTCTTACTTTCTTAAATTTTTGTTCTCATATTGCGTTTATCCTTATACATGCCTTACTCAAGAGGACACCGTAGCTTTGCATATGCGCTGATTGTTTTTGTTTCTTCTTTATGTTACTGACTAGGACAAAATGAACCCGAAGAAGTGTTATATATCTTCAAAGGCTCATAAATAGTTGGTTTTCAAGAGTTCAAAAGTTCAAAATTGAAAGACATGGGAATACATAAACGAAAGACAAAAAGGTAACAATTAGCATGCTAGGGGCTGTAGAATTCGTTTAAAAGCGAAACAGGACGCACGTGTTAAAATGTGATCTCTTTGTAAGAGTCAGTGGTAGACTATCTCACAAACACTCTCTCTCTCAGTTACGTAACTAGGGCCGTGTGTGGGTGTATGAGTTTGTGTGACACTTTAAAGGTTAGAGGTGACCCCAGCGGAAGTCGATGAAACCACGTGATTTCCGATCGGGGATATTCCGTCTATTTAGCTAGCGTGACTTCAAGCAGAAACAACGTGTCTGAGTGCGGTCTCCCAATATGTGGTGGTGGTGGGAGAGGAAGCAGCGCGCACAGTGCGGCTGAATGCAGCGAGACGAGCTATCCGTCTTTCTATATGTCTGTCTCTCTCTCGCGCGGGTACGAAAGTGGTTTGTTGCTCTGATGTTTTATGTGATTGTCTTTTACTTTTAAATAAATGTTTTTATAAACATCGGCGCCCGAATGATTTTATCAGCAAACGAAAAGAACCTGAGGTCACGACGACGACACGGGTACCCATCGATAAGTGAAATTGTTAGATCTCTTCTCTCTATTTCTCACTTTTTCTTTCTCTATTTTTCGTTCTCTCTTTCTCCCTCTCTTTCTCGCTCTATCTTTCTCACTCTCTTACTCACGCTCTGTCTGTCTCTCTCTCTCTCTCTCTCTCTTTCTCTTGTGTTCTCTTTGGTACAAATGACTTCTTGTTACTTATTTGTAATTAACAACGATCCAGCTAGACATACGATCCTTAGAGAATCACCACCAATCTCGTTAAGAGCAGAGCCAATGATCCAGCCAAGTAAGTATTTACCCCTTCATTCTGTCAAGGAGTTTTCAGACCACCGCCATCATCATCGTCATATCAAGCCTGAAGAGTGCCAATGACATGCAGCAGAAGGTTGGAGAAAGTACAGCACACCGAAATATGTAAAGACTGCAAATAAGACATACGGCCGTATCCCATAAACCTCATCAAACAAGACACGACGTATTTGCCACGTCGCAATAGCGGCCCTTGTTAGCTGGGTTGGAATAACAACTAAATAAAAAGAGCATGTCCAAATACTCTGCATATTGGCTTTTATTGCATTTCTTTTAGCTGGCAACGGTAATTGGTTCCCCGCTCCCCGGTGCCGTAGCGTAGGTTGGCGATCATTTCCCACCCTCGTCTCCAGCCATTATTTATGAATCATCATCCGAGCACATGTCTTTAAAGAAAACACTGATGTAAATCAAAGTCAAATCCGTTCTGTGTTGATAATTTACAATTTATTTCAAACCACTTAGCAGCACTCAGTTCAAATTTTGCCGACACATTACTTTTCGCTTTCTGCTTGTGATTTCGTATATTTTCTCTGCGCACATTTATTTACGAAAATGCGGTTGCCATAGCACCAATAACCTAAAGTCTTTGTCCATCTCTCCCGAACACTAGTTCAATCTAAACAAGCAGTAACAATAAGGGTATAGTCGTAGAATATTAAAAATATATTTAAATAAGTGAAGTTAAGGCAGGCGCATGTAAATGCAGTATATAACCAACCAAAAAGAAATAGATTTAGTGCCAAGAAGAAGGCATCAGCAGAAGCACAGCCTAAGGTGCAGAAACGTATCCATAATTTGATTAGCCACACCCATTCTTCTTATCTGCACCCTCTCTTACACAGACGTGATCTTGCTAGTCTCAGTCTTTTCTATTCGTACTATTATGGCATGTGTTATTCATAATTGTCTAATTTATTCCCTGCTTCCTTTGTTCCAGCTCGTTTGATTGGTTGGTATAGTGGTGTTCATCAATCCGTTCTTTAGGTACTTCGTTGTAATACATCTTTCTATTCCAGTTACTTCTTTCCAAGAACTGCATGCTTGTGGAACTCTCTTCCTGCTGACTGTTTTCCTCCTATCTATAGTCTTGTTTTTTTCAAGACTAAAGCCAATAGGCATCTCCTGTCTTTGCGATAATATATTTTGTACTTGTTAGCTCCTTACATTAAGTGGCTTCGTGCCTTGTCTAGAGCGATTTCCATTAAAACAAGCCGCGGATGCGTGGTCCCCCTCTGTATGTGACTCGATGTGGCGAGTGTAAAATGCAATAAATTTGGGCAATTTGGGGCATTTTTTGACCCCCCTTTGACCCCCTGGGGGTGCAAACCAGTATTTTACTGAGGTCAAGGATGCTCATTTTATATCCAGAACAGTTGCCTCTACATTTTGGCCAAGTTTCAGAAAAATTGAATCGATGGATCAAACGTTATGGGGGAAAAGGGTAATTTTTTGCCATTTTGGGGGCTTTTGACCCCCTGGGGGCGCGAACAAGATTTTTTCCAAGGTCAGCGATACTTATTTTCTATTAGGAACAATTGCCTCCACATTTTGGCCAAGTTTCAGAGAAATTGAATGGATGGATGTAAAGTTATGGGGCAAAAAATGTAATTTTTTGCCATTTTGGGGCCTTTTGACCTCCTGGGGGGCTAACCAGAGTTTTTTTGCAAAAATCGGAGAATGTCACTTTCTAACCTGACAAAAGTTATTTCAGAGAAATTGAATGGATGGTTGCGGAGAAAAATCCGGACGGACGGACGGACGGACAGACGGACGGACAGACGGACGGACGGACGGACGGACGGACGGACGGAAATGCCTCAAAACATAGGTCTCCCGATTTTATAAATCGGAGGACCAAAAAAGGTCCAAACCTTCTTCTCCGTGGTAGTAGCATAGGCAACGTCGTAGTGTAAGAGCTACCCGACTAGAAGGCTGCTGAGGATCCAGGAGGAGTCAACACCAGGAGGAGTCAACATCAGGATCTGTCGAACTTTGGTCATCTCTGGCTGTGCGTGTGACAAGCAAGGACGTGGCGTTGCTTCTGCATATATTCAACCGCAATTTCTTTTCCAATCCTTCCTCTACTTCGTGTGCATGGTCCTTGCCGCTATTAATGTCGAGGGTAAACGTGCTTATCTTGCAGGTATAGCAAATAACTACAGACAACAAGTAGGACCTCATCCAGACCAGACAACCATAAGGCACAATCTTCGACGACGACGACGACGACGACGACGACGACGACGACGACGACGACGACGACGACGACGACGACAACAACAACAACAACAGCAGCAGCAGCAGCAACAGAGGAACAAAGGAACAAAGCGAAAAAGGTGATAAAAGTATGAGTGAAAAAGATATGAAATTGAGAGTATATGTATATGGCATTGTCACTGCTGGTTTTATGTTATTAAACTGGGCTAGTTATCAGGAGAGCTAGAGAAACGTACATGGTTATATGCTATTATAGTGTTTTTCTAATGAAAAACGGAAGTATGATTTTCAGAAATAAATGCTATTTCCGGGTTTCTAACACCGAAAGACTCGTGGACCCCTTAATCACTGCGAGGGGGTCTTACCTACATTCTAAATATTATTACAATGACATTTTCTTCCATAGAAATAGCATTTCTAATCATTCAACCAACCATTTTAGTTGACTTCGAGACGACTGGCAAAACATGAGTATGAGAGCTAAATCTATATATAATACTAAAACTCTGAGAACCTTGCTTGGTTGTTTTCATATTGAATGTTTTACATGGTGGGGTGGAAGGGCAAATTAGACGAAAAGTGGTGGGAATAAAAGAACGGGGCAAGAAGGGAATAGTAGCAGCGGTTTAAGACTAGGATAACGAAAATAAATGACCTAAAAATAGAAGAAAAGAACATTACTAAAATGGTAATATAGAAGTCGATCATGTGAACAAGGGTACACAGGGATCCTAATTTATTACCGGGCAACGTTGAGTGGCCCTTCTAGTTTATCTTTTAAATTTACTCACACTTTCCATTCCTAAGTTACCTTTTTGATTATCCTGTTGTATAATCCGCATTCGTATATTGAGTGAAAAGTGCTCATATTTCCTTCAAATACGAGGTGTGTTTGAAAGGTAAAGGGACTCGGTGGGCTGTGTGATCTACGGGCGAAAGCGGTACGAACGGGTTGTGTAAATATCTAACATCATATCTAGGAGATATCTAACACACATCTTAGTTTTCTGCAAACGTTACATTTTTCACGTGTTTTTATTCGAACGAACGATGAACACCGTGCGACGAGCAAAAAGAACACAGCGCTGGAGCAACCTTCCTATTCATTTGATCTTGCTCCGTGTGACTTCTTTCTACCCCCCCACACCGTCAAACACAAAATGACCTTCAAGAGGCTTCGTTTTTTAAGGTGTGGACGCCATGTCGGAAAACTGAAGAAGCTTAGCGTACCGAACAATGGTTATGTTGATACCTCAATATAGAAGGCTAGAATTCCTGTCTTTCCAGGTTGTATCGAACATACCACTGTGTTATGGGACGGAATAAAAAGAGCCCAAAATTATAAATCAGCCGAACTTCACGTTATTTAGCAAACTTAGAAACTGCATATGGCTCAGTAAGACACCAAGAAAATGCAAATGGCTCAGTAAGACACGAAGAAAATTCATATGGCTCAGTAAGACACGAAGAAAATCGATATGGCTCAGTAAGACACCAAGAAATGCTTATGGCTCAGTAAGTCACCAGGAAAATGCATATGGCTCAGTAAGACATCAAGAAAATCCATATGGCTCAGTAAGACACCAAGAAAATCCATATGGCTCAGTAAAACACCAAAAAATCTATATGGCTCAGTTAGTCACCAAGAAAATCCATATGGCATAGTAAGAAATCAAGAAAATCCATATGGCTCTATAAGAAACCAAGAAAATACTTATGGCTCAGTAAGACACCAAGAAAATTCATATGGCTAAGTAAGACACCAAGAAAATGCATATGGCTCAGTAAGACACCAAGAAAATCCATATGGCTCAGTAAGACACCAAGAAAATGCATATGGCTCAGTAAGACACCAAGAAAATGCATATGGCTCAGTCAGACACCAAGAAAATGCTTATGGCTCAATAAGACACCAAGAAAATGCATATGGCTCAGTAAGGCACGCAGAAAATGCATATGGCTCAGTAAGACACCAAAAATTCATATGGCTCAGTAAGACACCAAGAAAATGCATATGGCTCAGTAAGACACCAAGAAAATGCATATAGCTCAGTAAGACACCAAAACATTCATATGGCTCAGTAAGACACCAGGAAAATCCACATGGCTCAGTAAGACACCAAGAAAATGCATATGGCTCAGTAAGACACCAAGAAAATGCACTACTTGACAAAGCAATGGAGTTCTTTTAAAATCCGGAACACATTAAAACTCTCATATCAGCGTATTCTAAACGTGTATATATGAGATTTTCTAATAATAAATATTCAACTAACTGGCAAAATTTGAATATTGGCATAATGAGGAAATGTATTATCTCTCCACTGCTGTTTGTGTTGGTAATGGGGATGATATTGCGTAGTCCGAAGTCTACGCCAATGAGAAAACATCCATTCTATGAAGGCTTTTATAGATGATGTAACCGTAGTCGCAGAATTCAGATCACATCAGAAACAACTGGTGACCCGCCTCCGGGAGCTCTTCAAATAGCTGCGATGAAAATAAAGCCATATTCATAATTAAAGGATCTTGCAAAGAAACAAGGTTCTTCGTCGATGGGAATGAAATCGCGACAATCTGCGAAAAACTCGCTAAGAGCCTTGGTCGCTATTACTCTCTACCTCTGACTGAATGACATCGTTAGCAGGACCTAAGCAAAATGCGAAAGGTTGTATTTCGTTCCATTGATAAAAGTGACCTCTTTAACAAAGACAAATTATGGTGCATTTACTATGGGTTAATTCCCAAGTTATCATGGCCAATGCATGTTTATGAGGTGTCACTTACAAAACTTTAAATAATGGAGCGCCTTATCGGTAAGTTTATGATAAAATGATTGGGGCGCCTAATTCATTGACAAATGTGGCACTATACAGTTCATCAACGAAGTATAAATTTCCGACGTCGTCACTTGTTGAGGAATATATATTTGGTAAAGCGCAACAATATAAACTTACACACTTTAAACGTTTCTGGAAACCAATATCTTTTATATTATTCCAATGGATGATATTTTAACACCTCATAATGAATTTGAAGATTCATACGAAGACTTTCTGCTCATTCATAGTTAATTCTTTTTGTTCCTTCGGAACTCATAAACGATTTTTTATGTTTTTTTTACATTTAATAATGTTAACCAATGTTTAATAATTCACTGTTATTTCTTTCTGATGATAAGACTAATTTCTTTGAAAAATCATGGTTTAAAGAACTTTTGTATAAACTATTCTTTGCTGTACTATTTAAATATAATAAACTTGTAAAGTATGTAACTTTACATTTAGTTTATTAGCATTTTCATTTCTATCCCGCTCTCTCTCTTTCTCTCTCTTACTCTCTCTCTCCTTATATATATATATATATATGTAGTAAGCTATGAAAATATATTTATGGCAATTAAGCTACACAGAGGCTCTCGCGTTTCATCTCCGGTAGCCTCTATGTAGCTTAATTGCCATAAATATATTTTCATAGCTTACTACCTAGCTCTACTTACGTATCGAGCACTGTTGAAGTAAATACTGAAAATTGATACATAAAAGTTTTATGCGGATATACGAAATACTAACATATATATATATATATATATATATATATATATATATATATATATATATATATATATATATATATATAGTCAAGTTGTATATGAAAATAAATCAAATAAAGTACTCGATCATATAAGAGAGCTAATATAATTTATTTAAACACTGTATATTACATATTTCAGAAATGTATATTACATATTTCAGAAATGTACACTACTGGGACATATCAACGGAACACCGTTTTTTAATATACGGCGTTTTTCGTCCATTAACAACCAGAAAATACGAAAACACCAATTTGGATAAAACCACGGTACATTTCTGAAATATGTAATATACAGTATTTAAATAGATTATATATATATATATATATGTAGAGGAACTAACTGGTCTAGCCGCACTTGTGAGCTGTGAAACAGCGAAACAGTCTGTATGTGGATGACTATGTAAAAGTTCCCCCCCCCCCGGGTAGAGCTTATGTTTATAAGGGTATCGCCAACTGCCATTAGCGTAAAAAAAGGCAATGCTCATAAGGTAAACACTAATTCGAGCTCAGGCAATTGCAATGTTTACATTGAGATACAACTTACATTCAGTAAGTGTCGTATGATGGCGTAGGGGTTAACATCGCCGGTTGCGTTTCGATCCCGGCTTGAGGCACTAACTGGTCTGCGAAACAGTCTATATGTAGATTACTATATATATATATATATATATATATATATATATATATATATATATATATATATATAGTAGTAAATCTGTATTGGGTTTGAATGGGTATAACATTTCATATTCTGCCACGTCTAGCTTTAAACAGAATCGTGTTTTGGTTTATCTCGACTAACCTCGGTCAAATTAGGCATTTAAAACAATAAATTCTGTTCTTTTAACCCCGATACAATAAACAACGACCCCTAATGATGCGTCATGAGCCAGTCATCTGATCTCTCATATCCTGGTTAATCAGAGGGAATGACTTGCAAACCGTACAAAAATTCTCACAATTCACTGCATTGTTGTGTAGCCGTCCTAAAAAAAGGCGATTCTATTGCGTCTCGTTTTATTTGTGACGTCACAGTGGTTGGTGCTTAGCAGATAAACAAGACGCTTTGAAGGAAACAGTCATACACTACATGCAGACATATAGCGGTGGCCATTTTTATCTGAAATTACGTCATCTTTGATCTAGTAATTGTTTGGTATTTAAAAAATGGATACTGATAGCGATTTGACGGTAACAAATATTTTTAAAAACTCATTTAGACTAAAATTCAAGGTAGACAACAAATCTGTTATGATAAGAAAATCTTAAATAAAAAAACAAATACTTGCTTGTTTTCCCTAAAATTTGATATATTTTTGCATAATAACTAGTCTGAATAAGATAAGACGTTTTTTGTCCTGATACAAAATTGTAATTGATTTTTGAACGTCTATAAAATTGAACATGTATGTCCACCATGTCGACACCGGTTTTTACAGTTGTTTAGTTATAAAATAATATCGATTAGAAATTCCGTTAAAACATGTTTCTTTTGGTATAAAAAGATTTCTGAGTGGTTATTTTTGTGTGAAAAATTATGTTGTGTGTCATAACACTCTAAAACAGTTCAAACTAGAAAAATACAACAGTTTAAACATGGAATTAAAGTTATATTCTGAATACTTAAACATGGAATTAAAGTTATATTCTGAATACTTAAACATGGAATTAAAGTTATATTCTGAATATTTAAACATTGAATTAAAGTTATATTCTGAATACTTAAACATGGAATTAAAGTTATATTCTGAATATTTAAACATTGAATTAAAGTTACATTCTGAATACTTAAACATGGAATTAAAGTTATATTCTGAATACTTAAACATTGAATTAAAGTTATATTCTGAATACTTAAACATTGAATTAAAGTTACATTCTGAATACTTAAACATTGAATTAAAGTTATATTCTGAATACTTAAACATTGAATTAAAGTTATATTCTGAATACTTAAACATTGAATTAAAGTTATATTCTGAATACTTAAACATTGAATTAAAGTTATATTCTGAATACTTAAACATTGAATTAAAGTTACATTCTGAATACTTAAACATGGAATTAAAGTTATATTCTGAATACTTAAACATGGAATTAAAGTTATATTCTGAATATTTAAACATTGAATTAAAGTTACATTCTGAATACTTAAACATTGAATTAAAGTTATATTCTGAATACTTAAACATTGAATTAAAGTTATATTCTGAATACTTAAACATTGAATTAAAGTTATATTCTGAATACTTAAACATTGAATTAAAGTTACATTCTGAATACTTAAACATGGAATTAAAGTTATATTCTGAATACTTAAACATGGAATTAAAGTTATATTCTGAATACTTAAACATTGAATTAAAGTTACATTCTGAATACTTAAACATTGAATTAAAGTTATATTCTGAATACTTAAACATTGAATTAAAGTTACATTCTGAATATTTAAACATTGAATTAAAGTTACATTCTGAATATTTAAACATTGAATTAAAGTTACATTCTGAATACTTAAACATTGAATTAAAGTTATATTCTGAATATTTAAACATTGAATTAAAGTTACATTCTGAATACTTAAACATTGAATTAAAGTTACATTCTGAATATTTAAACATTGAATTAAAGTTACAATCTGAATACTTTCATATAATTTTATTTCAATAAAAAACCAAGTGAAATGGGCGATACAATAACTTTGTTCATATATTTATTTCCAAATAGTTTGGTACTCTTACAGCAGACGCACCGTGTTTAGTACTCTTACAGCAGACGCACCACGTTTGGTAATCTTACAGCAGACGCACAGTGTTTGGTACTCTTACAGCTGACGCACCAGGGTTGGTACTCTTACAGATGACGCACACACACATATATATATATATATATATATATATATATATATATATATATATATATATATAGAGAGAGAGAGAGAGAGAGAGAGAGAGAGAGAGAGAGAGCGAGAGGGTAATGCAGCATCAGTGCAGTTCAAACGAGAGAAAAATGTATATTTAAAGAAGTTATAAAATCACAAAATCATAAAATAATAAATTAATAAAATAACAAACAATGGTTGAAAAAAGTTTTTCATAAATGTTAGTAGCCTCACTTCTTTAAATATATATAAATATAATAAGAATATATATATATATATATATATATATATATATATATATATAGTTATTTTATTTTTGTAGTCCTCATCGTCCATCAAACAAGTGTTAATGTCCCTCTGCTGGCTGTGACTCTGACGCAAAAACCGCACAAACTCACCTCATGCCCATCGCCTAAGCCCTAACCAATTTTATTTCTATAATCAAATCCGTAACTACGAACTTGGCGACGAGACAGCCTTGACCTGCCTGTTCCGTCTACTTGACTTCTTATAAAGGCTTTTTTTTCTTCATTTATTTGTGTGTTTTGTTTGTTAAAAAGCGCGTTAACTTTGTTAAAAAATCTCAACGTACGTTGGCATATTTTAAAGTACTTTTAACAAAGAGCGTTTATAATCGAGCCCCATTCCACATTCGGTTATAAACACGAAAATACGTTTCGGTTAACAGGAATCGTTTTCACAACAACAAAATAAAACAAGCAAATATTGCGTCATTTCGCTTATTCTGTCTACAATTCTCACCTTGGATGTTATTATAACAACGTTTCGGCCGATCTAGCCTCCGACCTGCTTCAGGTGCGCCTTGCTAAACTCAGAAATCTTCATGTCGAATTCGGGGATTTATACTAATTCATGGACGCGTGGCGCAACGGATAACATACTAAGTGATAATCAGTTTTAAGTGACAGTCTTCTAGAGATTGAAGATTCAATCCCAACTAAAGGAGATACTAAATAATGATAAAAATAAAAAATTACTTGGTCATGGTTGACAGAACGAGAATAATCTATCCCTGTGGATTAAATAAAGAGTTCGATTCGAAATGTCGTATAGATTACCGAATTCAACAAGACGCACCTGAAGAAGGTCGAAGATTAAATCGGCCGAAACGTTGTGAGAATAACATCCAAGATGAGAATAGTAGTCTGAATAATCCAAATAATACAAATTATCAATCTTCATCTCAAAAATTCATAACACAATATCAAATACGTAAAAGAAGCACCTGAAGAAGGTCGGAGGTTACATCGGCCGAAACGTTGTGAGAATAACATCCAAGATCTGGATAGTTGTCCGAAGACTCCAAATAATCCAAATTATCAATTCTCATCTAAAAAAATCCCGAAACAAAACCAAAATTGATGTATTATTTTAACTTATTACAAAAAACGGTCGCAAATATGTACGCGATTCACTTTTGAACAAATTAACCGACCATTATAGATTTAGGAACACAGCTGATAGTTAGGCATAAAGGGTCCAAATGCGGGCTATATTTAGTTTAATTTAGTTTTATGCAAAGTGAGTAAAAAGAGAATTTTAGCTCTTCGCCGTGAAAATTCAGATGCCTCGGATTTTGTGAAATTTTGACAATAAGTATGAGACATCAATTGATAAATATTCCCCAAATTTGGAGCATTTAAAATATATTTTTAGGTAACACAATAGGGGCAAAAACCTACATTTTAAAATTGAAATATTTCAGATTTGCATTGAATGTGGTCCATAGTCAGTAAACACCAATTAACCAAGATTCCATGAATTTGAAGTTCCTCTTAAGACACCTTAAGCTTAAGTCTTAAATTTTAGACATTTTCTAGAATCAAAATCATGTAAGTGATTTTGTATCAAAATTAGGATAATTATTCTTTGGGGGAAGTGATTTTACCCCCCCCCCCCCAGGGACGGGTATTCTTCTAGTAATTAAAAAAAAAGAAACACGCTTGTCTTATTTAAGACAAGGCTGTATCAAATTAAAATGTCCAATTATAAGATTGCACTACTGTGATCACTAATTCTGACACTCGTATTAAATGACAACATCGTATTAAGAATTGTAATTATAAAGAGCGACTCGTTTCCACAAAGAGTGAGACAATTATACTACTACTACTACTACTACTACTACTACTGGTGATGATGATGCTACCACATAGACTATTACTATTACTATTAAACAATTAAAACCTACGAAAGTATACAGCCAATTTACATTTTTTTTGGAAATCCAACCATTTTTGGTACAAATTAATTTTAGTCTATGCCTAACGTATTTCATCAAATTTCAGTCATAAATGTCAAACATTGTTTTATCTTCGTTATACGTACATAGATAATAAACAATAACAAATATTTATTATGTGTCGCTCCTAGAAATAGTAGAGCACTGTAAGTGTAGTATTAACACAGCATGACGTCACTAGCTTTTGAATGCATCGTTCCTTTCATTAAAGAAAAAGTAAAACGCTCTATAACGTCAAGCCGCCGTATAAAGTGTTTAAATTATCACCGTTTATTCGCTGTTCAAAATTGGCCGAGTGGTTAAGGCGTCGGATTTGAGTGGCAAAATACTCAATACTCAGTGTTTCGAATCGCATGACCGGTAGTGAATAGTCATATCTCTATGCTGATGAGTCCCGATTATTAAGGACGAAACGTATACGTACATAGATAATAAACGATATTTTATATATATATATATATATATATATATATATATATATATGTGTGTGTGTGTGTGTGTTTTCCTAAGATAGAGTCATTTTGTATTTCAATTAATATTTTTTTTTTAAATCGGCTATGTATTGTTTTACTGTGTCTAGACGGTGTTATTATTAAAAAATGTATATGATTATTTACGTATAACGTTTCGGTATGAAGCTTACTGCGGAGTTCTTTATTTTCGTCAATATTTTTTCTCAATCATTTAAAAAAAAATCGATTTTAAATCATTTTTAAAAAATCGATTTTCAACTAACGAGATTATAGTTGAAAGCACCTTAGAGATTGTTCCGTCAATTTTGTTTAAATGTGTGTGTATATATATATATATATATATATATATATATATACTTCAATTTGGAAAAGCTTAAACAATGTATGTTATTTTTTTTTTTGTTGAAATAAATAAAATTTATTTTAAACTTAGCTTTCAAAGATATAACTCCCTTGTCAAAGCAAAAAATGTTGTTTTTCTCATATTAATCGAGATGGAATGAAAACTCATGGTGGTGGAAGAAAAAAAATCAAGTCATTTCGCGGCTTATATATATATATATATATATATATATATATATATATATATATATATATATATATATATATATATATATATATATATATATAAAATAGACTGTGTTAAAAACAGACTGTCAACAAGCTCTAATACAAAGTTCCGAATACGTTCGTCGAACACTCTCGACTAGTCTTCTATCTGTGCCCGCTTCTAGGTACATATAGATCCCTTAATTAATTAATTTCCCTTAATTACGTGACAGTTTCCGTTGGCCGAGGTGATATAAGCGTCTGTAGGTATTAATAATTTAATATTTGTTTATAAATATTATATATATATATATATATATATATATATATATATATATATATATATATTGCATTCCAATAACCATAGGTAAAACCCATTCATAATCATAACTTACACCTGTCAGTCCAGCTTCCTTATCTTCATATATCGTTGAAAAACCAAAACATAACTTTCAACTGTTCATTCACTTTCTTTATTTTCATATATCCCAATATATATATATATATATATATATATATATATATCAGTATTAGAAAGCTATCACCATGCAAGAAATTTAAATATGTGGGCGTTGAGAAGACAAAAAGAAATGATTTTACTTTATATATTTAAAAAAAAAAAATTTTTAATAATTTTTTTATTTTTTATTTTATTTTTTTAAATTTTTTTTTTTCCTTTTCTTTTTCTTTTTCCTAAAATATTTTTTGAAAAAATATAAAAAGTAAAATCATTTGTCTTTGTCTTACTTAACGCCGACATATTTCCATTTCTTGCATTCGACCCCAGACTCGTGTCACTTTTTATGTGTCTTGAAATCTATTTAAAATATTTATTATAATATTATTTAATAGCCCCCTTTTAAGACAATTAAAATAAACTGCCAAATTATGCGTACATGCGAATTCCGTCAATTGGTGATGTTGAACACAGCTTACTATATGGTTCTATAAGTGTGTAGAATTTTAGCATCATTAGTCAAGGCAACCCAGAGATCCAGAAAGGTCAGGCATGATTTTGTGTTATCCGTGTGTACGTACGTACGTACGTATGTGCCACCCTGTATCTCATCAACTATTTGATGGATTCAGCTGATTTTTGGCAGAGACCTTAAAAATGACCATTGTATTGAGGCATATCCTTTACAAAAGTAGTGACATTCCATGATAAATGCCAGTATACTGAAATCATATGCCCTTAATAGGGTTAAGATGAAAATTCCTATACACTAAATGTACAAAAGCAAGGAAATTCCCAAATGTTTACACTTTCATTGTCATTAAGGGTATGCGAGCACAACAGGGCTATGTATTTTACTGGTAGGAATTTTTCTTCAGTGCACCTCACACACTTCATCCACTCATGCATAGAGATTTATACTGTAGTGATGTGATAATGAAATGGTTTGGTTTATATGTAGTCATACCCTTCATGACAATAAAAGTGTAAAAATTTGGGAATTTCCTTGCTTTTGTACATTTAGTGTATATGAATTTTCATCTTAACCCTATTAAGGGCATATGATTTCAGTATGCTGGTATTTTTCATGGAATACGAATAGAGATATAGCTGGAATATACTAAGTTAAACCAAAGAGAAATGAGATTGAGTACGTCGAGATATAAGAACCCCTTTCCACATGTGGTGCCAAATAACCATAGAGTGCCTGAGAGGATGGAAAAAACTAAGAGAGCATGAAGAATACTGGAATCAGGAGGAGGCTCATTGTCACTGATATTTTTGCTAGGCTGAGAGGATTATATAATTGTGAAAGCACTACACACACTACGTAGCCAAAGCAAAATAAATTGTTTGGGACTATTAAAATAACTTCCAACGCTTTTGATAACGTTTACCAATTCATTTATTTTTGATTGTCGTTCATGTCTGAATTCATGTTTTGAAACATGACGTAAATCATAAATCTATGACGTCACGCCAAAGTTATAATCATTTTTGTGAAGGTAATGTTTTAAGGTCTATTTGTAAGAAACTTAAAATAGGTCAGTTGGTAGAACCTCAGACTGAGGATCTCAAGTTTTCGGTTTCGATTTCCGATCATGGCACCCATTTTATTTGTTGAGAATCTATTATTTACTATTAATTCAATATTCTCCATTTCTAAAAGTTGTTCAGATCTCTGATGTTTCGAAATCAGACACATTGCACGTTTTAAACAAATTTTCCGCAACATATTTATTACGTTTAAAACATTGTGACGCCATCTCTATTTATATAGGAAGCCATCCGTCGAGAATAAAAAGATAAACAGCTCTTACAGATACCACACTTTGCTCCTAGCCAAAAAGCAAACTCCATGTTAAATGGATGTTTTAGGAACGCAAAGTGATTTGCAACAGTTATTTAAAGAAGGGAAGAGTATTGAAAATCTAGGGAGACTTACTGTCACTACGACTCCAGGGACGACCAGTTGTTGCTACCAATAAGATAATGACATGTGAGAACTCCTAGTGAACAACAACAAATGATGATGATGATGATGATGATGATGATGATGATGATGATGATGATGATGATGATGATGATGATGATGATGATGATTACGAATTGGACCACAATGAAAAGTGGTATGAGCATAAGCCAGAAGTGGTACAAGAAAATGACAATGTCAAACATCTTTGGTACATGCGCATACAAACTGACAAGGTTCTTGAGCATTCTAAACTCGACTTAGTCTTTCTCAACAAAAACAAGAGAACTTGCTTAATCATTGATATAGCCTGCCCCTTCGATACCAAAGTGCAGGAGAAAGAACACGAATAAATAAATAAATATCAAGATCTAAAATAGGAATTAGTTAGACTATGGAAATGTAAAGAAGTCAAGGTGATCCCCGTTGTTATTGGAGCGTTTGGACGAAAAGCCACCATAAATGGCTTAAACAAATTGACGAGACAATTTCTTTTCCAATTCTGCAAAAGGATTGCTTATTAGGAACGCTGAAAGCGTAAAGGTACAGCTTGAATATCTAAGGTCAAGGGAATTGACTTGATGTTCAAAAAAACAAAAAACAAAACCCCACCTAAAAACATCCAAAAGTTGAGACTACTATGAATAATAATAATAATAATAATAATAATAATAATAATAATATTTCGTCAAAGTGTGCCTCCTGCACAAGAAACTCTGTATACATTTAGCATCAATACCTAAGCACGTACCATGTTACGATGGTCAATGTCAACTTATAATATCTTAGTCATGATTTCCTATTTTGACACAACGCATTTAATTGCAGACATAACTTTTCTCTCTCAAAACCGCAGTCTAATCTCTCAGAATGTACAAGACAAATATAACAGTTCGTTGTTGTCACCGCTTTTGCCGCCAAGAATAAATAACCTTGATGACTAAAAATTGCTAGAATGATTAATATAGTATTATGTTACTTCTATTATTACAGTGCTATTTACGGGGACGACTGTTGTGTACACAGTGACGGCTATTCTATTTAGATCACTCGTAATAATAAAAACAAACGGGACCTATAGAAATTCCACGGTTTTCTTAAGAAAACGGGTTTTCATAAATATTCAAATGATAAGGTCCCTGTCTTACACCCGGGTTCACAAACACGTAACCCACGGGCTGTATTTCATTCACGTGACCAACACTTTGCTCAAATTTTAATGAATTTCTCCTTTTGCCCATACTGTTCTCTATTACACGTGTCCGCAACGCGCAGCTGACAGCCACGATTGGAGGCCTATTGATAAACGTTTGATTTTTAGAGAATTAAATTAAGTAAATAAATGAATTTCTATAAACATTATTATGGAACGTGTTCTTCAGAATTGTGTGATCTATTCCCTGCTTCCTTTGTTCCAGATCGTTTCACTAGCGGGTCCAGTGGTCTTCATCAATTTGATGTTTTGATACCTCATTGTAATGCAGCTTCCTATTCCAGTAGATTCTTTCCAAGAACTGCTGGGTTTGACTAAAACAAGGCGTCGTTTGTACTTAGAAAATCTCATAGAAATCTTTAATCTACTTTGGATACAAAAGGAGATTCAAACTCAGTACCTACATTTTAATGCAGTAACATTATCAGATTAATACCATTAAACTTAATACCATTAAGCTTAATACCATTAAACTTCATGCAGTAACATTATCAGATTAATACCATTAAGCTTAATACCATTAAACTTCATGCAGTAACATTATCAGATTAATACCATTAAGCTTAATACGATTAAACTTCATGCAGTAGCATTATCAGATTAATACCATTAAACTTAATACCATTAAACTTCCTGCAGTAACATTATCAGATTAATACCATTAAGCTTAATACGATTAAACTTCATGCAGTAGCATTATCAGATTAATACCATTAAACTTAATACCATTAAACTTCATGCAGTAACATTATCAGATAAATACCATTAAACTTAATACCATTAAAATTCATGCAGTAGCATTATCAGATAAATACCATTAAACTTAATACACTTAAACTTCATGCAGTAACATTATCAGATTAATACCATTAAACTTAATACCATTAAAATTCATGCAGTAGCATTATCAGATTAATACCATTAAGCTTAATACCATTAAACTTCATGCAGTAACATTATCAGATAAATACCATTAAGCTTAATACCATTAAACTTCATGCAGTAACATTATCAGATTAATACCATTAAGCTTAATACCATTAAACTTCATGCAGCAACATTATCAGATTAATACCATTAAACTTAATACCATTAAACTTCATGCAGTAACATTATCAGATTAATACCATTAAACTTAATACCATTAAACTTCATGCACCAACATTATCAGATTAATACCATTAAACTTAATACCATTAAACTTCATGCAGTAACATTATCAGATTAATACCATTAAGCTTAATACCATTAAAATTCATGCAGTAGCATTATCAGATTAATACCATTAAACTTTATACCATTAAAAATCATGCAGTAACATTATCAGATTAATACCATTAAACTTAATACCATTAAACTTCATGCAGTAACATTATCAGATTAATACCATTAAGCTTAATACACTTAAACTTCATGCAGTAACATTATCAGATTGATACCATTAAACTTTAATAAATGATGTTATCACGTTATTACGCGGATCTACAATTATTTACTTAGCATGAACTCATTACCAAACATCACTTGCTAAGGAAACCATACGCAACACATGCTTTAACTACAACGGTTGGGCTTCTTGAATTTACGAAAATGCCATTTTGCCTGTGAACTTCTATCCCGATGTATCAACAATTTATTGCTGACGTTTTAACAGGACTGTCATTGGCTGTTGTCTATGTATACGATATACATACGACCAGCAAAAATAAAACCGAACACACCAAACACAATAATCTCATACAGTTTGGATTAAGAATAAACCTGGGAAAGTCGATCATGGGTGTTTACAGCGTAAATGTCTGAAGTCGTGCAGTCTAACAGGAAGACATCACACCCGTTCAAGACAAGACAATGCTATCTCTGATTTATCAACACCAACGGCAGTACGGCAGTTTGTGAAAATTTATCGGACTGGTCAGCTTCTATAAAATTGATATTCCACAATATCAAGACATTCTTGCTCCACTCATTGCCCTACTAAATTATTTCCTGTTCGTACGTTCATTATCACCTTCCACCCCCATTCATTTGAATAAGATCGTCCGATTGCAAAAGATGAAAATTCAATGCCAAAAATAATTGAAAATTTACCGGTGTTGTTAAGGTAAAAGTTCTGACGTTACCAATTTTAAAATGAATTGTTCCAAAATCGAATTCTGTCGTCTCATTTTAACTTTAAAACCTATTATTTTCATTCTTTTTACTTTAATTCTATTTTAATACACATTTAAGTATTACGATTATAAATAAATAAATAAATAAAGAAAGAAAGAAAGAAATAAAGAAAGAAAGAAAAAAGAGACATGGTCGATTTTTTATTTCAATTTTACTTGACAATGACAATTATTGTTTTTTTTGCGAAAGAAGAAATATATAATATTTTTCTGTTTATTATTAAACTATAAATACATGTACTATTTCAATAAAGATATATTAGGATTGATAGTAAATTATACCGATCTATGGGAGGTGGCGGTGATGAAGCGGTTAACGACGATAATTGAGTACCTGGATGTGTCAAGATCAAATCAACTCGGTTCCATAGCATCACTTTCAGTTATGGATGTTGGCAACCTTCATCATTTCCTTCCTGTGATTACTGCGTCATAAAAAAAATCGGGGAAACCAATGCTAACAACAAAATCAAGCCGGTCAAAAAGGTCGTGCGGAAATACTTTTGATACAGTTAGATCAGGGGCGGGCAACCTTTTCAGAGTGAGGGCCAGGTGAGACTTCTAGAAGGAGATCGCGGGCCGGAATGAAAAACAAAATCTCAGAATTACTATATTTTATTTACATGAATAAATTGTACAAAAATTGCATTGCATACTCTACAAATCTGATATTTTTTCTCAAGAGACTTCTGTATGTGATGTTATAAAAGGCGCCGACGAAGAGCCATTTTGGAATCATAAAAAATAATGACGGGGGAAGTAGCAAGTTTATCCAGCATTCGTTTTGACACACCTCACATAAGTTCTGTTTCATGCCCTTTCCTCGTCTCTCGTTTCCTCTTTGCCTCTCTCTTTCTCTTTTTCTCTTTTTATCTCTTAATAGTTAAAGAAAAATGAAATATACATGCATCATCGCTCGCTGATATTCATACATTTTTATCCCACTGTAAATCTTAATTGAAACCTACTTTTACGTCTATGTCACAAAATGATATGAGTTTTACTGGGAGGTCCGCGGGCCTGATTGCAATAATAAAGCATAGCAGGGTGGCGGACCGGACGCTAAGCCTTCGCGGGCCGGATGTGGCCCGCGGGCCGGAGGTTGCCCGCCCCTCAGTTAGATGAAGACAGCAACCGTGGAATTTCCATGGGTTCGCGCGAGTTATTTTAAATGCCCAACAAATACAAGTTGCGGAAAATGCCAAAAAGCTTTACTGATGATACCAGATCATGCTTTGTGCACTAGCGTCACAGTCTAGTAAACGCTAACAAGCGATGCATCTGCAGTTGCAGTTGGTGATGTCATACAAGGAATACATTCTCTCAACCCATCCTTGCAAAAATAATTCAATCCCTTCCGAAATTACAGCACTTTCTTTAGGGAACTTTTAGCTGTATATCTAACTGTTATAAACATGGAAAACAGTGAGCCGATAATACCTAGATAGATTGAGGGGGGCATCCTACTAGCCACCACACTTAGTATTTTATTTTTCAGCAATCTCTGTTGTTTTAGCACTCCTCACCCTTCAACCGATGAATTTTTGTCATTAAAAAAAAACGTCAAACTATGGAGGATAATGTTAAGTAGGTTTTACCCATAGAGTGAATGTGGTATTTTGGTGATTGAAACTAGTTTTGAGAATAGACCAAGAGGACGACAGCCGACCCCCATCCCACCCTGTGCTACATCTTATTTTATAAAGAAAATTTACTATACCTTGAACTTTTTGTAATATTTTAAAAAATAAATAAAATCTGTTATGAACTACTAACCAATTGGCTAAGATCAAAGTGTAGTATCTGTTCTGATGGATACTGCACCCCATAGACTGGTATTGTCTTAGCCTTCGGGGCTTGATTTACGCCGGTCTATGGGTCTGTCCTTTGCAGTTCTAGGAGATCCACCCTCCCAGGCTTCGCCTCCCCTCTTTAGAGAGGAGTAAGTTTATTGCTTACTGCCTGAGGCGCCCCAACCGGGGAATGCCGACGGGGCTGCCCAAGCAATTTTTAAACCCCACTTTCCCGACCCGACCTTGGGTCACATCTTACTTGTGGGAGTAAAATAAAAACTGGCCTTGCGCCTAACTCCTGGAGAGGAGTAAATCAATACGATGTCTGGATGCTTGGCCTTTTGGCTAAGATCAAAGTGTAGTATCTGTTCCGATGGATACTGCACCCCATAGACTGGTATTGTCTTGGCATTCGGGGCTTGATTTACGCCGGTCTATGGGTCTGTCCTGTGCAGTTCTAGGAGGTCCACCCTCCCAGGCTTCGCCTCCTCTCTTTGGGGAGGAGTAAGTTTATTGCTTACTGTCTGAGGCGCCCCTACCGGGGAATGCCGACAAGGCTGCCCAGGAAATTTTTAAACCCCACTTTCCCGACCCGACCTTGGGTCACATCTTACTTGTGGGAGTAAAATAAAAACTGGCCTTGTGCCTAACTCCTGGAGAGGAGTAAATCAATACTAACCAATACGGTAGAGCATATATTTTACCATTTCTACAGACTGAATACATTCTACCAAGTGATAAATACACGCTAAGAGTATTACGTCGGCCAGATGAGATCTCTCAATTTACTTCAAATATTCAAAATGCTCATGACAGAAAGAACACTGTAGCTGACCCTTTACCAAGAAGGACAATGCGTCAAACTGACACAGCTAATTTCGACACTGACACGATAGCAACAAAATAAGAAAAAGATAGTTCAATGAATTTCAGCAACACAAACGACATCATTCAAGTTAGCCAAATTACCTACCTCTTTCAGTGACAAATTCGTACACTGTGATAGGACCGCTGCTACGCAAATCGATAGTTTAAGATTTCCATGTAATTTCACATATGAGTATCAGAATAACAGTCAAAATTATTGCATAGCAATTCGTGTGGCCAGATATCATAGGATACATTCGAAACTGAACAAAAGAACTGTCAAACCTTGGTAGGTTACAACACTTGTAGACAAATCTGTCATCAGAAATATAAGTATTCAGAGAATTTACAAGAATAAACAACATACATTTTATCAAGTAAACCATGTTCAAATGGTTTGATAGAAAGATTTCTCGGTCAATTAAAAGCGGACTGAGCAGCAAGAGAAACTCCATAAAATTAAGCAGATAATTTACCACTTATTGCCAATTGGGAACATTATAAGAGTCGATTTACAGTTCATTCCAGCAGAAATTATTTGCACCGATTAACTTGCCTCCCCATGGGGACAGAGTTAGGCAAACTTTGGTTTTTAATGCGAGTAAATCCATGTCTCCAAAAAGGGGAACTCTGGATGAAGACAAACATTTAAATTGTATCAGTCTAGAAGGATTTATCTTCACTTACGTAAGACAAAAACGATGAAGTATAGCATCAGAACAGCTCCTAGCCAAAGGGTCAAGGGAGTTTATACTGTTTATACTTTACTATGTCAATTCTTAAAAAAAACCAAAAAAAAACCTTACAACTATCAACGACATCCGTGCAGGAATTGAAATTGAAAATGTCGCCAGCAAGCGAAATTTTCACACACATATATTCTCAAAAGTGATTTTGTTCGAAATAAAATTGTAAGAAAAATCATAGTACTATGTTTCGGTATGTTTTTAGATGAGTATTAATAATTTGTATTATTTGTATTATTCGGACTACTGTTCTCATCTTTCATTTTATTCTCAAAACGTTTCGGCCGATGTAACCTTCGGCTTTCTTCAGGTGCGTCTTTTCGAACTCGGGAAGCTTTATGCAGAACTCGAAAATCTGTACGGAATTTCGAACGGAACCCTTTATTTAATCCACGGGGGTAGATTGCTCTCGTTCCGTCAGCCATGACCGGTTAGAAGTCTTCAATAGTTCGTAATTGTATTTTTAGTATCGATCATACTAGGGGTTGATCCTTCGACCTCACAAAGAACTGTTTATTACTTTGCACTTATATCCGTTGCGCCACGGATACTTGCGAGTTCGACAAGATGTACTTGAAGAAGGTCGGAGGTTACATCGGCCGAAACGTTGTAATAATAACATCCAAGATGAGAACAGTAGTCCGAATAATCCAAATAATACACATAGTACGTTGCATGTTACGATGATGTCTACACTGTGATAGAGATTAAAAGTACTTTACGATTATACAAGAATTATAAAAAGGAAAGTGCGTCCATATCAGAGTTTTATTTACTCCTCCCCAGGAGTTAGGCACAAGGCCAGTTTTATCTTACTCCCACAAGTAAGATGTGACCCAAGATCGGGTCGAGAAAGTGGGGTTTGAAAAGCCAGCGCTCGAGAGGTGAGCACTCTGGCCATTTAAAAATTGCCTGGGCAGCCCCGTCGGCATTCCCCGGTAGGGGCGCCTCAGACAGTAAGCAATAAACTTACTCCTCCCCAGAGAGGGGAGGCAAAGCCTGGGAGGGTGGACCTCCTAGAACTGCACAGGACAGGCGTGCAGTATCCATCGGAACAGATACTACACTTTGATCTTAGCCAAAAGGCCAAGAAGTTATTTAGGCCGGTGAATTCCCTCGGACAACCTCCATCTTTATCTACAGATGGAGGTTGTCCGAGGGAGCACCCTATAGACCAACAACGTCTAAAATCACCATCCGCGGCACACTACACAGCCTACCACGAGATCAAGACTAAATATTATGTGGCCGAAGCATTTCAAAGTACATACTCTTCTGAATTTGAAGTCCCAGCGGGTTTTTTTTTCGGAGACGGGGGGGGGGGGGGGGGTAGCCAGAAAATTAACGCTTCAAAGATTAAAAGTCGTCGGCCTGTTTTTGTAGTTCCAGACTTCAGTCACTAGCATCCACGGAGCTCACACCCTTGCAACCCATTTATTCTTGCCCTCCATACACACACACACACACACACACACACATACGCACACGCACACACAACAACAACAACACACACACAGTCTAAACCATGCCTGCCCGAGGCTGATCAAAACTTACTTTCCGCGATGCCAGACATCTTGGAGCCAATCATCTAGTAATAACTTTCATTTTTTTTTATTCACTTTTTACTACTTCATATGAAGACACATACTGACTCCAACACACACACATATATACAAGGTCTGTTTTCAATTTACACAGGAAGTTTCTCGTACACATATATGCACGAAATAACTTTAACATTCATTCATAAAACTTAGCTGGTCCTTTAAATTCTGATATATTTTATTGTTTTTGTTTATATAGACACACACACACGCATATATATATGTGTATATATATGTATTTATATATACAGGGTGGCGCAAAAGTCGCGCATTGGTTTGTTTAGGTGATAGAAACTAGGCTTTTCTGATAAATAATAGATTTACTTTATAATTTTTGTTGCAGTAGCTTTTAAAAATAATATCCTTTAAATGGCCACAATTTTCGGCCTCACAAAGACGGGCTCTAGTTATATATATATATATATATATATATATATATATATATACATATATATATATATATATATATATATATATATATATATATATATATATATATATATATATATATATATGTCTGGATATTTTTGTATTAATCCCTTCAATTTTCCGGATTAAAGTCTTAATCTCGGATGAGAATTGGCTGATGAATCTGCCGTAATTTTCTTTTAAGTCCAGAGTACTTTCTGACCCATCTGGGTCCATCTTCAGTGGAATAATGTCCATCAGGTAAAAACCTGGAGTGGGTTTATAGTTAATTTATAGCGGGAAAATTTAAATACGAAACTATATTTATTTAGTATTATAAACATTTAAGTATATTAGTACTAGTGTTAAAATTAATTTTGTTAATAACCCGGGTTTTTTGTTTTAATGTGTAAAGCTTCTAGTATGTGTAGTTTTTGTATATTAGTATTGTGTTCTAGGATTTTAGTGTTGTCTACGAGAAGTTTTCGGATTTGCGAGCGGGGACAGGAATGTTCGTTATTGAGGTGTCTGGCTATGGCACTATTATCGGATAGATGCATGGTCAACCTCCTGGACTGATATACTTAAATGTTTATAATACTGAAAAAAATGCTGCCTCGATACACACACACATACACACACACATCTATATATATATATATATATATATATATATATATATATATATATATATATATATATATATATATATATATATATATATACCGAATGGTTAAACATGTTGGATTGGAGTTATTCCTGTCTATGATTCAACTCATTCCACCGGCGGCACAGTATATAAACCAAACTGATAATTGTAAGTGAACATGAAACATATGTCTGTCGATAATAAATATTTATTCATCAAAAATACTTATCAAATCTCCGTTTAAGTCGAGCACTGTGAGAGAAATATGAAAAGTTTCTAATGAATCAATTTTGCGAAAGTTCTCTTCCTTGGCAGATCGAACACTTTCTGAAACTTATTATGTTCCTAAATTAAGTATAGAGTCTATTTCTCCCATATTTAATATGACTGTCACGATGGCCGAATGAATGTTTAAGAATATTTGGTTGGAGTCACTCAGGTCTAGGTTTCAAATTGTTCGACCGACTGTACAGTATATCAGCCACACCGATAATTATTAGTGAACATGAAACACATATGTGAATAATAAATGTTTATTTTTCAAAAATAATTATATATATATATATATATATATATATATATATATATATATATATATATATATATAAAGATAGATGAACGAAGAGTGATAAACATGCACGAAAGTCCAGATTTATTTCAAACTTCGATTGTTCAATGCAAGGTATATTCTGTAATAAAATTATGTTTATTATTCTTTCCTTAAGCCAGGGCTTTTCAAAGATCGAGATCTTATCATCAGATGAATTATACAGATAGATAAGTTGGCAATAGAGAAGCCAAAATTCAACATTTGAAAAAATATTAAGAAAATGGATGGTGAAAATTGCTCTATCTCGTATATTGAGCTTAAACCATTTCACTATAGGTTCTATCTACTAAAAGCTTACTTTTAGTTTCATATTTATTCAACTTTATTCTCTCTCTCTCTCTCTATATATATATATATATCTATATATATATATATAGTGTGTGAGTTATAATGAAATAAATTCAAGGAGGAAATCCGGGTATGAGAGCCCAATGTAATAAGAAGGCCGGGTGCGCATATTTTAATCCGATAAATATGTAAACAACGGGATGCGTGTGTTATTTGTGTTTTGATTTCATGATCGCTTCGGTAAGTTACAGAAATGAACCTGTTAAATGACAAATCATCACCCAGAAAACATTGAAATGCATTCATCTCGTCGTACTACACTCTGGTAAAATGACTAACACTAAGTAAATACTAACACTAAGTAAATGACTAACACTAAGTAAATGAAATGACTAACACTAAGTAAATACTAACACTAAGTAAATACTAACACTAAGTAAATACTAACAGTAAGTAAATGACTAACACTAAGTAAATACTAACACTAAGTAAATGACTTACACTAAGTAAATGACTAACACTAAGTAAATACTAACACTAAGTAAATACTAACACCAAGTAAATGACTAACACTAAGTAAATACTAACACTAAATAAATGACTAACACTAAGTAAATGACTAACACTAAGTAAATACTAACACTAAGTAAATGAAATGACTAACACTAAGTAAATACTAACACTAAGTAAATACAAACACTAAGTAAATACTAACACCAAGTAAATGAAATGACTAACACTAAGTAAATACTAACACTAAGTAAATACTAACACTAAGTAAATACTAACACTAAGTAAATGAAATGACTAACACTAAGTAAATACTAACACTAAGTAAATACTAACAGTAAGTAAATACTAACAGTAAGTAAATGACTAACACTAAGTAAATACTAACACTAAGTAAATGACTAACACTAAGTAAATGACTAACACTAAGTAAATACTAACACTAAGTAAATACTAACACCAAGTAAATGACTAACACTAAGTAAATACTAACACTAAATAAATGACTAACACTAAGTAAATGACTAACACTAAGTAAATACTAACACTAAGTAAATACTAACAGTAAGTAAATGACTAACACTAAGTAAATGACTAACACTAAGTAAATACAAACACTAAGTAAATGACTAACACTAAGTAAATACTAACACTAAGTACTAAAAGTACTAACACTTAATGCACATCCACATTGTAGTTGTTGCAGCCGGTTAATAAACTTGCTTTAAAAAGTATTTTATTTTACCTTACCCCTTGTTCTTGAATTGAATATGGATGCTTTTCAAATATATACATATACCACGTGCAAGCGTAATCTCGTACCGAAAGTGAGAAAAAAACACCTCATTAACCGGCTGCAACAACTACACCGGCTGTCCAATAAGATCGGATCTACAACTACACTGAAGAGGCCAATTCTATCTTGGCGAAATTTATCTGTACTATAAACTAAAAATGAAAGTTTATAAAAATAAATTTTTAAAAAATCGGTATCGATTTTTCTTTTTTTTTAATACAAAAAAAATCGCATCTTTAAACTTGCTTTAAAAAGTTTTTTATTTTACCTTACCCCTTGTTCTTAAATTCAATTTAGATGCTTTTAAGAAGGTATGAACTTTTTCAATATATATATATATATATATATATATATATATATATATATATATATATATATATATATATATATATATATATATATATATATAATCAATTAAACGGGCGGGTGGAAAAAAAATAAAATTGCTAAATTTTCCTTAAGGCCTAATCGTCTGACCCTCTAAGAGGAAACGTCAGAATGATAAATTAAAAACTAAGAAAATCGAATGAGATATGAAGGGGAAAAATTTGTTTAAGTTGGAGAAAACGATCGAGAGAAAAAATGTGTAAATTTCTCAACGTTATGCTGGATTTGAATAATTAAAGATCTCCAACTTATGCTTCAAAATCTTTTGTCTACACAGGCTAGGTCGAGAATTGTTAATAACTAACGCCTTAATAATATTGAGATGGTAGTTCGACCTGGCACTGTGCAAAACAGAAAACCACCCATCGGAATAGTTGTCAGAACAACTATTTGTACTAACGAGGTGATTACCGATGGCTGATTCCTGTGCCTGGAAGTTCCCGGATGATTTCGAAACCTTGTGTAAGCGAATATCACGTGGTATGTGTTGGGATATTCTAATTTCTAATCTTTAGGATGTCTTGCCAACGTAGTCAGCTCCGCACTGACACAAGAATTTATAAACAACAGAATTCTGTTGAATGGCTGGCAAAACATCCTTACGAAAAGAAGAGAAAAAGGTTCGAGTCGTGTCAACTACTCTAATCATGGTTGCTGGAAAACAACGTTGAGTAGAAAAACCTTTTACAAATATGTTTGTCGAACACTCTCGACTAGTCTTCTATCCGTACCCGCTTCTTGGTACATATAGATCTTTATTTCTTATAATTACGTGACAGTTTCCGGTGGCCGAGTGGATATAGCGACTGCTGGCATTTTTCTAGGTTGATTCTGTAAACTGGGTTCGCGCCTCCCTACCGTCTGAAATTGTTACTTTCCTGCACTGATGAGAGCAATAAGCTTGAAACGCTAGCGTCTGTAGGTATTAATGATGTAATATTTAATTATAAATATTATATATATATAACTTTACTTTTATTTCATTATTTCAGTACTTCCTATATATATATATATATATATATATATATATATATATATATATATATGGGAAGTACTGAAATAATGGAACAAAAGTAAAGTTACATATTTTATAAGTTTAGTATAATAAATAATAAAATAAAATATAAAAGTGAATTTTAATCCATGGATTTTCAAAGAATTACTCTTATCCTCAGAAGGAAAGAAACAACAATTTGTTAATAATTGGTAAGTATTAATTTGACAAATTTACAAGCCAATGTTAAGTTATGCTTACAGCAAAAATAGTCCAAAATGTTTCAACAATGAGCAGAAAGTGAGTAGTGAATGTATCAGTGCAGTTGTTGAAAGAATCCGATTAGAACATTGTATTATATATTGAAAGGTAATGGATTGCATACAATTCAGTCTTTGAAAATTTAGTATTTGAGTCATCATGCAACGAGTTAAACTTGCTTAGCATGTGAATTAAATATTTAATTCTCCCAAATTCCACGAGTTAAACTTGCTTAGCATGTGAATAAAATATTTAATTATTCCAAATTCCACGAGTTAAACTTGCTTAGCATGTGAATTAAATATTTAATTCGTCCAAATTCCACGAGTTAAACTTGCTTAGCATGTGAATAAAATATTTAATTCGTCCAAATTCCACGAGTTAAACTTGCTTAGCATGTAAATTAAATATTTAATTCTTCCAAATTCCACGAGTTAAACTTGCTTAGCATGTGAATAAAATATTTAATTCTTCCAAATTCCACGAGTTAAACTTGCTTAGCATGTGAATAAAATATTTAATTCTTCCATATTCCACGAGTTAAACTTGCTTAGCATGTGAATTAAATATTTAATTCTTCCAAATTCCACGAGTTAAATTTGCTTAGCATGTGAATTAAATATTTAATTCGTCCAAATTCCACGAGTTAAACTTGCTTAGCATGTGAATTAAATATTTAATTCTTCCAAATTCTACGAGTTAAACTTGCTTAGCATGTGAATTAAATATTTAATTCTCCCAAATTCTACGAGTTAAACTTGCTTAGCATGTGAATTCAATATTTAATTTTTCCAAATTCCACGAGTTAAACTTGCTTAGCATGTGAATTAAATATTTAATTCTCCCAAATTCCACGAGTAAAACTTGCTTAGCATGTGAATAAAATATTTAATTCTTCCAAATTCCACGAGTTAAACTTGCTTAGCATGTGAATTAAATATTTAATTCTTCCAAATTCCACGAGTTAAACTTGCTTTGCATGTGAATTAAATATTTAATTCTTCTAAATTCCACGAGTTAAACTTGCTTAGCATGTGAATAAAATATTTAATTATTCCAAATTCCACGAGTTAAACTTGCTTAGCATGTAAATTAAATATTTAATTCTCCCAAATTCCACGAGTTAAACTTGCTTAGCATGTGAATAAAATATTTAATTCGTCCAAATTCCACGAGTTAAACTTGCTTAGCATGTAAATTAAATATTTAATTCTTCCAAATTCTACGAGTTAAACTTGCTTAGCATGTGAATTAAATATTTAATTCTCCCAAATTCCACGAGTTAAACTTGCTTAGCATGTGAATTCAATATTTAATTCTTTGAAAATCCATGGATTAAAGGTCATTCTTGTATTTTATTTTATTCATTGCTTAAACACCTGATGATTATATTAAACTTGTACAGTATGTAACATTACTTTTGTTTCATTATTTCCATATTCCCTATAACAATGCTCTATCCTCAATACCGAGCATATCACTATCACGATAAGATAATAATCTTTATATATATATATATATATATATATATATATATATATATATAGAATTATAAAAAGAAAAACTATACACACATTAAGGTTGTACACATAATAACTTATTTCGACCCCTTTAATTAGGTCTCCTCAGATGTATGGACAACCACGTCAAAAAGGGATTTTTTGACGTGGTTGTCCATACATCTGAGGAGACCTAATTAAAGGGGTCGAAATAAGTTATTATGTGTACAACCTTAATGTGTGTATAGTTTTTCTTTTTATAATTCTGTTTTGCTCTGTTTGAATTACATTGAGCTCTGTTATTCAGATTCTCTACACAAAATTGAAATCCACACACTATATATATATATATATATATATATATATATATATATATATATATATATATATATATATATATATATATATATTCCAATGTAGAGGTCACTGATGACTCCAATTGAAGAACGTGCAAAAAGAAACCAGTTTTCCCTGTATAAAAGATCAAGCCCACTGCAACAAAAAAAAAACAACTTTGCCGTCTTTCCTGAGTGACAGATGCGTATTAAATTTGAGGATGTTATTTTGAAAGAGAAAATTAATAATTTAGATCGGGCAATGAAAGCCTTTGTTTCACCGTGAAAGGTTGGCTTTAAATCAAGCCACAGTATGAGGGCTGGTCTTATGGTAAAATAAGCAATTCTTTCGCCATATATGTTAAGTGTACATTCGTGACCTTTTTAATTCTACAAACTGAATTGTTTTTTCTGAACATTATTTCTTGATAATTCAGTCATTAAAACAAATAATTTTTGGCGTTGTCGATTTAACTTGAACTTTAATTTTCAAATGGCTTGAATAGTTTCGGTCAGTTGTCATCTTCAACCTGAAAATACAATCTCACCAAATTACGATTTAATCATGACATTTTTATCTTCTTTCGTTATTTATAATCAAAAGTAGTGTTCTATGGTTAACTATCACCCTAATAGGAACCATATGACCTTTAAATTAAATCATTCGTCTTATAAGTTTTGGCGATAATTTATCGCAACAAAATGTGCTAACTCCCAGTTTCTTTTTAATTAATTATTCCATAATTAATTTAAGCCAATCGATTAAAATGGCACCAGTAAAATTACTACATCGTGCCACAAAGGCCATTGCGACAAAGAAGCCGAGGAACTTGAAATAGGATAACTTCGCCATGTGATCTCGTGTGTGGCAGAAGCGTATTAAACATTATGCTGTAGGGGGGGGCAAGGAATAATTTCTATGTAGATTTAGCAATCACATTTTTATGGGGAAAGTTTGCTTCCTTTTTTTTCACACCTCGTAGTATAAATCTGTCCCAAAACGTGCATTTTTCTCATACATTCAATAGCCATTGATGTTAACATAATGTTTCGTAGTTGGGATTATATGCGTCTGACACTTAACCCAATTTATTAAGCCGTGCCGGGTTCAATTACAATTTAACGGCTCCGTCAAAAGCTCAACTTTCTGCTTTGCGATAACATTATGGTTGCTTTATTGTAATGATACCTCATTTTTGTCTAACAAAAGAGTTGCTTTGTCTTGAAATAGATATTTTACATTCATGAAACAAGCCTTCTTAGATTGGAGTATTCGTTTTTAGCCATTCTGTGTGCCAAAAATGTTGGTCCACCACTGCTTCTAGTGTGAACCCATATCATAGATTCAAAGGAAGGGCTCCTAGCGCAAATATTAATATAAATAAAATTTGTTAGCACTTGATATCAGTCAAAAATACGTCCTCGATAATCAGTCCAACGGGGTTGGCCGCTGTAGCACCAGCTGCCCTGCTGTCAGTCTGAGTTTCGCTTCAGCAATGTCCTAAGGGGTGCACCTGAAGGATACCGACGGGGGTCCTCATGCATTCTTGTGGTGCCAGAGTGTACTACCTCCCGTACGCAGAACTTTCTTCCGGTTGAAGAGAAGTAAATTCCATGATATATATTACTAGAAATATGCTTGACCCCCTCCACCAAAAAAGAATAACGTTTTATTTAATGGAGTTGTTGAACTTAGAACCAGTTGAAGTTTTAAACATATATTTATGCGAAGCAAAACGACTATTGTGTGCAATTCATCCTTAATTTTAGTTTCGAATATTCCAATATCTATTTTATGTTGGACAAATGTCGGTTCTTTTCTAGAATAGTGTCTCCTACGATAAATACTGTCGAATATATCCAGATACATTAATACCAGCCGGGGGTACGTCTTCGACGATCAGTTCGGCAGAAAGTGGCCCGTATTTATTCTAGGTAGTCTTAGGAAGACAATCCTCCCACTCTTTGCCTTTTTTCTTTGAGAAGGGGTTGGTTTATGATCGATTTTCTGGGGCGCCCCTACCGGGGAATTCCGACGGGGCTTCTCAGGCATTTTTGCGGGGTTAAAGTGCTCTACCTCTTGTGCGCGGGCCTACAACCCCCACCTTCTGGCCTTGTGCCACGTCTTCTCACAGGGAACGGAGATACTTGTATGTTGAACAACTTATTCTTTAAGATAGTGGTTCCTACGATAAATACTGTTTCTCTTTTATTTAGGGGCACAAATGAATCACAATACTCGAATGTTGCCTATTATATTTCAGTCTAGCCAGAAACTAAATAATATCCGCCAATTTAAAAGCTTCGAAATCACTTTCGAATTGTCCACAGCCAGACGTAAACACTGTGGCAGACATGTTTGTTTTTTTTTTTAATTTTATTCTCTTTGTTATATTTTTAAGCAATGGCAGTATTGGTGATTTCTTCATAGCCGTCGACTTTCGGATTTGGCGGATGTAAAGTAATTTCTAGCTAGAGATTTGATTTTATATCAAAAAAGTCGATTATTATGTTTCATTTATTTATTGAAATAGTGTACCTGCTTATCCGCATTTTGTTAATGTTGGGATTGTACATAAGGATATACGCCCCGGCTTTTGAGATATCTTGGAAAATGAAACTCAGAATCGACTCCCCACCCGATAGAGGTGAAAGGTTTTTTTTCTGTCCACTTCAAATAGTCACCCTGTGCTGAGGTGTATTTTTATTTCCAAGATACAGTCTAAATGCTAAAATGATAGCCTTTTTATGTCAGTTGGGATTTTTGGGAGGACAAAAGATTTGGGGGTCGGGTAAAAACACAAGGGATTAGTTAGGGATAGTTTATCAGACATTAAAGAAAGGGGGTTGCTAGCCAGCGGGTAGTTAAAGGCTAGAATATGTTCTCGTTTCTCTGAAATTCCACATTTTTTCTTCTCATCCCGGGTCTAGATTTAGCTAAGAAAACGGTTTTGCCCTGACCGTGAAACAGAATTCTCCTCATCCACCCATCGTGTTTCATCAAAGACGTGTGAATCCTAAATACATTTGCTCACCCCTAAATTCATCAAATTAAAAGCTTTAATTACTGGCGAGGAATCGAAACCCCACTCCTTAATGTTTTTCATCATGTCTGCAAGATGCAAAAAATTGTTTCAAGTGGTTGGCGACACAATGTCTGAGACATAAAAGCAACGATTCGCGACAATACCTAGAGAATCCTATCACAAAGTGGAAATAATCCCATCCTTTTTACAAAAAGAAAAGAGGATTAAATAAGGAAAATTAACAGAGCAAAGTCTTCAAATGAGTCTGTCGAGAAAAGATTCATCATTGGAACCGATCGCTTCTCTGTGAATAGAATTGACATCCAAACGCAAATCAGTTTTTCGTCGTGATTTCAAAAACTAAATAATTCTCACAACTCACCTAAAAGACCTCCCCTCTATATCCTCTTTCGGTGTCAGCCTTCTATTTTAAACGTCATTAACCCAGATGCGCTTAACGTAGTCCAAACCTGGAAATGAGGTCAGCTTTTGGAAAAGACTTTGTTAAAATTACATACCTGAAATTTATCGAAAGTTAAAATGCTTGCGCGAAATGTTGAAAACCGTATAAGTTTGGAAATCCCGATATATATATATATATATATATATATATATATATATATATATATATATATATATATATATATATATATATATATATATATATATATATATATATATATATATATATATATACCTACGTACAGACATCAGTGCAGGAAGCTAATTCTCAATGGTCGGCGGGCGCGAACCCTGATTACAAATCACCACTGATTCGTAGTCAAGAGTCTTAACCCCTCGGCCATAGACAATTAGTTAATAATTATGGAGGAATTTAACTTTGTAAATAGCGAATCGGCGGCTAGATTTACACAAGCAGTTAGAGTGATCAACGAACGTATTCGGATCATGCATGCAGCTATTAGTACTGCTTGTTATTAAAGTCACTCAAGAGTGCCCGGCCTTTGGTGAAGGGGGCTAATATATATATATATATATATATATATATATATATATATATATATATATATATATATATATATATATATATATATTAAAATACCCGTTCCAGGACGGGTAAAATTAATTCACCGAAGAGAAAAATTTGCACCACTTCTATGTTTACTTACGATGATTAAAATCAGAATATAATGCTACTAAACTTTATGTCTATAATCTTTATTCCAATTTTGATTAAAATTCATTACACGATTTTCATTCTAGAAAATGTCTCAAATTTAATGTGTACGCTTCACGAGTTTTAAAAAGAAATTGGAATTCAGGGAATCTTGCTTGATCGGCGTCTAATGAATATGGATCAAATATAATGTGAATCTTAAATGTTTCAATTTTCAAATTGAAGGTTCTGCCCAAATTAACCCCCATAAAAGCCTTTAAAATGCCTCAAAGAAACTGACAGTTTGGGAATATTTATTAATTTATGTAAAATAACTATAGTTAACATTCCACAATAGGGTCCAAAAACAGTATCTTATCTGATAGGTCCCACACTGTTTTCCAACCTCCAGTCCCTGTCCCACTGCCGCAATATTGCATCCCTGTGCTTGTTTTACAACTACTTAAATGGAATTTGCTCCGAAGACATTGCTGCTTTTGTGCCCATCCCCCTCGACGTAAAATGCACACGACAAACTCGACAATCAGCTAAATCCTACCATTCTCTCCCGGCTCCGTTTCCTTGACTGTACTAATATGCAGAACTATAAATCTCATAGCAATATTGAATAAAAGGGTGTAAAAAACCTTGCCGCCCTCGAGCAGAACAGTCTTGCGAAAATGTTATGTCTCCTTACAAAGATTAAAATTTAGATATAATGATACTAAACCATATGTCTAGAATCCTTATTTTCATTTTCATTAAAATCCATTACATGATTTCGATTCTAGAAAATGTCAAACAATTTAACACTTAAGTTTAAGATATCTTAAGAAGAAATTGAAATTCAGACAATTTTGATTAATTGGTGTCTAATAACAATGGATGAAATTTAATGCAAATCTGAAATATTTCAATGAAACTGAAATTTGGAGAATATTAACTAATTTCATAAAAATCGGGAGTATCCGAATTTTAACGAAGGACTTTTTACTCCCTTTGCATAAAAATGGATTAACTGAATGTATCCCTAGCAGATGGGTTCCAACAGTTTGAATAATCGGTAAACCAGTTTAGGAGTGAATCTTCTACATACAAATATATAAACAGATAAACATACCTTACTAGAATGATACCCGTTCCAGGACAGTTGTGTACTAATATTTGTAATGATCGGTTAATTAGTTTAGGGTTGAATCTTGTACATACAAATATGATATATAAACATACCTAACTTGATATATATATATATATATATATATATATATATATATATATATATATATATAAGGACCGGCGGGACAGTTATAAAAGTGTGTGGGGGGTCTCTCCTAAAAAGTGGGGGGCGGTTAAACACATGCATATATAACTTCATTATTGATGACCGTAAAGTGGGGGGGGGGTCAAAAGTGTGTGTGTGTGTGTGCCTTATAGAAAAAAAATGTTAGAGAATATAGATACCATATAAAAGTGTATTCTTATGTAAAATTCACAGAGTAAGTTGATGGGCGTATTCCCGAATCTATAAACCCACTCCTTAGGTGTCCATGGGGCATATTTCATCAGGGGGGGGGGGCTTTTCGGTTATTTTTCATTATATTTTATAATAATTTGAAATTGCTGAGTCATATTGTAATTTAATTAGGTAATACTTTGAAATAACTTTAAATTTCATTTAACGTTTCTTAGCGTCAATTCTATTTACATGGAGGGGGTAAGAAACTACACCAAGGTCCGCCATTGCCCGCCACTCTGTACGTACACAAAAGAAAAGTATTCGTCGTTGTTCGGCAAATTATACCTCACGTACATAAAACAATTTATGTTTTTTTAATGAAAACGATGAGTCATATTTTAATAATTTGAAATAACTTTAAATTTTATTTAATTCTGAGTCACTGGAAATGACGCCATTGTAAGAGGAGGGAGGAGGAGAGGGACACATAGTGAGGCAAGGGTTGCTCAATCCTCATTATTAGTAAGTTTTAGTTCGTTTAATGTGATCGAAATTTTTTAATGTTATCATTCGCCCTGACGTCATAGTGATAGGTATGTGACGTCAGAGTGATAATATTTGATAATATTTTAACGCCATCTAGGTTTCTCTTCTGATTGCCACTTGTGCAGTATATGACCCAGGCATGGTACTTGTGCAGTATATGACCAGGGGCATGGCACTTGTGCACTATATGACCCGGGGAATGGCACTTGTGCACTATATGACCCGGGCATGGTACTTGTGCAGTATATGACCCGGGCATGGTACTTGTGCAGTATATGACGCAGACATGGTACTTGTGCAGTATATGACCTGCGGTGTGGTACTTGTGCAGTATATGAACCGGGCCATGGTACTTGTGCAGTACACGACCCGGGGCATGGCACTTGTGCAGTATATGACCCGGGCATGGTACTTGTGCAGTATATGACCCGGGGCATGGTACTTGTGCAGTATATGACCTACGACGTGGTACTTGTGCAGTATATGACCCGGAGCATGGTACTTGTGCAGTATATGCCCCGGGCATGGTACTTGTGCCGTATATAACCTGCGGCGTGGTACTTGTGCAGTATATGACCCCTGGCATGGTACTTGTGCTGTACATAATCCAGGCATGGTACTTGTGCAGTATATGACCAAGGCATGGCACTTGTTTTGTTTGTTTTTTTCTTCCAAATTTTTTTATTTTATTTCAACATTTCTTTTCTTTTCTGATAATTATACTCATCAAAAGGAAGGTGAATGTCTATGTTTGTATGTTTTTTTTATCGCCCCGGTTAACGCCGGGTAGCCCTGCTAGTATATATATATATATTTGAATGGGCAAGTTACTAGAAGCACCTTTTTATAATTTAAATGTAGAAAATCAAGCAAAAGGCCGGAGAAAGTCACTGATAAGATGCAAAGATGTATAAAAAAAAATCACTTTTGTATCACCACACTTTTTGGGTATAAAACCTTTCTTCAGAGACATTTCGGGTGTTTCTCTTATATATCAGTAACACTTGCCTTATTTTATTCACGTTTGTTTACACGCTTGTTGTTGTCGTCTTCTCTCGATATAATTAAACGGTGTGTTTGAATACCGTTAGTGAAAAGTTAAGCACGTGGCCTGCAATTAACGAAAATATTGTTTTTCGGACTTCGAACGTAATCGAACATTTCACCTTTTTCCTAAATAGAGAGATATTGATTTCTCAGTAGCCGGCAACCATCACCTCGAAAAGATAACTACACTTTCAATCCTTTTCCATTTGCTTATTTCAAACTTAAACATTATTTTCTCATGCAACATCTTGAATTCTTTAATTTATTTAACCCATAAACACTTAATTACTTGAAACCACAACACCATCCTTTTCCCCACGAATATCGTGTTTACCTTCCTCTTTACGTTGAATGCGTGTTGTTTATTACATTTGTTAATAAATTTTAGGTTTTATACAATCCTCTTTGTCATCATTATTTCTTAAACGTGTTGACTGTTTTCGTATTTCCTCTGAGGTCAAAAATAGAGTTCGAGAATGGATAACCATGAAAAACAAAGAAGTTTTATTTCCATAAGAACAATATATATATATATATATATATATATATATATATATATATATATATATATATATATATATATGGAGGCGCGAGAGCGCTCTATCCCTTAATAGATTTAAAAAACGGCCTATGCTAGAAATCTCATTTCTTTGATCAATCAAAACTCAAAAACTAATAAACAAATTAGTTAAAACTTTGCACACAATTTTTATTTGATAGCTTCTATAAGTGTGTAAAATTTCAGCATCATTAGTCAAGGCAACTCAGAGATTCAGAAAGTTCAATCATGAAATCAACGTTATCTGTGTGTACGTACGTACGTACGTACGTACGTACGTACGTATGTGCCACCCTGTATCTCATTAACTATTTGATGGATTCAGCTGATTTTTTGGCAGAGATAGAGGTTCTATGGTCTAGTTGATAACATTTTAATTACAGTTTACCATATACCTTAGTTTTCCAGACAATTCCAAAAAACCTTAAAAATGACCATAGCCTTTACAAAAGTAGTGACATTCCATGAAAAATGCCAGTATACTGAAATCATATACCCTTAATAGGGTTAAGATGAAAATTCATATACACTAAATGTACAAAAGCAAGGAAATTCCCAAACTTTTACACTTTTATTGTCATTAAGGGTATGCGAGCACAACAGGGCTATGTATTTTACTGGTAGGAATTTTTCTTCAGCGCACCTCACACACTTCATCCACTCATACATAGAGATTTATACTGTAGTGATGTGATAATGAAATGGTTTCGTTGATATGTAGTCATACCCTTAATGACAATAAAAGTGTAAAAATTTAGGGAATTTCCTTGCTTTTGTACATTTAGTGTACATGAATTTTCATCTTAACCCTATTAAGGGCATATGATTTCAGTATACTGGCATTTATCATGGAATATATATATATATATACACTTTTATTCCTATATAATTTTATTGCTAGCTACCATATCACAGAATGGTTCTTGGGTGTAGTGTTTGGATAGTATTATTTTTATTATTATTATCATTATTATTATTATTGTTATAATTGATGTTATTTCATATGCATATTATCATATCACGCGGTAGTCTTAAGGGTAATATATTATTATTATTATTATTATTATTATTATTATTATTATATTATTATTTATTTATGTATATTAGTGAAATTTAAGCTGGATTATTTCTACACCTGATTATTGGGGAAATGGTCGTTTGATCAGTACCATTGGAGAGCCGTGAATATTATAACTGCCCTGTTTTTAAATCTCCGAAACAGTTACATCGTAAACAGCTGATGATCCCCGTTTTAATATTTAACGCTTAAGTTAAGGTCCCCTGTGTTTGTTTCACTGTTAGATACTTGAATCCCCTTTTTTTATTTATGACTTTTCCAACGAATGCTAAGTCTGCGATATCTTGGATTTAGTTAGTTTCTCTGGGAAATTAAACAGAATTTTCCTTTTTGTTTAAAAAGACTCAACGCTTCTTTAGACTATATATATATATATATATATATATATATATATATATATATATATATATATATATATATATAAAATAAAGTATGATTGCACGAAATTACATAATCATCGATGCAATAATGTTTTTTCAAGCATCCGATCCAGACGATTACATTTTTGAAACTGAAAAAAGAATTAAATTCACACTCGACAATTCAAATATAATTGGAGAGAGAGGGGGTAACAACCCATCCAATGCACATCTAGAGAGAGGGGGGAAATTGAAGCATATCTAATCTTTAAGTCTTACTTGGGAGTTAGACAATTTATAATTATACATGCGAGCTCCCCCTCAGTGTCTGTAGTAAGTTATGCAATTCCCCCTCCCAAGTTAGACTTAAAGATTAGATATGCTTCAATTTCCCCCCTCTCTCTAGATGTGTATTGGATGGGGTGTTACCCCCTCTCTCTCCAATTATATTTGAATTGTCGAGTGCGAATTTAATGTTTTTTTCCAATTTCAAAAATGTAATCGTCTGGATCGGATGCTTGAAAAAACCACAAGATTGAAATAAATTATTACATCGATGATTATGTAATTTCGTGTTATTATACCATTTTTTCTTGCTCTGTTTATCACATTGAGCTCTCATGCCCGGATTTCCTCCTGGAATTATTTCATTATAACACAAATATATATATATATATATATATATATATATATATATATATATGTATATATATATATATATATATATATATATATATATATATATATATATATATATATACATACATCTTATTGATGAGATTTACCCAGAGTCCCAATGTGGTTTTCGCTCTGGTCGAGGTACAATCGACATGGTATTTTCCCTTCGTCAAGTTGCTGAAAAAGTTCGTGAAAAAAATCGGGAACTGTACATGGTTTTTATTGATTTGACAAAAGCATTCGATACGGTCAGTCGCGTAGCACTTTGGAAAGTTCTTCATAAGCTTGGAATCCCCAACAACATGCTTGATGTCATAATCATGAAGGGATGAAAGCACAGGTCGTTTCCAATGGGGAAACCTCAGAGCCTTTTGAAGTAACCAACGGTACGAAACAGGGTTGTGTGATGGCACCTGTGCTGTTTGCATTGTTCTTCTCGGTGATGCTTCGGCACGCATTCGCTGATGAAAGCACAGGTGTTAAGTTTCAATTCCGAACCACAGGTGGGCTCTTTAACCATCAGCGTTTTAAAGCCAAAACCTTGGTTCGAGAGGCCATCATTCGGGACCTTCTCTTTGCAGATGATGCTGCCCTGGTCGCGACTTCTTTTGAAGAAGCTCAGAATCTTTTGACAAAATTTTCAGGTACATGTAGAGCTTTTGGTTTAACAATCAGTTTAAAGAAGACTGAGGTGGTCCATCAACCATGCCCTACCCCTAAACAAGTTCAAGGAGTGAAACAAAATCAGCCTGTCCATGAATTTCCATTAGAAAAACTCAAAGTGGATGGCAGACCAATGAATTATGTCAAAAATTTTACCTACCTAGGTAGCAAAGTTAATTCTGCTGCTTCACTTGATGATGAAATCGTAAACCGAATTGCAAAAGCGGCAAATACCTTCGGCAAGCTGAAACATCGTCTTTGGAGTAGCAGAGGCATTAAGTTGAAGACAAACATCAATGTGTATAGGGCTGTAATATTGACAGGTCTTCTCTATGGATGTGAGGCGTGGACGCCTTACCGGCATCACATTCGCCAATTGGATGTGTTCCACAGGAGCTGCCTTAGTACCATATGCGGACTTAGTTTGAAGGACAAAGTCGCTAACACCGATCTTTACAACAGATGCCATATTGGTGGAATTGAAAGTTTCCTGTTGCAGTCTCAATTGCGATGGGCTGGTCATGTAGCAAGAATGGACGAAGGGAGGATACCTAAAGCACTGATGTACAGTCAGTTAGCTTGTGGTAACAGAAATGTTGGTCGGGCCTTGCTGAGGTACAAAGATAAATTGAAAGATGCGTTGACGGCAATTGGAGTACCCCCAAAAAACTTTGAAGACTGTACAAAAGACAGGAAGACATGGCGAGCAGCTTGTTGCATTGGACTGGAAAGATTCAACGAGACCTGTGTGGATAATATGAGAACTGCCAGAGTGAGGCGAAAAGCTAGAGAGAGTGCTCCACACCAGCCATCCGATTACTCACACTCTTGCACTGTCTGCGGCTTTCCTTGCAGGTCTCTTGCCGGACTCAGGTGTCATGAACGATCTAGACACAAATGAAAGCTGTTGGAACCTCATACGTCGCAATCGACGGGAGAGTCCATCATATATATATAGCTCAATTTTAAAGTGTTGTTGATTAATAAAATTTGTCATTTTTCTAACTTATTTTCATCTTACATTTTCTTGATTTATTGCTCTATAGAGCTTTCTATTATCACGATAGATCATTATTTAAAGATACAATACTAATCTTTAAATTTTCATTCATTGTTATATATATTTTATATATTTGCAGGATAAGCCCGTGTGATTTGAACTAATGAATTGTTATCTGCTATTTAAATCGAAGAACTAAAAAGAGAAATTGAGATCAATAAACATCATGTAGTTGAAGAAAAGTCTAGGGTAGAAGCAACAACTAACTCTGACAACGAAAATAGTGTAAATAATGGTAATCAGGCTGTTTACACAGATGCAATCGTATAACATATGATAGAACATGGGATGACAGAAGATATTGATATTTTCAGATTGTTAGATGAGAAGCTAAGAGCTGGCAATTTAAAACAGCCGCCAAACCTGCGATGTGTGGATAGGAAAAGATTTAAAACTGTGACCACCAAAGTGCCTGAAGTCTTTGCCATTTTTATTAGTAAATAATCTTGATCCGTGTAATTATGTTATTAAAGTTGCTGTGTCAAATTTACTCGGAATAGAAAAACAGAAAAAAGAAGTAAAAAGAGCAATGCTGGTGGAAACGTTTAAATGAGCATATAAAACAACTCAACAAGGGTTTAAGTAAAGTGCAAACTGTCAGAAATGGCAAACTCAAAAGTTAGAATGCTTGTGAAAGAAGTAAAGAAAAAGCCTTAGTAAGGAAAACGTTTAAATGGGAAGATGAAACAACTCAGAATAAAATTGAAGTAAAGTGTAAGTTGTCGAAAATGACAAACTCAAAAGTTAGAGTGCTTGTGAAAAACTAATCCGTAAGTTCGACATCCACCGAAAAAAAAACAGCAGAATCACCGATATGCCGATTGTGTAATGAAAGGGGAGAAACCTTAGCGTATATTATATATGAATGCACAATGCTAGCATAACATCAATATAAAAATGGAGACACGACAACATCGCTCAGGTACCACACTGGAATATATGAAAACTTTAAGAATTGGACCACGATGAGAAGTAGTATGAGCATAAGCCAGAAGTGGTACAGGAGAACGACAATGTCAAACCTCTTTGGGACATGCGCATACAAACTGATAAGGTTCTTGAACATTCCAAACCTGACTTAATATTTCCAAACAAAAAACAAAAAACAATAGAACTTGCTTAATCATTGATATAGCCTGCCCCTTCGATACCAGTGCAGTAGAAAGAACACGAAAAAATCAATAAATATCAAGACCTAAAATGGGAATTAGTTAGACTATGAAAATGTAAAGAAGTCAAGGTGATTATCGTTGTAATTGGAACGCTTGGAACCATAACGAAAAGCCACCATAAATGGCTTAAACAGATTGACGAGACAATTAATTTTCCAATTCTACAAAAGGCTTGGCTGTTAGGAACGGCAAAAGTGTTAAGTTACAGCTTGAATGTCGAAAGTCAAGGGAATTGACTTGATGTTCAAAAAAGAAAAATCTAATTAAAATCATCCAATAGTTGAGACTACTATCAAATACTAATAATAATAATAATAATAATAATAATAATAATAATAATAATAATAATAATAATAATAATAATAATAATAGAAGGAAGACTGAGACGATACAGGTACAAATCAGAACAGAGCAAACAGAACAGGACCTTTGAAAACAATGAAAGCCAGTTCTACAAAAACGTAAATGGAGAAAAAACAACAACAGAGCAACCAAACCCAACAGAAACAAAACAATTCTGGAGCAAGATATGGGAAGAACCAAAAAAGCACAACAAGAATGCCCAATGGTTGAAAAACATGAGAGATGAACTGCAGGAAATCGAAGAAGGAACCGAAACAGAAATCAACAAAGAAACGATCAAGAAAACCCTAAAAAAAATGACAAACTGGAGAGCACCAGGCCACGATGGAATACATGCATACTGGTTTAAAAAATGCACGACCCTGCATGAAAGAATAGCGCAGAAACCGAACGGATGTATCCGCAAAACAGACGTACAAGAATGGATGACGGAAGAAAGAACAACACTAATACAAAAAGACCCCAAAAAAGGAACGACCCCCAGCAACTACAGACCGATAACATGTCTACCAATAATGTGGAAAATTCTCACAGCACAACTGAGCGAACAAATCTACCAATCCCTGGACAATCGTGGACTGCTCCCCGAGGAACAAAAAGGATGCCGGAAAGGACAAAGAGGGGCACATGATCTACTATACATTGATCAAAAGACCCTGAAGGAGGTGAAGAGCAGACAAAAGAACATAACCATGGCATGGATTGACTACAAGAAAGCCTACGACAGAATCCCCCAAACATGGATAATTGAATGCTTAAAAATATACAAGATACCAGACAGGATTATTAATCTCATCCAGAAAGCAATGGAAACATGGAGACTAAAACTGACAGCCGGAGGACAATACCTGTCTGAGATAAAAATACAGAGAAGCATTTTTCAAGGAGACTCTCTATCACCACTACTGTTTATAATAGCCATGATGCCACTCAACTACATACTCAGAAAGTGTGATGCCGGATACAGGTTTACGGATACAGAACAAAGAATAAACCACCTGATGTACATGGATGACCTTAAACTGTTTGCAAAAAACAAAAAAGAACTGGAAAAGCTGATAAACACAGCCAGGATATCCAAATGGAGTTTGGAATAGAAAAATGTGCACTGCTAGAGATCAAAAGAGGAAAACTGGAGACGACAGAAGGTATAGAACTCCCCAACCAAGAGGAGATGAGGGCGCTAGGAGAACAAGGTAGTGATAAATACCTGGGAGTTCTGGAAGCAGACACAATCAAACATACAGAAATGAAAGAGAAGATTGGAAAAGAATATCTACGAAGAACAAGGAAACTCTTAGAAACTAAACTATATAGCAGAAACCTAGTAAAAGGGATAAACACATGGGCTGTATCACTAATAAGATACTCTGGACCATTCATAGGCTGGACCAAAGAAGAACTCAGGCACCTTGACCAAAGAACTAGAAAACTAATGACTATGCACAATGCATTGCACCCAAAAGACAACACGGACAGACTCTACGTGAAAAGAAATGAAGGAGGTAGAGGACTGGTAAGTATAGAAGACTGTGTGGAAGACACCAAAAAAGAGCTGGAGAAATATGTAACCCAGAACACGGAAAGACTGATCACCACAGCAAGAGACACCAGCTCAACAAACAACCCCGGAAGCACTGAACCCAGAAACAAAAAGACAAGAAAGGAAAAGTGGGAAGAAAAACAACTACATGGACGCTTTATAAGACTCACAAGCGATGAAGCCAATGAAAACAGCTGGGCATGGCTAAGAAAAGGACACCTGAACAGAGAAACGGAATTTCTGCTGACGGCCGCACAGAACAATGCGATTAGGACAAACTTTATTAAAGCAAAGATAGATAAAACCCAGGAAAACAGCAAATGCCGACTGTGTGGACAAAGAGACGAAACGATAAATCATATAATAAGTGAATGCAGCAAGCTAGCACAAAGAGAATACAAGAACAGACATGACAGCATGGGGAAAGAAGTACACCGGGAAATGTGCAAACAACTGAATTTCGAATATGCAAAAAAACGGTACAAACACAAACCAGAAACTGTACTAGAAAACGAAAAACACAAAATCATATGGGATATGAATGTACAAACAGACAAATCCATAACAGCAAGGAGACCGGATATGATAATAATCAACAAGAAAGAAAAATCCTGCAAAATCGTGGACTTTGCCGTTCCAGCAGACCACAGAGTGAAGATCAAAGAGACGGAAAAAAGAAGCAAATATACTGAACTTGCCAGAGAACTGAAAGGAATATGGAACATGAAGAAAGTCAGTATAACACCAATAATCATAGGAGCACTAGGAACAATCCCCCAAAACATGGAGAAAAGACTAGGAGAAATAGGAATCAAAGGGATAACTGAGACCATACAAAGGACAGTAATGATCAAAACAGCTACAATCCTGAGAAATGTCCTCGAATGCTGAAACCAACCCACATAAGCAACGAATGGAGAACAAACACATGGAAGCACAAAACAACAGAACCGGGGAAAATACAACCGCACGAGAGAGGCGCAAGCATAGGCTGACGCCACAAAAATTATGGACAGAGGGTCGAGGAGGGAAAGCGCAAACCAGACCTCCACTGGAAGAGCGCGGACAGCTCTGAGACCTTGGGAAAGCTTGTTGCCACTCGGGCCCCAGAGAGGAGCGATGGCCCTTAACAGCGGGAAATCGTTGGTAGGTGGCTGTTGCGATTACCGCAAGGTCATCAGCGGTGATGAACGAAAAGAGGTGGAGCATACTGGAGGCCTGAGGAGACTTGTTGTCACTCGGACTCCAGGGAATACCACAGGTTGTCGGCAGTGGGCGACCACTGACGATGACCAGTGTGATAACTCCTAGTGAGTAAATAATAATAAGTCTATGCTGATACCACACAAAATATTTGCATAGGGTCAAGGAGGATGAGAAGACCGACGAGGGCCAGCACAAACCAGAATTCAACTGGAAGTGCAGAAACTGCTGGGACCTCGGGGAGGCTTACTGCCACCCAAACCCCAGAAAACACCAATGGTCCTCGCCGGCGAGAAATCAATGGTAAACGGCTGTTGTCATACTGCAAATTTATTTGCGGTGGCTATCGAAAAGAGGTGGAGAATACTGGAACTCTGGGGAGACTTGTTGTCACTCAGACTCCAGGGAATACCACCGGTTGTCGGTGAGCAATCACTGATGACCTGTGTGAGAATTCCTAGTGAGTAAATAATAATAAAATAATTATATCAAGAAAACTATTGCGTATATATAATAAAAAAATAGTAGAAACAAATTATAAATGAATCGTACAGAATATTAATTTATTAGACACTGTTTAAAAAGTAGATATGCAAATAAAGTATAGCCTTGGCTGTGTTTTGTAAGTGTTTCTGTTAGTAGATCTCGGTCTTTTGGCTAAGATCAAAGTGTAGTATCTGTTCCGATGGATACTGCACGCCTGTCCTGTGCAGTTCTAGGAGGTCCACCCTCCCAGGCTTTGCCTCCCCTCTTTGGGGAGGAGTAAGTTTATTGCTTACTGTCTGAGGCGCCCCTACCGGGGAATGCCGACGGGGCTGCCCAGGCAATTTTTTAAATGGCCAGAGTGCTCACCTCTCGAGCGCTGGCTTTTCAAACCCCACTTTCTCGACCCGATCTTGGGTCACATCTTACTTGTGGGAGTAAGATAAAACTGGCCTTGTGCCTAACTCCTGGAGAGGAGTAAATAATTTTTTTCTTTTTTTTTTTTTTATATATATATAGTGAATTTGAAAATATTTTGCTGTATAATTAAATTAAGTAAACCTAAGATGTTTTGATATAAATATAGTTCGGATAAATGAAAAAAAAAACACTTTCGCATTTATTCATGACTTAAGTGGGTGGAAATAAAACAAGGATGGAGATTGAGAATAGATGGTGTCCTATACTGCACTCTGATCTTAGTCTGATATGAAGACAGGGAGCTCTTCACACATTTCTATTTAAATTATCTTAAATACCTAGAGAGAGCTGCGGTTCCCACGAATCCGTCAAGCAAGATTAACGTCCCAAGTGTTTCATCTCTGCCACCGTCGCTGCTGCTGCTGCTGATAATGATGATATTCGCCGCGGCAATATACAAAATGGCGGCTGGGAGTGTGCGCGGCTGGAGATGACGACGCCGATGACGACGACTTTCGTTGGTCATGACCTATTTTCTCATGGCTAACCGGATCAAACAAACCCATCCCGTCACCTTCCCACTTCATGTCAACTTAATGCTGACACAGCAGTCATCAACTCGGCCTTTTTTTTTTAATATGAGCTCGGCAATATTCAACGTCTGTCGACGACGTTTCTCCTTTTTTAATTCATCCTTCGTGTTCATTCTAAACTTGTACACACTTTATGTATTACTCTCTTTTTCCTCGGTGTCTTTATATACCAATCCCAGTACACACACCTATACGGGTACTTGCTTGTATACGGGAGTACGCGTGTGTTCATTAATATAAATATATATCTATATATATATATATATATATATATATATATATATATATATATATATATATATATATATATATATATATATATATATATATATAAGATAAAGAAATGTTTATACAATAACTGTTGTTTGTACAGCAACTTGCTTTAAACAAAGCATATATCAGATGATGACTCTGGGTTCAGGCATAGTTTCGGGACCGAAGCATCATTACCACTAACCCAGAGCGCCCCATCAATACCTAACGATACTACCAGACTTTGTTGGATTGCTGTCACTCTGTAGGATTGCTATATCCACGCTGATGCAGATAGAGCCTTGTCTTTTTTTTGTGTGTCTGATAAAAAAAGACCAAGATAATTCAATAAAACGCGAAGGTTGAGTTGGCAATAAAACATCGGCACCCGACTTCGATAAGAAAATACAATGGTTTTATTTATATATATATATATATATATATATATATATATATATATATATATATATATATATATATATATATATATATATATAGTTCGGTAGCTAGCTATTCCTTATGCAAGCGTCGTAAAAGACCACGGAGTTTTCTCTCTTCACGATCTTTCTTGTTAATTTCTCGACGCGATTCTTCGATGTTCGGGTGTTAATTGGTGGAATATGGCACCTAACGTTGTATCGTGGACCATTCCTCTAGCGCTTTCGGTCTCGCGACCGTCTTCAGGAGGCTGTGTCTTATTGTTACCAAGAGCCGTATTTATTGTTTTATTATTAGTTATATATCTATTAATTTAAATATATATATATATATATATATATATATATATATTTAAAACTTTTTATTTATTTTTATTATTATTATTATTATTATTATTATTATTATTATTATTATTATTATTATTATTATTATTATTATTATTATTATTATTATTGTTGTGTATTAATTGTTAAAGACTGATAAGGCGTTAGTACCGGTAGTGAATGTTATTTTATTAAGTGTGGGTTGTAATTTTTTAATGTGTAGGGTTTCGAATATTTTTACTCTGTTGGTGCAGTTGTTTTTATGTATGATCTTATATATATATATATATATATATATATATACAGGGCCGGCGGGACAGTTATAAAAGTGGGGGGCACTTCTCAAAAGTGGGGTGGGGCCGGTTAAACACATGAATACCAACTTAATTATTGATGACCGTAAAATGGGGAGGGGTCAAGTCAAAAAATGAGGGGGCTTGCCCCCCCTGCCCCCTCCCCCCGGTGCCGCCGTCCATGATATATATATATATATATATATATTATATATATATATATATATATATATATATATAATGTGTATATATATATATATATATAATGTGTATATATATATATGAGGAAAGAAACACAGAATTAAAGCTAAGACGTCATTCGTGGTGTTGTTATACAGAGTTTGCTTTCTTCAATGAAAACACAAACAATTTTTAGTCAATTTTGGCTTAAAATTTTTTTTTTTTTTAAACAAGAATTGATATTCTTATGATATGTTTATTCGAAAATTTTATTTCAAACTGAGGTGTCACAGACCGAACAAAATGTTACAGACTGATAAAAATTCTATTATAACAAACGTAAACGTCACAGACCGACGAAAACGATATTTGAAACATAAACATCACGGATTGACAAAATGCCATTTCAAGTCATCGCGAATTTACGAAAATATTTCACACTTCAAGCATCACAGGCCGACGAAAATGTTATTTCAAACTTATGCATCACAGGCCGACGAAAATGTTATTTCAAACTTATGCATCACAGGCCGACGAAAATGTTATTTCAAACTTATGCATCACAGGCCGACGAAAATGTTATTTCAAACTTATGCATCACAGGCCGACGAACATGTTATTTCAAACTTATGCATCACAGGCCGACGAAAATGTTATTTCAAACTTATGCATCACAGGCCGACGAAAATGTTATTTCAAACTTATGCATCACAGACCGACGAAAATGTTATTTCAAACTCCAGCGTCAGAAGTTGACTAAAATACTATTTCAAGCGTAAGCGTCATAGACCGACCAAAATGTTATTTCAAATATACGCGTCACAGAGCTACAGGGTCTCTTGGAGATGCTTAAATGTACTTAAAAACGTTCAAGATTAAAATGTAGTAATTTTGAAATGTGAAAAAAAAATGGTAACATTGTGTTGACGCTTATAAATGCAGATTTTATAACTTGTCATTTATTTCTTTTCTCATAAATACTGTTTGTTTTCTTGTAAGCATACACACATTTCAATTCATTTCTAACCATAATGCTATTTAAAAATGCACAAAAAAAAAACGGTTTAATTAGGAATTTTAGTCAAGTTGTTGCAGAGGTCTTGGAGGGATGAAGTATTTAAGCAATATTCTTAATTTTATTGTAATGAGCAGAACCTATACCCCTACTGTAATCCGTGTGGACTCCCTTGAGCTACAGTGGCCTCGAAAGTCAAGAGATACGTATGAAGGGTAATTTGCACAGTAGCTACGACATCTGCCATGAAAGTAATGAGTTGTTCACAACGATACAGGGGGGGAACCGCTTTTCTAATAATACTAGTCGAGGATACGTTACCGAGAATTAGTTCGGCAGAACGTAGGCCGCTGTGTCATCTGTTGTGTCATAATAATAATTAGATAAGGAAACGATGAAATGATTGGCGCTAATGACGACAATTGAGAAGAAATGTCGCGTACCTTTTTCTAGACAAATTAAGCCTGCCTTTTCACAAGCTATTTCGGCGGTGCGATGAGAAATACATTTGATTTGAAGCTAATACTAGAGTATTGATGGATTAAGAAAATTGAGCTCGTGTGTGGGCTGTCCACGGTGAAGATAATAGAGGGTATGATACCCATGCGACTTGCAGACGTCTTTCACTGTCTACCGACAACTGACTCGATTTACAACATTGGATTTCCGAATGAAACTGTGACCGTTTTCTTTCTACGTTATTCAATGGTATGATAGAGCGAGGCCTTGAAGCCGTCTTAGCTTCTTCCCGAATAGAGATTAATATTTTCGAGCTTTTGACCCGAAAACAAGCCATATTGAAAGCTGGCTCGCCATTTTAGTGACCGTGTAGCCAGTGTGCGGTAGGAAAAACCGGACGAAAACCACCAGGAAAAGTTGCTTTGAATGCGCTGGACTTAACCACTTAGCCATGAATTGCTCATTCGTCGCAACAGAAAGATATCCGGACCTCTAATTCCGGAAGAGATGAGCAATGCTTCCCGAGAAAAGAGTTAGAGGGAAACAGCTATGCACTGGCTTCTTCTCCAGACAAGATATGAACTCGGCGCTACCGAGCATAAGAATGGATGTGTGCGAGAAGCCGATTCAAGATACTTCTGCATCGTAGTCAGTCAAAGGAAATGCCGGAGGTTGCAAAACCAGTGTTGTTGTGGTTACCATCGGCGGTGGAAAGCAGATGTGTGGAATTGGGTCCGTCCGGTTATGGTGAAGATCCCTGGTAATGGTAGAGAACCCGCTCGGGTTCATCCTCCAGATAGGGATAAACGCGATCAAATCTCTTGGTAGAGTATCTATCTCGAAGTCAGGGGAAATTCCATTTCTACACCACACTCGTTATCGAAGAGATCGATTTTCGATCGGAATTCAATCGGCAACGAGATGAATGATTAGCGCCTTGGAAGTGATCGGAAGGCAAGACGCCCAGCGAGCATAAAACCAGCGCCTCAGAGTGTTCAATGCCAGTAACATTCAGAAGAGTGTTCGATGAAGAGAATTGCTCCCTATAAAGGACCTAGGCTTGAACCTTCCAGAAAGTGGCTGTTGTTAAGCAGAAAACATCTAAAGTTCGTCCTTTAATGAATTACAAAGAGGACATCTGTGATGTAGACGCTGGTGTTTGTGCTAGCAAACTAAGGGGATGGAGATGACGATAATCGAACGTTGCGATACTGGATCTTCAACTCGCTTATCTCCAAGTGCGCATCGATTAGAAACTCTGACTATATCAGACTGTTGTTTTTCCTGAGAGAATCTACTGCTTAACAACGTTAGGATTTGATCTAAACATGTAATTAGGATTTAATCTAAACATGTAATTAGGATTTGATCTAAACATGTAATTAGGATTTGATCTAAACATGTAATTAGGATTTGATCTAAACATGTAATTAGGATTTGATCTAAACATGTAATTAGGTCTATTGTGGATGTAGTCTTATCACAGGACTAGAAAATTAAAAAGGTGACCCCCAACGATGTTTATTTACTCCTCCCGGAGTTAGGCACAAGGCCAGTTTTATCTTACTCCCACAAGGTAAGATGTGACCACAGCTTGGGTCGAGAAAGTGGGGTTAAAAGCCAGCGCTCGAGAGGTGAGCACTCTGGCCATTTAAAAATTGCCTGGGCAGCCCCGTCGGCATTCCCCGGTAGGGGCGCCTCAGACAGTAAGCAATAAACTTACTCCTCCCCAAAGAGGGGAGGCGAAGCCTGGGAGGGTGGACCTCCTAGAACTGCACAGGGTAACCCCCAACGATGTTTATGTAAACAAAAATGTCGCATCCAAGTCCAATGTCGCTGATCACTTGTCCCACTTTTGACTAGGCAGCAACATTCTGGAATGATCAAAGGATACTCGGGCTGGATGTCTGGGAAAAGAAAGGATGTTCTTCTTTGGAAACACGAAAACAATCTTCTAGACGTCTCAAAAACTATTACTAAGAGGGAAGTGTTTTCTCTATGCGGCATCTACTGATGTACAGCTGGCTATGAATAGCGATCGGTGTCATTAAGCGAAGGTCAAGTGCGGTAACAACAGGATGGGCCGACCGGATGAACGATTCCCGGCTAAGACGTAGGATAAAGCAGTCTGTCAGGCCAAATTAAAAGGTGCGTTGATATTCAGGAGCTCGATGTGCTGTTTGACGAAAATTCACTAGCCACAGGTGTCATGTTTGAGTCATACGGGATCGGAATCGAAGGTGCGTCCTAGCTGCGGCAGAAATCTGACATCACATCACGGGGTTAGATGCAATCATAAGAAGTGTGAACATATCTACATTAAAAAACTGAATCCCTGCGCAGAGACATTGACAGAGTAACTGGTCAGAACGCATGCGATCCTCGTGGCTCGGGTCTCGAATTCAGACCATATTTAATGGGAAGCATCCCCGTACCAGCGATGGCCACGATTAACGCCGAAGTGAATACGATAGTGTAATATTGCTAACTTACGACTCAGGATTCGATTTAGGGGTACATCCATGGTACAACAGTATCGCAATTGGTGACTTACGACTTAAGAATCAATCCCGGGCCACGATCCTATCACAGCTTCTTCTACAACAAAAAAAGGGCCGGAGAATCAAAAGTTGTCCTGTCAGTCGACCCGGTGCCGATTCGATGGGAAAGTGAAAAATATAATTCTCAAATGTATGGCTCTCATCAATTGTACGCATACCCGTTTTTCCGTCTGCCGACGAGAGGATACTGCCGCCGTGATTTAAGGGACTCGAATTTTTTCTTTCAAATGGATCTGCCCGAAACAATCTTAATCGGCAACGGAACAGTTTTTAACAGCAAAAGCTTCAGAGTGTTTGCCTCTCCACAAGGGTATAGGGTTAGGGTTAGGGTTAGGGTTAGGGTTAGGGTTAGGGTATAGTTAAATACAAGGACGATATTAATGTGGAGAAAAATCAGCTCCTGAAAAAAAGGGGCACATTGTATTGGGGAAAAAATAAAAATTACCTCCGTCTAGAAGGGGTTCTCCTTCACTGACAGATGAAAGAAAGGGATAACGTGTACTATAAAAACATAACTACATTGTGATCCTAGTCATTGGGTAACAAAGATGTATGGTTGAACAATACAAATGGCTGGTATGACGTTAAAAAAAACTGATCAAAGCGAAACATTTATTAAAGAAACGAATTAAGCGCAAATAGACATTGTATTAAGGCAAGATGGAAATTTGGTTCAAATTACGAAATTACGAGTTTTGGAACTTTGAAGAAAAAACATCGATAAAGAAATTGTTTATGAAATTTCACATAGAAAAAAGTAATTGAGATCTAATATATATATATATATATATATATATATATATATATATATATATATATATATATATATATAAGGTTAATACAACAACAGATATAAGAGGCAACTAATATCTTTAATTAGTGAATATCCGGAGAAGAATAAAGCTCAATATACTGGATAGAGCATTAATAGCAATAGATAAAGTGAAAGAATAAATAAGGTGCGAATCAAATTTTATTAGAATTCAATGTTTAGGCAAAGTTCCTTAAAATCCTTAACTCATGAGTTTTCAAAGAAAATCTTCTCCTCAGAGGACCATTACCGCAATGACATTACTGCAGGTAATAAAAATTAAACTATGTAAAAATACACAAAGGTATATAAAACATCAAATATATCGGCCCAAAACATACTTTTAGTAAAACTATACAGTTCATCCAAGTCAACAAGTCTAAAATAGCTCCAGGCAAGATATCAAATAGGTTGATTAAGAGATAATCCAATTGGTGAATGGTGTCCAAAAACGACAAAAGGCATCCAGGCGGGAAATTCGTTTGCTATCGATGCTGTAGATAACAGTGAAAATTGTATTCAAAGTGTATGCAAATTAACTTTGCCTGAACATTGAATTGTAATAAAATTTGATTCGCACCTTATTTTATTCTTTCACTTTATCTATTGCTATATATATATATATATATATATATATATATATATATATATATATATTTAAATAAATTTTTCGTGGTACAAAATTTGATAACGGCGAGGAATACGGACGTTTGGGACATTTTTGGGAGGGTAGAATGAGATTAAACAAATATAAAAACGAGAGAAAACGATTAAAAAGAAATTAATTAATGTACTGAACCGGTTTTCGTCCACACTCATCAGAGTAAAACGTGGAAGTGATTGAATACGACTAAAACCTAAAAAAAAATTTTGTAATGAAAACTAGTGACAGGTTTAGGAGACAGAAAAAAAAAAGATATATATGGGGAGGAGAGTCATAAGTTGATCACATTAAGTCCTAAAAGCCATTCCTTTTGCTTACAAAGGGAAGGTTTGATTGACTTGATATATATGGCTTCCAGGACTTTGAGGTGGAATAGAGAATGCGATCTACTTATGACAGAAAACCAGTCACTAGTGTACGTCGACGCACATTCGGCGCTATTTATGAGATGGGCAGCAATAGCAGACCCGGATGTATTAACTAAATTATTTAAATTATATATATATATATATATATATATATATATATATATATATATATATATATACTAGTAGAATACTTGTCCCAAGACACGTATAAGCAATAAATATGGCATTAGTTTTAAATTGTAATTTTTTTCTTTCAGTGCGCATTGGTACAGTTTCGGTAGCACAACCCATAAATGGAATATTAAAAAAAAAAATTAATAAATTCCACATTACTCAACCCTGTTGCCTAGAATACATAATCCATAATTCATAATTATAAATAGTTTAAGATTTTACCCAAATGTTGAGTTATTTTAAGCAATACATCTGTTTAAGAATTGGTTCGCGCGTGTGCACGTCAATAATAGGTATGCACTTTGTAAAATCCTTAACTATTGAACTTATCATTATGAATTATGGAATATATATTCTAGACAACAAGGTGAGTAATGTGGGAACATTTTTTTAAATTTATTTTGTAAACTTTACCATTTAGGGATGATCTACCCAAACCGTACCATACCCCGCAAAGAAAGAAAACACATTAACATTAAAAATTAATGCTATGGTTATTCCATGATAAATACCAGTATACTGAAATCATATGCCCTTAATAGGGTTAAGATGAAAATTCATATACACTAAATGTACAAAAGCAAGGAAATTCCCAAATTTTTACACTTTTATTGTCATTAATTAAGGGTATGACTACATATAAACCAAACCATTTCATTATCACATCACTACAGTATAAATCTCTATGCATGAGTGGATGAAGTGTGTGAGGTGCGCTGAAGAAAAATTCCTACCAGTAAAATACATAGCCCTGTTGTGCTCGCATACCCTTAATGACAATAAAAGTGTAAAAATTTGGGAATTTCCTTGCTTTTGTACATTTAGTGTATATGAATTTTCATCTTAACCCTATTAAGGGCATATGATTTCAGTATACTGGCATTTTTCACGAAATGTCACTACTTTTGTAAAGGCTATGCCTCAATACAATGGTCATTTAAATTTTTTTTTGCAATTTTCTGGAAAACTAAGGTATATGGTAAACTGAAATTAAAATGTCATCAACTAGACCATAGAATCTCTATCTCTGTCAAATATCAGCTGAATCCATCAAATAGTTGATGAGATACAGGGTGGCACATACGTACGTACGTACGTACACACGGATAACACAAAATCATGCCTGACCTTTCTGGATCTCTGGGTTGCCTTGACTAATGATGCTGAAATTCGACACACTTATAGAACCTATCAAATAAAAATTTTGTGCAAAGTTTTAACTACTTGGTTTATTAGTTTTTGAGTTATGATTGATCAAAGAAATAAGATTTCTAGCATAGGCCGTTTTTGAAGTTTATTAAGGGATAGAGCGCTCTCGCGCCTCCCTTGATTCAATTTTACCCGTCTTCGTTCGGGTATTCTGCTAATTAATATATATAAAAAATGTTTTTTAGTCATCCAATCATGGTAAGATAGTATTGCACTTACGATTTACAGTTAGGTGATCCATATAAAACTACGGTGATGAGCACAAGGGAGTATCCAACATTAATATGTGGTGTCTGTTTTGAATTTAGTCGATCACAGATTGTATAACTGACAAAACATTTATATTTAGAATAGCTGTCCCTACCCGGCATTGCCCGGGATTAAACAATTTCTTGATTTTAAGTAGCTGGAGTGACCCGTGAACATTCCACAGCTCTATTCTTCATCTGGTGTATATTACTGGCGTGCTTAAACATATTCTCATTCTATGGACGTCTGGCGGGAACGTAAACCTCCCACAATATTATTGTACCACCTTTCTTCTTTTTATGGAAATAGCTACAGACAAGGCATGAAGCCACTTGATGTAAGGGGATAACAAGAGCAAAATATGATTATCGCAAAGACAGGAGGTGCTTATTGGCTTTAGTCTTGAAAAGACTAAGGTTATAGGTAAGATGAAAACAGTCAGCAGGAAGAGAGTTCCACCAGCCTGCAGTTCTTGGAAAGAAGCTACTGGGATAGGAAGCTGTATTACAATGAGATATCAAAACAGTGAATAGATGGAGACCACTAGACCAACTAGTCAAACGAGCTTGAACAAAAGAAGCAGGGAATAGATCACACTGTTGGATAATGGCCCTATGGGAATGGACGTATCTGTTGGGAATCGTTGGTTTGACTTGCGCGAATTAACGTGGGTGCAGTCGAGTGCAGATTAGGGCCTGTTCTCACAGTCAGAGCTAACAGACGTGCCACGGTTACCGTGTGACGAGACCCCAGATCAAGGGTCAGTCTGCACCTGCGAGAGGCTCTGTGACGTCGCGGGCCTTGCGTGGGAAACAGAAGATCCGTGACGTTACTCGTTCTCGTAAGAAGCGAGTTTTCGTCAGTCTGATTTGGAAGGCGAACCGAGCAGGACGTGTGATTCACGATGTAAAAATAAGGGATATTTCCCTTAAGGGAATACAAGCGCGAGAAATCCTTTCCCCCTCTCTATGAATGGTTAAGAAAACATTGTTAACTAATTACAATAAAGTAGTGATTTGCTCTCTCCCTCTCTCTCGACGTAGTGAATAACTCCCAGGTGAAATAACGACGCTTGTAATAAAATGAATTTAATTTAAACGCGAGTTTGTCTTCGGAGTGCGTCATGAGGCTTTTGTTGCAGACACGGACGGCGTGGTTCGCGGCAGGAAGGAAAAAACAAAGAGTTCATCCACTAGACGACACACGGCCACCCTCTACAAGCGAGGGAGAAATCTAAGGTATGCAACAACACAATTCTGGAGAACACATGCCATTATAGTACTTATAGAAAAGACAGACTAGCACCGCCACGTCTGTCAAACTGAAACATACTTATATTGCTACTCTGGTGAATATAGTTTAAAAACATATCCGTTTACGAGGGTCTATCTCCAAAACTCTTACAGAAGTTTGTGACATATTATCATTTTTGGACAGACCAAAAATCACACTTTGACCCTAGCTTGAAGACCAAGAAAGTGAATTTGTTTGAGTTTCACGTTTGACACAACAGCGACATCATATAGAAAATTAAAAAATAGAATTTTCGGCGATCGGGGGATTTCATCTTTTAAAGGAGGTGGAGGATGATAACGTACGTTCGAATATGAAATTGCCTCAGCGTATTATTATATAGAAAAGTTTTTAACAAAAGAGAGGAAAAGGGGGTGGCGCGAGCCGAGGTCGAAACCGAGACCTTGAGATATTCAGCTGAACCTCTATCATACGAGCTATATACAGAACGTTGCTCATGTGATAATGCTATTAATAAGCGGCTGCTGATTCTATTGTTTTGTCGGTCATTATTGAAAAATGTCACCATCGTAAAATAATATCGAGTGGGGTACAATTTTAGTTGACAGAAATTGAATAGAACTACTCTTGGCCTTTTGGCTAAGATCAAAGTGTAGTATCTGTTCCGATGGATACTGCACCCCATAGACTGGTATTGTCTTGGCCTTCGGGGCTTGATTTACGCCGGTCTATGAATCTGTCCTGTGCAGTTCTAGGAGGTCCACCCTCCCAGGCTTCGCTTCCCCTCTTTGGGGGAGGAGTAAGTTTATTGCTTACTGCCTGAGGCGCCCCTACCGGGGAATGCCGACGGGGCTGCCCAGGAAATTTTTAATGGCCAGAGTGCTCACCTCTCGGACGCTGGCTTTTCAAACCCCACTTTCCCGACCCGACCTTGGGTCACATCTTACTTGTGGGAGTAAGATAAAAAAAAACTGGCCTTGTGCCTAACTTCTGGAGAGGAGTAAATCAATACTCTTTTGTGTGTTGACTTAGAAAACACACAAAAAAGAAAATTTCGTGGGTAAGAATATAAGCCAAGCTTCTAGCAGAAATATCAGAATGAACTGTTGCGCTTGGAGGCCGCATGCTATCGATGACAATATATGCAAAATAGATAGGGTGTTTCTTCTGTACTATAGAGAATAGGAAAAACGTTCTCAGTTTTCAAGTAAAAGGATATTGGAGAATATGACGTGATAGACTGATAGGGATATGACATTGTCTCACTTACTGACAAACACGAAATAATCATCATCATCATCATCATCATCATCATCATCATCATCATCATCATCATCATCATCATCATCATCATCATCATCGGCTAACAAGGCTCTGATGAAAATCCAGGAACATTCGACCTCAGGATCCGTCGTCTTCTGGTCGTCTCTGGCTTTACATGTAGTAAGTAAAGGGGTGTTAGGCGTGGAACCGCAAATTAATGGAATGAGAGTGACAACGTTGCTTTTGCATCACTTCTTTGTGTGCTCTAGGCCAAACCTTCCCGGACTTCGCATGCGACCGTTGAGTCTTGCTGTTTTCGGTGTCGGGGGTAAAACCCTGCAGTATTTTAGGTGAACGAATGCTAATGCAGACCAGCGTATACTGAAGCACGATTTTTGCGAACTCTATGCAGAAGTCCAACTTGCTTAACAACAAAAACAACAACGACAACAACAACAACAACACCAAACATCACCATCATTATTAATTGTTCGCCACAAAATGCGACCATTTTTAATTAAGTACAAGATGGAAAAATTTATGTATTATTATGGGGTGCGTTATTGGCCTGATGAATACAGACACGGTATACGAAATGAGCTATTCCGAGTTCAAATCAAATCGGATCTAACTTTTCACCATTTACGCATTAATACTCGTGGGGAAAGTATGAACCTGCATTTCTAACCCTATATGGGTAAAATAAAAAGATGTGTTAAATTACAATATATATTCAGCATACAATAACCTCAAAAGGGTTGATTTGCCGTAAAAAGACAAACCAAATTAACGTCTTGTTTGGTAGGTGCAATGAGGTTTGGGCCAGGAATTCATGGCTGGGCCTCACACGATGCAATGCGACTGGTTCAACAACAACAAAGGAAATCTAAGCTTTTAAAGACAGGAAATTCTAAGTTGTTCTTTGATGGCATAATATATCACATGGGCCTCCAGACGCCCAGTCAACTCTTTCTTCTTATTATTATTATTCTTCTTCTTCTTCTTCTTCTTCTTCTTCTTCTTCTTCTTCTTCTTTGTACAGACGCGAAAACGCTCATTACGTAATGGGCTAAAACTACGCATCATTAGACTGAATTCTAGTTCTTCCCACTTCGTCGAGTAGTTCCAAATTTTTACACGAATGAATAATTTAAATGTATTGGATCGTCAGTCGTAGATTCAATTCGACTTGAAAGATTTCATGTTAGCTCTGGTGTTTTGTTATTTTAATTGAATATATTGCTTTAATTTATAGATTTTTAGTTCTTAAACAACTTTATTGTCTAAATTTCTTGAATCGTCATTCGTAGATTTAATTCTAATTTAAAGCTTCTATATCAAACATTGCCCGGCATATTTTATAAATCTATTTTAAAGTTACACTATAGAGCGCCGGGGGACAGAGCCATTGTGTTATAAAGACCAAGTGACGCCATGAGCAGTCGGTCAAGGGGGATGAAAATAGAGAATTCTGAAATAACTATTTTAGTACCGGCGAAAGTAAACTGAGGAACAAGCGGATGCGGCCAGTTCCAGGAGTAAGCTGAGAGACAATTGGATGTATCCAGTTTTACGATTGAAAGTAGATATATGTAGGGGCACTGGCTGTTAAGCAAAACGACGAACAGAGAACGACAAGAGATTAGTTCAGGAGAACAACGAGAGAGGGACCTTTGGAAAATCGACGACAGGGCTCGATTAAATAAACGGACATAGACTTAGCTGAGATTCCGGACTTGAGAAATTTAGCTCAGAATTAGAGACGCTAGCGACGGGACCCCAACAACACACACACTCATCTGTGTTTAACAAGTCTTGTATACAATATCTATACATGTGTCTGTGTTGTTTCTTACTATATATGCAAATTGTAAACAAATTATATGTATTTATTTGTATTTTATTTATCTCTTCTCCAGGAGGTTAGACACAAGGTTAGGTGTGGGTTTTGATGAAAGTGTTTCTATGGAACGAACTAGATTCGAACCCGGCACACCCAGGTCCTCAATACGTGTCGTTAACCACTTAGTCACCGTCATACACAGCTAGGTGTAGGTTGCCAGAAGTTAAAACAGTGAATAGAAAAGAATTAAATAGTAAGAAAATTGAATAGTAATAATAAATGTCGACTGCTGAAACTATTTTCTTGGAGCAGTATATCTTCAAGTGAAGATAGCCTTGCTCAGTGTCTAGCCGACAGGGGAAGGAGAAAGTGTCAACGTCTTTTTTCATGGCTGTCTGAAAGCTTTATGACTGCTCTGCTAATTCATAAAGGTCCCCGGATGGAGTAGTTTAAAGGTCAGGTCGAAAATACTGATCATCGTGTGACGAAACGACCTCACTAGGGCTGGTCTCAACCAGATTAAAAAAAAGTCGATGTTTTATGACTGCTACAGATTTTGTGTTTACTCCTATGTAATCATTTATTTATAAAATTTATTTACATCAATTGTTCAATCAATTCAAGTTATTAAAATCATACATTCTATTCTCGCCGGTCGCGTCTATTTCCATACTATTTCTATCCTACCAGACTGGAGATTTAGTAGCTGTAACCAAGACAACCTCATGCTTATCAAAGTGTATTCTGCTATTAATTAATTAATTCAATCACATCTTAAAGAATTGGAATGATTTATTCAATCGGTCACAACCCGCTCGTCTAATTCTGCAAAGTCAAGGTGTGCGAGGAACAGAGACAGAAAGACAGGACTATAAAGGAGATATTCATTTTATAGGCCCAAGCTTACTTATTTTAACGCTTGTCGATCCGTTTTAAAACACATTTTTTTGTTACAAGCTCCCATGCGAGGTTGTCGAGATTGCAACTAACATTTACACAACCACTCGTCTGACGTCATTTTCTCCTGAGTTCTATCGCTTCATATTCTCAAAAATCGAGCTTATTTCATGGCCTATATCATCATCCTTACCTTTCCATTTTAGCAAATATACTGTTTAAGCATAAGGCTATATACATCCGAAAAATAGGTTTTAACTAATACTTATACCAGCTAAGATGTGCATAAATATTTAACAAATTCACTGAATGATTACTGCCGCCGCCTGTGAAAGTTGCAAGTTCGAGTTCAAATGCTGTCGGATCTATTTTGATCATTTACGGAATAATACTATTGAGAAACGTATGAACGCTTAATTTGATGCCAGCCATGGGTAAACGAACAACTTGTGGCCAATTAATCGTATAGGGCAGGTTGATGTGTTTCGGCATAAAATAATCCAAAATAGTCCAAATGAAGCAAACAATCTAAATTTTAAATCTGTGAACCGTTTCCCTTGTGTTTTTCTTCGTTTACTTAATTCTTTTCAATCTTTTTTATTCCTGTAAAGTTTTAGATGATCTTCACGATTCTTTTGTGAATTCAAATAATGCCTTGACCAATCTTTCATGTTAAGATGTAAGTCTATAGGT